>OZ014521.1:331702143-332902143 GCA_963966055.1 Lathyrus aphaca
TTTAAAACCTTGCATGCAACGTCTATTGCAAGGGAATCACAGGACATTAAAATCTTTGATTATTGTCTAGATTGTTAGATATTGTTAGATATTTGGTAAGATATCTAACAAAATAGTACACCTAGCTATTTTGATTAATTAAAATATTTATGAACGCAATAATTGATATAGAGTTTAAAATTTACAGGTACAAAAAAGTGCTGATGACAAAACAGTGGTAATTACATCCTATGAAGGATACCATAACCATACTTTACCTCCAGCAGCCATGGAAATGGCGCAAACAACTGCAGCAGCTGCAAGAATGCTTCTTTCCGGATCAACCTCAAGCAACAACGCAGCAACGAATGGGAATTTCCTCCAAAGAGCAACTCTCCCTGGTTCTTCAAGTCTCGCAACCATCTCATCTTCTGCTCCGTTTCCCACCATAACACTCGACTTTACTCAACCTCCAAATCCTCAACAACTCGAAATGCTTCAAAACCAGTTACAAGTTCCTTTGCCTCAGATGCTTAATCAGGTACCTTATAACCAATCAACATTTCCTGGCCTACAATTGTCGCAACAAAATATTGCTAACACGGTTTCTGCTGCCATTGCTGCTGATCCAAATTTGACTGCAGCTTTAGCAGCTGCTCTTTCTTCCATGGCCGGTGCTTCACAACCGAACAACAGCAACAACAACAACCCTACAGATAACGATGACGGCACAGCAAGCAACAACAATGCCAATGTTACAAGTAGCAGCAATAATAATAATAATAATAATAATAATAATAATAATAATAATAAAGTGAACGAATGAAATCAGAGGTTTACTTTTTTTCTTGTTTTAGGCTCAAAGATTTTGATGCACTTTATTTGGTTTATTTCTTTTATTCATTTGAGATTTAAGAAAGTACTTATATTTTACATAGATTTCATTTTCTTTGGATGGATATTTAATGTTAGTGGTTATATGATCTTTCTGTCGTATACTTGGATTATTTCCCATATCTTTTGTCTTGCGTATTTTGATTATGGGATTTTTTTTCCTCTAATAATATAAGTGCTAAATTTTATGTTGATTGCATTAATTTGATTTCTTGTGATAATAAATAAAAATATTTTCTTTGACTACCTCTCGTACTTGAAGATGTATGTTAACATTTGGAAGCTTATAAGCATATTTAGAGAAAATTCATTTGGGTTGGGTTGAAAGTAGGAAAGAAGATCAATGGGGCTTGTTCGTTTATATGTGTGTAATCCTAAGTAAAATCATGAGTTTCATTCTTGCAATTCTTTGTCTCTCTCCGATAAATTTTCACCTCCACACATATAAACCGAACCAAAATTTCATCAACAATCCTACCGTAACAACACTTTTTTGACAATATATTATACACGATTGGGAATGGTAAGGACGCATTGTTTAGGTTGTCAAAGTGGAAGGGCCAGCATTCATCTGTGTATTCATATCTGGCATTGTGGGAGATTTGTGAAAATCAACTTGTCATAGATATCAACACTCAACAAAAAGTTCTAGAAGATGATGAGTTAACTGATGATTTCAAGTCTGACTTAGGAGGATCATTCGACGTGGTTTGCAACGTAGTATCTGTCCTCCCTAGAGACTATGACAGGATCATGGAAGTCGAAGATGAAGAAGAGAACATGGTGGATAACACAGTGGCACCTAGACCTGTATGTTACTATATAATGAACAACGGTTGCGTCGAAGAACATAATGCCTTCTTTTAAAAGCCAGAGGAATCAATGAAGGGACACTTGAAACCTTTGTTCATCAAAGGGAAGGTCAAAAATATTGGCGTGAATAAAATACTAGTGGATGAGGGAGCTGCAGTGAATTTAATTCCCCATTACATGTTAAAGAGAATTGGAAAAGATGATTCTGACGCGAAACCCCACAATATGGTACTGTCAAATTATGAACGAAAAATGGGCACCACCATGGGCATTATCCAAGTAGACTTGACAGTTGGAACCATAACTAGGCCAACAATGTTCATAGTCATCGCTTCCAGAGCTAATTATAACTTGTTGCTTGGAAGGGAATGGATCCATGGAGTAGGGGTTGTACCCTCTTCGATGTAACAGCGCATAGTCATCTGGCGTCCTGATGGAATTGTTGAAAATATAGAAGCAAATCAGAGCTATTTCATGACTGAAATAAACAATGTAAACAGTCGAAGCTTCGACAGAAATTTGGCTCATATACCCCCTTGTAATCCAGCAGAATTTGACTTAAAAGCAACTGACAACGCCTATTGTTCCATGTACCTTCACCCAACACATGGTTTTTAGTGGGACAAGGAGGTAATTGGCGAACCAAGCCACTTATGGGGAACCTCTCCTATTGAGCCAACAGGTTGGGGAAGTGAATTTGATGATGATGACTGAAGAAGCAGCATTGAAAAGATTGACGGCCTATATGGCCGAAAATAAACTCAAATCGACTCTTGAAGCCGAAATAAAGTATATAGCTGTCGAAGCCAACAAAGAAGAATTGAACAAACAATGTGCTCAAGAAGACATTGACGAAAACGACAATAACAACCAGATGGGCGAATGGAAGAACCATAAGCTTGACACCATCTATGATGACGAACCATTAGGGTTCGAAAAAGATCCAGTGTCAACAAGCCTGAAGATGATGGCACAAGACCCATTAGAAGAAATTAATCTGGGGCTGGGGGCAGAAAAAAGACCAACCTACATAAGTGCTAGGATAGAGCCTCAATTCAAAGTCGAATTATTTCATTTGCTGACAGAGTTCAAAGACTGCTTCGCATGGGACTATGACGAAATACTTGGTTTAAATAGGAACTTGGTCGAACTAAAGCTTCCTATAATAGAAGGACAGAAGCCTGTAAAGCAAACTCCAAGACGCTTTGCGCCAGAAGTCTTGTCAAAAATAAAAAAAGAAGTCAAAAGGCTTCTCAAAAGCAAATTCATTCTCCCTACCAGGTATGTTGAATGGATTGCCAATATAGTACATGTGATTAAGAAAAATGGCAGTTTAAGGGTGTGTATTGATTTTCGAGACCTGAATTCAGCCACCCCAAAGGATTAGTATCCTATGCCATTAGCAGAAATGCTAGTAGATTCTGCAGTAGGCCATGAGTACCTAAGCATGTTAGATGGATACTCTGGCTATAATCAAATTTTTATTGCAGAAGAAGATGTTCCCAAAACAGCCTTTCGTTGTCCTGGAGCAATAGGGACTTACGAATGAGTAGTAATGCCCTTTTGGTTTGAATAATGTTGGAGCAACTTACCAAAGGGCTATGAATTCTATCTTTCATGATTTTATTGAAACATTCATGCAAATATACATTGATGATATTGTAATAAAGTCTGTTTCAGGAAAAAATCATTTAGACCATCTTCGACAATCTTTTGAAAGAATGAGGAGGTTTGGTTTGAAAATGAATCCCCTTAAATGTGCTTTTGGTGTGCAGGCAGGTGACTTCCTAGGTTTTGTGGTCCACAAAAAAGGAATCGAAATAAACGCCAACAAAGCCAAATCCATAATGGAAGTGAAAATGCCATCAACGAAGAAAGGATTGCAATCCCTGCTAGGGAAAATCAACTTCCTCAGAAGATTCATTTCCAACCTTAGTGGAAAAACACAAGCTTTCTCACCTCTGTTTCGACTAAAAAAGGAAGACTTCACATGGGGACAAGAGCAACAAGATGCTTTCGACAAGATCAAAGGATATCTAGCCAATCCTCCAGTTTTGATGCCCCCTTGTAGAAGAAGAAGTATGTGATTATATATCTCAGCATCAGACAAAACCTTAGGAAGCATGTTATGTCAAGAAGATGAGAATGGTGTCGAAAGAGCCATCTATTACCTCAGCAGAGTCTTAAACGATGTTGAAACTAGATATAGTGTAATAGAAAAATTATGTTTGTGTGTATATTTTTCTTGTACAAAATTAAAGCACTATATAAAACCAGTTGATGTATATGTCTCCTCTCATTTCGACGTAATAAAGTATATGTTATCTAAATCCATTTTACATAGTCGAATTGGGAAATGGGCCATGGCATTAACAGAATATTCCTTAATATATCTCCCTTTAAAGTCTGTTAAAGGGAAAGTGGTTGCTGACTTCATAGCTGACCACTCAATAGAGGAAAATGAGATAAAATATGTCGAATTAAGGCCATGGAGATTGTATTTCGACGGTTCCAGTCATAAGAATGGAACTGGAATTGTAATATTAATTATTTCTCCTGACAAAATCCCAACAAAATTCAAGTACAGGGTCGAAAGCTTATGTTCAAATAATAAGGCAGAATATGAGGCCCTGATAGTTGGACTTGAAATATTGTTGGATTTGGGGGAAACAAGAGTCGAAATAATGGGTGATTCTGAATTGGTAATAAAACAATTAACTAAAGAATATAAATTTTTCAAAGAAAATATAATTATGTACTTTGTAATAGCCAACAGACTCCTCAAAGCATTCGATGATGTAACCCTTCAACATATTCCTATGATAAAAAATCAGGAAGCCAATGACCAAGCCCAAATTGCATCAGGCTACAAAGTATCGAAGGATAATTTGGAGAACGCTATTAAAGTAAGGGGAAGGGTTATATCCACCAAATTAGCCCCATCAGATTTAAAGACAATAAAATTAGGTTATATGGATGAGGAAAATTTTGAAATTTTCAACATAGATAATCCAGAATTTAAGGATTGGAGAAATCCTATTAAAGATTATCTATAAGACCCAAACCAGAAAGTAGAAAGAAAGGTGAAGTACAAAGCCCTAAGCTACATACTCTTGGGAAATGAGTTATTTAAAAAGACTGTAGAAGGAGTTCTATTAAAATGCTTGGGCGAAGGGGAAGCTTACATAGCTTTGTCGAATGTGCACAGTGGTGCATGTGGCGCACACCAAGAAGGGCATAAGATGAAATGGTTATTATTTCGACAAGGTCTGTATTGGCCAACCATGCTGAAGGACTGTGTCGAATTTGCACAAGGGTGTCAGGAATGCCAAGTACATGCAGGTATACCACATGTCCCTGCAAGTGAGTTGAATTCAATCATAAAGCCTTGGCCCTTCAGAGGGTGGGCTTTAGACTTAATTGGAGAGATTCGACCAGCCTCGTCGAAAGGGCAGAAATACATTTTGGTTGGGGTAGATTACTTCACTAAATGGATTGAAGCCATACCTTTGGTAAACGTGGACCAAGAAGCAGTCATAGAGTTCATCCAAAAATATATAATTTATAGATTTGGAATACCATAAACAATAACCACCGATCAAGGATCTGTGTTTACTGGAAGAAACATGCAAACATTTGCAAATGAGACATGTTTTAAGCTTTTGACTTCTACACCTTATTACGCCCAAGCAAATGGACAAGTCGAAGCAGCAAACAAGGTTGTGATAAACCTGATAAAAAAGCACGTGGGTAAAAAACCCAGGAATTGGCATAAGACTTTGGATCAGATTTTGTGGGATTGTCGAACGTCTCCTAAAGAAGCTACAAACTCTACTCCATTTTAATTAACTTTTGGACATGATGCAGTGTTAACAGTCGAAATTTATTTACAATCTATACGAGTTCAAAGGCATCATGAAATTCCATCAGAAACATATTGAAGCATGATCATGGATGAATTAGTTGATTTAGATGAAGACAGATTACGCATGTTGGAGTTGATAAAAATACAGAAAGAAAGAGTCGAAAAGTTTTACAATAAAAAAGTAAAACACATGAGCCTTAGGATGGGAGATCTTGTTTGGAAAGTAATACTTCCCATGGATCGAAAAGACAGATTAATGGGAAAGTGGTCCCCTAAGTGGGAAGGACCTTTCAAAATCCTACAAGTTTTTTCAAATGACGCGTATGAAGTTGAAGAAATAGGTAAAAACAAAAGGATACTAAAAATAAATGGCAAGTATTTAAAGAAATATAAGCCAACTTTGTAGTAAGTGAAAATAAAAATAGAGAGATTATATAAAAACAAATAAGATAATTCGCCAAACAAATGGCGTTAAAGTCATTACAAGAAAATGCCTCAAAGGCTGCTAAAAAAAACTATTTTTAGTACAATCTAGTCCTTAAGGAAAGACTCTCTCAGTTCCTCAAATTTCCTCTTCTGAACATTAATTCGACAGTCACATAGGCTTTTGTTGTAAGAGATATTGTCAATTTCTTGACGTAATTGCTGGACCCTGTCTGCATGGTGAAGTCCCACTTTGATTTCTTCATCAATCTCATCATCCTTGGGTTGCTGAAGTTTTGCTTTGCGCTTCTTTTCTTGGGCAATTTTAAGTTGAAGTTGAGCTATTTGTTCTTCAAAGCTTCGAATGTTGTTATCACATTCAGTAGCATTGGTGGAATAAGCCTCAGAAAGCCTTTGCAACTCTGAAACTCTGTCAGTCGAAACGGCTACAATATCCCATTCAGCAGTTTGAGTTTCAGCGTTGTCATAAATCTGTTGAGAAAACTCTTTTCGACGATTGAGGTCTGCACTCATTGTATCAATTATTTGGGCCAAATACATCACCAAAAGAGTTTCGTCAGCAGAAGCCTCCAAGACATTAACTTGTTTGAGGAGTTTCTTCAGTTCAAACTGAGCAGTAGGACTTTCTTCCAAAATTTTGAAGAGATCCACACCAAGTATCTTGGTTTTGACTTCAGTGATGATAAAGCTCAGGGATCTAACTTAAAGATCCTCTGATGCGCTTGACTCCTTAGTCAAGTCCTTTGGAGAATAAGGAATAGAACTTGTAGGATGTTCTTCAGTCATAACTTGAACCTGGAAATGAAAAAGGGTAAGGAAAAGAAAGTGCAAGAAAATAACACTAATCAAAGTATAACTTACCTGAGGAATCTTAGTATGGAGACTAGAGTCCTAACTCTCTACATCTGGTGTAGCTTTGATTATTGGGCTGGCAGGAGAGGTTTTCTTCACAGATTGGACAAGGGACCTTTGAGAAGCAATTGTTTTTATCTTCAGACCTTTCTTTCGTTTAAGGGGTTGTTGGTCTGGAGATTCATCCACAAATTCGTCATGAATCTTTTGTGCTTCGTCTTGTTTTCTCTTTCGAGGGGTTGGTGGTTTTCGACTTGTCTAAAATACCAAATGAGGTGACAAGAATAAGTAATAAGTTCATATTGTAAATAAAATAACCAAAGGTGGATATTTGTTAAAACCTTTTTTTACAGTAGAAGCAGATTTTTCGACTGCCTTTCCAGGTTTGCTTTCGACAGTGGCCTTTCTGGCAGTAATCTTGACAGCTAGAAAGAAAAAGTAAGAAAGTAAGTCAGAATATACATGAGCATAAATGAAATGAAAGAAAATTGTTTTCTTTAGCACCTTCAATAATAGGAGATTCCATGCGTACGTGTTCTATTCCAACATGAAGGTTCCCTGGATAATTATCCAAATGATACTTGGTTGGAACCACACGCTCAACAGGTTTTTTATGAGACTCTTGAAGCAAATTCAAATCAGATCCACAAACAAACCAATCTGGAAATGGAGGGCTCAATGCCTCACCAAATTCAGCAGTTGGTAGAGGGGGGAAATTTTGGTGGATAATAACTGTACGCCAAGTCATAACGCACGTCTGGTCGAACATATGAAGGCAGTGTTAATTTCCCCAATTTTTCTATGAATTTATGCTTCAGAGTCACCGCTGCCTCGCCTATGGTTCGCCTAATATCATCTGGCCTATAAATAGTTTCAAAATATTTTTGAAATTTCTGAATCTCCTTAATATGTTGTTGAGTACCTTTTTTAGTTCGATCCTGCACAAAAGCAAAGGCGTTCGTTAGGAGAGTTTGAAAGGTCATTACGTCATAAAATCTGGTAAGATAGTAATCCCTCCACCAAGTGTCGAACTCCTGAGTGCAAAGAAAGGTAGGTTGAAAGACCACTGGTCGAATTTCCAAAGTCGCATCATTCAATTTCTTTGAGACCTCCAGGCTTTTTGATGCATTGAGGAAATAGTTGTAAAAAAGGATGAAGCCCTTCTTTGGATAAATGGGTTTGGGTTTTATTTGGATCAACCCAAAATATCGAGTGACAAGATTGGGTTGATAAATAATCAAGGCAATTTTGGTATTAGTCATGTTTTGGTGGGAAAATAGAAGCCTTGGTGTTAGAAATGATTCCCAAAGGTCCAAAAAGGTATCCTCATCTTTCTGTAGTTCAAAAGGGGGATGCTTGGTAAACCACTTAGGCCAAACATTTTTGTTGGAAAGGGGTGCCATGTTGGGGGTGAAATTATACCTTTTAGCGAACATCGTCACGTAGCTAGTAAAGGAGCGTCGAAGGCCAATTCCTTCTTCAGAGGGGGTTAGCTGCGCTAACCGAGACCATTTGACAGTTCTATTTTTGACACCCTTTTCGTCTACTATGTTCTTGATAGGAAGTGAAGCTTCAAAAGTGGCATTAAGACACAATTGCAGGAGCCAGAAAGGGTCTGCTAAGCTTAACTTTCCTTTCTCCTTTATCAACTTTAAAGACTCAACGCTTTCGCTGAGTGACTCGTAGAGATTCTCCAATATCATTTCACTTAGGCAGAGTTTATTACCAGCGTGAAGTTGGTTAGCCATGGTCAGATATTTTTTAGCCACCTGAAGGGACCTTGATCAGAACACGAACTTTGATAGCCAAAGGGTTAGAAAGGCTATATATTCTACATCAAGTACTTTAGAGGAGCTCTTGTCATGGTAATGGGCGATGAATAAAGAGTATGAGGCAAAACTGGTTTCAAAATCTAGAGTTGCCATCCAAAATAGTGGGGTCGAAATCTACTCCTATTGGACTAAGGCCAACTATGGCAGCTATGTCAAAGAGGGTAGGAGTCACCATTCCACAGGGGAGGTGAAAAGTGTTATAAGTGATATCCCAAAAATAGAGGGAAGCCAAAATCATGTTGGTGCAGTAACTAGGGCCTACTTTCAATAGTTGTATTATGTCGAAGATACTGGTTTGCTTCCAGAATTTTCCTTTGGCCTTTTCGACCTTGGCTAACTAGTCTAGGTAATCATAAGGGTCTTTGGTTAGTGGAAAGCTCCTAAAAATCCTAGTTTGATTTAAATAAGTAAAGTCTAGCTCTACATGATTAGAGGGATTTTCAGTTTGACCTATGGGTTCTCCATTAGGGTTAAGATTCAGGCCAGCTCCTATGGGATTAGAACGAGAATAAATAGGAAAAAATTATTTTAATATAGTTTGATCAATGTTTGGGTTAGGCAATGGACCTAACATGGCATGACAAGTCCCAGAGATAAGAACTAGAATTAGTACCTGGGATTGATAAATGATGGCTTTCTCTCGTTCATTTGGAGGTTCTGGCACGTACTGCCGATTACCTACAATCTCTGGTCCAGGAAGTCTGTGTGCGTATGGGAGAATGGTTATGTCTTTGACGTGTTGGTTACTCGAAGACGCTATTGTTAATGGAGAAAGTTGGAGTGAAAGAAGAAGGTTTAAGAGTGAGCAATGAAGAAGAAAGTTCAAAGAGTGGAAATTTTTTTCGGAAAGAGAAACTAAGTATTTATATGGGGAGACAAGTAAAAAAATGTTTAGTTTTGAAACGGTTATGGCACGTGTAAAAATTTCATTGGCAGTAAAGAAAAGTAGTGGAAGTTGAAAAGAACATGACAGGCCTAGGTGACTAGGGTGATGGAGGTTGTGTCCAAACATGGGTTTAAGACATGATGTTTTAGAGAAGGTATGATGATTATTTTGTTTTATGATCTGACAAAAAAGATTTTGGGAATCAGCGCATTTAATGTAAATAGTATGAAGTCGAAACATAACTCGACAGCAAATAATGATTTCAACAAAAAAAAAAACAACAGTCGAAACATCTTTGCTTGGGGGCAATTTGTATATAGGTGTTTTCGACACCATGTTTTTAAAAGATAATTTCATATTCCTAAATGTATGATATGCCTACGAAGAAAATAAAGGATGCATTTTTAGTGCTACAATAGACTTTGTGAATAACAGGGTATTAAGATCAGTTGATAGTGTTCGACAATGGTTAATACGTATCATAGTTTGTTTTTAACTTGAAGCTATGAGGTGTTATTACTAGTTGGAATTTTACATGAATAAAAATGAAGGCAGAGCATTCGGCAAGTTTGATAAGCAACGTTTGGATATTCGACTGTTCGACAGAGGAAATGTTTTTCTGCTGTTTCGACATAGGGAAAAGGTGTGTTGTTTCAACCTTAAGGAGGAGTTCAAATTTGAAACTTGGTTTCGTTTGGAAAAGGAACACGTGGATATTTCAAGAACATGCAGAAAACCAAGTGTTAAGTTTTTAGAGTTTTTCCGTTAGTTAGCAGTTATGTGATTTTGTATAAATAGGGTAGTATTTGTTAAGTTTTGGGGTGTGAAAACTTGTACAGAAAATTCCAGTGGAAATACTCTGAATACTCGTGTGAAGGAGAAAAAGAGATTTGTTTGGAAATGTATGCGTAAACACCATATTTTATGTTATGAAAGTTTTACAGTTTCTTTATCTCTTATTATGTTTATCAACAAATTTACAATTCAATTTCCTTTTCAGCATTTATTTTCATAAACACTTTTTAAGCATTTTGTTTATTATTATTAGATTAAGAGTGTAACTTAACCCTATAATCACAAATCATTTTCTAAGGAAAAGAAATCAAGACATTGTATAGAAGATTCAAAGAACGTTTTTCTTAAGAGTTCATCGAATATATCCAAATCTTAGCACATGTGTCCTAGGACTTGTTTGGTTGGTCCTGCAAGTTACCAAATTCAGTGATATTTGAAACCAGAGATTGTTCGTTAAAATCGACGGCAAACAGTGTCAAGTCATTACTAATATTCATGATTGACCTTGCCCTTTATGTTTTGAGGAGGATTAGGGTCGGCCCTGTGCAAGAACAACAAGCTCTACCGCACAGGCCCCAAATAATAGAGGACCCAAATTTTTTAAAAGATGCAATTTTTTTCATTAATATTAATAAATATATAAAAACATATTATATAAAAATTCAATAAAATAAAAAATATTATGAAACTTAATACATAAAAAAATGAGATGGGTCAAATGTTAACATAATTATAATTAAATTTATTTTTAATTAATATATAATTATATTTTTCTATCATTTTTAATTATTTAATTGATTTTTTATATAAAAAAATTGGGCCTATTTTTTAAAATTAAATAGGGCCTCTGGGTTTATTGGGCCGACCCTGAGGAAGATGAGGATGTTATCCTCTTGTTGATATTGAGTCGGAAGTCTATTCAAATGTGGAAAGAAATGGCACCATAGCTTGGGATGGAAATGGATCAAGGAGTAAATTTGTTGGAGCATTTGCGCAATTGGATTCATGGGAATGCAAATGAACAAGGTCGGGTACAAAAATGGGATGACTATATGGATATCAATTTGTTGGGTTATTTGGACAACCAGGAATAAAATCATGTTTAGGGAGGATTGTAGGGATCATAAGGTGGTGCTATATAAATGCATCATTTCACTTGGTGGTGGATTGGTAAGAAATTAAACAAACTATTTACTTGTAATTATTATGATTGGTTCGACTTCCCCTGTGAGTTTTTGTAGTTTTCACAGTAGGTTAACCATTTTGCTAATAAAAAAATTCAGAACAAACCCGAATTTGTAATGGAAACTCATAAATCTTCAATATCTTCATCCCTCACTCAAACAAAAACCAAAATTATTTCATTTATTAATCATTAATTCAACCTCAATCTCCAAAAAATTCAAAAATCAGATTCATTCTTTCAAAGGAAAACCCTCGATCTTCAATCTTTTCAAGATTCATTCAAACGAAAACTCAGATATCATCGTTACCTT
Organism: Lathyrus aphaca; assembly: GCA_963966055.1. Taxonomy (NCBI): domain Eukaryota; kingdom Viridiplantae; phylum Streptophyta; class Magnoliopsida; order Fabales; family Fabaceae; genus Lathyrus; species Lathyrus aphaca. The sequence continues at coordinate 331,714,000 of OZ014521.1, forward strand.
CGTTCCTCATGCAAACGAAAACTCACATATCACCATTACCTTCGTTCCTCATTCAAATGAAAACTCAAATATCATCATTACACCAGTCCACCCGCTTGAGTGATTTGCCTTCTCAATAAGGACTTAATCCAATAAAAAACTGATTACAAAACTCAAAGACAACCTATCTAAGACTTCTTGGGAATTTTGACTATAACCTAGTCTCTCAAGGAAATACAACTCAAAGAATAACAATCATGACATCTTGATAATTGCGAATTAACTTAACAACTCTTAAACAAGATAATTGTGTTTACAAAGATGTTTCTTACTGCAGAATACACATTATAAAATTCAGGTATTTATACTTGAGAATATTTGAAATGAAACTCAAAGAGTTTCTCCTATTATCTCTTTCTTGAAGATGATTTGCTTTATTGAATCTTCTTAATCATGAAATTTCTTCAAGTTCCACGCAAAGGCTTTCTATCTCTTTTAGTTCTTCTTCAATCATGCATCATCATTCTATCTTTCACAATTCCTTTGTCCTTATTTTATAGAAGTAAAATTCATATTGTTGGATGATAGAATTGGAGATTTCTTGAATAGTATACCACAGTTGTAGAGTAGGTAGGTTTAGTCGTAAATCATGGGTGGTGATAAGGAAATCTTCTATAGTCGTTTGCATTATAATCCTTTTTATTTAGTAGTTTAACTTGTATTGTTCACTTAGACTATTTATTCATTATTTTTCTCTAAAACATTGGATTTTTATAAACGATATTATAAACATGTTCAGAGTTCAGAGCCTTGAGAATAAACTTCAGAATATAATGAAAATGAAGCTTGAATGAATCAGATTACATCTGAGTTGATTTCTTCAAAAGTGTTGATTTATGAAACTAGAGTTGACTTTAACTTCAGAGCTTTTTCAAGTGATCTCTTTGGTTCAGATCGAGATGATGTTCAACATTCAGAAACTTTTTTACCATAGTCCAAAGTCCCTATATCTAGAGTCTCTCTATAACCAGAGTTAAGAGTCTGATTTGATTAGTTTTGCCTAACGTCTTGGCTTGTTTAGACTTTTCTCTAATCAAGTTTTGACTTGTTCATAATCATCTTTACTCAACTTCTGACTTGATCTGGTTTTGCTTTGATTTGCTTCTATCTTGTTCAGAGTTTGCACACTAAACAAACTATTAAAGGAAAACAAATTCTTTTATACTTTGTTATCATCAAACAAACTACTAACCACATAACATATTCCCTATCAAATTTTCTCACTATCACACAATTCCCCATTTTACCATGAATATGCCTAATAACACTTAAACTAATTCTTTGATTTCTTGAACTATTAAAATTCCAAATTTCATAACACTTCATAATGTTTATTACATACCCATCTTCCATGTAAATTTAATATATATCACTCAACTAACTTCTATTTATGCTTTTTTCTTAACCTTTCACATTGATAAATGTTTGATATTGTAGAATTCATCTCAGAAGACGATTTGTTTAACTAAGAGATTTGGTGACCTTTATGTTTTACATGTTAAACCATAATCTTGTGTATGTGCCTCTAGTTTAAACACCGCCTCTAGAATTTATAATAATTGAAATTCTGGTTATGTAGATACTCCAATGTCATATCTTAATGTTAAGACAATGATTACTGCATTTTAGGAAACTAGAGAAATACACAACTATTGTTTTGAAGTGATGCAGCACAATCCCCAACAAATGTTGAGACATCATGTTCGGACATCTCATTCAAGAACAAAATACCAAAAAAAAACCGTAAATAGTAGAATGTAAAGTACATAGAATATGTTAGCCCAATTTTGCGCTAACAAACCTACATTTGAGGATACCAATCCAGGACGAAGACTTCATTATCTTATAGTATTACCCTAAAGTTAAACTCGTAGTTTACAACTTTATCCTAATCACTACCTTCAATGAACATCTTTATCTAAGGCTAAACTTTAGTCGCTTACAACCTTTAATATGAGACTCCTTCTCACATCCTTCATCACCACCTGTGATGACTCTGCCTTTTGTTGATCTCCAGAACTTATCATGGTTTCTTGACCTATAAGTTATCATGGACTTGCATCAAAACTTCGTCCAAGAACATTACACAAACGATTACCTAAAGGCTTCTGGTTGTTCCCCTTGTACCTATGCATTCAACCCTGCATCTCAAATTGTAGAGTGGAGACTTCTAACTCCTAAGAGAGCCAACGACTCTCATGAAGGGAAATTATCGATATAAACGCAGTGAAAAAACAAAAATTTCCCTTTAGAGATCTTTAATAAAGGTCATGATCTGTGATAGAAAATTTACCTCTTGTGGTGATGAAACCTTTGAATCTGAATCGAAGGATAATCACGAGTGTTGTACGATGAACGACGCCTCTACTCATTCCACACGAACAACTTTCCTTAAGTCACAATGTTAGCTGATTAGATTGAAGGCTTAGAGTAAGGGAGAGGAAAAATAGAATACAGCCAGGGTTTAAGAAAAAAACAACATTTGAGCTTCTGCACAAGGGTTCTATTTATATAACTACTTGTGCAAGCTTCAAGCTAAAAGTCCAACTCAATAATAATATTATATTATTATTATAATAACTATTATTATAATAAATATAATTTTATTATTATATTTTATAACTATTATTATATCATATGTTAATTAGGCACATGGTACCTTACCATATTTCATATTCCATTCTCTAACTCTCCTTATGTGTGTGACCCTGTAGAATTTCACGACATTGGAAATTATATTAAATTATGTATTTAACATAATAAACAGTGAGCGGTACCTAGCATCACATCACTGCTACCCAAGTCACAAAATTTTCATGTGATCTGACAAAACCTTTTGTGATAGTATTTATGTGTACAATTACCCTTTTCCCTTATATCTATATTGAACACAAGGCATATACCGTTTCATCCTTGTCTAGTTCAATATTTGGCCCTTAGACATTTATCCTGTTATGCAAGATGGACAAATTCAATCTAGGCTACTCATGTCCCTCATCATGCTTTGTGAAGTACCCATCAATTGTCTTTATGATCATCTAGTTACGGATAATGTTTGATCCGCAATAAAGTACTTGACTATATATCTAGGGTCCATAGTAGTTTCAGGTTGAAGGGTGGTATACACCACTATCACCATGAGAGTAACTTAGACACTTTTCCTAACATTCTATGTAGTACTCTCATAGTGGGTCAATCCAGTATAAATATTACTTCTAATATTTATACCTATGTCAAGACTTGATAACTCCTTATCCATGATCCATGAGATGTGATCCTCAATCTATCTACATAATATTCTTAATGCTTTAAGGTTATCCCATTTCACATTAAATCTCAACTATAGATGCTTTAAGAATAATGTCCTTATGTTTAATGGAATCTCATGATTAAGCCACACTTAATATTTCATTAAACAAACTAGTTATTCTAGGGAGTTTATCCCTTTGGAAAAACAAACATAATAAGAAATGCCTTTTATTATTAATAAATAATCTGAAACAAGTACCAAATGTATTGGCCTCTAGGGCTTACACCAACAATCTTCCACTAGCACTAGAGCCAATCATGCATACCCTAATTCCCATAGATCTAGTATGACCATCATGCTTCTATTGCGTAAGAGTTTTTGTTAGTGGGTCAACAATATTATCAAGTGTAGGTACTCTGCATATCTTCACATCTCCATGATCTATTATCTCTCGAATGAGATGATAACGCCTAAGTATGTGTTTGGATCGTTGGTGAGATCTAGGCTCCTTAGCTTATGTGATGGCACCATTAGGATCCACAATGCTAGGGATTATGCCATATTCACTAATGAACTTCTTGATCCCTACAACTTCCTTTGCTGCATTTGAGGCAACAACATACTCAGCTTCGGTTGTAGAATCAACAACTGTCTCTTGCTTTGAACTTTTCCAGCTCACAACGCCGCCATTTAGGCAGAACACATAACTAGATTGCGACATAAAGTCATCCTTATCTGTTTGGAAGCTAGCATCGGTGTAACCAATTACCGCGAGCTCTTCCTGATCTCCATATATCAAGAATGTATCATTAGTCCTTCTCAATTACTTTAGGATATTCTTGACAATACCTAGTGAGCATCACCGGGATCATATTGGTACCTACTCGTTGCACTTAAAGCATACGAGACATCTGGTCGAGTACATAACATGGCATATATGATAGATCCTATTGAAGATGCATATGGAATCTTATTCACGTGATCCCTTTTTTCCTTAGTTGAAGAGGAATATGTTTTTGATATACACATGCCATGTTGCATAGGTATGAACCCTTTCATGGAATCATGCATATTAAAGCGTCTCAACACTTTGTCTATGTTTGTACTCTGACTTAGGCCAAGTAGGTTTTGTGATCTATCTCTATAGATCCTGATTCCTAATATATAGGCTGCTTCACCAAGATCCTTCATAGAAAAGAATTTCCCTAGCTAAGTTTTTACTTGTTTCAAGGTAGGGATTTCGTTTCCAATGAGTAATATGTCATCTACATATAATACCAGGAAAATGATTATGCTCCCACTAACCTTCTTGTAGACACAAGGCTCATCTTCATTCTTTATGAATCCATACTATTTTACAATTTCATCAAAACAAAGATTCCAACTTCTGGAAGCTTGCTTCAATGCGTAAATTAATTGTTGTAACTTGCATATCTTTTGGCCTTCTTCAGGTATGTCAAATCCTTCACGTTATGTCATATACACATCCTCAAGAATATTCCTATTGAGAAAAGAAGTTTTGACATCCATATTTCATAATCATGATATGCAACAATAGCAAGTAAAATCTGAACAAATTTAAGAATTGCAACTGGTGAAAAGATTTCATCATAGTCTATCCCATGAATTTGTTTGTAACCTTTAGCAACCAATCTTGCCTTATAGGTATGTACCTTACCATCCATGTCAGCCTTCTTTTTGAAGAACCACTTGCATCCTTTAGTATTAACTCTCACAGGAGGCTCTACCAAGATCCAAACTTGGTTTGTGTACATGGAATCCATTTCAGATTTCATGGCTTCTAGCCACTTCTCAGACTCAGGACCAATTATGGCCCCTTGGTAGGTTACATGCTCATCTTGATCCGTGAGTAATATATCACATTGATCAGTTATGGGATATCCATATCTCTCTGGTTGGTGATGTATCAGGCTCGACCTACGCTGGTTTTGTTCTACTTGAGCAAGTTTCTCTTCCATAACTGTTTGTGATTCCTGCTCTAATTCCTCCATAGGTGTGACAATGCTTTGTGATTCTTGAATTTATTCAAGCTCTACTTTCCTCCCACTGATTCCTTTGGAAATAAAATCCTTTTCCAAGAAGATTCCAGTTCGAGCGACAAACACTTTGCCCTCAGAAGGATTGTAGAAGTAATATCCTATTGTTTCTTTAGGATACCCCACAAATAAGCATTTGTCAGATTTGGGCTCAAGCTTAGTTGAAATTTTTCGTTTCACATAAACTTCACAACTCCAAATCTTCATGTAGGACATATGTGGTTTCTTACCACTCCATATCTCATATGGTGTCTTTTCTACCTTTTTGGATGGAACACGGTTAAGTGTGTAAGCTGTTGTCAGTAGTGCATGTCCCAAAAAGGATTTTGGAAGATTGGCGTGACTCATCATGGATCGGACCATGTCTAACAAGGTTTAATTTATTCTCTTAGATACGTCATTCCATTATGGTGTTCTAGGAGGAGTGAGTTGGGATAAAATCCCACACTCTTTTAGATGGTCATCAAACTCTGGGCTTAAATATTCCCCACCTCGATATGATCGAAGAGTTTTAATATTCTTACCTAATTGGTTTTGTACTTCATTCTTGAACTCCTTGAACATTTCAAAGGATTCAGATTTGTGTTTCATTAAATACACATAACCATATCTACTGAAATCATCAATAAATGTGATGAAGTATTGAAAACCTCATATGGCTAGTATATTCAGTGGTCCACATACATCAGTATGTATGATGGCCAAAAGATCATTTTCCCTTTCACCTTTTCCTGTGAATATGGTCTTTGTCATTTTTCCAATTAAACAATATCTGCATGTATCATATGATTCGTAATCAAAAGAATCCAAGAGTCCATCTTTATGGAGTTTGGAGATGCGCCTCTCATTTATATGGACTAAGCGACAATGTTAAAGGTAACTTGGATTTAACTCATTAGGTTTCATCCTTTTAGTATTATTGCTATAGTTTTCATTTCAAGATTAAGGATATACAATCCATTGTTCATTTGTGTAGTAGCATAGAATATGTCATTTAAATAAATAGAGCAAAAATTGTTCTTTATTATAAATAAAAAACCAAACTTGTCCAAACAAGAAACAAAAATAATATTCCTGTTAATTGTAGGTACATAAAAATAGTTCTCTAACTGAATTATTAAACCACTAGGTAAAGTTAAATCATAAATTCCTACGGCTAAAGCAACAACCTTTGCTCCATTTCCAACTTGTAGGTCAACTTCACCTTTTTCAAATCTCTACTCCTTTTTAGTCCCTACACATTGGTACAAATGTGAGAACCACATCTAGTATCTAATACCCATGATGCTGAAGTAGATAAATTTATTTCTATAACAAAAATACCTGAAGTTGAAGTCTCCATTCCATTCTTCTTATCTTCCAGGTACTTTGGGTAGTTTCTCTTCCAGTGTTCTGTTTTACCACAATAGAAACAAGTGCCCTCCTTAGCAATGCCTCCATTAGGATTCAAAGGAGGTGCAATATTTTTAAGTTTGGCAACTTCATTGTCTTTCCATTTACCACCTTGCTTGGTGGTCCTTTTGTTTTGTTTCTTTCCATTACTGGCCATCAGAATGGATTTCCCTTTTGACTTCAGATTTTGCTCAACAGTTCTTAACATGCTTAGCAATTCAGGAAGAGATTTGTCCATATCATTCATGTTAAAATTAAGGACAAATTGACTAAAACTCTCTGGTAACAATTGTAGGATCAAATAAGTTATAAGCTCCTTTTTGTGGGGAAAACACAATCTTTCAAGATTCTCCACGTACCCAATCATCTTGAGTACATGGGGACCTATTGGGCTTCTCTTAGCTAGCTTGGCTTGAAAAAGGGCTTTTGAAACTTTAAACCTCTCATGCCTTGCATGCTATTGATTGAGCATCTTCAGATGTTCGATCATATTGAACCCTGCCATGTTTTCATGTTGCTTTTGCAATTCATAATTCATGGTAGCCAACATGAGGCAAGAAATTTCATTAGCATCATCGACATGCTTGTTATAAGCGTCTCTTTCAGCCTTAAGAGCAGAACTAGGAGGTTCCTTATTAGGAACATGTGTCTCTAAGACATACAACATTTTGTCATGTTTGAGGACAATCCTCGGATTTTGGTTTCAATCTAGAAAATTTGTCCCAAGTAACTTTTCCTTATCAAGGATTGATCGCAAAATGTTATTAGATGTATTTGTTGTCATGGTAATCTACAAAATAGAATGTAAAGATATAAGTATCATTAAAACAATATATTTAATTAGGACTTTAATTAAATATGCTCCCACTATTTTACTCAAAACAAACGACCCTCATCATTTGATTCGGAAAATCCTGTTAGAAGATTTTCTAGTGGATCGAGATCCATATTTCTCTTTTTTTAAGTCAATGTTAGGATGATTACACAAAATTCGAATATTTAGGTAGGAACACCTTCCAATTGCACCAAATATAATTCTCAAATATTTCAGTTGGGTGAATAACTCCTTATTCCATTCCATCATATGGATCATTCCCAACTCTTGCTTCTAAACATATATAATCTTATTATATTTTGTTAAGTTAAGTTTGAGCCATTGTTTTAGATATTGGATATTACATTTATCCCATTGCACCTTACTAGTATAAAACATGCACCTCGCGTTAGGCGAAACCTACAATATTTGATACTAGTCTTGATGAGTTCTAAAACTTGGAAAGAAAACAACTTAATAATGGCTTTGAGGGAATTTTAATTGGTTTGATCTCACGACTTATTTATCATATAAATTGTTCCTCACATATGCATCAACAGACATACAATATATATCAACATACATACAAATGAAACAATTATGGCCCCTGGCGCAATTGTTCTCCCAAGCCCATGAGAGAACTTAAGCTAAACCTAATAACGATCTTCACTTCTCCGCTCCCGACTTTGGAATGCTATGTGTCTTCAAACCAATTGACATCTACAAAAACAGAACCATGTAAGGACATCTAGAAGCTTTCTTCAATCAATACTCCAGTATCCCAAACTACTGGAATCCTTCAATAAGGGATACCAATCTAGGATGAAGACTTCATTATCTTGTAGAATTACCCTAAAGTTAACTCATGGTTTACAATTTTATCCTAATCACTACCTTCAATGAACATCTTTATCTGTGGCTAAACTCTAATCATTTATAACCTTTGATATGAGACTCCTTCTCACATCCTTTATCACCACCTGTGATGACTTTGTCTTCTGCTGATCTCCAGAACTTGTCACGGTTTCTTGACCTATAAGTTATCATGGACCTGCTTCAAAGCTTCATCCAATAACATTACACAAACCATTACCTAAAGGCTTCTGGTTGTTCCCCTTGTAGAGTGGAGACTTCTAACTCCTAAGAGAGCCGACGACTCTCAAACCCTAAACCCTTATTTTACAAAGTATTTAGGTTACAAAGTTACAAGTGATACAAAAGTTACAAAGGTTAGTTTAACCTTAGGTCTAAGTCTCCTTATATAGTCTTCTGTTGGGCTTCAAATCTTTCTTGATCCACTGCTGAAGGTTCCTAGAATCTTGGAATATATTTAATACATATTTAAATGTTGAGCAATCAAGATGTCCAGTCTTTCTATTAGGACATCTCATTCGACATCTTTGTCTTTTGCAAAATTCTTTAGCTTTGAACTCCATGTTGAACCCATTGTTCCAAAATTTGTCCAAATCTAAAGAGCTTTCAATAATGCATATTAGGTGTGAATAAAAAATAGAAAAGAAACTAGATGGGGGTGGGGGGTTGAATAGACCCATGTTAAAAATTGCAACCGCTTTTTAAAAAATATGAAAAATATACTTTTCAAAACTTGATCACGTTAACACTATATCAATCTACAAATACCAATGATGGTTTTGTGATGATACACAAAGGTTTACAATTGATTTAATTGAATATTTCACAATATGTGGTTATACAATGATTCAATAATAATGAATTATAACCTCAATTGTTTCTCATATTTTAATCACCAATGCAACTATATTAGGCTCCAATTCCAACAAAGTATAACCTTATGCAATAAAACTCTATCAACTTAATAAACGATAAATTCTATCAATTTAACAAAGCGTTGTTTCTCTTATAGGAAAAACTTGGATGGTTTCTCTAGCCAGGGTTATAAGTGTTTGAGTACGGGTTGCCTTGGGTGTAGTTTACTTGTTCGGTTGGAATACCAGCCAATAAATGACATTTATCAGTGTTATGCCTAGGGGTTCCACATAATACGCAGTTGGTTGTCACAACAACTACATATGTTGCCGGAGTTGTGGTCAAAATCTCAATATTTTTTAGTAAATGCATTCACTTTAGCATTTAGATGATCTATTCCATTAACTTCATACATCATGTACTTTGTTGCAGGTTTCTCTATAGGAATTCTCTCTCCTCCCCATTGGAAGTGGTTTTGTGCCATGTTTTCAATGAGTTGATAGGCGTCTTCATAAGGTTTTTTCATTAGAGTGCTGCCAGCTGAATCATTCAAGTTCAGCTTGGTGTTGTACAAAAGAACATTGTAGAAAGTATGGATAACCAGTCATTGGTCAAGTCCATGATTTAGACAAAGCCTCACCATATCCTTATATATCTCCCAAACGTCGAAAATAGATTCATTATCTTTTTTCCTAAATTTGTTGATTAAGGTTCTTAGCATGGAAGTCTTGCAAGGCGGAAAGTATCGTGCTAAGAAGAATTTCTTCAACCCATCCAATGTAGTGATAGAGTTGGATGGTAGATATTGGAGCCAAGCTCTAACTGTATCCCTTTAAGAGAAAGGAAAAAAATGTAGTCTTATGGCATCGGGTCTAACACCATTTGCTTTCACTATGTCTATGTACTGCACAAACATTGATAAATAAAGGTTCAGATCATTCGTAGGGCTACCAAAGAATTGGTTCTGTTGTAAGGCTTGTAACAATGAAGGTTTCAACTTGAAATAATGTTCATCAATGGCAGGGGAAGAAATTCCATTGTGCGGCTCCTCTTGTGATGGTACAACATAGTCCTTAAAAGGATGGTTTGGATTCTCATCCATAACTGGTTCTAGTTATGGAACTCGGTCTGGTTCTGGGATATATGGATTAGGAAGATTAAACTTAATTCAAAATTCGGTGATTTGACGTCTTAAGTTAAGAAAACGCTCGTATTCAACAACTGGTTGATTTAACTCTTCTCCATCCAATCGATGAATAAAAGGGAATATTTGTTACCTTAGTCAATACTGCGCAAGAATGGAATCACAATATTGACTAAATTAGTCCCCGAAAACGGCACCAAAAACAGGATTGCAACTGTATGAGTATATCAGATTATCTAACTACAAGTATACATTATATCACATTGTTTTAAAAGATATCAAACAAACAAGGACTAATAATAAATCTAATATTATCAATTGGTAAGGCTAGTGATTACTTGGTTTGGAGGGAATTAAAATAAAAACTAAAATAAGGATTAAGAAATACATATAGAAAGAGAGTCTGAAATGTGGATTCCTTGTACCTTGGGGACTCTGTAACTCTTTGGCATTAGCTTATGATTAAAGTGCATTCAGTAGAAAATACTAGCTTAAAAACTTTGCCTCATACTCTCACGTTATTGATTAAAGCTACACTACGTAACCATGAGATTTTGCACTTGCTCACCCATTCAAACTAAGAAGCATTTTTTGAAAAGTAAATAAGTCCTACTTGATACCTAAAGCGCTCTCGCTGTATTTAAGATCAATGCCCAGTTCCCACTATCTGGTTCAATCTTCACACTCACGCGTTATTGGCCCAAACCTATATTGATTTTCACTCTCGTGCGAAACCATTTGAGTTAGAGTTGAAAACTAAAGCCAAAACATAATTTATGAAAAGTTTATGCCAATTTCATTATCGAGACTCGTTGGAACAAAGATTCTCACATACTGGACCCACAAACATTTAGCTAGACATGGAATTAAACTTTAATAAATTAAACATGGTAATAGAAGTTAAAGACAACATGATAATCAAATAAAAGATGAAATAAATAAGAACAGTAAGCAATACTATAAAAACCTGAAAACTTGAATTAAATTGCGAGAAAAACTTCAAACACGTGCGGAAACAAATAACTTCAATTATGTCGACAGACTTGTGATTCAAAAGTACAAAAACATTAAACTAAAACTGTCATAATATCTAAATGCGAGTGATTATCACTTTTAATGTAAATATCTTCTTAAAACTAATATGATAGAGCTTCCGTGCATAAACTTTGATAGCTCAAAACTAAGAAAACTATGTCTTTTATATAGGTCTAATGTTGTAGAGCTGCTTCCAAATGTGTAGAATTCCTTAAGAGAAAGTAAGGTAGTGGATGAGAATGAGTCCAAGTTTGTTTTGCATGTATTTGCTACTATGCATGCATGGTAACTGCCATTATGCTCATGGCGACCATAATGAGTTTAAGTTTTATATATTTTCCTTCCTTTTCTTGCTCTTTTTCCGGTTTCTTCGCATAGACACTCCATAATTGAGTAATACCTGAAATGCAAAGAAAACACGATATAATACTAATAAAACATGAAAAAATGACACTAAATAGCATATGAATCGTGTTGAAATACAAGATAAGTTTTCACATTATCATCAACTTAGCTTACTTGTAAAGGTAAAGCTTTTGTATGGGATATCCATTGTGAGAAAAGTTTTGTAGAGCTAAAGAAGAGATTGACTACAACTCCAATTCTGATTTTGACTGAACCTAATGAACCATTAGTGGCGTATTGTGATGCATCCATAATGGGTTTAGGTGGTATGTTGATGAAGTATGGCAAGGTTGTGGCTTATGCTTCACGACAACTGAGGGTTAATGAGAGAAACTATCCTACTCATGTTTTCGAGTTGGCTACAGTGGTGTTTGTATTGGATATTTGGAGACATTATCTTTATGGTTCCGAATTTGAAGTAATTAGTGATCACAAGAGTTTGAAGTATTTGTTTGATCAGGAGGAATTGAATATGAGGCAATGTAGATGGTTGGAATTTCTGAAGGATTATAACTTTGGCTTTAGTTATCACCCCAATAAGTGTAATGTTGTGGTAATTATTTGAGTCAGAAGTCTTTGTATATGTCTTCTATGATAGTTAGAGAGTTAGAACTTATTGAACAGTTCATAAACTTGAGATTGGTCTGTAAGCTTGTTAAGTTCCAAATTATGGATATATTTGATAATATTTTGTGGCATTTTCTAATTGTTTCTTTTATGTTTTAGTAGTAAAACCTTATGTTTTAATGTAAATACGCAAGTTTGCGATTATGCTTGTTCATTTATTGTATTATGATCCTTTTGTTGCATTTTGATAAGTTTTATTGCTTAATTTGATGCCTAGTGCTTATGGATGATGATTTGAAGCTTGAAGGATCATTATTATGAATACATGAAAGTACTAGCGTGCTTAGCGCATTTTCCAACGCAGTTTGTAGCGCCATTTTGGTCTAAGACAATAGCTAATGAAGAAAATCGCGTTTCACCATGCTCCAACTGTGCTCAGTGCTCTTTCTAGGTTTATTTTCCAGTTTGAAATGAATGTGTTAAGCGCGCTCTAATGGTGTTTAGCGCGGTGCCACTTATGCGCACTTTCTTGGACTTGTATAAATATCACTTTTTAGATATTTTAATATGTACCTTCATTTGTAAACTTTTAAGATTTGTAATAGATTTTTCTAGGGTTCAAGCTTAAAAACTCAACAAAGAGCAAGGATACAAGTTTTGACGAATTAATCTTCAATATTTCGACTTTGATGCTCTTGAAACTTCCTTCCTTGCTTGCAAAGCAAGTCACCATGGAAATGGATGGCTAAACATATTTTGTGTCAAGATTAGAGGTGGTTAGCCTTAATAGTATGCATTTATTTTGATCTTTTGTATGTGAACAAATTTGATGATCAATATATGATGAAGATCTTTGCTTTTTATGATAATGTATGGTTTGAATCACTATAGACACAGATTTTTAAAACCGTGACCTAAGTTCTCCATCTATTAACAAACAAACTCTAGATATAGATTTGTAAGTTAATATATTTGATAATATTTTGTGGCATTTTCTAATTGTTTCTTTTATGTTTTAATAGTAAAACCTTATGTTTTAGTGTAAATACGCAAGCTTGGGATTATGCTTGTTCATTTATCGTATTATGATCTTTATGTTGCATTTTGATAAGTTTTATTGCTTACTTTGATGCCTAGAGCTTATGGATGATTATTTAAAGCTTGAAGGATCATTGTTATGAAGTCATGAAAGTACTAGCACGCTCAACGCATTTTCCAACGCACTTTGTAGCACCATTTTGGTCAAAGGCAGTAGCTAATGAAGCAAACCGCGTTTCACCATTCTCCAACTGTGATCAGTGCACTTTATGGGTTTTTTCCAATTTGAACTGATTTTGCTAAGCACTCTCTAATGGCGTTTAGCACGGTGCCACTTATACGCACTTTCTTGATATCTACAAAAATAGAACCAGGTAAGGATATCTAGAAGCTTTCTTCAATCAATACTCCAGTATCCCATACTACTGGAATCCTTCAATAAGAATATATGTAGCGGAATCACTAAAGAACAACTTCAACTTTCCCTAGACAAGATGTCAATAGATTTTTCAGGACACCACCCAAGAGAAATATCACTCATCCTGTTTGTTGTTGTAGAACCCTTCAAACAATAACTCCTCCATTTTTAATCACCAGAAAGCACTCCATGGATCTCATCCATAAAATAGACCAGGATGCATGCTCTCATACCAATTTAAATTTTTGTTATAAAGATGCTCAAATGTCTTATCTTAATGTTAAGACAATGATTATTGTCTTTTAGGAAACAAGAGAAATACACAACTGATGTTTTAAAGTGATGCAACACAATCACCAACAGATGTTGAGACATCATGGTGGGACATCTCAATCAAGAACAAAATACATAAAAACTGTAAATAGCAGAATGTAAAGCACACAGAATATGTTGACCTAGTTCGGTGTTAACAAACCTACATCTAGGGGATACCAATTTAGGATGAAGACATCATTATCTTGTAGCATTACCCTAAAGTTAACTCATGGCTTACAACTCTATTCTAATCATTACCTTCAATGAACATCTTTATCTAAGGCTAAACTCTAGTCGTTTACAACCTTTGATATGAGACTCCTTCTCACATCCTTTGTCACCACTTGTGATGACTTTGTCTTCTGTTGATCTCCATAACCTGTCACGGTTTCTTGACCTATAAGTTATCATGGACTTGCTTCTAAGCTTCGTCCAAGAACATTACACAAACCATTACCTAAAGGCTTCTGGTTGTGCCCCTTGTAGAGTGGAAACTTCTAACTCCTAAGAGAGCCAACAACTCTCAAACCATAAATCCTTATTTTACAAAGTATTTAGGTTACAAAGTTACAAGTGATACAAAAGTTACAAAGGTTAGTTTAACCATAGGTCTAAGTCTCCTTATATGGTCTTTTGTTGGGCTTCAAATCTTTCCTTGATCCACTGCTGAAGGTGCCTAGAATCTTGGAACATATTTAATACATGTTTAAATGTTGAGAAATCAAGATGTCCAGTCTTTCTATTAGGACATCTCATTCGACATCTTTGTCTTTTGAAAAATTCTTTAGCTTTGAACTCCATGTTGAACCTATTCTTCCAAAATTTTGTTTTGCCAAAATTTGTCCAAATCTAAAGAGCTTTCAATAATGCATATTAGGTGCGAATAAAAAATAGAAAACAGACTAGATGGGAGGGGGTTTGAATAGAACCATGTTAAAAATTGCAACCGCGTTTTAAAAAATATGAAAAATATACTTTTCTAAACTTGATCACGTTAACACTATATCAATCTATAAATACCAATGATGGTTTTGTGATGAAACACAAAGACTTACAAATGATTCATTTGAATATTTCACAAGATGTGATTATACAATGATTCAATAATAATGAATTCTAACCTCAATTATTTCTCATATTTTAATCACCAATGCAACTATATTAGGCTCCAATTCCAACAAAATCTAACCTTATGCAATAAAACTCTATCAATTTAATAAACGATAAATTATATCAATTTAACAAAGCATTCTTTCTTTTATAGAAAAAATTAGGATGGTTTCTCTAGCCAGGGTTATAGGTGTGTGAGTACGGGTTTCCTTGGGTGTAGTTTACTTGTTCGGTTGGAATACCATCCAATAAATGACATTCATCGGTGTTATGCCTAGGGGTTCCACATAATACGCAGTTGGGTGTCACAACAACTACATATGTTACTGGAGTTGTGGTCAAAATCTCAATATTTTTGAGTAAGTGCATTCACTTTAGCATTTAGATGGTCTATGCCATTAACTTCATACATCTTGTACTTTGTTGCAGATTTCTCTGTAGGAGTCCTCTCACCTCCCCATTGGAAGTGGTTTGGTGCCATGTTTTCAATGATTTGATAGGCGTCTTCATAAAGTTTTTTCATTAGAGCGCTGCCAGCTGCATCATTCAAGTTTAGCGTGGTGTTGCACAAAAGTTCATTGTAGAAAGTATGGATAATCAGTCATTGCTTAAGTCCATGATATGGAAAAAGCCTCACCATATCCTTATATATCTCCCAAGCGTCAAAAATAGATTCATTGTCCTTTTTCCTAAATTTGTTAATTAAGGTTCTTAGCATGAATGCACAACATGGCAAATGAATGATGCAATGATCAAACATGATTCTAATATGTCCTAAGATGTCTTATAACTCATGTGAATGCATAAAATGTCATGGAAAGTTCATGAATGCAAGCATATGAGAGATGAATGCAAATGGAAGCAAAAATTAGGGTTTATGCACAAGGTACAAAGCAAAATTCAAAATCAGAAGCAAATGACAAGATAAAAAAATGAAAATGGGATCAAAGGAACCCTAACCCTACACAAGTTCACTGCCCAAAGGAGGGGAACTAACTCTTAACCTAATGGAAGTTATGATTTTCTCAAGTTAGCTTGGGTTTTAAGGCACTTCAAAAGGGAAAATGCACAACAAATTGAAAATGAAAGATAAATTCAAACCAATTTTATCCTAGAAACTACATGGTATGAGGAATGCAATGCAAGAAGAACCATCATCAAACTCCTCATGGTTAGACAGAAGGGATTTTTCTAAGTTATGGCAAAAATATTGACTTTTAAGAACCCTAATTCCAAAGAAAAATGTCAAAATAGGTCAAGAACCAAAAAGAAATTTGTGTGAAGAGTTTGATAATGTTTCTAAATGTATCAAGATGCAATGTGATTTTTTTTGTGATTTTTAGAAACTTAAATGCTATTTTAATTAATTAATTCTCATTAACTAATTAAAATAAACATTTAAATATTTTAAAAATACGAAATTTATGCAAAAAATAAAATAAAAATTATTTTCAGAATGAGAAAAATATTTTAAGGCATGATGCAAAAAAGGAAATTTTTTTGAAATGCTGTACTATTTTAAATAAAATGTAGAAAGAAATGTAATTAAAATGAATTTAAAATGAATTAAAATGAAAGTATTCATATCCAAAGGCCCAGATTCAAATAAAAAGGGGAAGGAATTGACCAGCGTGCGCAAATGGACGACCCAAATTCAAACTACGCTAATTATGTCATTAACCCTAATCTGAACACTAATCACTCTCAGGTGACCGAAACAGTGTTCCGGTCATCTTCTCCGGCTAGCCCCTCACTCAGTCTCCCTCAATACGCAACCCCAAGACCCCTAAAGCTCCAGAAATGATCCTCTCCTCAACCCCAACAAAAATCAACCACCAAAAATCATTTGTTCATCATCAAAAGCACGAATCAAAGCAAAACGGAAAACATGGCAAAAATTTCAGAAGCTTATGAAATGCTTATTTCTCAACTATTCTCAAAAGTAAAGACATCATGGTGATCAGTGAAGCATGTAGAATCATCCTATAACATAATATAAGAGTTCTGGAAAAATAAATGCCATGGCTACCTGAGGCTGAGCTTTCGAAAATGGCACTGGCTGGCTGCTTCTTTGCTTCTAATCAGCTCCAATGATCCTCCTGAAGTGTTTGTGATGCTTGGTTGGAGTTTATATGGTCTCTAAATGAAGTTGGCAGAAGTTCAGTTCAAGCAATGTCAAAATCGTGTTTTTGATTCAGGGTGTTTTAGGGGAAAATGAAGGGTGGGAAATGATCAGTGGTGTTTATGGAGTTGAATGGTGGAAGAAGTTTGAAGGTTTGATGGTTGAGTTAAGAGATTCAAAGGCTTTTGCAAATTTGGGGATTTTTGAGTATGCTGTGTATTCTCAAGTGTTGGCTGCAATGTTGTGTGCTTTTGCTGGGTTTTGATCCACATAATGAAATGTGATAGGTCAGAGAGTGGGTGCTGTCCTATGTTGATTGGTATGGGAAAGTTGCCAAAATGTCAAAAGTTGGTGTACTTGGGGTATGGGCTCATGGCAGGCTGGTTTAGGGGCATGGCTCGAGTCATCCAACTTCAAGGAGGTCCATGAAAAATGATTTAGTGAGCTGGCTCAAGTGGATGAGGAGATTTGGATCATTTTGCAATTTTGTACAACTTTGGCCCCTTTTGGATTTCTTGAAGTTTAAGGCATAGAACTTGAGAAATCCTTGGGCAATTCTGAATTTTAGGTCATGTATGATGCTTGTGTAATGCTTAGACATCAATTAGAAGTTACAAATTGCTTTGGTACAAGAATTTGCAAGTTTCCCTCTTTGGCACATAAGTGAATTTTTGTGATTTCTCCCAACTTTGACAAGCCATAACTTGAGTTCTATGAAGAATTAGATCAAGTTCTTGTACTTTTTGAAAATGGGAGGATCCACTCTACAACTTTCATGACCAAGAATTTTTCATTTGAAGCATTTTTGAATCAAAAAGAGGAGGTTGAAAAACTTTCCCAAAATGGCAAGTTTACATTACAAGTCACTTTCCCAAAATGGCAACTTTGCAAATGGCTTGAAATCCTTCAATTTTCTGAATTTACAAACTCTTCTAAGTTCAAATAAAGATCATATACACCCAAAATGATGGAGAAGACCCTTTGGTTGGATGATTGGGGGCCTCAGATGCCCTGATTTTGCACTGACTTGCTCAAGAAGTTATCCATTGATCAGATGCCTTCCCCATTGAATTTCTTCATGAAAATTGGTATGCATGATCCTCATATCATATAGAGACCAATAGAAACAAGAATGACTAAAAAATTTGGAGTTATGGCCTCTGAAACCAAAACCCTAATTTTAGGTCATCTGTGCAGTTAAGCTTGGCTCTACTTCCATGCCTTTCTCAGTTCTTGTGATTTTATGACTTTCTTGGTCTTGGGAGGATATAATATGATGCTTGAACATACATGGACCCTCTTGAGATTCTTGATGACCTTTGGAGTGGCTCAGATGGCTCAGGGATTGCTCTAATCACAAACCCTAGATGCAAATGACTTTGAACCAATGCAGTGAAGCAAAAATGTAATATGAGATGCTATGATTGAACTTATGCAAATGAAAAGAATCACAAGCCATGGTGAAATGAGTGAGGGCATATTTGGGGTGTTTACAGCTGCCTTTATTCAAACATGAGTTAGTTGTGCAGGATGTAAGCGTCGGCTTAACAGACAAACAAGGTAACTTGTGGTTGAATACCAAAGACAGTCCAAAATTTGCGCTCCCTGGTTATGAAGAATAAAAGGGATACAGATTGTAAAAGGAAGTAAAGTATGTTTATAAAGTGCGGGCGATGGAGGACGACCATCGGGCAGAGGACGACTGCTGGGGATGAAGTAATGACGGAGACGACCGACATGTTGGGGATATAAAGAGATTATGATGGGGACGGCCATCAAAGGTGAAGGATGATCACCTAGCAGGGTACGGCTGCTCTATCGGGGATAAGATGAGGGACGGTCATCTAAGGTGAAGGAAGATCACCTGGCAAGGTACGGTTGCCAAAAGTATCGCGACATAGGACGAATGCCGGATAGGAAAGGTCCACGATAGGGACGGCCATCGGATAAACATGATGAAGGACAATCATCAAAAGGGGTGAAGGACGATCACCTAGCAGGGTGCGGCTGCTCTCGGGGTTTATCATGACATATGATGAATGTCAGATAACAAGATCAATGATGGGGACGGCCATCGGGTAAAATGATGAAGGACGATCATCAAGAGGTGAAGGACGATCACCTAGCAGGGGACGGCTGCTAAAAATATCACGACATAGGAAGAATGCCGGATAGGAAAGGGTTCCAATAATGGAGACTCCGCTGGGGGGGATGATGAAGGACGATCATCAAAAGGTGAAGGACAATCACCTGGCAGGGTACGGCTGCCGAAAGTATCATGACATAGGACGAATGTCAGATAGAAAAGAAATTTGTTTTTTTACTGGGGATTTGCTGGGAACTCTTCTGGGGAAAGGTAAACACAGACGAGTGTCTAAATTCAAGAAAGAAAAGGTATAAGTGTTTGACGCTGTGTATAGATTAAAGATGCGGACGAGCATCCTTAAGACTTCGATACGGACGAGTATCGGTAGAAACAAACACTGACGCATGCTCAGAGATGATGGTACGGACGAGTACCAACCGGTTAACCAAGAGCACAAATGAGTGTTGACTCTGAGGGGAATTAAGTGTGTATACAAGATACGGACGAGCATCTGTATGAGTGAAAATAAGTGTTGTGAGGCACGGACGAGTGTTCAACTTGCTGGGGAGAGTATGATACAAACGAGTATCATAAAGGGAAGTGTATAAGTTATAAGAGATATCTTTGAAAATCTGTGGAGATAAGATGACACGGACGGGTGTCGGAAGAAGTGTATTATAAACAAGTGTTTAGGCAACTGTGCTAGGGATAGGTGACACAGACGGGTTTCAGGAGAGTGTATTAACATGTTTTTGTGAGTGCAAAGGGGACGCTTTGGCTTTCTGCTGGGGAATTTGAGTGGTATCCTGTATGTTGTTGATGGTATGTCAGTATTCACAGGGGTTTGATTCAATCATGGCTTGTGTCTATGCGATATGTTTGATTTTTGCCGTAATGCTCCGTATTAGACGGAATGCTACGCTCTGGGGGGGAGATATGATGCGAATGCTACAATTGTGCAAAGAAACCAATCCGGGATTCGGATCCCGTTGCAGTGAAGATCTCTGGCTGATCTGCTTGAAGTGATATCCCAGATGGGGATGAGATGATTGGTAGATCTGATATATATGACTCTGTTTGGGGAAATAAGTCACTGATAGACCTATTTTTGGTGATGAGGAGCCTAGCTGGGGTCTGTGGAAGCTTGTGTCACTTTGTTGTGAGATCTTCAGATATTGCTCTTCTGGATAGAGGTTGAGACTCTGCGGGGAGATGGTTCCCTGTCTAACACTTGGCTGAGGGGGAATGATCACTGAACGATCTTCCTAAAGTCCTGTAGGGATTCTGCTAGGGAGAAGCATCTCTGGTGTTACTTGGAAGATGTGATGAGTAAGTACTGATTTGGCAGCTCGCTGGGGAGAAGCTTTCATGCCCCACGTTGTGCTTTGAACACCTGCAATCCTGTTATGACAAAGAAACGTACAAGTATCCCGAGGTATCCCTTACTGGATTCCATCATAGGAATTTAGACACTCCCGGGAGCAAATTTATTTCCTGTAAACATGTAATTTAGAAAAAAGACGCATCCGTATTTATGTAATTAATATTTTAAGGACATCGGACATTTTTGCAAATGAAAATTAAATGTACGAGACGAAATGTGACTGAAAATATGATTTTATTAATTGGTGTGCCCTGAATTGGCAAGTACAGTCAAAGAAACAAATCCCCTAAAATGAGGAGATTGTCACAAATTGAGAAACAAAAAGATGCTGGCAATGTTGTTGACGCTTCAGTGAGCTTCCCTTTTGCTATGACTCGTATGACATTGACGTTCTTCTCATCTTGCTTTCTGAAGAAGGCTGATTCTGACCGGTGCCTTATCCTTTCAAAGCTTGCCATGTTGTAAGCGATACAGACGAATTCAGAATGCAGTTGTTCGCTTATTCCCTTATTTTGCGTGGATCGCCCTTTCGGGTTTTCAATCCACCGGGATACCCATTTTTGCCTGAGTTGTCCAATATGGCTTTTCAACTCAGCGGGTGTACATTTTTTATTTATTTTCCCTTATTTTTTTCCGAGTCTTTTATTCTGTTTTTGACTCGCCGGGATGCCCTATTTTTGCATGGACTTACATTCTGTTTTTATGTCCAGCGGGTCATTTTTATGCGAAGTATTTTTTAACTGCATCCGAATTCACAGGAGACAGGAAGTCTTCACCATCCATAGTACTGAGCATCAATGCTCCACCAAAGAAAACTTTCTTTACTATGAACGGACCATCGTAATTCGGAGTCCACTTGCCCCTGTGGTCTGTATGAGGAGGGAGGAGTCTTTTCAGCACAAGATCTCCTACCCGGTATTCCCGAAGCCTTACTTTCCGATCGAAGGATTTCTTCATTCTCTTATGATATAACTGCCCATGACAGATTGCAGCTAATCTCTTCTCTTCAATCAGATTCAGTTGTTCGTACCGGGATCAGACCCATTCTGCTTCGTTTAGCTTAACATCCATCAATACCCGTAAGGAGGGTAATTCAACTTCAACAGGTAAGACTGCTTCCATACAATACACAAGCTGATACGACGTTGCCCTAGTGGATGTTCTGATTGACGTACGGTACCCATGCAACGCGAATGACAGCATTTCATGCCAGTCTCTGTAGGTGACCACCATCTTCTGCATAATCTTCTTGATATTCTTGTTAGCTGCCTCCACAGCGCCATTCATCTTTGGCCTGTAAGGAGAAGAATTGTGGTGTTGGATTTTGAAGTCCCGGCATAGTTCTGCCATCATTTTATTGTTCAAATTGGAACCATTATCAGTAATGATTCGCTCGGGCACTCCATATCGACAGATGATGTCTCTCTTCAGGAATCTGGCTACCACTTGCCTGGTAACATTTGCATACGAAGCTGCTTCAACCCACTTGGTAAAATAATCAATGGCTACCAGGATGAATTTGTGGCCATTTGAAGTAGTCGATTCAATCTTGCCAATCATATCAATGCCCCACATGGCAAAGGGCCAAGGTGAAGACATCACATTCAAAGGATTTAGAGGCACATGCACTTTATCTGCATAAATCTGGCATTTATGACACTTTCTGGCATAAGCACAACAGTCTGCATCCATTGTGATCAAATAATAGCCTGACCTTAGCAACTTTTTAGCCATAGCATGCCCTCCGACATGGGTACCGAAAGATCCTTCGTGCACCTCGTGCATCAACAAGTCTGCTTCTGCCTTATCAACACATCTAAGAAGTACCATATCAAAGTTTCTCTTGTACAAGGAACCATCAGCATTTAGGAAGAAACTACCAGCAAGCCTTCTTAATGTCTTCTTATCATTGGAAGATGCCCCAGGTGGGTATGTTTGATCCTCCAAGAAGCATTTGATGTCTTGAAACCAAGGCTTATCATCTTTTGCAAGATCTGCTGAGAATACATATGTTGGTCTATCAAGTCTGGATACTGAAATCCGAGGCACAAAGTTGGCAGCTTGAACTTTGATCATGGATGAAATGGTAGCCAGAGCATCTACAAACTGATTTTCATCTCGAGGGATATACTCAAGCTTGACTGTAGTGAATAAAGTCAATAACCTCCTTGTATAATCCCGGTAGGGTATCAGATGATCCTGGTGAGTGTACCATTTGCCGTTGGTTTGATTAATTACCAGAGCTGAATCTCCGAATACAGTCAAAGTCTTGATCCTGAGGTCAATGGCTTCCTTAAGACCCATAATGCAAGCTTCATATTCAGCTTCGTTGTTAGTGCAGTTAAAAGTGAGTTTTGCCGAGAAAGGCATGTGAACTCCTTTAGGTGTAATGAGTACTGCACCAACACCACGACCATTCATATTAACAGCCCCATCAAACATCATAGTCCATTTTTCTTCTAGGTCAGGCCCTTCAGTGTGAACGGGCTCTTCATGATCTTTTGCTTTTATGAACATGATGTCTTCGTCAGGGAAGTCAAATCTCATAGGCTAGTAATCATCAATGGGTTGCTCAGCAAGATAATCAGACAATACACTGCCTTTGATGGCTTTTTGAGATGTGTACTGAATGTCATATTCTGTGAGAATCATTTGCCATCTTGCAACCCGTCCGGTGAGTGCTGGCTTCTCAAAAATATACTTAACTGGATCCATCTTGGAGATCAATAAGGTAGTGTAGGTCAACATATACTGTCTCAGTCGGCGAGCAGCCCACGCTAAAGCACAACAAGTTTTCTCGAGCAGTGAATAACGTTGTTCACAGTCGGTAAACTTTTTGCTCAGGTAGTATATTGCATACTCTTTTCGACCAGACTCGTCATGCTGGCCCAGCACACACCCCACTGACTCTTCTAATACTGTCAAGTACATGATTAGAGGTCTTCCTTCAACTGGAGGCATAAGGATTGGAGGCTCTTGTAAGTATTCCTTGATTATGTCAAAAGCCTTCTGGCAGTCTTTGTTCCACCTGACCGTTTGTTCTTTTCTCAACAGCTTGAATAAGGGTTCACAGGTTGTTGTAAGGTGAGATATGAACCTTTAAATGTAGTTCAATCTACTCAGGAACCCTCAAACTTCTTTCTCAGTCTTCGGTGCAGGCATTTCTTGAATGGCTTTGAATTTATCAGGGTCAACTTCAATTCCCTTTTCACTCACAATAAATCCCAGCAGCTTACCGGATCGCTCCCCAAATGTGAATTTGTTGGGGTTTAACTTCAATTGGTACTTCCTCAGACGCTTGAATAACTTCAACAGATTCACCAGGTGGTCTTCTTCTGTGAGGGACTTGGCAATCATGTCATCCACATAACATTCAATTTCCTTGTGGATCATGTCATGGAATAATGTCACCATAGCCCGTTGATAAGTGGCACCAGCATTCTTCAGTCCGAATGGCATCACCTCATAACAGAACGTGCCCCAGGGTGTGATGAAAGTTGTCTTCTCCATGTCTTCAGGTGACATTTTAATCTGATTGTATCCTAAAAATCCATCCATGAGGGAGAACACCGAGAATTGAGTTGTATTATCAACCAATACATCAATATGAGGTAATGGGAAGTCATCTTTCGGGCTAGCTCTGTTCAGATCCCGGTAATCCACACACATCCTCACTTTTCCATCCTTCTTAGGCACAGGCACAATGTTAGCAACCCACGGCGGGTAACTGGTCACAGCAAGGAAACCGGCGTCCCACTATTTTTGTACCTCTTCCTTTATCTTCATTGCCATATTTGGGCGAGTACGGCGCAACTTCTGTTTTACTGGCGGACGGTCTTCTTTCAGCGGCAGCTTGTGCATAACAATGTCGGTGTCCAACCCTGGCATATCCTGATAAGACCAAGCAAAAAAATCCACATACTCCCGAAGCATGTCAATCAGTTGTTCTTTCACTGAATCTTGCAGGCAGGCCTCGATCTTAACTTCCTTCAAGTCTTCTTCCGTACCAAGATTAACCGTTTCAACTTCCTCCTGATGAGGAGTGATAACCTTCTCCTCTTGTCTCAACAACCTGGCTAGCTCTTCAGGTAGCTCATAATCTTCTTCAACCCCTTCATCAGCTTGATTAATCGGATTGTCAAAGTCATACGAAGTCATAGCAGTGTTGTTGTTGGTGTAGTCTGGAGGGCACTTTCTGCAAGGGTTTAGATTTTTTCATTTTAGTGATCAGTTTTATCTTATTTAGAAAAAGTGAAAATGAAGTTATTTATTTTGAAAAACATTGCCATTTTATTTTTGTACAAAAAATGAAAAATGAAAAGCAGTGAGCGGAAAAGAAAAGACTCATTTGCAAAAGATGTCCTGATATTCATTAATTGATCTTTGCACAAAATACAAGATGGCCCGATTACAAAATGAGTCCTGACATCTTGGGCAAGATGCAGGACTTGATGCATGCTTCAAAAACACAGGAAATAATAATTACTATGCAGGAGTAACCCTTATAATTTCCTGGGAAGACCAGTTTGGGACATGGCTCCCCGGGATCCTTGGACGTATCCAGCTTTCCAGGTTGCGCTCGTCTTCTGACTCATCTTCCAAGCTATTCACAGCATCCGGGGTGAGCATCCCCCCGCTGACAAACATGGGCTCCTTTGCAGCCTCTGGTTGATCTTGTTGAGTTGGTCTCTAACCCAACCCGAATCGGTCTTCTTTTTTCTCCACGGGCAACAGCTTGCCCCAGCCTTGGGCGGTACCTTCCTCAACAACCTTCTGGGCTTGCTGATATGATGTGATGGAAGTCCCAAGCACAGCAGATGTTTCATTGATATTTAGGGCCTCAAACCCCTGACTCATGGTTTCATGGATCTCCCCATCCATTTCAATGTACTTGAAAGTAGCCAGCTGGCTAACGAAAATATCCTCCTCCCCACAAATAGTAATGACTTGGCCCTCCCACTCGAATTTTAACTTCTGGTGAAGGGTTGATGTCACGGCGCTAGCGGCGTGTATCCATGGTCTACCCAATAGACAACTGTAGGCAGGCTGTATATCCATCACAAAGAAGGTCGTTTTGAAAACCTATGGGCCAATCATTATTGGTAATTCTATCTCTCCCAGAATTGATCTCTTAGAACCGTCAAAGGCTCTCACCACCAAGTTACTTGGGCGTAATGCCAATCCGTTATATTCCAGCTTCACAAGGGCTTTCTTGGGCAGGACATTGAGGGATGACCCTGTGTCTACCAGTACGTGAGAAAGAACTGCACCCTTACACTCCAAGGTAATGTGCAAAGCCTTGTTGTGATTGCGACCTTCCGTTGTTAGATCAGTGTTGGTAAATCCTAGTCCATTACTAGCGTTGACATTTCTAACCACAACCTCTAACTGATTGACGGTAATCTCCTCCGGCACATAAGCTGCGTGCATGACCTTTAATAGTGCGTTCCGATGAGCCTCGGAGCACATTAGCAATGATAGTATGGAGATTTTGGAAGGTGTTTGGTGAAGCTGGTCTACCACCTTGTAATCACTTTTCTTTATGATTCTCATGAATTCATCAACCTCTTGATCAAAAGGAGTCTTCAAAGCTTCCCTAGCAACCGGTTCTTCTTGCACCATGCTCTTTCCTTTTGCCTTTGCAGCAGCTTCTGCTTCGACAATGGGTCTTGGAATTTGCGAGGCAAAGAGACGTCCGCTTCTTGTGAAGCCTCCGCCTCCCCCCACATTGTCTATCTGAGGTGAAGAAGTTGATGATTCTAAAGTGATTTTCTGCCCCTCGCAGTATAGATCTGAGCCGTAATGCCAAGGGATGGAATTATTGCTTTCGTAAGGAACTGGCCCAGGCACTGTGATAGTGACCGGACTGATAGCAGCTGCAGAGGGGACCACAATGGTGTGTGGATAATAGTATATGGTAACTGGTGCTCTGACAGGAGTAACCTTTTGTTGTGAATTATTGGTAGGAATATTTGCGGGATCGTAGTATATTGTAACCGTTGAGATGCTTTCATCAATTGCTGCTGATGTTGTAGAAGGTACTGTTGACTGGATGGGGGTTGAAGTTGTAGCAGGAATAGTGACTGAATGTGTATCCATTGAAGTGATTGATTGAGCAGTTGTTGGAGTTGTAGTAGAATCCGTAGGAACAATGGTTGTTGACGTTGTAGGAGTATCTGTGATTGTTGATGAAGGAATTGTTGGAGTTGTAGTTGCTGTTGTCGTAATCTGAAAGATACCATCCTTAATCAGACCATCTATGCCGTTTCTCAACCTTTCACACCCATTGACTTCAATATTGCAATACCCACAGCCGAGCTCACACCCGGGGAACACTTGGCATTCTAAAAGCTGAGCTTTGATTTCAACCAAAGGTGTTCGAATTTGTGCAACACTGGTGATTAAGGTGGATGGTTTGCCTTCCTCAATAGCATTAATCCTAGGCCCGTTGTGACTAGGCATTGGATTCCTGGTGACGTTTGGAGGAGGTGCGAAGTTGAGAGCTTTTGAGTCCACCAGATCTTGGACTTTCATCTGTAGGGCCCTGCATTTTTCAGTGTTATGCCCTGGTGCGTTTGAGTGGAATGCACACCTGGCATTGGCATCATAGTTCTTTGGCAAATTAAGAGGATCTAGAGGTGCCAATGTCCTTAACTCAACAAGGTTGAGCTTCAGGAGTTGTGGCAAGAGTGCGGCGTACGGTATTGGAATTGGGTCAATTACCCTGTTTGCCTGTGATGGTCTTTGTTGGAAAGGACGCTGTTGTTGGTTGTTGCTGTTGTTGTAGGTTCTCTGTTGCGGATAATGGACTTGTTGTTGATACTGTGGTTGTTGTTGTTGAGGATATGCTGATTGTTGAGGAATCGGAGCTGGAATAGTAACTGCTGCTACTGACCGGTGCACATACTGAGGCCTGCCCCTGCTTGCATGAATGGAATTTGTTTCACCGGCCCTTCGGGGTCCCACAAAAGGCTTCCTGGGATTGCTAGATGAACTTGCACCACTGTCGGAAATTTTGCCCATCTTTAATAGACTTTCAATCCTTTCACCAGCTATGACGACGTCAGCAAAACTGGTAGAGGAGAAGGCAACCAATCTATCAATATAGGTCCCTTGCAATGTATTCATGAACATGTCAGCCATTTCCCTCTCTGACATGGGTGGTTGGACAGCAGCAGCAAGCTGTCTCCACCTTTGGGCATATTCTCTAAAGCTCTCTCTAGAAGATTGTAACATTCCCATCAGAAGGGTCCTGTTGGGAGCCATGTCCAGGTTGTATTGATATTGACGGATGAAATCCTCATCCAAATCCTTCCAGCACCTTATGGTGGCCCTAGACAAGTGTGAATACCAGTCTCTTGAAGCCCCAGTCAGACTGTCTTCAAAGTAGAACATCCACAACTTTTCATCCATGGTATACGCTTTGAGTCTTCCCAGGAAAGACTGTAGGTGAGTTCGTGGACAGGAGGTACCATTGTACTTTTCAAAGCATGGGGGTTTGAATTTGTGGGGAATTCTCACCCCATCCACTAGTCCCATATCCATCACATCGAAGCCCAAGGAATTTTGAGACTCCACAGATCTTAACTTTTCAGCAATTTCGTCCAATCTCCTGTCATATACTTCATCTCCAGCCCTCATAACAATAAACTGTTCTTCTTGAGGATCCTCTTGTAGGATTCTCCCACCAGCAGTATTTCCTTGCACATTTCTTGGGATGTTGACTTCAGGCTCCAAATGAGGTCCAAATACTGGTGGGTCAATACGAGGCTGGCCCTATTCATTGTTACTAGTTCCTCCTGTTCCAAGATGAGGCTCCTCATGAGTTTGTCTTTCTACCAGCTCTTTTAACCTTTCCTGGCTCTGTGCCAAGCCAGTCATTACTGCCATGAATTGAGACATCTGATTTCTCATCTCCACTCTCTCATTAGCCATCTGATTTCTGACCTCAGTCAGATCCTGCTGTACTTGTTCCATTTGAATACCGGGAAGGTTGTTGCGAGTCGGGTACCGGTGCGTGCGGTTGACAGGGAACACTCGGCGACGAGCAATGTTTCCTGAAGCCACAACAAAGTTAGAAACAATAATAATAACAAAACCTACAAAACAAAACAAAAGTTAGTATGCAATGCAGTATGCTTATTTGTTTTCCAAGGTATCCGGTTTGGTTCTTGGCTTTGACCTTCCCAGACCTCGAGGAAGATGCTTGATGTTGTTGAGAGAAAAGCCCAAATGGAAACAAACTAAAATATATTACAAATGGGGAATAATACATAGTTCGTTTTTACAACACATGCCCATGGAGGGTCAAAATATAGTAAAAGGGAAAGTACATCAAATGGAAACAACAACAAACAAAGAATCAGACATCCAGTCCAAACTCATCCTCTCTAACTTCCTTCAGGAGTGCCTCGGTCACTGGACCAGCTAGGCGCTCTGTAATGGTCCTAATGAGGAGGTTCCTGGTAGCAATGGCAGTGGTCAGCTTCTTATGCCTGTCCTGGTCCTTTGATCTCTTCAATCCTGCTCTGAGCTTCAACTCTGAAATCTCCTTCTGGGCTGCCAACAAAGCTTCCTGCTGCTTCTTCTCATTGGCCTCTAGCTGTTCAATCCTAGCTTGAGTCTTTTGTTCCTCTTGTGTACGGGCCTCAGTGATTCTGACCCACCTAGCCTGACTCTCTTGCAGATAGAGCTCAGTCCTAGCCTTCTGAACCTTGGCCTCTTTACAGGCATTCTTCAATATTTGTTCTTCAGCTCTTGCTTTCTTGATATAGTCCTCTGTCTTCTCAATTTTGGTGAGATGCTCCACCCTAAGCTTTTCCAATCTCTCAATATCCAGACGACCGTCACTTCTTTCCCAAAGAGTCTTCTTTAAAGCTTGAGATAAATTATCATTTCTTTCCTTCAGCTTCTCAAATTCTTCTAGGCTGATAGTTGCTGCAGGTTGTACTGTAGATGGTCCGGGTATGTCCTCCAAGATAAAAGGCATTCCAGTAATTTGAGCTCTAGTACGGGACCAGTCATAGTACTGAGCTGAAGCAACATTATTACATCTTCCAAGAATAGCCATCCCTTTTGTCTGGATGTTGTCCCAAGCCCAGGATGCTTGTCTGACAGCAGCTGAATTAGGTTTCACTTCACAATACAGGGTCTCAGCTAAATCCTGTCCTCTGGGAGGGTGGACCAAGGCATAACCTAGTTGTCTCTTAAACAGTAAAGGATTGTAGTTAATGCAACCCTTCACTCCTATCAGAGGCACATTGGGGTATTGTCCACAGCTGGTGATAATGTCCTTGCCCTTGGTGCTCTGGGTGCACCATCTAATATCATCTGAAGTCAAGGCAATGAGCCTCTTGGCCCAATTCTTCTGTTGGTGGGGATTCAGGAAGGCATCTGACTTAGGCAGGTGTCTGAGCAGCCAGGTGTAAAACAAAGGAGCACAACATCTTACCAACTTCCCCATTTGTTTCTCATTCCTCTGATGAATGGAGTAGTAAAAATCTCCTAGCAATGTGGACATTGGGTTCTTCAGAAGGAACAAATGGATGGCATTTTTACTGACAAATTTGGGCTCATCTGCAAACAATATAGCCCCATATATGCTGAGGGCTAACAGTGCACAGACTTCCCTCCACTCTCCTAAAGAGGCTCTCAGAATGGCCTGAGAAATCAAGAAGTCCAAATGCAAACCAGGGATCCCAGCTTTTGTTGTCATACTTTGCTCAATCAAGGCAGGCTCCAGGTACAATGCCTTTGCTATCTCTTCATTTCTGGGAGCTGACATCTCTGGGTTGAAAGGGATTCCACCCCTGATGGGTACTCCAATCAATGAAGAAAACTCTTCCAGCAGAGGTCCTAGCTGAAAATCTGGAAAGGTGAAGCATCTCAAAGAAGGGTCATAAAAATGCAAGCATGTGTGGATCATGCTCCTCTGAGAAGGGTCAAGGTCCATAACCATGTCCAGGATTCCTCCATAGTGTTCTCTAAACAAAGGGATGTAATCAGGTGTGATGAGTGACTAGACCTTCCTGATACCAGTCAACAGAGGCTCAAAGAAATGGTAGGATATGTTGCTCTTCCTGGGAGTAGTCATAAGTGCTGCTGAAAAAAGCTGAAGATAAGTGTTGATGCAGATCAAAGGCTGAGGAGAAATAAATCTCTGATAGACTGATGCTGGTGAGGGTGGAGATAACTGAAGCAGATAACTGATGAAGACAACTGAAGCAGAGGTCTATGCAAAAGAAGGGGTCAAAACCAAACCAGATATGATATGGATGCCCTGAAAAGCAAATAAGCAAATGTTAAATGATGCAATGAGGATATATGCAAATGATATGCAAGGGTTTGTGATCAAGCTGGATCTGATTATCTGTCTTGATATAAGGCCCATGTATGTTCAAGAGTCCAGATGAAGGCTTAGAAATCTAGTAACCAGGGTGGGGGACTCAAATAAAGAGTCACATATCCGGGGTTAATCACAAGAACTTTCCAAAATGAGGTACTCTTAAACAAAATAGTAACAGGGTATGATGTGGCCAAGGGTTCCTGCAAACCTGTAAACAGCCCAACCCCCTCACAGGTAATGTTCTAAAACAAGGATCCTCAGACTTGGATCAGTTATGAGAAGTGTAAACACTTCTAACCCGGAGGTACAATGTTTACAATAACCATAAAAGATCCTCCTCTAATTCACCTCAGCTTCTGAAGGTCATAATAAAGGTCATCCAGACTTAGCAGGCTTCCCAGATAGCCCTAGCACTACAGGAAATCTGTAGCACAGAGTTCTCAAGAAGAAACCCACATCTAAACCGTGTTTCATATTCCCGCACCAGACCAAAATGGAATGGGAAAGAACATGAACCACTCTAGCCTAGGTGTCACTCAGGTCCCAGGTATAGGACCTTAAACTCTCAATGGAACCCCACCCACCAAAACAGCAAACCAGATCCAGCAAATGATAGTATGAAATATGAAAAACTGTAAAGAAAGCAATACATAAAGCTGTACATAAAGCAGTAAATAAAGCAAAATAAACAAACTCAAATAGCACATAACACCCCAGTAAACACAAATCAAACAAGTGCTAGGAGGAACCCACAAAAAGAACCAGAAGCTCTGGTTACAATATAAGGTATCCCCAGCAGAGTCGCCAAGCTGTCGCTCCCACCAAATGACACCTTGTCAGAAGGGGTACAGACGCGAACAGTCGGCGAGAAGAGAGAACACACAAGGGTGAACTGGAAAGAAAAGAGTCGCCAGCTAGGAATTTTTATCCCGAAGGAAAGGTAATGCTGCATAAACCTAAGGAAAGATGAATAAGACGGTTGTGAACCAGAGAAACTGAGAAAGGGGGTTGGTTACAACCTGGGAAGGTATTAGCACCCAGATTGTCCGCCGTACTCGACGGGATCCACGCTTAAAAGATTTGTGTTTAAAGGGGTGGTGTCAGTGCTATTTTGTGTGCAAAAGCTGGAAAAGAATACAAGTGTCAATGTAGAAGAAATGTGAAGTGAAATAAAGAGTGCTAGTGTAAGAAAGGAATGGAATGCTCAAGAACATGAGGCTTAAAGAATAAAGCTGGAAGAGGGGGGGAATATACAGATACTTTTGTTCAATAACTGTTAAGTTATGCCTACGTATCCTCTCGTGCAATGAGGAAGTCAGAACACTGTAGTTTGACTCAAAGAGACTGAAAGATAAATTTACTTGTGAACTGCTTACTTGTCCATGCTCAAGTGTATGACCTGTCTGGCTCAGGTGCAAACTGTCTTGCATTAGGCGGAAGAAGCAAGTTCTTGCTTATGAGTGAATGAGATGAGAAAAGAATCCCGGAGGAGACGATTATTGTTTGTTTTTGGTGTTTTCAATCTTTTATTGCTTTTTGTGTTTGTCATAAGTTAATGAGCTTAAGCCTAAACCAAGGGTTAGTAAACTCATCACATCCTCCCTCTGATTAGGGGTGATGAGAATACCTTAAGTATGAAGTAAACACCTCATACTTCATCACCATGATGTAGGATTAAGATCATTAACCTACTTGCATTTATTTAGATGTTTTTTTGGAGTTTTTGTTTAGTGTTAAGTAATGAGTTTAAGCCATAATCAAGGATTTAATGGACCCATTACACCATCCTAATAGAAGGATAATAGATGAGAACAATTAAGCTGAGAAAGGATCCTCAACTTAATCCATGATTAGGGATTAACCTCATGACAAAACAAACCTTTATTAAAATGGATTTTAATTAAGGGTGAGATTAAGAAGTGGATTTTATGGTTTGTAAGACAACTTGAGAGGGACTTGTCCATTAACACTAGGGTTAGTCCTTCTTAACCAATTAAGGAAGAATTAGAACCCTAATGCAAGGCCCAAGTTACAAGCTTGATGTCTTAGTGATTATTAGGTGGATTGATTAAAGGATTTAAACACATTAAGGGTTTAACACTTAGGATTAAAATTATACACTCCATCCTAAGAGAAGGATGCAGGCATAAACTTAATCACAAAGCCTTAAAGCCTTAAGGATTTAGTTCCTGATTATGAGATGAGAAGAGAAGACACAAAGATGACACAAAGGTAAAAATAATGGGGGGACTAATCAAACCCTAATTATGATCATGCTTGGGTGTTCCTAAGGTTTATGAGGCTTGCAAGAAGTCTTCAAGGAAAAGCCACCATGGAAGAAGCAGGATGAAAGGAAGAGAAGCAGAAAGAAGCAAGACAACTTGCTCCACTTAAGAAGAAAAGTTGCTTGAAGAAAGAAGGTGAGGAGGGAACATGAATGAGCAAGCTCACTTTAATACAAAGATTAAATGCAGCAAGGATTCATAACAGAGATGAGAAGAGATTATGAGAAGTGAAGGCAAATTCACTTCTCAAATACTTACCACCTGAAAAGTTAGCAAAAAAGAAATGAAATGAAGTGAACATGAAATGAATGCAATGCAAACCAAAACCAGAAGCATAAACATGATGTTAAGATGCTAAGATATAATGCAAACATATGACAAGAGTTGTGGATGATCATACAAGGATGAGGATGCAAATGAAGCATGTTTTGAACCATGAAAGTTCATGAAAGTTAATGAAATGAAATGAATGCACAACATGGCAAATGAATGATGCAATGATCAAACATGATTCTAATATGTCCTAAGATGTCTTATAAGTCATGTGAATGCATAAAATGTCATGGAAAGTTCGTGAATGCAAGCATATGAGAGATGAATGCAAATGGAAGCAAAAATTAGGGTTTATGCACAAGGTACAAAGCAAAATTCAAAATCAGAAGCAAATGACAAGATAAAAAAATGAAAATGGGATCAAAGGAACCCTAACCCTACACAAGTTCACTGCCCAAAGGAGGGGACCTAACTCTTAACCTAATGGAAGTTATGATTTTCTCAAGTTAGCTTGGGTTTTAAGGCACTTCAAAAGGGAAAATGCACAACAAATTGAAAATGAAAGATAAATTCAAACCAATTTTATCCTAGAAACTACATGGAATTAGGAATGCAATGCAAGAAGAACCATCATCAAACTACTCATGTTTAGGCAGAAGGGATTTTTCTAAGTTAGGGCAAAAATATTGACTTTTAAGAACCCTAATTCCAAAGAAAAATGTCAAAATAGGTCAAGAACCAAAAAGAAATTTGTGTGAAGAGTTTGATAATGTTTCTAAATGTATCAAGATGCAATGTGATTTTTTTGGTGATTTTTAGAAATTTAAATGCTATTTTAATTAATTAATTCTCATTATCTAATTAAAATAAACATTTAAATATTTTAAAAATACGAAATTTATGCAAATAATAAAATAAAAATTATTTTCAGAATGAGAAAAATATTTTTAGGCATGATGCAAAAAATGAAATTTTTTAGGAATGCTTTACTATTTTAAATAAAATGTAGAAAGAAATGTAATTAAAATGAATTTAAAATGAATTAAAATGAAAGTATTCAGATCCAAAGGCCCAGATTCAAATAAAAAGGGGAGGAATTGACCAGCGCGCGCAAATGGACGGCCCAAATTCAAACTATGCTAATTATGTCATTAACCCTAATCAGAACCCTAATCACTCTCAGGTGACCGGAACAGTGTTCCGGTCATCTTCTCCGGCTAGCCCCTCACTCAATCTCACTCAATACGCAACCCCAAGACCCCTAAAGCTCCAGAAATGATCCTCTCCTCAACCCCAACAAAAATCAACCACCAAAAATCATTTGTTCATCATCAAAAGCACGAATCAAAGCAAAACGGAAAACATGGCAAAAATTTCAGAAGCTTATGAAATGCTTATTTCTCTACTATTCTCAAAAGTAAAGACATCATGGTGATCAGTGAAGCATGTAGAATCATCCTATAACATAAAATAAGAGTTCTGGAAAAATAAATGCCATGGCTACTTGAGGCTGAGCTTTCGAAAATGGCACTGACTGGTTGCTTCTTTGCTTCTAATCAGCTCCAATGATCCTCCTGAAGTGTTTGTGATGCTTGGTTGGAGTTTATATGGTCTCTAAATGAAGTTGGCAGAAGTTCAGTTCAAGCAATGTCAAAATCATGTTTTTGATTCAGGGTGTTTTAGGGGAAAATGAAGGGTGGGAAATGATCAGTGGTGTTTATGGAGTTGAATGGTGGAAGAAGTTTGAAGGTTTGATGGTTGAGTTAAGAGATTCGAAGGCTTTTGCAAATTTGGGGATTTTTGAGTATGCTGTGTATTCTCAAGTGTTGGCTGCAATGTTGTGTGCTTTTGCTGGGTTTTGATCCACATAATGAAATGTGATAGGTCAGAGAGTGGGTGTTGTCCTATGTTGATTGGTATGGGCAAGTTGCCAAAATGTCAAAAGTTGGTGTACTTGGAGTATGGGCTCATGGCAGGCTGGTTTAGGGGCATGGCTCGAGTCAGCCGACTTCAAGGAGGTCCATGAAAAATGATTTAGTGAGCTGGCTCAAGTGGATGAGGAGATTTGGATCATTTTGCAATTTTGTACAACTTTGGCCCCTTTTGGATTTCTTGAAGTTTAAGGCATAGAACTTGAGAAATCTTTGGGAAATTCTGAATTTTAGGTCATGTATGATGCTTGTGTAATGCTTAGACATCAATTAGAAGTTACAAATTGCTTTGGTACAAGAATTTGCAAGTTTCCCTCTTTGGCACATAAGTGAATTTTTGTGATTTCTCCCAACTTTGACAAGCCATAACTTGAGTTCTATGAAGAATTAGATTAAGTTCTTGTACTTTTTGAAAATGGGAGGATCCACTCTACAACTTTCATGACCAAGAATTTTTCATTTGAAACATTTTTGAATCAAAAAGAGGAGGTTGAAAAACTTTCCCAAAATGGCAAGTTTACATTACAAGTCACTTTCCCAAAATGGCAACTTTGCAAATGGCTTGAAATCCTTCAATTTTGTGAATTTACAAACTCTTCTAAGATCAAATAAAGATCATATACACCCAAAATGATGGAGAAGACCCTTTGGTTGGATGATTGGGGGCCTCAGATGCCCTGATTTTGCACTGACTTGCTCAAGAAGTTATCCATTGATCAGATGCCTTCCCCATTGAATTTCTTCATGAAAATTGGTATGCATGATCCTCATATCATATAGAGACCAATAGAAACAAGAATGACTAAAAAATTTGGAGTTATGGCCTCTGAAACCAAAACCCTAATTTTAGGTCATCTGTGCAGTTAAGCTTGGCTCTGCTTCCATGCCTTTCTCAGTTCTTGTGATTTTCTGACTTTCATGGTCTTGGGAGGATATAATATGATGCTTGAACATACATGGACCCTCTTGAGATGCTTGATGACCTTTGGAGTGGCTCAGATGGCTCAGGGATTGCTCTAATCACAAACCCTAGATGCAGATGACTTTGAACCAATGCAGTGAAGCAAAAATGTAATATGAGATGCTATGATTGAACTTATGCAAATGAAAAGAATCACAAGCCATGGTGAAATGAGTGAGGGAAAATTTGGGGTGTTTACATTATGCTTCATGACAACTGAGGGTTAATGTGAGAAACTATCCTACTCATGATTTTGAGTTGGCTGCAGTGGTGTTTGTGTTGGATATTTGGAGACATTATCTATATGGTTCTGAATTTGAACTGATTGTGCTAAGCGCGCTCTAATGGTGCTCAGTGGGCTTTCTGGGTTTTTTTTTCCCGGTTTGAACTGATTGTGCTAAGCGCGCTCTAATGGTGTTTAGCGCGGTGCCACTTATACGCACTTTCTTGGACTTGTATAAATATCACTTTTTAGATAGTTTAGTATGTACCTTCATTTTCACACTTTTAAGATTTGTAATAGATTTTTATAGGTTTTGAGCTTAAAAACTCAACAAAGAGCAAGTATAAAAGTTTTGATGAATCAATATTCAATCTTTCGACTTTGATGCTCTTGAAGCTTCCTTCCC
The DNA here is from genome assembly GCA_963966055.1 of Lathyrus aphaca. Taxonomy (NCBI): domain Eukaryota; kingdom Viridiplantae; phylum Streptophyta; class Magnoliopsida; order Fabales; family Fabaceae; genus Lathyrus; species Lathyrus aphaca. The sequence continues at coordinate 331,751,328 of OZ014521.1, forward strand.
TGCTTGCAAAGCAAGTCACCATGGAAATGGATGGCTAAACATATTTTTTTGTCAAGATTAGAGGTGGTTAGCCTTAATAGTATGCATTTCTTTTGATCTTTTTTATGTGAACAAAGTTGATGATCAATATATGATGAAGATCTTTGCTTTTTATGATATTTTATGGTTTGAATCACTATAGACACAGATTTTTAAAACCTTGACCTAAGTTCTTCATCTATTAAGAAACAAAATCTAGAAAAAGATTTGTAACATAATATATTTGATAATATTTGATGGCATTTTCTAATTGTTTCTTTTATGTTTTAGTAGTAAAATCTTATATTTTAGTGTAAATAAGCAATCTTGCGATTATGCTTGTTCATTTATCGTATTATGATCTTTATGTTGCATTTTGATAAGCTTTATTGCTTACTTTGATGCCTAGAGCTTATGGATGATGATTTGAAGCTTGAAGGAAAATTGTTATGATGTCATGAAAGTACTAGCACGCTTAACACATTTTCCAACACATTTTGCAGCGCCATTTTGGTCCAAGGCAGTAGCTAATGAAGCAAACTGCGTTTCACCATGCTCCAACAGTGCTCAGTGCGTGATGCCACTTATAGATACTTTCTTGGACTTTTATAAATATCACTTTTTAGATATTTTAGTATGTACCTTAATTTGCACACTTTTCAGATTTGTAATAGATTTTTCTAGGGTTTGAGCTTAAAAACTCAACAAAGAGCAAGGATAAATGTTTTGACGAATCAATCTTCAATCTTTCGACTTTGATGCTCATGAAGCTTCCTTCATTTCTTGCAAAGCAAGTCACCATGGAAATGGATGGCTAAACATCTTTTGTATAAATATTTGAGGAGGCTAGCCTTAATAGTATGCATTTATTTTGATCTTTTGTATGTGAATAAAGTTGATGATCAATATATGATGAAGATCTTTGACTTTTATGATAATGTATGGTTTGAATCACTCTAGACATATATTTTTCAAACCTTGACCTAAGTTCTTCATCTATTAACAAACAAACTCTAGAAATAGATTTGTAAGTTAATATATTTGATAATATTTTATGGCATTTTCTAATTGTTTCTTTTATGCTTTAGTTGTAAAACCTTATGTTTTAGTGTAAATACACAAGTTTGCGATTATGCTTGTTCATTTATCATATTATGATCTTTTTGGTGCATTTTGATAATTTTTATTGCTTACTTTGATGCCTAGAGCTTATGGATGATGATTTGAAGCTTGAAGGATCATTGTTATGAAGTCATGAAAGTACTAGCGCGCTCAGCGTGTTTTCCAATGCAGTTTGTAGTGCCATTTTCGTCCAAGGCAGTAGATAATGAAGCAAACCGCGTTTCACCATGCTCCAACTGTGCTCAGAGCGCTTTCTGGGTTTTTTTCCCGGTTTGAAGTGATTGTGATAAGCGTGCTCTGATGGCGTTTAGCGCGGTGCCACTTATAGGCACTTTCTTGGACTTGTATAAGTATCACGTTTTAGATATTTTAGTATGTACCTTCATTTGCACACTTTTCAGATTTGTAATAGATTTTTCTAGGGTTTGCGCATTAAAACTCAACAAAGAGCAAGGATAAAAGTTTTGATGAATCAATGTTCAATCTTTCGACTTTGATGCTCTTGAAGCTTCCTTCTTTCTTATAAAGCAAGTCACCATGGAAATGGATGGATAAACATCTTATGTGTCAAGATTAGAGGTGGTTAGCCTTAATAGTATGCATTTCTTTTGATATTTTGTATGTGAAAAAAGTTGATGATCAATATATGATGAAGATCTTTTCTTTTTATGATAATATATGGTTTGAATCACTCTAGACATAGATATTTCAAACCTTGACCTAAGTTCTTCATCTATTAACAAACAAACTCTAGAAATAGATTTGTAAGTTAATATATTTGTTAATATTTTGTGGAATTTTCTAATTGTTTCTTTTTATGTTTTAGTAGTAAAACATGGTTTAGTGTAAATACACAAGTTTGCAAGTATGCTTGTTCATTTATCGTATTATGATCTTTTTGTTGCATTTTGATAAGTTTTATTGCTTACTTTGATGCCTAGAGCTTATGGATGATGATTTGAAGCTTGAAAGATCATTGTTATGAAGTCTTGAAAGTACTAGCGCGCTCAACGCATTTTCCAATGCAGTTTACAGTGCCATTTTAGTCCAAGGCAGTAGCTAATGAAGCAAACCGCGTTTCAGCATGCTCCAACTATGCTCAGTGCGCTTTCTGGGTTTTTTTTCCGGTTTGAATTGATTGTGCTAAGCGTGCTATGATGGTGTTTAGCACGGTACCACTTCTAGGAACTTTCTTGAACTTGTATAAATATCACTTTTTTAGATATTTTAGTATGTACCTTCATTTGTACACATTTCAGATTTGTAATAGATTTTTCTAGGGTTTTAGCTTAAAAATTCAACAAAGAGCAAGGATAAAAGTTTTGACGAATCAATCTTCGATCTTCGACTTTGATGCTCTTGAAGCTTCCTTCATTTCTTGCAAAGCAAGTCACCATGGAAATGGATGGCTAAACGTCTCTTGTGTCAAGATTAGAGGTGGTTAATCTTAATAATATGCATTTCTTTTGATCTTTTGTATATGAACAAAGTTGATGATCAATATATGATGAAGATCTTTGCTTTTTATGATAATGTATGGTATGAATCACTCTAGACATAGATTTTTCAAATCTTGACCTAAGTTCTTCATCTATTAACAAACAAACTCTAGAAATAGATTTGTAAGTTAATATTTGCTTTGTATTGATCTTTATATTTATTGTATTGATTGTTAGCATGAGACATCATCTTGCGATCGATACAATTAAAACCATGATACTGCTTTAGAGATAAATGGTTTTAAGAGGATACACGATTGTATTGATCGAAACCAAGTTTATATGCTTGATTAAAATGATATATACAAAAATGATTAGCAAACCCTAATCTTAGCATACTTTTCTCAAACAAACATCTTTCTTTAGTTACTTTTTGCTACTATAACAAGTGAAATCTTATGTTACAAAAACAAAACCTATTTGAAACCCATAGTTAAAATTGTTAAAATGTAGAACGACAAGTGATATTATAACAATCCTTGCGGATATGATAACAAAAACCTACTGAATACTCTTTTCAAAAAACTGGCGTTGTTGTTAGGATTGTTGTTTGATATTGCAAGCATTGCAATAGTTTATAAGTGTTAAGCTTTGTATTGTTATCTCTTACCTCATTTTATATCTCTTATGCAATTTGATTTGTTTGTTTTAGTGTGCAAATTCTGTTAATGCGAGGAAGTTTACACGTAGATCAACTTATTTTCAATCTTGAGATTGAAAGAGCTTCTCGGAGATTTAATAGCAAAACTATATGGAGAAGGAAACTAGCCAAGGAAAGACAAGAACACGGAGAAAGTTCTTCTTCTACACCAACACCCCTTGTTACGCCAACCATGGCAGAGCCACTACCACACCCACCTCCTGTTTCAACACCTTGTGTTAACAGTCCCATACACAACACTCAGTTTGTTCGCAATGCAAATAATGGAAGGAATTCAGAGATGAAAATTGGAATTCTTCAACTCTTGTTTGGAAATCCTTTTACAGGGATGGATCATGAGGATCATTTTGCTCATCTCACAAAGTTCTATTAGATTACGGGAGTAGCTGAGCCCCAAAAGCGGAAGAGGAACAATTTTTCAAGAGAATATTCCTTCACTCCTTGATAGGAAAAGCTAAGGAATGGTATCGTGTGTTAGAACAAGATTTTGGTTCTACATATAATCTCTAAGTTTTGATGATAACAAGGCATATGTTTTATGTAACAATTTTGTACTTTCATCTTATCTCAAGTGTGAAGATAAATCATTTGGTTGGATTCTTGTAAAATCTCATTAGTATCAAAGTTTGACATGCTCAAGAAAGCTCTGAAGAATATCAAAGCTCCAAGAAGAAGAAAATGTGAACTTCTCAAGAAGGGCCTAATTCGGAAGACTAAAGACATGTCTCAAGGAGCGTAAAAGGTTCTGATCAAGCATTCGAATCAAGAGCATGTCACCAATAGATAATATTAGAAAGCTCAAAGCCTATGCAAAACATGAAGGCCAAGAATTTGTACAAACAACTCTTTCCTAAAATGGCTAAAGCAGAGATAACGATCAAAACTGACTTGAAAGTGAATTTAGCTTTGATCTCATCTTCTCTTCCTAGGATCCTACTGTTGAGACTTTCGATTTAACAAATGACTCTTTTATCCTTCAATATTCTAGTTTGAGGCTATAAATAGAAGATCAATCTTTAATGCAAATACAACAATCTACAACTCATAAACGCTAGTGTCATACCCCAAATTTGTCCTACTTGTATATCATTCTCACCTTTATTCGGAAAATCCAAAAAAATATGTCATTTCCTTTTACTGTCCAAGTTCAGGGTTTGTGCGGCAATCGGGGTTCATTCTGAGTTTGTCAAGTCAATGTGTTGCATGAAGGCATTTCATCCAGATTTATTTTTGAGCCCATTTCTTCTTTTTTTAAGCCCATTTACGAAAATTACAAAAAAAATCATTTTAATATTATCATTTCCTATTTTATTTTTATTATTATTATTATTTTTATTATTTTTATTATTATTATTATTATTATTATTTTTATCATTTCCATTATTATAATTATTCAAATTTGTTTCTCATTTTGTTATTATTATTATTGTTATTATTAAAATTGTTATTAGGGTTATCATTATTATTCAAATAGCAGTATTATCCAAATTCCAAACGTAGCAAATCCCCATTAACCCCACTTCATTTTTTTTATCAGTGTCACTTGCTTCACTACAGACCCCCATTTCCTTAATCTTCTTTCACATGCCAGCGAATCACAATTACCACAATTTCAACCCATAATTTTCAGCACAACAAATGCACAATATTTTTTCTCACATGCCATCACGCAGCTTCAATACCACACCCACAATTCTCAATGCATATCCATAACAAACTTCAGCATAAAAATCCTATCAAATTCAGAATATTCTCCAAACCTTTTGCCCCAAGTTTACGCAATCTAACCTTTTCATCCCTCTATAAAACCAATCCATTTCTTCCTTCAATAATAAGCTTGAAAAAGCCTAAAGAAACCCTGCAAAATTCAAGATTCAAGCTTCTAAATCCTCCATTGAAAACCAATAAATCCAAACGCACACTGACATTGCAAACACCTTCACCATATTTCTTCAAATCTCTACAAATCAGACCTTCATCTCACCTTACTCCTTAAACCCTCTTCATCCATTAAAACATCACTTCCATTAACAAACCAGACACAAGCCATTTTTTTTCAATAACCTTTTATATTCAACAACACAAACAGAAAGTAGAAGAAGAATAAGATCGAATAGAAATTTGGAACCAAAGCAGAACTCACCGAGGCAGAACAACAACTTCATAACCCTCTATCACACTCAAACCCAATTTTCACAAATCCATAAACACAACTGAACCCTTCATCCTTCGCCGGAAACCGCTGAAAACACAAAACCACCTCCAATTGCGAAATCACAAAACCAATCCAACTTCCACACCCTTCGAACCTGTTAATAAACCAACAATAGCCGTCGTGAAACCATCGTAAACCATTTAGAACAAAACTCACCCAAACCAAAAACCCGCCACGCCGCGAACCACCAAGAGAAAAGCCATCAAACAGATCCTTGAGCGAGGGCAAGAGAGAGTGTCACGATAACTGCACAAAACCGATACCGTGACCAACAAATCTGAAACGAAATCTGTGAGGTTCCGCCGGCGTTTTTTCTGTTTTTGAGTCGCGATCTGAATGTAGTAAGGGTGGGTTTTCCTATTATCCCTTTTTTTCTAATTCGCGTGAACGTTTTTTTTGTGTTTCTGATACTGGTTTGAGAATGACAAAAGGGAGCAGTGTGTGTGTTTTTCTTCTGGTATGAAATCGTGTTTTCAGATGTTACAAACATTGTTTTTTCCTCTTTTACAAAAACCTGGTTGCATCTCTCTTTTTTTTCTTTTTTTTTAAGGAAAATTTTGGGCTCAGCCCACTATGCGAATTCACGCTAACACCACCACCCTCACATGGTCCACACCCCCATTTGCTTCATTATTATTAATTTCTATTTTATGTTGTTTTAGTTTTTTCATTGTTTATTTATTTCCTCTTAAAAAAATATCTTAGTTATTTTTATTTTCATTATGTTTATTTATTTTATTTGAACTTTCTTTTTATTTTCTATCTGGGCCGATGATATCATAAAAGGTTAAGTTGTGTTCGATTTCATTAAATTGGGAAATTTGATCAATATGAGGCCATTTAGTTTAGTTTAGTTTATTTAATCATTTTATTTTCATTTTTATGGTCGATGAACATCTAATATCTTGAGATTCGTCGAAAGCGACTTGAAATCTCGATTAATGATGAGACCACTTTATTTTCCTTTTGAGAAATTCATATTTTATTTTATTTACTTTACTTTATTTTATTTTTCGCATTTCAAATCAACACTATACTCCTCATAGAACGATTCTAAACATTGAATCAGTTCTAAGGTAGTTAAATAGCTACATTTCGACGCTTCCGATTTTAATTCAAGGTCCAACGCCTCTGAATAGTTAGGACACTTCACACACGCTTGCTCTTGAGCCAATACAATGAAACAATTTATTTCGTGCAATCCTGTGTAACTTACATGTACCCCTCTTCCATTCCTTTGTACACACTTTTATTTTTCCGCATTTTATCGTTTAGATCGCTAGGAGCACCCTTACGGACTAGTTTAGATCTCGCTTTAGTTCGTGAGCCCTTGGTCCAACGCCAAGTGGTTGCACTCACACACACCCGTACTTTTTTTTTCGGTTATCGTTTCGATTACTAGGATCCACATAACCTTGCGAGCCAAGCGCATTATGCCTCGCTAACAAACCACAAAATAAACCTCCATTTGCATTTACCCGTAAGTCGAGTACTTCGCACATCGCCATTAAACCTCAATAAAAAACCAAAATTATTTTTTTAGATACAAACCCTTGATCTAACGTCAAGCAGTCTTAGGAAATAAAATACTTTAATAATACGAGAAGAATTGTACACAACGAGCCTTAAGCGGTAGAAAGGAGGACTACGAGTTATCGTTACTCACTCCGATTATTTCGTCGTCGGATGCTGGTCCAGATCGAACAGAATAAACTACCCATAGTCTTTAGGGCAATTCGACTTCTAAATACTTTCATCGAAGAAAGGTAATAAAATCAACAACTATCACCCGTAGTAGGCCTAACTACGAGGCTCTGACTTTCCCATTGCAGGATGGAGTACATAGGCACAGGGATCTCAACCCTTGTCGAGCACCTAGGATCAATCAAACTTATAATTCGAACTCATTTCCCTCTAGAAAGTAACTCATTAAGCATAGACATCCTTTCGTGCGTGACAACTTAGATGGTTCCCATCGAGTACGATGGATGTAGGGGGTGCTAATACCTTCCCCCTGCATAACCGACTTCCGAACTCAGGCAATGGTTGCGAGACCTTTGTCTTCATCCTCCTCTTTAGATGGGTTTTATCTATATCTTCCCTTTCCCCTTATGGGAATAAATGAGAATTAGGTGGCGACTCTCATGTTTTCCCAGCGCGCGGTTCTCTTTTGATCGCGAGGTTGTATTTTTTGGGCTACGACAGCTGGCGACTCTGCTGGGGAATAGTTCACCCCTATGCTAGTCAAGCCTAGTCTAGGTTTTTCAATGCTTGTTTGGATGTTTCTTTTAATGCATTACTTGTTTATTTTTATTGTTTTATTTATCGCATTCCATCTTATATATCTTGTGGCTCCTTGGTACTATGATTTGGACCGATACTTTGATTGCAAAAGAAACTTGAGGGAAAGGCTCTATACCCGGGCTTATGTAGTACAAACATTAGGACAGGTTGTGTAGTATTGGCTCCCGAGAAAAATTCTCTCGTGGACGGTTGATACGAAGACCTCACTTGGAGTAGATTCTAGTGTGAATGATGACGACTACCATATTAATGGCGTGGATGATCCGTGTTTTCATTAGGATCATCGACTCTAAGGACCTTAGAACCTTAAACTTTTGGGCTAAAAAAAAAGGTTGATGGTCACGTAGTATGGGGCACCGAGGGGTTACTCTCGTGTAGTTCGATACGATGGAGTTGACTGACTGTCGAGTTGTCGACATGTCCAGCAAACAGTTGAGACAAGTCCATAACTCTGAGAATTTTGTTTGAAAACACGTGTCGATGGTTGCATAGTATGGGGCACCAAGAGGTTTCTCTCGTGTAGTTTGACACGAAAACCTCACCCAAACAAGATTCATATGAGGGAGTCATTCAACTGTCATATTTATGGCGTGTCTGATGAACAGTCATATGAATTGACAACTTTGGGGTTCCTAAAACTTTAGAGTCTACCCAATGAGTTTTCGATCAAAGTATCTTCCATCTGTATCTCAGACTCATGAGATCTCGTGATTAAGGATCCTGGATTCTGACATTACATATCATTTCATTTGCATTAATTGTTCATTTTTGCATTTCATTCCAAATCTGGAAACTTATTTCCTGTTCCTTCATCTTTAGTAAATCAAGTTGATTTCCCGACACCCGTATCTTTCCCGATGCCCGTATCTAACTCGAGCCAATACTTGAAGACTGATGGATCTAATTCAACAAGAGAAATATGCTATGAGGAAAGTTATAGACTCGATCAAGAGCAAGATCAACTAGATTTATAAGACTATACAAGCCTTGGCCAGAATGGAGGAACATCGTGAAGCCGCTGCCGCTATGAACAATGCTCTCGTGCAAGAGTCTACCTCACACACAATGCCTTCCATTCCCATTCCAAATTCTTTGGTCTATGGTTTTCCTCCAGGATATACTCCTACTATTGAAGAGGTCACATCTCAACCAATACCTACCTATGGTGTTACTATCGGTGCTATTCCCCATGCTCAATCTATTCTAACTCAGGTTCAGATTTCTCATGCGGAAGAGGATCAACAAGTTGAGTACGAGATGCATATTGTTGTTCCAATCACCAACTCTAATTTTGTTCAAGAATCTAAAGCTATGAAGATGTGTCGTGAGTTAGCTGAAAAACTCCGAATCATGGAAGGACAAAATTCAACCTTTCTGAGTGCCTCAAACATGTGCTTAGTTCCAGATGTTGTGATTCCTTCTAAGTTCAGGCTACCTTAATTTGAGAAATACAAAGGCCTCATTTGTCCTAAACTCCACTTGAGGATGTACTATATAAAAATGGCCGCTGATGCCAAAGATGATAATCTCATGATCCATTGCTTCCAAGATAGCCTGTCTAGAGCGTCTCTAGAATGGTACATGCAACTTGAACACAACAATGCGCGTACTTGGCTTGAATTGTCTGATGCATTCAAAAAGAAATACAAGTACAACACTGACTTAGCTCCTAACTGTACTCAACTTCATAGTATGGCTCAAAAGGAGAATGAATCCTTCAAAGAGTACGCTGGAGGGAGCTAGCTGCCAGAGTGCATCTGCCATTGGCTGACCGTGAATTGATCGATATCTTCATGGGTACCTTACAAGGGAAATACTACAAGAAGCTGATCAGCAGTGTGTCTTCAGGTTTCTCAGACATGGTGATTGTCGGGGAAAGAATCGAAGAGGGTCTGAAAAGCGGAAAAACTCAAGGAGGTTCTAGCAGTCAAGCCAGTGTCAAAAAGCCTTTCAACGGGTATAAAAAGGGCGAAACAAATGCCATTTCTACTGCAAGTGGGAAACCTCAACAAAGTGCGCCTACTTAAATCCCCTACTATCAGTATCCTTATGTTGCGGCTGCACAATATGCTCATGTGCCTTATCAGCCAGTTCCTCTAATGCCTTATAGGCTATCTATTCAAGCTCCATTTCCACCTCAGATGCCTTACCAACAATGTCCATATCCTCTAATTACTAATGTTACACCTAATCCATACCAGCAACCCGGTCAACAACAACAACGCGCTCCTCAACAGCGCCAGCCAAATCAACTGAGGAGGCCTGACAGAAACATTGATCCATTGCCTATGTTATATTGAGAAATCTTTAATGGGTTGATGGCAAATGGATCTCTCACTTTGAGGGATATGCCACCACAAACTGGTACCTCCCGAGACTATGATTCTAATGCTCACTGTGGGTATCACAAAGGTGCTCCAAGTCACACAATTGAGAACTACAAGGCATTCAAGCATAAAGTTCAAAACCTGGTTGACTCTAAGGATCTCACCTTCACTCAAAGGAATCCAAATGTCCAGGCCAATCCATTGCCATCACACGGGGCCCGCAAGTGAAATTTTGTGAAGGGGTTGTCTAAGACCGAGCTGAGTAGTCTCCAACTCTGAAGAAGTTAATCAAATCAAGAGAAGTTCATTCCTCAAATCAAGGGTAGTCGTTTCCATTTACCATTTTGTATTCTTGTTATTTTGTATTGTTTATTTAAGAACTATTTACTTTGAACATTGTCATTTGTATTTGGTTTTGTTAATATTATGTTTATGCATGTTTTGAATTAGTCTATTCGCATTCGCTCATCATTTATCATATATCACAAACAAACAAAAATATTTCCTCACTCCACTTTAGCAAATATTTGAGGGAGGATGGTGAAAATGAAATACCTATAACTGTTGTGGTATGCTTTCGGATAAAACCTCGTCAATGATGTATATGCATTTTTCAAATCCCCAAACATTGGAGAGATAAGGAGTTAATCCCTAGTCAACCACTTTGAGCCTAGAAGAAGGAGTTTCTTTCGGATACAAACCCTTACGCTTAATCTGGGGCAGGGTAGTTGTTCAGTTAACCTGACTACACCTTCAAATCACAAGATGAGACATCCCGTCGGAGGACCATCAATAAATGACTTGGAAGTTACAACATTCAACAAAATACAACAAAAAAACCACTAAGTTGAGCACCCAAAGGGAGTCTTAGTCAACAAAAAAAGAAACAAAAAGAAGTACAAAACAAAACGAGGAGCTCAAATTCTCAGCAAAAAAAAACAAAGATCATGTGGCCACCAAATCAATAATTGAAGGGTCACTGACATCTAACCAATATCCAACAAAATAAGGTGACTGCCACTTCCAAGCAAACCTCAAAGCTTCATCTTCACTCTTGCAACGTCGAAAACAAATATCTGTGTAGAGTTAACTGAATGTAGGACTGGAGATCATCACGAAGAAGGGGTGGGTACAAATAACTTTGAGCCTTATACCTTTGTTTCTCAAACCATGAACCAGACCATGTTACAACCCTCAAAAGACCTAATTGAGACAAGGTTTATTCTGAAAGCATGCTACCAGCAAGGTTGCATAAACTGACTCCCATATATTTGCTAATCTTCAATCTTGATAGCATATTTTTTGTTGTATCTTTTACCCAATTTGCTAAATCAGCACCTCGCTTGGACTAACGGTCCATTCGTCACACTATCACAATCATTCAAATAAGTTGAATTTTTCAAAACTTGCATGGACGTTGCATTAACATTACCATTTGTGTATGAAAAATTTAATTGCAAATCAGTGTTTGACATCAAAGAAATCCCAACAAGGGGCAATCCAAAGAGGAACTTGAATTTCATTGGTGCTAACATGAATTAAGACTACCTCAAAATCTTAATCAACCAGAGGAAGTACCCTCACTCAACAGCTCAATCAGGGGAAAATCATCTTTAAAAGCTCAATCAGGGGCAGATGCCTATCAAATCCAAATATTGGGGTTGATCATGTCATGGTCATCCTCAAAGCTTCCTCACCAGATTTATTTCAAATACCCTACAGACAGGGGCAGCAAACAAGGAACAAATCTTCCTATCTTTACTCCCCAGCTGAACAAGCAGACCTTGTCATGTGTTGGCAACTGTTCAAAGCAAAAGTAATCTTCATGCACCAATCAAGTCGCTTCGCTCATCAACAAGTGACTGAACTTAGAGCGTCCAGATCCATCTTCTGAAAATACATCGTCGAAGATCGAGTGTCAGGGAATCGAACCCTCCACCCACCCAAAGTCCAATCATTATTGGCAACTACCAAACCAAGAGTCCACCATGCTGGCACCTTTCATTTCCAACCCCTCATATGCATCATTATGCATCATTTACATCAAAACATCATGTGCATCATTATGCATCATATGCATCATTTTCATTACATAAACAAACCATACTTTTCATATCCCCAACATTTCAATTTGCATATCATTGCATAAGCATTTACATTGTATTTCCATAATTATGGAATACTATTTCAGAAACAAACAAGCATACAAGCATAAGTTAGGATCCATGATAAATCGAAGATTTCAGGCCTCTCCTCCGCAAATCCCATGGGTGTTCCCCATAGGAACTTTTCTCTTCAACCTTTTGTCGATAAAGGTGTTCTCCTCAGTAAGTCCAGCGGGTGTTCCCCGTGGAACTTTTTCTCTTTAATGTTTTGTTATTAAAGCTCAGTTTCTCAGTTATTCATTATTTCTCCAAACAATTTTTTACCAAGTGTTATTCAGTGGCCGTCCCCCATTGGATCATTTTCCTCAACCTTTTGTTGATTTTCCCAAGCAATCTTACTCAGTTTTACCGGTATTTCTCAACCAGGTCGTCATACCATCCTTTTGGTGGTAACGATTTGTAACACCCCAAAATTTTCCCTCATATTTATAACTGGCTTATGTTCATCAGCATTTTTGTTAAGGAAATAACATTTGCAATCAGGCATTTCATTAAGTTTGTAAGGCCTGGGATCCAGTATTCTCGTGTGACTTGAATGTTCCCACTCATAGGATTTATCTGGCTATATTACACCCAAATCAAAGCGGAGTTCGGCCTCTTGAGGGTCAAGGCACTTTATTTGATTCGAGGATGGTATTACCCAGGCGATTCAAGAAGTGTGATTTGAAGTATTATTATTTCTTGGATTCACCATGATATCAGAAGTTCTGGAGAAGTGATTTATGTTCAAAGTGAGGAAATGTGCGTGGTCATGACTTATTTGGAGGACGTGGTTCGGGTTTACTTCGAATCCAATTATCCATTTCCCATACTCTTAAGCTTTGTCGAATTTGGTCCATTGTTACCATCGTTGTTTTAAGCTCATCAGTTTTTAAGCTAAAGTCCTTATGGTTTTTCATGCCATAAATCAGGCTCCATTTTCATAACTATGAAAAACCTTTCTTTCTCCCGCTCTCACCCTTCTTGAATTCTTGTTCTTCTCTTCTTTTGATCCTCACTAGAGTTTTTCTTAGTGATAGAGAGAGAAAGTTTGTTAGTACTCATGTGGTGATGCTTTCTCTCTCCACCAGATATGGATACACCAGAGAGAAACCAAATCAACACCGCTCTCTCTAAATTCGAGTCTTCGTTGTTTAAGCAGGATTCACCAGTGTTCAACTATATTAATAATTTGTCTCCTATAAGGCCTGTTAAATCTGCTCATATTGCTCAAACTTTCAATTCACTTAGCTTTTCATCTCCTCCATCGGTTTTTACATCACCACATGTCACCTCTTTCAAGGAGTCTAGATTCCTACGCAGACATAACCCACCAAGCCCATTGAAGCCTAAGGAGACATCTGAAGATGCAAATAAAGTGTACTCAAATGAAGAGGCTCTCGCAGATTCTACACTTTCACATCATAACTCAAGCGAGTTACATGAGAGTGCTGATCAAGGGATTTCAGTAGGAGATGTTTCTATTGAGCTATCTAGTGAACAAACAAAATTCTCTGATGAGCTACCACAGGCATTACAATATAATTGTGGTAGCCCTGGCTTTGATCCTCCACTTTGTTGTGATGAGGGTAACTCTCTTTTGGAATTGCCTGGTGAAGCCGTGTCTGATGTTGGATATGTTCATGAAGGTTGTAAAAATGATTCTGATGAGCCTGAATTACATCTTCAAGGAACAAGTCAGATTGATCCAGATGGTGAAGGCTCAGGCTGTGATTGGGATGGTTTAATTCACAATGGTACTGATATGTTAATTGAAGCCGAAGATTTTAAGGGTCTAATGCAGAAACCATCGGGATCTTCTATAAGACTTTGCAATTTTGTACCCCTTCAGCAATCTGCCAGTAATAATGATCAGAAAATACATATGGTTGATTCAGTTGCTTCTGGTTCTGAACATGAAATTGAAAATCATTGTTCTGAGCTAGTTGTCGCGGTAGACATTGACCATACACAGGACAATCTTGCTGATGGTTCTTTCATGACTAGCAATCCAAATGAGAAAATGGACCATACACAGGACAATCTTACTAATGGTTCTTTCAGGGCTAGCAATCCAAATGAGAAAATGGACAATCAGCTTGTTTCTGTCACGCACCGTGGTATCCGGAGGCGCTGTCTTGACTTTGAGATGGCCGGTGTACGGAAGAACTCTGATGATAATTCAAACACTGGCTCTAGTACAACACAGTCTGAAGTAAGGAATTCTGCTGATGAAAAACAACTGCTCCCTGCCAAACGCAATGCAAATTCCCAAAAGTGCATTTTACCAGGTATCGGTTTACACTTGAATGCACTTGCTCCTTTAAAGGATGGCACAGGAATACAAAACAGAAATTTAACTTCTGGAAGACAACTCAGTCTTACCAACTCTACTTCCTTGCTACTCTCCGCTTGCCAAGAACATCAGCATCTATCGATTGTATCTGTATCAGTATCTTCTGAAAGAGAATTGGACCTATCAGTCAATGAGGTTCAGCCTGCTGAAGATTCTTCCCTGGTACCAGCTTACATAGCTGACGAAGATTTCAATCCGAATAGCCCCAAAAAGAAAAAGCGTAAGTTAGAGCCAGTTGGAGATACTGAGGGCTGCAAACGCTGTAATTGCAAGAAATCAAAGTGCCTTAAGCTTTACTGTGAGTGTTTTGCTGCTGGTGTCTATTGCATAGAACCATGCTCCTATCATGATTGCTTCAACAAATCTGTTCATGAAGATACTGTTCTTCAAACTCGCAAGCAAATTGAATCTCGCAATCCTCTTTCATTTGCTCCTAAAGTCATCCGAAGTGCTGACTCTGTGCCTGAAATTGGGATTGACCCAAACAAAACTCTAGCTTCAGCACGCCACAAAAGAGGGTGCAACTGCAAGAAATCAAGCTGCCTAAAGAAATATTGTGAATGCTATCAGGGTGGTGTTGGTTTCTCTATTGGCTGCAGATGTGAAGGGTGCAAGAATGCATTTGGCAGAAAGGATGGTTCTACTTCTATGGTGACAGAAGGCGAGACAGAAGAAGAAACAGAAACTAGTGACAAGGGTATGGAGGAAAAAGCTATTCAGAAAACTGAATTTCAGAATATCGAAGATCATTTGGATTCTTCCATGGCCGCAACACCATTACGGATTTCCAGGCCATCGCTTCCGATGCCCTTCTCATCAAAGGGAAAGCCACCAAGATCTTTTGTTACAACAATCACTGGTTCTAGTTATTTTACCAGCCAAAAGCTTGCGAAACCAAATCCTCTTTGGTCTCAATCCAAGTCTTTTCAGACTGTTGCAGACGATGAAATGCCAGAAATTCTTCGTGGTGATAGTTCTCCTATCGCGTGCATCAAAACTTCATCTCCAAATGGGAAGAGGATCTCCTCTCCTAACTGTGAAATAAGATCATCTCCTAGTCGCAGAGGTGGCAGAAAATTGATATTACAATCTATTCCTTCATTTCCTTCTCTCACCCCTCGCCCTTAGAAGAATGGTTACATTTTTCCATGTATGTCAGCCATTGCCCGTTCCAGTCTTAAGTTATGTTTTTAGCTTGTTGCAGCAAAAGTCATGCTTAGATTTTATGTATATTGAGTTTTGTTTTACTATGGTAATAATAATATGTTGTGTTTGTTAAAAAAAAAAAAAAAAAAAAAAAAAAAAAAAAAAGCAAAAAAAAAAAATTTTAAAAAAAAAAAAAAAAAAAAAGAAAAAAAAAATTCCTTTTATTTTCCGTTCTATACCATCGATTTTCCTAAATATTTTTATTGAACCAGGTTTCATTCAATTTCGAGTTTCCATAACATCCACTAATGCATTTGTCTCTATTAAAATAATCATAATTTTATGTCCAAATCTATTTGTTTGGCCCAAAGACCAATTTTCTTTTCTTTTTTCTTTCAACCAATATTCATACATAACATATTACCATCCTGAGTCATATAAAAATCTAACTTTGGATTCAATTATGAATAAAAATGATCCACCTTTTATTTACACCAGATAAATTCAGAAGGAAAAATCTTCATAAACATTAAAACAAATACAAGAATGTTTAGCTGGGAAGAAAAACAGTTCTGACAAACTGATATAATAAAAAAAAACTATCCTAGTCGATTTCATAACAAACTTCCAACTAACTCCTAACAGAAAAAAACTAACAGAAACTTCCAGCTGAATCTAGAAGCTTTTAACCGAAACTTCCAGAAGCTTCATATGGATTGGTATATAGATACGGATCCATTCATTACCAAGTTTTTCTTCGGCTTGAACGATGAGCTTTCCTCCTCCCGGTTTTCCTTCCAATTCCTCTTGATCCTCCATTCTCCATCCATAATCATCCTTCAACTCCATTTCTTTGGATCTCTCTTTCTCTTCACCTTTATCCACTCTCCCTCAATAAACAACCGCGACACCATTTCAATCTTTATCAGCCCGCAAGACTCCAAAATGAACCTGCATCACAGAATAAACCATCAACAACGGTTTACAGCAGGGATTAAAGAATCATGATGCAAGAAGTGGCATTCATCGACAAAGAGCGAAAAGCAATGAAAGGAAAAGAATTGAAACAATAACCAGCAGGATTTCGCTAGTCAGTGTCGACGATTACCTTCAATCGACCTTCCTCTATGCCACGGATCTCTTCAACCAGCAACACCAACGGAAATTCACGGCCTCAACACCTTTCGGCAACCCTCAAAGATCAACCATCCAACCACCTGCAAAGTTTCTGCAACATTGTGAGTTAATCGGTGCAATAGAATTCGAATTCAAGACTAAGGGAAACAATCTCGAACAGGGTGGTTACAGTAAGGAATCCGAGAGCTCATCACCAAAAATCATGACTAAATGTTCAGCCTCAAACCAGTAATATTGTTCATAGTCAGTAACTGCAATAATCACAACCTGCAAAACCGTAAGAAATGTATCTGAATCAAACTTCAACATCTTCATCATTCTATCTCCAAGAAACTGCAAACATCAATTAGAACAACCCAGTGCCGAAGACGAGGAAGAAGCAAAATCAAGTAAAGGTCAAGGATTATTCACGTACCTGAGCCGCAGGACTCTATTTGGCCAACATCTTCAAGCGGCCACAACATCACTGATTTCGTCGAACTTCGTCATCGTTTTCAACAAGCTGTTCCCAACGCAATCCGTAACGGAAACGATAGCCTCGCACGGAGAAGAGGAATAGTCAGCCACAAAACCGCGGAGTGTCTCCCCCTCTCACGTCTCGAAAGACCTTGTCCGAAACTCTTTGATCAATCTCCTCGCCGTGAATCACGTCAACCGCACCATTCGCGTCACCAATTGCAGGTACACATACCTTGATCCATAATCAAGATAGAAATAGCTTTAGATTGTGAGAATCAGTTGTATTCGGTTGGTTCATCAACCGTCTTAGCTTTCTAGGGTTTCATTTGGGGATTTTTGCGGGATTTAGATTCGTAGAAAAGGGGAAGAGTTAGGTTAGGTTTAGTGATTGAGGTGTTTGAGTGGGGAAGTTTTGGGTGTTGTTCCGGCGTTGGGATTGTTTTAGGATGAGGTTGAGAAGAGGAGTGGCGGAAGGAAGAAGAAGGAAAGGGTGTTGACGGCGCAAGGCAAGAACAGGGGAAGACCTAGGGTTCTTCGTTGCCCCTTTTTTGCATTCTCAAGAGTTTTGTATTCTTTTTATTATTTCTTTGGTTTAATATTTTGATTAATGAGAGGAAAGTATAATTGGAATATTAAGATTTTTAATCCACTATAAAATATCATTAAACAATCATAAAAATGCATTAAGTTCAATTTAATCCACTATCCTTTTCTTTCTCTGATTTCAAGAGGGTAACTCTTATGCTGTTGGGCCCGCGAATTACTACCCCTACCCCCGTTTTCGGCCCATTTGTTTTATAACTTGACAAAATTTCTGTTCTCACCCCTCCTGCATTATGTCTATATAATGGGCCTGCAGATATTGCTACCCGCACCCCCATTAAGAAGCCCGTTTTGAGTTTAACTTAATAGCATTTCTACTGCACCCCCTCCATTCTTTATATATTTCTATTCTATATAGTTTTAAATTAATTCATGAATAAATACTAAAATACGTAATAAAAATCCCTAAAAATTATATTAGGATCTTAAGTCAATTTAGAAACACTCTCAAGTTTTACTTTCTGAATTTAATCATTTTTTGATTTAATTTCGATTTTTTTTAATTTAATGGACTTATATTGAATTTCCATTTGGACACATAAAATTGTACAATTTATTTATGCCACTTCCCATATCATTTTTGACCCATTCTTTTTGTATTGATTAGAGGACAAATTTAAGTACCTATAATTTTTATTTTTTTTTTGGTGAATTTTTAGGACATTTTTTTCTACTATTTTGATAGTGTAATTTGTGTAAATTTGTGTTGGAACTTTACATAGAATTAGGTGACCATTTACCCTAGTTAGAATGAAAATTTCTTAGAGATACAATAATATAATGAGGTTGAAGACCTTAAAAATTTAATTTCACATTTTTTTATGACTTTTAATATTTTTGTCATTTTAATTCATTCCTTCACATTATGCATATTCATAATCCATATCATTTACTAACTATTTGCTTTTTCTTTGTGCAAGGTATGTTTTCAAGCATTGGCTTATTGGACTTGGATATTTTTGTGCCTTAATTGTGTTTTATACTTTGTGTATTTTATGATGTAATAGCTTAGAATTTGTATGTTTGTATAGTTTCCATAAATAGGATAGAAAAGATAAAACGAATCGATAGAAAACCAAATTTTCAAAAACAAATAAAGTATTCGATCCAACGTCGAGTATATTTTTAAATAAATAAATAAAGTTGCATGTAACTATAGGGTTCTTCGATCACCATCGTTCCATTCCATTCAACCAGAATCAAACCTTGTATGCTTCACACCATAAGTCGTGCGTCTCAGCACCACGCAACCGACCCACCCGGACCATTGTTCCATCCTGTTTACATTTCATACGTTCTTACCTACCATGACCTAGGAGGACCCTATTGCTCATTACTAACTTATTTTACTTGCATGTTTAGTCTTATATCTCTTATATCTCTTAGGTAGATTTTAATCGCAAACCTCACTAACCATAGGTTATCTTCAAATTCAAACTGATTTAGGGTAAGTCTAGTTTCCCTTAGAATGTTTACCTTTTATAAGTTGAGTCTCTTCTCATCTTAAAAGAAAATCAAAAACACTTAATAAAGGAAAAGGTGTACTATGCGTCACGAGCCTTAAGCTACACGGGAAATGACTAGTGGAGGTCTCCTTCACTCTTCTAGGATGCTTTACAAACGTTCCATTGGGGGCGATCTTGGAAAGTATTCGCTCCTGTGTCATAGTCTTTAGTGTTGTATATTCAAAAAATACAATCTCAAAACATTTCTTATAAAAGACAACAAACCAAGAAGTCATGTCTTCTTTTCTCATCTCATACTCTTTGCGGACGAACATGACTTGTCTTGACAGTTCAAACAGCGATACGGTAAACACCCTCGAGTCAGAGCCGGTAACACCTGAGCTAGAGCTATGGCAACGTCATCCTAAAAAACACAAACGAGTGTAAGCCTTAGTTAGACGAACTACGGCGTCTCTGATCCTCATTCATCCCGATGAGGTACGTAGGCAGTGGGATAGGGCCCATTCGAGCACAATCTTTCTTTTTCCCTACATTTTTCCCCTTTATTCTCATTTTTTAATTTCATTTCTTTTCTCATTTCCATTTCATTCCAGATAGCTATTCTTTCAATTAAACAACATATTATTCTCACCCTTTGAAAACAGACTTTTAAGCGTGGATCCCGTCGGGTACGGCGGACGGATTGGGGTGCTAATACCTTCTCAATTCGTAACCGACTCCCGTATCCAGATCTTTGGTTCGCAAGGGCCTTTTCCTTTCCTTCTTCCTTAGGTTTGTGCAACATTACCTTTCCCATTCCTTTGGGATAAAAATGTCTGGCTGGCGACTCTAACCTTTTCCGCGCCACTTTCGCGTTTGTACTAGGATGAAAATCCCGGGAGCGACACGATTATTTAATTTTCAGTCACTCGGTATTCCTTTTGGTGACGGGGGTCGTCATACCATCCTTTTGGTGGTAACAATTATTTAATTTTCAGTCACTTGGTATTCCTTTTGGTGACGGGGATCGTCATACCATCCTTTTGGTGGTAATGATTATTTAATTTTGTCACTCGACATCCAGATCAATCGTCGAAGATCGAGTGTCGGGGTCGTCATATCATCCTTTTGGTGGTAACGATTATTTAATTTTTTGTCACTCGACATCCAGATCGATAGTCAAAGATCGAGTGTCGGTGTTGCCTTATCATCCTTTTGGTGATAATGATTATTTTAATTTTCGACCACACGTTATCCAGATCGATCGGCGAAGATCAAGTGTTGGGGTCGCCTTATCATCCTTTTGGTGATAGCGATTATTTTAATGTTCTGTCACTCGGCATCCAGATCGACCGTCGAAGATCGAGTGTCGGGGTCGCCTTATCATCCTTTTGGTGATAGCAATTACTTAATTCTCTGTCACTTGACATCCAGATCGATCGTCGAAGATCGAGTGTCGGGGTCGCCTTATCATCCTTTTGGTGATAGCGATTTATTCATTTTTAGTCAACCTGTTTCCATTTTGTGTCACCAATCTT
The DNA here is from genome assembly GCA_963966055.1 of Lathyrus aphaca. Classification (NCBI taxonomy): domain Eukaryota; kingdom Viridiplantae; phylum Streptophyta; class Magnoliopsida; order Fabales; family Fabaceae; genus Lathyrus; species Lathyrus aphaca. The sequence goes on from OZ014521.1 coordinate 331,772,302, forward strand.
TCCAGTTTTAATCGCCAGCTCTTTTCATTACCTTTTCTTTATTTTCGGACAAATTCAGAGTCTTTTAGTATCTAATTGTCTTATACCTTGAAAGTTTGAACGCGAGCCAGTTCGTCTTACTCGGTATAAGCCAATTCGATTGGGGCAACTGTCATACCCCAAATTTGTCCTACTTGTAAATCATTCTCACCTTTGTTCGAAAAATCCAAAAAAATATGTCATTTTCTTTTACTGTCCAAGTTCAGGGTTTGTGTGAAAATCGGGGTTCATTCAGAGTTTGTCAAGTCATCGTGTTGCGTGAAGGCATTTCATATGGATTTATTTTTGAGCCCATTTCTTCTTTTCTTAAGCCCATTTACGAAAATTACAAAAAAAACAATTTATTATTATCATTTCCTATTTTCTTTTTATTATTAATATTTTTACTATTATTATTATTATTATTATTATTATCATTTCCATTATTATGATTATTCAAATTTGTTTCTCATTTTGTTATTATTATTATTATTATTATTATAATTGTTATTCGGATTATCATTATTATTCAAATAGCAGTATTATCCAAATTCCAAACGTAGCAAATCACCATTAACCCCACTTCATTTTTTTTATCAGCGCCACGTGCTTCATTGCAGACCCCCATTTCCTTAATCTTCTTTCACATGCCAGCGGATCACAATTACCACAATTTCAACCCATAATATTCAGCACAACAAATGCACAATATTTTTTCTCACATGCCATCACGCAGCTTCAATACCACACCCACAATCCTCAATGCATATCCATAACAAACTTCAGCATAAAAATCCTAACAAATTCAGAATATTCTCCTAACCTTTTGCCCCAAGTTTACCCAATCTACCTTTTTCATCCCTCTATAAAACCAATCCATTTCTTCCTTCAATAACAAGCTTGAAACAACCTAAAGAAACCCTTCAAAATTCAAGATTCAATCTTCAAAATCCTCCATTGAAAACCAATAAGTCCAAACGCACACTGACCCTGCAAACACCTTCACCATATTTCTCCAAATCTCTACAAATCAGACTTTCTCCTCACCTTCATCCTTAAACCCTCTTTATCCATTAAAACACCACTTCCATTAACAAACCAGACACAAGCCATTTTTTTTCAATAACCTTTTATATTCAACAACACAAACAGAAAGTAGAAGAATAATAAGATCGAATAGAAATTTGGAACCAAAGCAGAACTCATCGAGGAAGAACAACAACTCCATAACCCTTTATCACACTCAAACCCAGTTTTCACAAATCCATAAACACAACTGAACCCTTCATCCTTCGCTGCAAAACCGCTGAAAACACAGAACCACCGCCAATTGTGAAATCACAAAACCAATCCAACTTCCACACCCTTCGAACCTGTTAACGAACCAACAATAGCCATCATGAAACCATCGCAAACCATCGAGAACACAACTCACCCAAACCAAAAACCCACCACGTCGTGAACCACCGAGAGAAAAGTCATCAAACAGATCCTTGAGCGAGGGCGAGAGAGAGAGTGTTGCGATAACCGTACAAAACTGAGACCGTGAGCGACAAATCTGAGACGAAATCTGTGAGGTTCTGCTGGCGTTTTTTCTGCTTTTGAGTCGCGATCTGAACAGAGTGAGGGTGGGTTTTCCTATTATCCCTTTTTTTCTGATTCGCATGAATGTTTTGTTTGTTTTTCTGATAATGGTTTGAGAACGAAAAAAGGGAGCAGTGTGCGTGTTTTTCTTCTAGTGTTAAATCGTGTTTTTAGATGTTACAAACATTGTTTTTTCCTCTTTTACAAAACCCTGGTTGCATCTCATTTATTTTTGTTTATTTTAAGCAAAATTTTGGGCTCAGCCCACCATGCAGATTCACGCTAACACCACCACCCTCACATGATCCACACCCCCATTTGCTTCATTATTATTAATTTCTATTTTATGTTGTTTTAGTTTTTTCATTGTTTATTTATTTCCTCTTAAAAAAATCTTTTAGTTATTTTTATTTTCATTATGTTTATTTATTTTATTTCTACTTTCTTTTTTATTTTCTATCTGGGTGATATCATAAAAGGTTAAGTTGTGTTCGATTTCATTAAATCGGAAAATTTGATCAATATGAGGCCATTTAGTTTAGTTTATTTTATATAATCATTTTATTTTCATTTTTATGGTCGATGAACATCTAATATCTTGAGATTCGTCGAAAGCGACTTGAAATCTCGATTAATGATGAGACCACTTTATTTTCCTTTTCGGAAATTCATATTTTATTTTATTAACTTTACTTTATTTTATTATTTCGCATTTCAAATCAACACTCTACTCCTCATAGAACGATTCTAAACATTGAATCAATTCTAAGGTAGTTAAAGAGCTACATTTTGAAGCTTCCAATTTTAATTCAAGGTCCAACGCCTCCGAATAGTTAGGACACTTCACACACGCTTGCTCTTGGGCCAATACGATGAAACCTTTTATTTTGTGCAATACTGTGTAACTTACATGTACCCCTCTCCCATTCCTTTGTACGCACTTTTATTTTTCTGCATTTTATCTTTTAGATCACTAGGAGCACCCTTAAAGACTAGTTTAGATCTCGCGTTAGTTCGTGAACCCTTTGCCCAATGCCAAGTGGTTGCATTCACACACACCCGCACTTTTTTTCCGGTTATCGTTTCGATTACTAGGATCCATATAACCTTGCGAGCTGAGCGCATTGTGCCTCACTAACAAACCACAAAATAAACCTCCATTTGCATTTATCTGTAAGTCGAGTGCTTCACGCATCGCCATCAAACCTCAATAAAAAAACCAAAATGATTCTTTTTAGATCTAAACCCTTGATCCAACGTCCAACGGTCTTAGGAAATAAAACACTTTAATAATATGAGAAGAATTGCACGCCACGAGCCTTAAGCGGTAGAAAGGAGGACTACGAGATTTCGTTACTCACTCCGATTATTTCGTCGCTGGATGCTGGTTCGGATTGAGCGAAATAAACTACCCATAGTTTTTAGTGCAATTCGACTCCTAAATCCTTTCATCGAAGAAAGGTAATAAAATCAACAATCATCATCCATAGTAGGCCGAACTACGAGGCTCTAACTTTCCCATTGCACGAGGGAGTACGTAGACACAAGGATCTCAATCCTTGCCGAGCACCTAGGATCAATCAAACATATAATTCAAACTCATTTCCCTCTAGAAATTAACTCATTAAGCATATACATCCTTTCGCTTGTGACAACTTAGATGGTTCCTATCTAGTACGATGGATGTAGTGGGTGCTAATACTTTCCCCTTGCATAACCGACTTCCAAACTCAAGAAATGGTTGCGAGACCTTTGTCTTCATCCTCCTCTTTAGACGGGTTTTATCTATATCTTCCCTTTCCCCTTATGGGAATAAATGAGAATTAGGTTGCGACTCTCATGTCTTCCCAGCGCGTGGTTCTCTTTTGATCGCGAGGTCGTATTTTTTAAGGTACGACAGCTAGAAACAAGCTCAGAAAAGTCATCTAGAACACAAGAGTTGCTTCTCACATTTGTGTTATAAATATTCTTAAATTTGTTTCAATCGGCTTTTTAGAATCACTATTGTAAACACTTGTAATCTTGTTGAATATTGTTCCTTGAGTTACTAAGGTGTTAGTATACTAGAGAGGGCTAAGTTGTTTTTGAACAACTTAGAGGTTATAACCTTGTTGAAGATTATTCCTTGAGTTACTAACGTGTTAGTAGACTTGAGAGATCTAAGTTGTTGTTGAACAACTTAGAGGTTGTAATATTGTTGAAGATTGTTCCTTGAGTTACTAAGGTGTTAGTAAACCTGAGAGCGCTAAGTTGTTGTTGAACAACTTAGAGGTTATTTGTAATCTTCTTTAAGATTATTGGATTAAGACCATTTGAAAAGGCAAATCACCTTGGCGGGTGGACTGGAATAGCTAAGTTAACATTGAACCAGGATAAATTAAATGTGTTCTTTTACCTTCTTGTTCATATCTTTGTTTGTGTGTGTCACCTAGTTATAAGAAAATTTTGTAAATTCCAATTCAACCTCCCCTTTCCTCTGTTTTTCTCTACCTTCATCTTGATCAATCCAATTAATTGATGACCGATTGAAATATTTTGGAAGAAAAGTTTCTTGAAAGGTTTTTCCATCACTATAGATTCATGGATGCCAAAACCTCAATTTATGTGTTCGCTCAAGGTACTAATGAATCTCTCAATGAAGCTTGGAAGAGGTACAAATCTATGATTCATAAGTGCAAAGGACATGGGTTTGATGAATTGACAGAATCCACACTTTCAAAAATGGACTCTAACTAGTTCATAAAAATCTCTTGGATGATACTTTGAGTGGGTCATTAATTTCAAAGAGTGCAGAAGACACAATTCCCATCATTTATAGGATGTCACTCAATGATCATCAAGGCCAACACAATCAAAATGCATCTCAAAAGAAATTGGGAATGTTTGAGTTAGAGACAAACAATGATATTATTATTTAAAACAAATTGTTATCCCAACAAATGGAGTTGCTGACAAAATAATTTCAAAGCTTCCACAACAAATAAAGGAGATGCAATAAGTGTCAAACAAGAATCATCAAATAGAAAGTTGTGAATTATGTGCGGGAAATCATCCTATCAGATCTTATCCTCTGGTTGAAGAAAAAGTAAATTACATGGGAAACCAAAATGAAAATCAAGGCTATTAACCGACACAACTTCCTTACCAACAAGGCAACCAAGGTTACCAACCACGACGTAATAACAAAGGTTATCAACAAGGATGGAGGCAAGAAACCAGAACTTCCAACTGTCAAAATCAATATCAAAACTACACTCAACCTCCACAACTTCCAAGTGGAAATTCAAAAATGTAAGACACCCTCACTCAATTTATGCGAATGTCAATGTCAAATCAAAAGAATACCGATGCGACTGTAAAGAACCTTGAGACACAAGTTGGGAAATTGTCCAAACAATGGCCGATAAACATAAAGGAAGTTTTCCGGCTAATACTGAAGTGAATCCTAGGGAGTCTTGTAAGGCCCTATTTACAAGGAGTGGGAGAAACATTGGAGTATGAGTTGATGAACATGTTGTAGACAAAAAAGTTGAAGTTGAAAAAAGGATGAAATTATTGATGAGTTAGGTGATAATAATAAGGAGGAAGTAGAAAAGAACTTAATGTAGAAAAATAAGAAGAAGAAAAATTAATAAGGAAAAGGAGCATGATAGTAAGAGGCATTATGTTAGGTTTTTGGAAATTTTTAGCCGATTACAAATAACCATTCCATTATTCGGGGCTCTTAAGAAAATTCCCAAGTATGCCAAATTAATGAAATATATTCTCATAAAAACGAAAAGGATTACGGGTAAGAAAACCCTTGAGCTAAATGCAAATTGTAGCTCTATCATAAAGTACACGTTCACAGAAAGAATGTGATATGGGAAAAGTTTCTCTACCTATAAATCTAGGTAGTAACTTCAAGTGTAAAGCTTTGGTGGATATGTGTGGTAGCATCAACTTGATTCCTCTGTCTTTGGTGAAATTACTTAACAACATGGAGATGAAATCAACCAACGTGACTCTACAAATTGCGAATAAGTCAAGGACTAGTCCTCAAGGTGTTGTAGAGGATGTTCTTTTAGAAGTAGATAAGTTTTTGTTTCCGGTTGGCTTTATTGTCATGAACATGAATGAAGATGAGGATACACCAATCATTCTTGGGAGAACCTTCATGAAAACCTCAAGAATGTTGATTGATGTTGACAAAGGCATAATGAAGGTGAAGACCGTTGATGAGGAAGCTTGTTTCACATTTTTCAAACGTGTGATGTACTATAATCAAGTGGAGGATGATGATCCCATGAAAAAGATGGACGAATATGCAAGCATTGTGGAAAAGAGAAAGAAAGAGGAATAAGTGAGGATGTTGACAATGAAGAAAAAGGATGAAGATGCTAAAGAATCAATGATGAGGTCTTGTTGGGATTTTTCCTTCTTAAGAAAACGCGACACAAAAGTTGATTATGGAAATGACTGAAAATGTATCTTGGTGGTGATTTCGTGCAGAATATGGATGTTGTTTCTTTTTGCGATCCGTGAGATGGAATTGGATCATCGAGCTTAAACAACTTTAAACAAAGCGCTTGTTAGGAGGCACCCCAACAATTTAAGTATTTGCTATTTTTAGTTAGTTTTAATTTAATGGGAGTTTGAAAGTCGACTGAATCCCATTTTTTACCACACTTGGTGGCCTTGTTTCACTAAGTGTGCTTAGCACGGTACTGAGTCCGCTCAGCGTGGTTACGTGAACATGCACAATCAAGTGTGGGCATGAATGGGTGCATTTTAAGTGGGTTTTGAGAAATTGAAAACTTGCGGAAAAAAGCATTTAAATTCTCAAACTTCTCATTTCCCTTTATTTCTCTCCCACTCTTGAACTTCCCATCACTTACACATCTCACGGACTTGCTTCTTCTCCATTGAACCAAAGTTTCTACATTTCTTTTTCTCTATCTCATTGCTCATTTCTAGGTTTGTCCATTGATAAATTTCATTACAATTAGTGATTGAAATGTGGCTAGGGTTTGATTGAACTTGTTAGAAACTAATTATGTTAGGGTTTGATTGGGTTTGTTGATATGAATGATGGTGGAACTGTAAGTTTTAGTTTTCATTCTTAGGGGTTTCAATTTATTATTTTTTTATGTTTTAAAACTTTGGGTTTTTAAATGTGCACTATGCATTATGAATCGTTTGTTTAAAATGAATTATTTGTTGTATTTGAATGTTGTGAATGCTTGCTTGTTGTTTTGTTTCGATGAGGGAGCAACAAGGTTGCAGAGGTAAATTTTCCCTAAAATCTCAATCGCTCTTAGCGTGCTCTGCTGGCACTAAGCGCACTCCCCTAGAACAAAAATGTTGTGTTGTGATTTAATTCTTGTTTTCCTATTATTGTATAATGATGAATGGTTGCATGTGAATTTATTAGAATTTATGAATTGGCTGTTTAATTTTGTTTGGGTTGTTTATTTTGTAGATGGCTCCAAAAAAGTCTTGTTTCACTCTCGACCAGACCTCTTCACATAGGTGAGAGGTTGTTGTGTTTGATGCTTACAGGTTCCTTGGGGCTGAGTGTAACACCCTTCTACCCCAAACATAATATTGAAATAATATCAGAGTAATCATCACAAAGGGTATCACATTTTCATCAAAAATACACAACAGTGTCCTGTCCCGTAACACAGGTTAATCAACATCAAAATATCATAAACATTTCACAGCGGAATTTAACTTCAAAATTCAAAACCTCATAAATATAATTTTCACCATCCTGAATTTAACATCATATAAGTAGGAAAACATTTATCCAATGATAACATAACTGAAATAGTTAACAGAATAAAACCCATCCCAGTGTTACATGACACAGAGCAGGACACATAAACCATAACCACTTCTAAAGAACACTAAAGCACGCTCCGAGACTCATGAATTACTCCTATTGCACTGCAGGACTATTCTTCGACATCTGCAAGTTACCCACGAAGGAGGCAACATTTCCAAGCAGGTAGGGTGAGTAATCATAATATATCATAAACTTACAAGAATATAGAATCATAAATAAATTAGTACACATATCATAACATCATCAACTACAAAATTCAGCAACAACCACAACACTAACATGAAATAAATTAACACCAACACAATCATGAAATTCATCCAAAATATGCAATTTCTAACATCCTGATATGCAATATGCATGTGGTACCATTTTCACCATGAGATGGATACATGACCATCAACCCTCCACGAGGGAGCACACCATAATCATCGAGACACTTCAATCCACACAATGGGATTGAAGCAAATAAATAGGCCGAAGCCCCATCGTGAATGTTATGAAATGCAATGATGCGCTACATCGAAAAATTCACCAAAATAATTCGCATCATTCATTTCAATCAGCAAAACAACCAGCAAATATTCATATATATCATCATGACATTACACCCTGAACAATGGTTTCCTAACCACTCTGACACATCAAGAATTAACCCGTACCCGGTAATTTATAAGGTAATTATAAGGTTATTTCACAAATTCATTTATCAAAAACTATTGCATTTTTCTTGTTTCTATTCATCAAAATAAAGTTCAGTTTGTACTCGTTCCGACGCTTCAAACGGAATGCGAATCGGACTTACGGTTTAAAAGATATGAATTTTTTTAAGAAATAAAATTTGTTGTCCCAACAGTGTTAACCGGTTAACCAAAGTGTTAACCGGTTAACGCCTGCGTAATTTCAGAAAATACCCCAAAATTTCTAATGGTTAATCGGTTAACCAAAGCGTTAACCGGTTAACGCACGCGTTTCAGCAGTCTTCTGCTACACAATTACAGACTGTTCCAATTTCCAAAAACTCCCAAACCCCATTACGGATTTCACATCATAACACCCAAAAACCACTCAAAAACATCAATTAAACCTCAACAACATCCAGACAACAATTATACAGACAAATATACGATTATAACTCATTCTAATCGCTCTAATTCATCAAGATTTCTCCTAAAACTCAACCTAACTCAAAACCCCAAAACTCCTAAAATTCATACCATCCTAATCCATTCATATTCCAATTCCTATACATTTATCATAGATTATGAAAACTCCCCATACCTTAGAGAATTTCGCCGCTTTACACGCTTCTCTTGGGTTCTCCACAGCCTCCTGACTCTGAGCTTCTCTTTTCTTCAGAGCACTTCCAAAACACGATAGAAACAACAAAATGAGAAAATTGATCATATTCTCTTCTTTGGCTATAATATCTCAGTTTAGCCTTTTTCCATATTACCCTCATGATTTCACAAAAGTACCATCTTATCCTTTTCTTTAATATATTTTTAATAATAAAAATAAAATAGTATAATAAAACACTATTTATCCTTATTATATAAAAATACTCATTTTCTCCAAAATTCTCAAATTAACTCAAACTCTCCAAATTTTCTAAATTAATTAAATAAATAATTAAATAATTAAATTTAGATTTTCGGGGCGTTACACTGAGCAAAAGGCAAGATATATTGAGCCGACTAAGAGGAGTATTTGGATTGAATGGATTTTTAGGATCAATCCCCAAGGAAGTTACAGAGGTTGTCTCAATATCATAGAGAATCAAAACTAGAAGAAATTGATCACTCCTCCCACGAGGCTGAACTAGAAGATTATTCTTGAATTTTACGCGAATGTAATACCGATTGAGGGGAAGGTGTACTCCTTTTTTACATTTGTGAGAGGTAAGAAAGTTTATTTTTCAAGGGATACCATCAACACCTATTTGGGTAATCCTTTGACTTTAGCTGATGGAGAGTAGTGTGATACTATTGGAGAGTGATGAGAAATACCTGGAATATTAGAAAGGAGAGAGATGAATTGGTGCATCTTGGTAGATATTTTGAGCTGAATGCATCGGGTAGGCCAAAGCATCTAAATAGGGGAGATATGAACACCATTGGCAGATTCTAATGACCCTAGTGTTGCATAACATTAGGCCTAGGAGTCATACATCTTGCATTCCTTTAGACATTACATGTATGTTGTACTATAATATGGATGATTGTGAGGTAGATGTAGCAGGGATCATTTCAAATTATATATGAGCAATAACTTCCAGTGGTCACCATTTGGGTACCAAGACTTCTGCCACTTTGGTTTTTCCAGGTCTGGTTATGGGACTTTACGCTGAAGCGGATGTTCTGATATCGAATATGGTCCACAAGACCATCAAAGGTATCATGAACGATATTTATATCCAAAGCCATTGCATTCCAAAGATAGGTGGACAACACCCACCACCACCACCACTAGAGCATCAAACTCTACCATATCAGTAGAGAGAGGTCCCTCTAGTTGGTCAGGCTTATGATGAGTGTGTGCCATGTATGTATACTTGGTACATGTACATGGCTAATCAGAGAACCTTCTTAGTTTTGCATTCATATATGTGTGTGTTACATTTGCAGGTTCATGAGCCTAATGTACATCATCCTTTCCTTTCTGAAGATTAGTTCACCGTGTTTATGGATATTCTTAGGGACAAACTGTTTCGTTTTCGAAGAAATTAGGGTCTTGAGGAGCATTCATAGACACAAGTCCCCTATGAGGGAACTGCTCAAGATGCTCGGGATGATAGAGCTCATGATGATTAGGTTATGGATGATGTTGATGATAATGATGATGATAATAGGGAGGAGGATAATGTAGAAACCAAGTGGAGATAGGCTTCTTTGAGAGTAGCTAATGATAGATGAGGATGGGTTTGAGCTTTTTAGTTTTATTTTTATGTTTATGTCTAGACTTATTTTAGGTTTTGTTGGATTGTATACCATCCCTTTGGGGATGATGGATAATTTTTGTGCCATCCTTCTGGGGATGAGGTTTTGGAATTTATGTTGTGCACCATGATTTAGGTGTACACTTTTTATTATAATATTTTTGCTTATATTGAGTAGTAAATAAATATGTAGTTTAGTAGGATTTTTTTGGTTCCAAAGTTTAAAATTTTAAGGAACCTTGTGTGATGTCAGGAATGAAAAATCAACACACAATTGAGTGGTAATGATATGTGTGATTTGAGGTACAATCGCAATGTACATTGTTTTTGCTTTCAAAAGGTAGCATGATTATGAAACTTGTGATATGTTCAAATATTATACCATGAATTCTTTTGTAATAATTTTTCAATTATGATTCATTTAGAACATACCCTTTGCGAGGAAGCTTCCATTGTATATGCAGGAAACTGACATTCATGCTTAGCTCATTCGTATTATGTTTAAATCTTGAATGTGTGTTGATTTTTGTGAAAGAAAGAAAATAATCAAGGCAATTTTTTTTTTGTATTTTGAGAAAAACTACTTGACCAAATTTAATGACTAATCTACCTTGTGAGTAAATGAGTGAGTATTTGTTAATCCCATTGAGCTTTTCTATCAAGATCCATGTGATTTTAATTGTGTAAAATGTTCACAAGTGAAAAAGTGAATTGGATCTCGATTTTTGTTTTGAAACCTTTGAACCTTAACCTTTATGTATGGTTGTTTGTGTGGTTCCCTGTCATAGATGTGTGAGAGCATTCTAAACACTATGTTATGGTTGAATTCAAAGTTGGGAAGAAAAAGGTAGATTGATGTATCATGAAAAAATATGGTGTAAATAGAAAGAGTTGAAAAAAGAAACAAAGAAAAGAAAAACATGGAAAAAGAAAGAAAAATTGGGCATGATTTTCCAACAAAAATAAGCTCAAGGTTGTAATAATGCATCAAAGAAAAGAAAAATAGAAGGTGAAGGTCTTGGAGTGTGTATGAATGTTAGAATGTAAGGCTCTCATCGGATTAGGAATTTTTGTTTCCATGACATGATAAATGAACCTTTCTTGTAGCCCAAGCCAAGTTACAACCTTTAAATTCCTTGTGATTCCTTTCTTTCATACTCATTAATTCATATTGTTTGTTGAATGCATGATTTGTTCCAGATGTTGGCATGTTTGTTTGTGAGTGATAAAAGCCTCATAATTGTTTACATCCCTTGATAAATTTATGAATAGGTGTGATTCATGTTGAACTTGTATTGTTTTAGAATTCTTGATTTGTGTTTTACATTTAGAAATAGTTTCATCTTCATGCTTTGTTTTGAGTTGTGGTAAGTCTATCTTGATTGTACTTCTACTTTTTGAACCATGAAATTGTCGTTGTGCTTTCTTGTTGATTCTAAATTCTTTTGCTTTGCTTTGGGGTTCTTTCTTGTAGCAAACGTTTGTTTGAGAATTAAAAAAAAATAAAGTTGGGGAGACTTGTTAAATGCCAAATTATGGATATATTTGATAGTATTTTGTGGAATTTTCCAATTGTTTCTTTTATGTTTTAGTAGTAAAACCATATGTATTAGTGTAAATACACAAGTTTGCGATTATGCTTGAAAGGATACACAATTGTATTGATTAAAAACAAGTTCATATTCTTAATTAAAATGATATGTAAGAAAAAGATTACAAAGCCAAATCTTGGCATACTTTTCTTAAACAAACATCTTTCGTTAGTTTACTCTTTGCTACTAAAACAAGTGAAATCTTATGTTAACAAAAAAAATAAAATTGAAACCCTTACTTAAATCTGTTAAATTGTAGATCGAAAAGTGATATCAGAATAATCCCTATGGATACGATAATAAAACCCCCCACTGGATACGTATTTCAATAGAGTTGACACCGCAAAGCGTGATGCTAGGTATGTTGAAGATAAACAATTATTTTCTTAATAATATTAAAGAGAGTCATAAGTTAGACGTGAAGTTGGTAGATTTGATGGTTGGGAGTAATCCAACTGAAGGAAGTGATTTTAAGGTAGATGAGCAAGGTGTGTTGAGATTCTGAGACAGAATTTGTATTCATGATGATTATGAGTCGAAGAAGATAATTTTAGAAGAGAGACATAGAAGTAGCTTTAGTATCCATCCAGAAGCTAATAATATGTATCAGGATCTGAAAAAGATGTTTTTATGGCATGGACTGAAGCGTGATGTGACACAATTTGTGTATGTCTGTTAGACTTGTTAGAAGTTAAAAGTTGAGTACTAGAAACCTGCAGGGTTGATGCAACTGTTATATATTCCATTATGGAAATGGGATAGAATTTCAATGCATTTTGTGACGGGATTACAGAATACTCCTAGTGGGCATGATGCGGTTTGCGTAGTAGTGGATAAAATGACAAAGTCGACATAATTTATTCTGATTAACATTATTTTTTCTTTATAGAAGTTGGCAGAGATAAACATTTGTGTGACTGTGAAGCTTGATTGGAGTTCAGTTGAGTATTTTTTTCTGACAGAGATTCAAGGTTTAAATCCAGATTTTGGGAAAGTTTGCAGGAGGCTTTGGTTTCTAAGTTAGGGTTGAGTTTTTTCTATCATCCACATACAGATGGTTACGGAGAGAGGAATAATCAATCATTGGAGAATTTGTTGAGAGCTTGTGTCCTTGAGTAATGAGGTGCTTGTGATAGTAATTTGTTGTTGATAGAGTTCACTTATAATAATAGTTACCATTATAGCATTGGAATGACACCTTTTGAAGCATTGTATGGTCGGAGGTGTAGGACGCCTTTGTGTTGGCATGACTCTGGTGAGAATGTAATGCTTGGAACTGTGATCATCCAATAGACTATGGAAAAAGGTGAAGTTGATTTGGGAGAAGATGAAAGCTTCGCAAAGTAGACAAAAGATTTGCCACTATAAGATAAGGAAGGGTATTAAGTTTCAATAGGAACACCATGAATTCTTGAGAGTCACTCTGGTGACCGGTGTTCGAAGTGCTTTGAAGTCGAGGAAGCTTACTCCTTGATTTATTGGTCTGTATCAAATTTCTGAGACGATTGAAGTGGTTTCTTATTGAGTGATATTACCACCGAATCTTTCGAACTTGCAAGAGGTGTTCCATGTCTCATAGCTTCAGAAGTATGTTCCAGATCCGTCACATGTGATTCAATTGGATGATGTTCAAGTGCATGATAATCTTACAGTTGAAGCTTTACTTGTAAGAATTGAAAACCGTGAATTGAAGCAGCAGAGAGGAAAGGAGATTTCTCTCGTGAAGGTAGTGTGGGGAGGCGCTGTCGGAGGGAACATGATGTGGGAGCTGGAGAGTAGGATGCAAGAGTCCTATCTGGAGTTGTTCACATTACGAAAATTTTCGAGGACAAAAATATTCTAAGTGGAGGAGAGTTGTAACACCCCAGTTTATTTTAATTATTTTTCCATAATTAAATTGTGTGTATAGATCAGTTGATTGGTGTTTTTGTGAGTTAAAGTTACCCTTTTGTGTGGCGTAGTGGCCTTAAAGTGTAGAATTTAAGGTGTTGAGGGTGTGTGAGCAAATGTGTAGAGACATGGGGGGGAGAGTCTCATTTACTGTTATTATTTAAATTAGAATTTATTTAAATTAAAATAATGATAGTGGTGGTAGTTAAATAATTATTTTAAATATTGTAGTAATATGACATTATATAATAAATAATTATTTTATTAGAATAATAAATTAATAGAAATAATATTGAAATAAATATAAGAAAATAAGGGTATTATCAGGGAAGCTGTCAGAACATGTAAAATTGGAGAAACAGACAAAATGGGAAAAAGAGAAGAAAAGGAGAAAGAGTGTTAGGGCAAGAATAGGAAGAGGATCAAGGGAGGAGAGGGAAGTTCCATTTTAGAAATTTTTCTAGTAATATCAAGGTAAAGGTAAAGGTGGGATCTCCTTACATATAGGGTTTTGCATGAGAATATATGGGTGAGTTATGTCTCTATGTGATTTGTTTTATCTTCTCTCTATGATGTGATCATTTGATGTGACTTGATGAAATTGTGTGCTGATGCTATTGAAATTGTGTGTTGATGCTATTGAAATTTTGTGTCGATGATATTGGAATCATGTATTTGGTTGAGTTGTATAATGATGAGTTGTTTGTGTTGTTGTGAGGTGTTGAGAATCGGAGTCGGAACCTGAGTTATGAATTGGTATGATAATTTTGGGTTTTGGGATGCTTTGGAAACTGATTTTCATGTAAAAATATAGCAGAAAAATGCTTATGTCATAGTGGTAACTAGTTATCAATTTTGGTGTAACCAATTACACCTGAGACAACTTACAAACATGAAAATGGATTTTTTTGGGGTGTAATCGATTATCGATTTTAGTGTAACCGGTTACACTAGGAGGAAAAAATAAAAAAAACTTTGAAAATTCATAACTTGAGTTTCAGGTGTCCGATTGAGGCGTCGTTTAAAGCATTAGAAAACTAATGCAATGAACTATCTTTTAAAAATAGTTCTAGTACCTAGAATTGATTTAAATGTTGCGTGATAATATTGGATGATGTGTGGTTTGTGTGTTATAGTGTGGAACATGCACAAATATGATGTTGTTGCTTGCTATATTATTATATTGTTGTTGTCGAATGTTTATAGCATGAGTATGGTGCATGGTGGCCAACATTGGCGTAGTACATTGATTAAGTTGAAGGTCATTGTACATGGTGTTGTTGTTACATGTCTTATAGGAATCATGCATCATGGTGTCTGGATGATGGTCCTTTTATGATGAGCCTCAATCCTATGGTGGGGATTGGGTGCGAGTAGCTGGTTCCCTGTGGGAATCGGTGAAGCATTACCTATGGTGATGGTAACAATATTTTTGATAAGCCTCGATCCCATTGTAATGGTTCAAATGCGATTATTTAATTCCTATGGTGATGGAATTAGTGAAGTGTTACATATGATGATGGTAACGATTTTTGTCTGCTCGGATCCTATGGTTAGGATCAGGAGTGAGCGAACCTGAGAGTTCACTATTGGTACTGCATACATTTAATCGAGTTGTTGAGTGTCATAGCATTGCATACTTGTTGTATTATGATGTTATGTGAATTGTGTGGAGTGTGAGTTGCAGTGTGGGTGATTATGTGTATGTTGTTGGTGGGCTTACATATTACTAAGCATTTCTTTATATGATTTCGATTTCTCACCCCTTATGTTTGAATGATATCTTTACATGGCACTACAAAAAATCGCGTCAATTGTGGCAGTTAGATTAAGGCGTTTATATAAAACCGCCACTCTTTATGTTAGACTACGACGGTTTTATGAGCCGACTTAATATTAAATATGTAGTGGCGGTTACTATAGCGACCCGTGTTTTAGGAACGAGAGGGTGAATAAACCACGTCGCGTGGGGCTAGCCCAGGAGTGATTTAATTCAAGGATTATGTGGAGTGCTAGACTCCAGAATCCAGTTCCTCTGTTATTTGATTTGTGAATTAAGACATTGTGTTTTGGATGTTTTGGAGTTTAATATTTTTAGTAACGAATGAGTAAATAAACCACTACAAGTGGGGCTAGCCCAGGTGTGGTTCATTAAAGAACTCGTGGAATGCTAGACTCCAGGGTTCAGTTCCTTGTTAATTAATTATGACGTGTAAAGTCGTGCGGTTGGCGATCACATAGGTGACCGACTTACGTGTGTGTAAAATGTAGGCATGAATGTTTTAATTGATTAAGTGAATCGATTTCTAGTTCCTATGGATATTCCTGACAATACGAAAAGTTAAAAATAAAGGCGGAAAAATAAATTGTGTACAAAATAAACGGGAGAGAGATACAATAATTTACACGGGATTGCGAAGAAATAAAGGGTATCGTTGTAATTTGCCCAAGAGATAGCGTGTGTGAAGTGTCCTAAGTTATACGAAGTGGCGAGACTTGATATTTAAATCGAAAGCGTCGAAATGTGGCTCTTTAACTATCTTAGTGTGGATTCATCATAGGAATCACTCTATAAGAAGTCGAGCGAGAATTTATGCATCCATACAGTTCACAAAATCAAAATCAATTTATGCTCTGAAATCGCGATGCAAATATAAACCGAACGACGAAAAATTTCAGTGTAATATTTACAATGATCATCTAAATGCAAATAATAAATAAATAAATAAAACATTTAATAATCAAATAATCATTAATCAACTATAATTAATAATTAACTAATCAATTAATAATTATGATCAATTAAAATTAGTCAAATAAAAGAACAAAAGAAAATCCTAATAAAAGAAAAAGAATAGAAATATGGGCCTAAACTATTATGATCAAAATAAAACCCATAAATACTAAACCATTTTTTAAAGTAACTTAAAAAAAAGAGAGAAAAAAAGACAATTTTCTATTTAGAAAGTCACCATTTCCAGCTTCTTCTTCAAACTAAAGAAAAACAGGTTTCAACAAAACATGACTATATTGAAAAGAAGTGATTGGCATATCCATACGGTATTGGCATCCAGACCGATTTTCAAAACAAACATGTAGCCTGGACTGTAAAATGCTAAATGAAAATTAACAATCTTATAATAATGTAAGTTAAACTATAAGTCAAACAATGAACAACTCACACATCAAACAAAATAAATAAAAACTTTACGTGACAGTGTCGATAACATGAATCGTAACGACACCCATAAGCATGAACAACACAAACTCCATAAGCAACATAAAGCCAGGACCAGAATTACTATTACCTTCGATAGAAGCAATCAATACGTCGAAAAATACTGAGAAAGGGGAGTACATATTTGTAATGGTTTTCTTCATCGGAGGAAGCCTCTTTTGTGCACTGTAGATCCCGAAGACACAATGGAAATAATCAATGGAGGTTCGACCTTCATATCTCACGGGTTCCAACCGTTCCTGGAAAAAAAACAGAGATGATTACAATAAAACAATTTCTATGGTGATGATATTGTTTCAACCAACGACGGAGTCGGAAATGAATCTGAGTGAGGCTTTCTCAGTTCTACAATTTGTATGCACGCCTTGTTGTTTGTTACTCTCGCGGATGTGTTGTTGTTGAACAGCGAGATCTACTAATAAATCCATACGAAACCGAAACACAATGTTGTTAATGTTAAATTTGTTTAGTGTTTTGTTGCTGGAAACTTCATATAAGATGGAGGCAGTATATGGTGGGTTTTGCACGAGAAACATGGATCGGTGGAGATTATTTATGGAAATTTAAAGGTGTTCAAATGGAGGAGTTATGGTGTTTCCGGTTTTTGTGTAAAACAGAGGAGAGGTTAGTGTCACTAGTTATATGTGTGGGAGGTGGTTGATTGACATAGGTGTTGAACAAAGTTGTTTTTTGTTGTTGAAGGAGACGGAGGGGATGGTCGACGTGAGTTTTTCGTGAGTGGTTGAGGTCGCCAGATTTGGTGGGTTTGGAGGTCACGACGGAGCTCTAGCAACCAAAGGGTGAATAAGAATTTACTGTTGTGTTTGTTTGATTCAGTTGAGAAAAAGGTGGTGTAGCGGCCTTTGTAAACAGTGTTTGTGGGTGATGGAAAAAAACCTCCCAGCTAAAAATGTTTTGTGTAGAGATATAGAAAGAATTTGGCGCAACCTCCTCCCTCTCTCGTGAACCAGTTTTCCCTCCTTTCTTATTTTCGTTCCCCCTTTTTCCTTATGTTCTTTGTTTTCCCCTTTTTTTACAAGTCAGCTTTTGAGATGCTAGTCAATGTTGGAGAGGGATGCACATTTTGGCCTTATGTGATATGCAGTAAACAAATAAACTAAGTGGAAAAAAAAAACTAATTAAAGGTTAAACTAATCATAATGAAAAACTAACTCTAAATAAAAAATAATAAAACCTAATTAATTAAAATAAAATAAAATACAATTAAATTACTAAAGAAATAAACTAATTAAACTATTTTAACTAAAATATCAACTAATAGCAAAGAATTAAACTAATTTGAAATAAAGTAAAAAAATAAAAATAAAAATAATTAATATGAAACCAATTAAATATTAATCTAAAAAATGAGCTAAAAACTAAGTTAAATCAAACTAAAAAAAATTAAACTAAAACTTAACTAAATTAAATTAATTTAAATATATTTAAATTAACTATTTAGCTAAAAAAATAAAAATAATGAAATTACAAAATTAAGGGAAAATCCTATGTTTAAACCAGAACGAATTCTAAAGATCAAGACCAAAATAAAAAAATGACATTTGAATAATAAAGTAGGAAAATTCCATAATTAATGATTAATGGGATGCTTGCAAAAATGACTGACTATCGATACTACGACAAAAATGCGTCAAATGAACAAAAATTTGAAAATTTTCATGTCAAAATTTAGGGTATGACAACTGCCCCTATTTGATCATCTTGAACCTGAATGTACGAATAACAAAGTTTTTTTTGGACATTCGAGTTGGAAGAGGATTAAATATCAGAATACCTAAAATTTTGGCCGAAAATGCAGATGTATGATACGATATGCAATGTAAAATGCAAGACAAAGGTTGTAACGCTGCTGGGAAAGAAAATTGACACTACTGGGGATTAGACACACATGACAGGAGTACAATCCACACTAGGAAATTTCTTTCTTGAGCGAATCCAGACGACAACTGACTACAAGTCCCAAGATGAACTCCTTGTACAAATCCCATCAGAGAAGTCTTCTGTTGAGATTTAGAACATCATTTGGAAATACCTTCTATCGAGGTATCATAGCGAACCAGAAATCTACTGTCGAGATCCTGGAGAGAAAACCATCTTCTGTTGAAGTTTGTTGGAGATCTACTATCGAGATTACCAGAGAATCTAAGAAAGAAATACCTTCTGTCGAGGTATCGAAAAGAACCAGAAATCTACTATCGAGATCTTGGAACGAAAAACAAATTCTATCGAAATCTGATGGGGGTCTACTGTCGAGATTACCAGAGAATCTAAGAAAGAAATACCTTCTATCGAGGTATGCTAGGAATCTTCTGTCAAGTATTAACCGAGGACACACCTGTTGCCAAATCTTCTGTTGTGATTTAACTAAGGATACACCCATTGCCAAATCTTCTGTCGAGGTTTGGAAAGATGTCATTTGATGATAAACGAGAATTTGCAGCAAACTTCTCACCATGTCTTGGAGAGATGCCATTTCCTTGAACGAAAAAGGGAGATTCATACCAAACTTCTCAACGTGTATTGGAGAGATGCCATTTGATATAATCCTTATCATACTTCCCTTCTTCTGAAAGAGACGTCATATGATGGAAAATAACTTCACACTCAAACTTCTCAACTTGACTAGG
Organism: Lathyrus aphaca; assembly: GCA_963966055.1. Classification (NCBI taxonomy): domain Eukaryota; kingdom Viridiplantae; phylum Streptophyta; class Magnoliopsida; order Fabales; family Fabaceae; genus Lathyrus; species Lathyrus aphaca. The sequence continues at coordinate 331,792,037 of OZ014521.1, forward strand.
AGAGATGCCATTTGACGGAGATTGGAAATTCAAAACAAACTTCTCACCTTGTTTAGGAGAGACGCTGATTATCGGAAAAAGGGAGATTCGTACCAAACTTCTCAACGTATATTGGAGAGATGTCATTTGATAGAACCCTCACCATACTTCCCTTCTTCTGAAAGAGACACCATATGATGGAGAACAACTCCACGCTCAAACTTCTCAAATTGTCTGGGAGAGATGCCATTTGACGGAAATTGAAAATTTACAACAAACTTCTCACCTTGTCTAGGAGAGACGCCATTTGTTGGAAAAAAGGAGATTCATACCAAACTTCTCAACGTATATTGGAGAGATGCCATTTGATAGAATCCTCACCATACTTCCCTTCTTCTGAAAGAGACGTCATATGATGGAGAACAACTTCAAGCTCAAACTTCTCAACTTGTCTGGGAGAGATGCCATTTGACGGAAATTGAAAATTCACAAAAAACTTCTCACCTTGTCTATGAGAGACGCCATTTGTTGGAAAAAAGGAGATTCGTACCAAACTTCTCAACGTGTATTGGAGAGATGCCATTTGATAGAACCCTCACCATACTTCCATTCTTCTGAAAGAGACGCCATATGATGGAGAACAACTTCACGCTCAAACTTCTCAACTTGTCTGGGAGAGATGCCATTTGACTTAAATTGAAAATTCACAACAAACTTCTCACCTTGTATGGGAGAGATGCCATTTGTTGGAAAAAAGGAGATTCATACCAAACTTCTCAATGTGTATTGGAGAGATGCCATTTGATAGAACCCTCACCATACTTCCCTTCTTCTGAAAGAGACGCCATATGATGGAGAACAACTTCACGCTCAAACTTCTCAACTTGTCTGGGAGAGATGCCATTTGACGGAAACTGAAAATTCACAACAAACTTCTCACCTTGTCTGGAAGAGATGCCATTTGTTGGAAAAAGGAGATTCGTACCAAACTTCTCAACGTGTATTGGAGAGATTCTATTTGATAGAACCCTCACCATACTTCCCTTCTTTTGAAAGAGATGCCATATGATGGAGAACAACTTCACGCTCAAACTTCTCACCTTGTCTGAAAGAGATGCCATTTGAAGGAAATTGGAAATCCACAACAAACTTCTCACCTTGTCTAGGAGAGATGCCATTTGTTGGGAAAAATAAGCTCATACCAAACTTCTCCGCCGAATAGAGGAGATTCCATTAATAGAACAACAACCTTGCTTGGGATGAACAAACTGCTCGAAAAGAGACTTCCATCCGCTGATTTACTGGGAAATCCATGGACAAAACAAACTTCTCATATAAAGAGAATGCCACTTGTAGTCAAGTATAAGTATTCCAAGAGAATGTTGCAACAACACTGCTGGAGAACAAAGTTCGTCTTCACTGGGGGGATCTTTAATAAATTCTTTCTGGGAGACAAAGTATTCAAACGTGCAAAATAAATGCACTTTCCATCTGGGAATTCAATCATCAAAATTGTCAAAGACCAAATTCAATCCAGGAATGAGCTGGAGAGAAACTGTCACGTAAGACACTAACCCATGAGGAATGAACTCAACTGGGGAGTTAATCCTATCCAAGTGTCTGTCATACCCCGAATTTGTCCTACTTATAATCATCTCCATTTGTATTTTCATTACTAACCCTTATTAAAAAAAATTCAAAAATAAAAGAGAAATATATTGTGTTTTTTTTCTTTTTTTATTGTCAAGGATTAGGTGTGGCAAGAATCAGTCATGGTTCAGTCAAAGCTATTAAGGCAAGAGTGGATTGAATTCAAATATGTCATGGATCTATCAAATGATCAAGACAAGAGTTTTGCACAAATTCGAGTTTATTAAGCCTATTTGCAAGTCATGTTTAAAAGTTCGTGCTATGGTGTAGTCATGTTGGAACTTGTTTTGGACGCTAATTTTATTCAAGTGTGGATTGTATGGAAACCAAGCCAAATCTAAGAATACTATTTCAGTTTATACTAAGAGTGTTTTTCTTCCATAAGTTCAAATTGGAATGGTTATGGCTTTCCATCTTAAACGAATTACATCAATCATATCCAACTTATACATCACATCAAAAAGCATTTTCCAAAATCAAGTGCAATCAAGGGTGATATGTGTTCATACACGAACATGAGCTATAAGGTGACTTCTTCATGTTGGTATTTAAGTGGCATACTAAGCTATTGAAATTACTTCATATTTGATACAAGGAAAAGTTTCCAAGGAGTAAAAAATGTCATTACCATGAAATGTAAGGAACAAGAATTCAAAGAATTTTGGAGCTTAGATACTTCAAGAGTCAAGGTATTCGAGAGCTAGAATGCAAAAAAGAGTTTTACTCCTTCAAAATTTCAAGTTCATGAATTACAAAGGAATGCATTTTAAATTACAAAGTTCAATGAAAATTCTCTTGGCATTACAAGAGTACATTGTTCAATTAAGCTCAAATGTTACAAGTTACTACATTAAGAACAAGTCCAAAGAAGGCCCAAGTCTGCAGAATATGGATATCCATATGTATTGTATACTCGTGGCAGCCAGTAATCCTTACCGGTTGCAGACACCGCTATTTCCATAACTGCAAAGCATAAAGTAGAGTGAATCTTTTGATTAAGATCAAGAGTTTGAAGATGTTGCTAAAATGTTTATGCAGCTTGTTATTTGTATATCACATTTACCCAAAGGCAACATCCCAAAGCTAAAGCCATTTGCAATGCGGGAAAACGAAATGATAGAGTTGCTGATCGAACCGTTGATGCTAAGACGACTCATTTCTTTGTTTTAATATCAGAAGGTTTCATGGACGCCTGTGGTGCCTTGAGTCGTAATATAGCGAACTTACCTTTTGAATCAAAGTCCTGTAAAAGTAGATTCTACATTATTATTACCGGTTACAGTGAATGGGTGTATCACAAAACCGACACTTACCTTCGGTTCACTACCAGAAGCACCTGGATGAACACCAATTTCTCATCTTCCTTGAAATTTCATCAATATACAAAGATTTTCACCCTGCAACATTCATTCAGCATGAACCATCAAGCCTCTCATCACTCAATATACAACCTGTCATCACCAACATAATGCTGTCACTATTGTACTAATGAGATCCCTTTCTCCTACTTGCAGAATCCTAATTCCAATGGCACAAAACCAATGATAAGTAAAAAAAACAATATTCATAAGAGGTTCCCACAACAAGTCACTAATGCACAAATTTCAAGCCAAATATCATGTCAATAAGTTGGATCTGCAAGGCGTCAGCATAGTTTTAATTAGAACAAGTACTGAACAACATCATCCTTACAAGCCAGCCACTTTGACCTCGTATCAGGAACTCACATTGAACCTAACCTGCTCATCCGCCGCCACGAACACATACATCAAGTGAGCATCAAAGTGATTCCTAATGTCAAACCATGACAATGGGGAATTTTATCATTACACAAGGTTGCAAGCTCTTTCATGCCTCCTAACATTGAGCCTTCATTTCTAACCTACCAAACATCAACTGGATAAATCGCTCGCAGTAGGAAGAATAGTCATTGAAGCACCAAAACTATATCAGTAATAAACCAGATGTACAAAAGTGAAAATAAGTTTTTTTTAGCAGGGCGTAATAACAAGCAAAATGCAGCACAATAAAGCGACTTGTTTTTGCAGTGGTAAAACACAAATTTCAACAGCAGTAAAAATTCAACGAAAACAAGAATCAGCAGGGGACCACCATGTTCTAGAACCATTCTCATCAGCACTATAGACAAGAGCAAAGAATGAGTCACTATATTGTGGTCCTACAAATCAAAAAGAATAATCGTATTTTGCGCAAAATCAGGGGATATTCAAGCATATGATTCTAACAGAAATCCACACCTCATCATCCTCATCTAAATTTCACACGAATATCTTCTCTGCCTCACACATGCCAATTCATTCTCACTCTCCTATAAAAGGCCCTCAGTGATTGAATAAAAGGGGGACCTGAAGAAACCCTAATAAAACTCTGTGAAATTCAACCCCCATAACCTCACACTCAAAGCTCTTATTCTTTACCTAGATTGTTGAGTTTTCACATTGAAACCCAACAATCTCGAGCTAGACCTACTCTTACACAACAAGCAACAACAACACGTAGCAGAAGCAAGAAGAAGAAGAAGTGATTAGCTAAAAGGAGTACACACCGTGAAGAAGCTCGAGCCAAAATCTATTCATCCGTTGGTAGCAATCCTAACCTTTGCTCCATTGCGGTTATCCATGTGTGTTATAATCGTTCTGTGACTTGCAAAATCATTGAAAACCTGATGAAATTGGGGACTAGGGTTTTTGATTGAGAGAGTTTTTTTTTGTGGGTTCGAAAACGTATGAGTTTGATGATTGCTGTGATATGTTGTTTCGGAGTATAAATTGGGGTTGAGTTTGAAAACAGAAGAATGGAGTTCTGTGTTTCGGAAGTTGTAAAGCACTAGTATATAGTAGTTTCTCAGCTTTTCATTTATTTCAATACATAACAATAAAAAGTAATGTTTTTTTTATTTTTAATATGTATTGGTTTAAAAATGTTTTTTTTTCATACATTGAATTCATTTTCCAAGGCCTGTGATTACACTGCCCGATGCATGAGTCATTACTCTTGGCTGTTACTTTTGTTGTGTTGTCAGTATAAGAAAATGTGCTGTGTTTATTCTTGACCGATGATGCTTGTTGTGGCTAGGTCATTTATTTTTTAACATTTGTTTTTTCTTGGACCATGTGAGCTATCCGGTTTTCTCCAGGACCTAGATCCAGTTGGTTTGTGCAACCAGTTTGGGCTAATGCCGGAAGGGTCTGCGTTTTTTTATTAGATATTAGCCCATTGTTGTTTTATTTGTAAACTTCTTTTATTTTAAAGTTTTGTTATTATCCAATCTTTTTTTAAGAATAAAGTTTTAAAACACTTTACTTCTTGTATTACCTTATTATAAGGGCCAATGTTATAATATAAGATATTGATATTCGGTTTTTTAATCGACGTTATCTATATCGATATGAGGCCACTTTTTTTTCGCTATTATTTAATCGATTATTCGATTTATTCGGTTAATGATAAAATGAGATATTTGATTATTTAATCGACGTTATCCATTAAATTGAGACCGATTTTATTATTTTATTCACTATTGTATTTTATTATTCGATTAATGATAAAATGAGATATTCGATTATTTAATCGACGTTATCCATTAAATTGAGACCGATTTCATTATTTTTATCTGTTATTTTATTTTATTATTCGGTTAATGATAAAATGAGATATTCGATTATTTAATCGACGTTATCCATTAAATTGATAACGATTTTATTATTTTCTCATTATTTTATTTTATTATTTGGTCGATGATATAATAAACGATTTAAATATTCGATTCTAACAAATCGACGTTATTTAAATCAATATGAGACCACTTATTTTTACTTCTTAGAAATTCGACTTTTATTTATTATATTTTATTCCCATATTTATTACTTTTTATCTCGTTCACAAATTAATCGTTTAATCTCCATTAGAGCTTTTCCATATAAATTGTTCGCATCGTGCACCGCTATCAAACTAATATAATATTTTTTAAATCCGAATAATCAAACTATTTTTCTTAATTAAAACGAAAGAACTGAATTCTGGAGTCCAGCATTCCTCGAATTCTTGAATGAACGCTTCTGAGGCTCGCCCCACGGGATGTGGTTCATTCGCCCTTCCGTTCCTAAAACACTTAACTTATCAAACATTCTTCTTTAAAACGAATTTTGTTTAAACTCTTTCTGTCTCGCAAATAAGCTAGCGCTTCCGCCTCCTATTGCGAGCAGATAAGCCAACGCTTAGCAGTTAGAATACGGTTCAAACAACTGTTCACTAAAACGAACTAATCTAACCGTAGAACCACGAACTACGAGGCTCTGACTTTCCCATTGCACAAGGGAATACGTAGGCACACGGATCTTACTCCCTGCCGAGCACCCTAGGAATAAAACCACTCATTTCTCGTAACCTTAAATTAGAATCGTTCGCATTTTTTTTATTTGAAGAAAACAAAAAGCATAAGTTAACATTTAATTGCAAGTTAAACTAAGAGGTTCTCGTTGAGTACAACGAACGTAACGAGTGCTAATACCTTCCCCTTATGTAACCGACTCCCGAACGTAGAATTTGGTTTCGATGACCTTGTTCTATCCATATTTCTTTATTAGGTTTTATCTATATCTTCCTATTCTTTCATTAGAATAAATAGAATTAGGTGGCGACTCTGTTATTTCCATCTGTTCCGCGGTCGGCGCGAGGATCGTATTTTTCGAGGTACGACAGTGTGGAAAGCAGAACTAAAGCAAAAATCTTCCACGAGGGTAAAAACTCGGTGGGGAATTTAGAAAGATCGTACACTTTCTGCCTAAGGCCGACAACTCTATTTGGAGAGGGAAACTCGACGCTTGGGATAAACACGGCTAAGGTGGATGAAGTATGCATCAATGATTGCAACATGAATATGAATATGAATTCAATTATGATGTACATGTATGTATATGCATTATGTTTATGCTGACAGACAGACGAAACAAACACAAGAGATAAACTGGTGACGAAATAAACATCACAACAGACGGATACTCGACCAATCTCGTAAAAGTGAACGCAATCACTGAAGATAGGGTAGAGAGCCATCCATGGAACAAAGTCCTGCTACAAGGCTCATGTCTCTTCGAGCAGAGAAAGATACTTCAATCGGGAAATAGACCCAAGCAAATCTTCTAACTTCAATGTCCATCAGAAGGAAACAAACATACAAACTATGTTTGCTCAGGATGAAGTAAATTTGTACTCCAATGGGGAAGAAAATCACATTCAGCTGGAGAAGCTTGAATCAAGGCCCAATCGAGGATACTAGACTTAGTATCCCACTGGAAGCACTAAGTAGTAACAGGAATTCACCAGAAAATACCGAGCCATGCTCCCATCATATCATAGCAACTTGGTGTAAGGACCCCGTCATCTGGAGATACTTGCAAGGTATATCACAAGAGCATCTTGCTTAGGGAAACACGTGGTCATGCACCCACGAAATGGTTTGTGAGAAGAGATCATCTCAAGAGGATTTTATAGAAGACTTAAAATTCAAAATGCTCTAGTGTCTTCAAACTCTTGGAGAGATTTTGTCGAATCTCGACGTAACTGCCCCAGATTAACTGTATTTGGCCCAAATAAGTCTTCAATACTTATCCTTTTAGGGATGATCAGAATGTGTAAGTAATAAATTGGGAAACAACTTGCCCCTGTTTAGCAAGGTCTTCAAGCAAACTGCCCATGTCTAGCAAAGTCTTCAAGCAACCTGCCCCTGTCTAGCAAAGTCTTCAAGCAACATGCCCCTGTCTGGCAAAGTCTTCAAGCAACATGCTCCTGTATAGCAAAGTATTCAAGCAACATGCTCCCGGGGATGATCATTCTCTGAAATGGTTGTTCAACTACTCATCAGAGTTTCAAATCTCAAGATATTAAGTTCATCACTGGTACTCATACATAGGCTTCTATGATATCAAGCAAATGCTAACAAGCAAAATGTTTTTTTGAAAAGATTTTCACAATAGCCTGTGACCGGATCACTAGCTAGGATGTGATATTCATTTTTTATAAAGCCAACAAAAATTTTGAGCATAGCTCATAGGAGTCAGGAAACACTATCTCATTGAGTATGCTTTCGAAATAAACCCCACTTCAATTAGGACTTTTGAGGGTTGTAATGTGGTTTGGTTCACGGTTCTTAGAAACAAAGGATAAAGGCTCAAAGTTTATTTGGTGCCCACCCATTCTCCGTGATGTTCTCCAATCCTAGGTCCAGCTAAATACATACATTTGTCTTGATAGCATAAAGATGATGCTCCAAGGTCCGCTTGAAATGACAATCATCTTATTTGTCCCCTATGGATATCAGTGACCCCTTTGACTTTGATATGGTGGTCACTAAATCTTATGGATTTGAGGACTTCTTTCAATTGACTTATTTTATTGATCTTTTTTGTGTCTACGTATTTTTGTAGGTTTGACTTAGTGGGATTTTCTTTTTTTCTTTTTTTTCTTTTTTTTCATTGGAAGGATGAAAATTGTGACTGTCAAGTCATTGATTGTAGTGGATTCCCTAGTGGGATGTTTCATCTTATGATTTGAATGTGTAACCAGATTAACTGAACACTACCCTGCCCCAGGTTAAGCGTAAAGGTTTTGAATTATCCAAAAGAAACTCATACTTCTAGGCTCGAAGTGGTTGACAAAGGATTAACTCCTTATTTCTCCAGTGTTTGGGGATTCGAAACGATGCATGTACATCGTCAGTAGGGTGTTAATCAAAAGAATTAATCTAGAGAATTTGTGTTTTAATTTCTTCATCCTCCCTCTAATTCTCTGCCTAAGCAAGAGACAGAATAATGTTGGCATTATAAAGTAGGAAAAGCATTATGAGTGAATACAAATGGACTACTTCAAGACAAACATATTCATTGCATTAATCATTCAAAACAAATAAGTTCTTACATGCCAAAACAAATGCATTAACAAAACATAGAAAAATACATATGAAAAGCAGCGAATGAACTAAACATCTAAGAAGATAAACTTCAACGCATCAAACGATCGTGTGCATTGAGGAACTGGTTCCAGGATCCAGTAACAACTGATTTGTAAAGGACTCCCTTGAGTTTCTACTCAGTACAAAGGTACTCCATTCATAAGTGGGCTTCCTCCTTTGAATGTCAACACCTTGTAGTCGATCATTTCTTGAATCTTTTCCTGGAAAATTTTGCACTCTTCAATTGGATGTCTCAGTACTCCATCGTGAAACTCACAACTGGTATTAGGATTGAACCAATGAGGGCGAGACCTCATGGCTCTAGTCTTTCTGAGTGTCATTATTGAGTTCCGGGAAAAATAAGACCACAATTGACTGTAAGTCATTGGGATTGGGTCAAACTGGTGGGTTGCTCCTTCAGGACTGTTTGGAGATCTCCGCTGATTCTGACGTCGCTGACGAGTAGAATTTGGCTGACACTGAGAAATGACCAGATCTTTGATCAAAGAAACCAGTCATCCTCTACCAATCTTCAAGCTATGAATATCTTCTAAGATTTCATTGTTCTCTTGCACAAGGTTGTCTACTAGAATCTTCATTGTAGTCGAGAATATTCCCATACGGTTTCTCAAAGTAGTGACTTCATCTCTAAGCTCTATGTTTTCCTGCTCAAGTTGGTCCATCCTTCTCTGGTGACTGGTCGAGTACAGTTGACTGATGGATAATAAGACATGTGTAAGTTGGATTGTTAGGAGATGATATGCAATGCAAATGCAAATGCAAATAATATGCGAATGAATGCAAAGTTTAGAATGTTCAGGATCACACACAGCAAATAGTTCCAGAATTGGAAGCAAGATGTTGGATCCAAGGCATCACAAGTAACTCAGAATCTCCTAGTTGGTAAGACTTAAGTGGAGAGTTCTAGATTCTTTACCCATAAAGCCAACTCACAAGGTAGCTTTTACGGTGATGGTATAAGGATAACTCACGGTCACAGACATTTGTCGTACTAACGCCCCGCCGTAGGCTAGCTGCATTGTGACGATAATGACGATAAGTTCTACCTTGAGCGGAATTCTCATGCTAGGCCAACAAAGGGGCAAGCCCTCGGAGCCTAACATTACACAACTACAAAAATTGAAACAGGTTCTAGGGGGTCCCAGAATCACAGCCCTTTCGTGAATCAGGTCACGCGACAGGCGAGCTGTGTTGTGACAAGATCTACAAAAAGTCTAACTATCTGGGGGAGATTTCATGTTAGGCTGGAAAGGAGCGAGTCCTTTGAGACTAACACTAATAACCACCAATTCTAACTTAGGTGTTCCCTCTTATTTTTCAAAACTCAAGTATAAAGCTTTAACCATGAAGTGACCCCAATATCCAACAGGCGAATATAATAATGAGCAATATAATGAAAAAGAAAGAAATAGACAAGCATATAAAATAGCAATAGTAAATAAAGAAGACAATCAAACAAGTCAGCAAACAAACGCAAACTATCCTAAGTTAGGCTCGACTCTCTTATGCACAAGGCATCAGATTCCCGAGCAGAGTCGCCAGCTGTCGTACCTCGAAAAATACGATCCTAAAACAAACAACAGAGTCGCCACCTAATTCTATTTATTCTAACAAGAGAAAAGTAAGATATAGACACAACCTAAATTGGATAAAAAATGGTCAACGAAACCACTAATCTAAGTTCGGGAGTCAGTTACGCAAATGGAAGGTATTAAGCACCCCTCACGTCCATTGTACTCAATGGGAACTTCTTAGTCTAATTTGCGCTTAAAATTTTAACTTGTATTATTATTGTCTTCTTTTTGTTAAGATTTCTTTTTAAAGGAATATTCTAGTTATTATTGTTACAGAGAAAGGTTAAGTTTTTATTATTATTGTGATTTATGACGGAGAAATAGTTAACTTTTTATTATTGTGCTCACGAAGGATTAAAATCCCCGTTCCTACATATTTCCTTGTGCAATGGGAAAGTCAGAGCTTCGTAGTTCGTGCAACTACGTTTTGTGATTTTTATTGAACGATTGTTTGAAATACTTTCTACTGCTAAGCGTTGGCTTATCTGCTCGCGATGGGAGGCTGAAGCGCTAGCTTGTTTGCGAGATAGAAAGATTTAAACAATGTTCATTTTTAGAAAAGTGTTTGACCTTTGTTAAGGTATTTTAAAACGAGAGGGTGAATGAACCACGTCGCGTGGGGATAGCCCAGGAGTGATTGCATTCAAGAATGTGCGGAGTGCTAGACTCCGGAGTTCAGTTACTCGCTGATTAATAATGAAAAATAGTTTGTAATTGTTGGTAAGTTTTAAGTTGTATTTGAAAGAAAGAGACGAGTCGTCATCTTTAAGGGAGATATCCTGCCTATTCCACCACAAACATTTGAGGAATGAGAAATCGAAAGAAGCTTTAAACTTGGATACGAGGATCGACAAGCAATGCCACATTCTTTCTTTGAGAAATAAAATCGGAAGTAGCTTTAAACTTAGATATGAGTATCGACAAGCAATACCACATTCTTCCTTTGAGAAAAATTGTTTGTAAGATTTGATTTGTGTTTGTGGTTGATAGGAGGAATATCTTTCCTATAGAGATGAATCATCTCTAATCTTTTAAGGTTGTTGAATTGTTTTGAATACGAGAGAGTGAATGAATTATAACCCGAAGGCTAGCCTCAGGAGTAATTCAGTTCAAGAACCCGAGGAATGCTAGATTCCTGAGTTCAGTTCTTCGTATAATTAAATGTTTCCGTGTTTTAGGAACGAGAGGGTGAGTAAACCATGTCACGTGGGGCTAGCCCAGGAGTGATTTAATTCAAGGATTATGTGGAGTGCTAGACTCCAGAATCCAGTTCCTCCGTTATTTGATTTGTGAATTAAGACGTTGCGTTTTGGATGTTTTGGAGTTTAATATCTTTAGTAACGAAGGAGTAAATAAAACACTACGCACGTGGGGCTAGGCCAGGCGTGGTTCATTAAAGAACTCGTGGAATGCTAGACTCCAGGGTTCAGTTCCTTGTTAATTAATTATGACGTGTAAAGTCGTGCAGTTGGCGATCACATAGGTGACCGACTTATGTGTGTGTAAAATGTAGGCGCGAATGTTTTAATTGATTAAGTGAATCGATTTCTAGTTCCTATGGATATTCCTGGAAATACGAAACTGTAAAAATAAAGGCGGAAAAATAAATTGCGTACAAAATAAACAGGAGAGAGATACAATAATTTACACGGGATTGCGAAGAAATAAAGGGTATCGTTGTAATTTGCCCAAGAGATAGCGTGTGTGAAGTGTCCTAAGTTATACGAAGTGGCGAGACTTGATATTTAAATCGAAAGCGTCGAAATGTGGCTCTTTAACTATCTTAGTGTGGATTCATCATAGGAATCACTCTATAAGAAGTCGAGCGAGAATTTATGCATCCATACAGTTCACAAAATCAAAATCAATTTATGCTCCGAAATCGCAATACAAATATAAACCGAACGACGAAAAATTTCAGTGTAATATTTACAATATTTATTATTTACAATGATCATCTAAATGCAAATAATAAATAAATAAATAAATAAAACATTTAATAATCAGATAATCATTAATCAACTATAATTAATAATTAACTAATCAATTAATAATTATGATCAATTAAAAATAGTCAAATAAAAGAACAAAAGAAAATCCTAATAAAAGAAAAACAAACGAAATATGGGCCTAAACTATTATGATCAAAATAAAACCCATAAATACTAAACCATTTTTTAAAGTAACTTAAACAAAAGAGAGAGAAAAAAAAAGACAATTTTCTATTTAGGAAGTCACCGTTTCCAACTTCTTCTTCAAACTAAAGAAAAACAGGTTTCAACAAAACATGACTATATTGAAAAGAAGTGATTGGCATATCCATACGGTATTGGCATCCAGACCGATTTTCAAAACAAACATGTAACCTGGACTGTAAAATGCTAAATGAAAATTAACAATCTTATAATAATGTAAGTTAAACTACAAGTCAAACAATGAACAACTCACACATCAAACAAAATAAATAAAAACTTTACGTGACATAGTCGATAACATGAATCGTAACGACACCCATAAGCATGAACAACACAAACTCCATAAGCATGAACAACACAAACTCCATAAGCAACATAAAGCCAGGACCAGAATTACTGTTACCTTCGATACAAGAAATAAGTACGTCGAAAAATACTAAGAAGAGGGAGTACATATTTGTAATGGTTTTCTTCATCGGAGGAAGCCTCTTCTGTGCACAGTAGATCCCGAAGACACAATGGAAATTATCAATGGAGGTTCGACCTTCGTATCTCACGGGTTCCAACCGTTCCTGAAAAAAACAGAGATGATTACAATAACACAATTTATTTGGTGATGATATTGTTTCAACATACGACAGAGTCGGAAGTGAATCCGAGTGAGGCTTTCTCAGTTCTACAATTTGTATGAACGCCTTGTTGTTTGCTACTCTCGCGGATGTGTTGTTGTTGAACAACGAGATCTACTGATAAATCTGTGCGAAACCGAAACACAATGTTGTTAATGTTAAAGTTGTTTAGCGTTTTGTTGCTGGAAACTTCATATAAGATGGAGGCAGTATAGGGTGGGTTTTGCATGAGAAACATGGATCGTGGGAGATTATTTACGGCAATTTAAAGGTGTTCAAATGGAGGAGTTATGGTGTTTCTGGTTTTTGTGTAAAACAGAGGATGTTTAGTGTTACTAGTTATATGTGTGGGAGGTGGTTGATTGACATAGGTGTTGAACAGAGTTGTTTTTTGTTGTTGAAGGAGACGGAGGGGATGGTCGACGTGAGTTTTTTTGTGAGTGGTTGAGGTCGCCAGATTTGGTGGGTTTGGAGGTCAAGACGGAGCTCTAGCAACCTAAGGGTGAATAAGAATTTACTGTTGTGTGTGTTTGATTCAGTTGAAAAAAAGGTGGTGAAAAAAAACTCCCAGCAAAAAAAGTTTTGTGCAGAGATATAGAAAGAATTTGGCGCAACCTCCTCCCTCTCTCGTGAATCAGTTTTCCCTCCTTTCTTATTTTCGTTCCCCCTTTTTTCCTTATGTTCTTTGTTTTCCCCCTTTTTTTACAAGTCAGCTTTTGAGATGCTAGTCAATGCAGGAGAGAGATGCACATTTTGGCTTTATGTGATATGCAGTAAACAAATAAACTAATTGAAAAAAAAAACTAATTAAAGGTTAAACTAATCTTAATGAAAAACTAACTCTAAATAAAAAATAATAAAACCTAATTAATTAAAATAAAATAAAATACAATTAAATTACTAAAGAAATAAACTAATTAAACTATTTTAACTAAAATATCAACTAATAGCAAAGAATTAAACTAATTTGAAATAAAGTAAAAAAAATAAAAAAAATAATTAATACGAAACCAATTAAATATTAATCTAAAAAAAGAGCTAAAAACTAAGTTAAATCAAACTAAAAAAAATAAACTAAAACTTAACTAAATTAAATTAATTTAAATATATTTAAATTAACTATTTAGCTAAAAAAATAAAAATAATGAAATTACAAAATTAAGGGAAAATCCTATGTTTAAACCAGAATGAATTCTAAAGATCAAGACCAAAATAATAAAAAAAATGAGATTTTAATAATAAAGTAGAAAAATGCCATGATTAATGATTAATGGGATGCTTGCAAAAATGACTGACTATCGATACTACGACAAAAATGCGTCAAATGAACAAAAATTTGAAAAATTTCATGTCAAAATTTAGGTTATGACAATGTGTATGAATGTTTCATTGATGTTTGGATGTGATGAAATTTGAAATACATAGTTAATTGTGTAAAGATGTGTAGTGTTATAGAATTATGAAGATGCATGTTGGAACTTGTATGTGTTGATTTTTGGGCAATGATGTAGTGATGTATTGATGATATGTTATGTTTAGGCATTGTTTTGTTGTTGCATGTTGTCGTTGAAGGAGCATAGCATGTTGCATAGGTTGTGGGATGACATGTGTCCATGTGGGGTGCGAGCATTTATCCAGATTACTTAATAGGATAAATGTCGTTGTTGTTGAGGTGATTGTGTGCCCATGTGGGGTGTGAGCAATCACGTTTGTCGTATGCCCATGTGGGTGTGAGCGACTATAAAGACGTTCTAATGGGAATTGTGATCATGAAACTGGGATTGATATTGATACCACATGCATTGAATCTAGTTGGTGTCTCACTGCATTTCTCTTGATAGTTTTGTTGCATTATGCTTGATTGATTATATGTGGTTATGAGAAAATGTGTGATTCTTGTTGGAAGTTGTGATATGGGTGAATGGCTTGATGATTTATTCTTTTATATTTATATCATATCTCTCTTTTGTTGATTTGAGAATCTCACCCCTTCTTTTTGAATGTTGCCTCCACGTGGGTAACGTGCAGGTAATCAGGAGTAGTGTGGAAGTCATGGTTGGTAAAGACGAGGTGCTTCACTTTAGTTGGTGTCTGCTCTGATATGTAACATTGGGAGCCGGGAACGCTTGTGTACTTGATTTTATTTGTTAAAGAACTTTGTTGTCTTTATAGTTTTCAAAAATTAATATTTTAGTCACTTGAAATCGTTATGTTTTAAACTGATTAATTTCTGTTGCGTAATAAAGATTATTTTGTTGGATTAAAATTGTTATCAATTTCTGTTATTGCATTTCATATGTTACATGTCTTGAAAATGAGCAAGTTTTGGTGTAAGTAATGCCCTATGTTTCTGAAATGTATTATTTTTACTCTAATGTTTCGATTAAATTATGCAGGGGAATTTAGGGTGTTACATAGTGGTATTAAAGAAGGTTGGTACGTCCGGCCAAGTCGTCGAGTCGTTTAGTCGTTGTTGTGTGAGAGAGTTGAATACTATCAACGTAGGTTCCTTAACCATTGTTTTTTGTTGTTGTTTCATAACAAATTTAGAATGGCTGGAAGGAATAATGTTGCATTTGCTTCCGTTTTACATGTTGTTTCTTAGGCAGTGCAGAATCTGCGAATGCTAGGAATAGCGAGAATGAAAAGTTTCGAAAGAATAATCCACCTACTTCTGTTGGAAAGTATGACCTAGATGGAGCATATGAGTGGCTCTAGGAAATAAAGAGGATCTTCCAAATCATGGAATGTCCTAAGGAACGGAAGGTCTGATTGGGTACTCAAAAGTTAGAGTGAGAAGCTGATTACTAGTGGGTTAGCACTTGCCAACGGTTGGGAGTAACCGGAGAGGTCATCACCTGGGCTGTGTTCTGTAGGGAATTATTGAGGAAGTATTTTCCTAAAGACATTTGAGGGAAGAAAGAAATCAAATTTCTTGAGTTGAAGCAGGGTAGTATGTCGGTTACGGAGTATGCTGCCAAGTTCTCATATTTGGTCCAGTTTTATCCACACTACAATGAGGCAACTACAAAATTCTCAAAGTGTGTCAAGTTTGAGAATAATTTGAGGCCTAAAATCAAACAGGCTATTGGTTATCAGTGGATCAGGAGGTTTCCAAATTTAGTTGATTGTTGTAGGATCTTTGAAGAAGATAGCAAGGCTCGATCGACTCACTTTAAGGGGTTGGCCGAGAGGAAGGGAAAACAACATATGCACTGCGGGAAGCCTTATGCAGCTCTTGTTGATAAAGGTAAGTAGAGGTATGTTGATGGAAAGACACTAAGTGGGAGAGGTGCCTCTGATCCTCTGAAGTGCTATAGGTGTGGAGAGTTGGGTCATCATGTCAGTGAGTGCACGAGTGACGTGAATAAGTGTTTAGAATGTGGACTACCAGGACATCTGATTGTCGATTGCAAAGTTAATATGGTGACATTCTACAATTGTGGAGAGAAGCTCCATATCAGTAGCCACTGTCAGAAGCTGAAGCAAGCTTTAATTGGAGGAAAGGTGTTCGCTTTGACAGGAACTCAGACTTCCGGTGAAGACACACTTATCAGAGGTATTTTTTACATTAATAATACGCCTTTGATTGTTATGATAGATACTGGTGCTACCCATTGTTTTATTGTTCTTGATTGTGTGAGAAGGCTATGCCTTGTAGTTTCTGCTATGAAAGGAGAGATGGTTATTGAAACTCTTGCTAAGGGATCAGTGACTACTTCTCTAGTTTGTTTGAATTGTCCTCTATCAATGTATGGTAAGGAATTTGGTGTTGATCTTATTTGCCTGCCATTGGGAGTTCTAGATGTGATATTGGGAATGAACTGGTTGTAATTCAATCATGTTCACATCAATTATTTTAACAAGTCGGTGTGGTTTTTTGCTCCTAAAGAAGAGGAAGAAGTTGGTTTCCCATCTGCTAGAAAGTTGAGGGAGCTCTTAGACGAAGAATCTCAAGTGTTTGAATTGTTTGCATCCTTGTCAGTGGAGAATGAGTTTGTGATTAATGAGTTGCAGGTAGTGAGTGAATTTCCAGACGTGTTTTCATATGACATTGTTGATGTACCACCAGAAAGAGAAGTGGAGTTTAATTTCCAGAGGTGTTTCCTATTTCTATGGCACTGTACAGAATGTCGACATCAGAGTTAGCGAAACTGAAGAAGCAGTTGGAAGAATTATTGGACAATAAATCTGTGAGGTAAAGAGTATCACTTTGGGGAGCTCCAGTGTTGGTGGTAAAGAAAAAGGACGGTAGTATGAGATGGTGTATTAACTACATACAACTGAATTAAATGACGATTAATAACAAGTATCCACTTCCAAAAATAGATGATTTAATGGATCAGTTATTAGATGCTCGTGTGTTTAGCAAGATTGACTTGAGGTCGGGTTACCATCAGATACAAGTAAAGGATGAAGATATTAAAAAAATGACTTTCAGGACCTGGTATGGACACTATGAATATGTAGTGATGCCATTTGGAGTTACCAATGCACCCTGTATATTCATGAAATATATGAATCGGATCTTCCATGCTTATTTGAAGTAGTTTGTGGTTGTCTTCATTGATGACATTCTAATCTATTCTAAGTCAGAGGAAGAGGATGTTGAACATCTACGAATTATGTTGCAAGTGTTGAAAGAAAAGAAGTTTTATGCTAAGTTGTCAAAGTGGGAGTTCTGGTTGAAAGAGGTGAGTTTTCTCAGTCATGTTATTTCAGACGATGGTATTATTGTGGATCCATCCAAGGTAGATGCAATTCTATAGTGAGAGGCTCCAAAGTCGGTGTAGCGGTAAATATCGTGAGTGTAAGCTATTGATTAACTTAACTCAATGAAAACAGAGTCGCCACCACGCTTTTATTTTATTCCAAAAGGGAAAAGGAAAAAAAAGCGAATAAATCCTAAAATTGAATCTAAAAGCAAAAGCTAAAGAAACAAACACGGAATGGGTAAGGGTTGGTTACAAAATGGGAAGGTGTTAGCACCCAAAACATCCATGGTACTACATGGGACCCCTTTGAAATATTTACGCTCTTTGTTTTGAAAATGGTTTAATAATTGAGAGTGAGGGGATGAGGAAAGAATTGAGTTTAATATTTTTATGTTTGGAGAGGTTTATCACCTCATGCCTACGTACCCACAAAGTACAATGTAAGATCAAAACTCCGTAGTTCGTGGTAAGAATAACAAAGTTTGTTGGTTTTGATTGATTTTAATAAGTAAAGAATATTTGTCATTTTCAAGTGGAGAGCCTCACAAATATACCATGAGAATAAAGGCATGGACTCATACATCATTATGGAGAGGGCGTCAACTCGGATAAAATCGACGAGTATGCCACTAAACACCCATAAATGACAATATACTCAATTACATCAAACTACCACCATGGAGATTGGGAGACTTATACCCGACTAGAAAAAATGACTCATAGTCTAAACTTGAAACGAAAAACAAAAAGAGTGCACAAAGGTACAAAATAATTTGAATGTGTTTGGTTCTTTTTACTTTTGAATTTAAGTCAACATGATTAAGTTCATTGACATTTATTAAAAGAAAAGAAGAAGTAAAAGTCACTTGACAAAAGTCAAGTTTTGGATTATTAAAGTTGTGAAAGTTTTAAAAGAAGAATCCTTTGAAAAAAGGAGAAGATTTTGAAAAATAAAAGAATGAGAGGAGATGAAGTGACTATCCTAAAAACAAAATAAAAGAGCCAAGGTAGGAGAGATCTAACCACTTGAAGACACTTCAAAACATAAGTAATATAATTTATCCTCTTGAGAAAATGATGAGCCAAATAAAGGCTAGCATAACCACTCCATGATAATCAATCAAGGGGAATAAAATCCTAGTACTAAGTCCACTAGGTCCAAGTAACAAAATCCTCCAAAGCAAGGGATAGTAACCTTAGTCCACAATTAAGAACAAGATTTTAAGTGTTTAGGCCTTTATTAATGTTTTTGGTGTCCAATATGGACAAGAGAACAGAAAAGCACAAGAAATAATGACATAAACATAAACATGATAATGGATGATATAAAGCATAAGAAAATAAAAGATAAGGGAGTAATAAAGAAATTAAAAGGATAGGGAGCAAGAAAGAAATAAAATATAGTAATATAGTATATACATAATAATTTGGTGGACTTAATCATGAACAAAGATAACAAAGCCAAAAGTCTCAAATTGACAACGAA
This sequence comes from Lathyrus aphaca, assembly GCA_963966055.1. NCBI lineage: Eukaryota > Viridiplantae > Streptophyta > Magnoliopsida > Fabales > Fabaceae > Lathyrus > Lathyrus aphaca. The sequence goes on from OZ014521.1 coordinate 331,811,256, forward strand.
ATATTGTCTTGCATATTGCACTATATGGTTGAACGATGTACTCAAGTAATTGATTAACAAAACTTGTCAGAAGATTGATAGAATCAAATCCTCTACAACAACGAATTTTGAGAATTATGAACTTAGCACAAAGAACAACCATGCATGGGCTTGCGCAAGCGATCAAGGTTCGGGCCATGAAAGTACAAGTTTCGATAAGGATATAAAGGGACACATGTAGCGCTATGTTAAGCAATTGCCAATTAACTTATATAGAAGTCACCTTACAATGATACTGATTAATACCAATTAAGGTAACTACAATTAGTGCTAATGAATGTTATATGAACAATATATAGATCGTCATCCGAAAATAATGTCGCACGGAAAAAAAAATGGGAATGGTCTAATCATAATCGAGATTTCATATTGATTTATCAAAGGCAGTCTATCACGATTCCAAAGTATGGATAATGATCTAAATGATCATTCATCCAATAGATTTGAAATAATGAAGATTAAACATCTTTGAAAATCAACAATCATCGATTCAGAGATCTCATCAACCAAAAGAAAAATAAGATGAAGAGAAAGATGGATCTAACATTTATGATCCATCAACAACCAACAAATCAAAAACAATAAGAAGGTGTCATAAGAATTGAAATAAAGCATTAAATGAGTCTCTAAAATATTTTTTGAAATGATTTTTCAAATGATAAAGATAAAATAATTTCCCAAAATAGAAAGGAGTTAATATGAACAAAATTTTAAAAGAGACTTCAAAAGAAAATAAAAAGTAATAACCAAAATAGTAAAACAAAAATGAAATAAAAAAGAGAGAAGACCGGGAGGGAGTATGTTGCATAACAGTATGGTGTGAATATTAAATGAAAAAAATTATGGACTATGGCACAAAGGCCCAAGAAACTACACCAATGTTTTTTTTAGAAAAAAAACACAAGCGGAATCTACCTGCCACCCCTCCCTTCCACTCATACCTGGCACCTCTCCACATCCAATGAAAAGACCAAATTGACCCTGGAAGAAAAACATTTTCACATTTCATACATTCCTAGTACATTCGCGGATTTTTCAAAAAATCAGACGATACCGGGAATTTCATTGCACTACCGGAGATTTGTTTTTTTACAAGTAAATATTATCGGTTTTTTCTAAATTACTGGTGAGAATTACCATAAATTTCAAAAAACCCGATAATGTTTACCGAAAATTCCAAAATTAAGGGTAACTATTTCCAAATATTTGAAATTACTGGTAGTTCAATTTTTTTTTCTTTTTCTACCGGTACTTTGAAATTATCAGTGGTGTTATTTTTTTCCTAGAATTTCAAATTTTCGGTAGTTTAAATCTTTTTTGTTAATTTTTTGTTTAATTTGAGTTTTTTGCAGCGAAGACTAGAGGTAGTGATGGTAGCATCAGTGGGAGGGCATGTGATTTGGTAGGAAGTGGTAAGGGAGGGGTACAGCCGTCCCAAATGTTGAGTTTTCCCATGTACAGGCTGAACTGGTGGTCTCAACCAGTTCACACCAAAAGAGGATGACTGAGCAGCAAGGGCATTTCCAGGCACCTCGCAATGTTAGATGATGTGGAGGTCTTTCTTCACAGCATGCGACACCTGAGGACGTCCCTATTATTCAAACTCAGCCGGTGGATGGTATTGTGATAGATGTTCCGGAGGAGGAGATTTTGTTAGGGATGTGGTAGAGGAGACTGATGTTAGAGTGTCAACTAAGGGTGAGCATGAGGGTGATGCGGATGGTGAGAGTGATGGCACTGGAGGGGCCTCCGATACAGGAGATGTTGAGAAGACCACTCAGACGGATGTGACGATTCCTTCGATCAAGCCATTCGTATACATGGAGCCAGGATTCCCTGGTGGGCCGATAGATATGTCTGTGCTTACAGTATAGTGAGCTTGTAGCTTTGCGTTTATGGCAGGGGCAGGTATATGGTTTTTACGTTTAATTTTAACATTTTTTTACTAATGCATAAATTTTTTATGTATTAACAAATTTGTTTATTGGTTTGTGTCACAGGTGCGACCTATACTGAGGGTCAAATCTCACGACGCGAAGATGAAAGTTTCCCTTGTATTCCCTTCCTTGATGTTGTGAAGACGATTGTGAGGGAATTTGACTTGCTTCATTTTGTCCATTGTTCCATGACCATGTTAGATGCGGAGCTGCTCAGTGCCTTCGTCGAGAGGTGGTACAAGGAGATGTCGTCATTTCATCTCCCATTTGGAGAGATGACTGTGGCTTTAGATGATTTCACCTCCTTGTTCCATCTCCCTATCGGAAGTAAACTCTAGACGACTCCTATATTGAGTGTGTTCTAGGCACATGAGTTGGTTGTTCTTGAATTCTGTTTGCCTGAGGCAATGATAGCACATGAGTTCGTTGAGACAGGAGGAGCTCACCTTCTCATGTGGTGGTTGCGGGATAGGTATGACGAGCCCATTGTTGCTAGAAGGTATCAGGTTGTCACTAGGGCGTACATGTTGCATGTAGTAGCATGTAATCTCTTTGCGTAAAATTCTGGTACGCATGTGGATGCTCTCTATTTGTGCCTCTTCAACGATCTGTAGTCGCACAACTAGGCTTGGGGTTGTGCAGCTCTGACTCAGTTGTTTCATGTGCTCGGGGAGGAGACCCGATTTGAGACGAAACAACTTGTTGGGTATCTTAGTTTGTAATAGGTATATCTTAATTCATGTTCTTACTTACTTTTTGTTCTATTTTTTGTACTATTAGTTATAATTTACTGTTTGTTGTGATCTCAGTGTTGGATCGATGAGCATTTCCCTTAGATATGCGATAGGAGGATCCAACCCTATGCACTAGGGGAGCCACGGGCGAAGAGGTGGAAGGCGAGGCAGAAACATCCAGGAGGCATAGTTGAGTACATGAGGAGATTGGATGAGCTAACCGTAGAGGATGTCATCTGGATACCCTAAGATGAGCATAGAGCCGTATGTGAGTTTGAGGAGTCATCATTATACTCCGGTTATATGTTGTGGGAGACTTTGATTTCCAGGCACCTGCTAGAGAGATGTTTGCGTCAATTTGGATACATTCAGACCATACCACTAGTAGTTTCCGATACACCCTCTGAGGGTATTGATAGGTGGTTTCAAACGCACTTCCTCACTTCTGCTCGCACCATTGTAGCTAGATCTGCATATGTGCAGTATCCCTCGCATTGTGAGGATGCCTACTTGGAATGGTATCTCAGCGTATCCCATCCACGTATCACTCCACCGCCGACTAAGGAAGTAACTTCAGAGGATGTACCTTCTAGTGGCCATGAGTTTGTTGGTGACGCACCTCCTCCTCCTCCTGCTGCAGCATATCACCATGATGACGCACAGTGATTTATGATGATTGTAGTATTGGCTAATGAGATCACGTGTTTGGTAGACCCTGATGGTAGTATTTTTGTTGTATTAGCTAGGATTGCACACTTAGCCCGTGAGGGGCCTATTTAGTGTTATTTGTATTTTATGAATGATATGTATATGTTTGTATTATATGTATATTATGTCAGAACATCAGATTATTATTATACTTTCATTTATGCCATTACATTGCAGTGATCAAGATTATAAAACTTAAACAAATAAAACCCAACAATACAATATGATTAATCAATATTAAAAACATAAACACTACCAGATGCTTCAGGGTGTTTCAGCATCGTTATTATTTCATCAACTGATCTTGACAGCTACACATTTAATGCCAGCGGACCCGTTGTTAGCCTACGGCGAAATAATCTACACATTTTGTTAACGTCTTTATCGTGCTTTAGCTTAATTAGATTATATTTCACACTAACATCCCCCCAATCCTCCCAAAACTCGATCTTCAACATCTTCTATTGTCACCATCAGGCATCAACTCCTTCAACTTCGAAGTCAGACCAGGAAAGGAGGTTGTGTCATCCAGGAGCGTAAATTCGACAAGTTGAGAACCTCTCTTGAAGTAAACTTCTGCCTTAATTAAAAATGTTGGAGTAACGATTTTTTCATATTTGTTTAACCACAAGACCTAACCCCTATTTATACAAACGTGCAATAATTCTGGACCATACAAATTGTCGGTGCAATCACAACCATACAAATCTGTCGGCAAAATCTCGGCCTTTAAATAAAATATCTAAAAAACCCTAAAATTATTCGGACCAGTAATTTCAAAGGTTGAAATTCCCGGTATCAAACTGTATTTTTCCAAATATCTGGTTTCCTAGCAATATACCGGAAATTTGAAATTACCGGTAATTTCAAATGAACTTCCGGGAATTTGGTTTCATATCGAATTTTTTTTTTTGCTTTCGGGAATTTGTTTCAAAAATTGCTTATAAAATTTTTAGGGACATTTTTGTCATTCTCAAAATTTAAGGGGTGTCAGATATGAGTGGGAGTGGCAGGTAGATTCCTCAAAACTCAATTAATGAACTAAAGTGCATCAACATGAAAATTAATGAGGAATAGTCCTCTTCTCCAATATAGCCAAGACGGGGCACTATTCACCATAGACATCTAGCATTCAGAGCTCCTTCAAATCGGAGCGACGGAGCTCCGATGTGGTACTGTTGTAACCGGGAAAGCAAGAGGAGTTCAAATATGTAATCGATTTCAACTATCGTAAACTGTATGCAAGGAAATCAAAGAAGAAAGATTCTTCAGAAAATGTTCACTATCTTCAAAACTCATGTAAGTGAAGCTTCAATTCTTTCTCTCTTCCTATTTGTGTTGTTGTTGTTGTTGTGATTGTGTGGTTGTTGTTGATGATTTATGGATGGAAGATGGAGTTGATTGGGAATTTTCTTTAAAATTGAAGCTTGAAAGTTTACAACAATGGAAGAAATGGTGTTGTGGTGATATTTTCACAGCATTTATTTGGCTTGAAAAGCCTGAGAAAATGAACGAAATAATCACTCTATTTATAGAGTTGGAGAATGCATTTTGGGCTTAAATTTGAATTGTCGTTTCGTGGATTTTCTTTGCGATTCAATTGCATCCGCTGTGCGTGACTTGCTGAAATTTTATTGATGTTGTTTTGCTTTTTGTTGCAGTGTTTTGGTTCACATTGGAAGCTCGTATTTTGTGACGTGAATTGTCTTGCGTATGTTCGTTTGGCTTTAGTAGTACGGCTTAGTTTGTTTGTCACGTTGAGGCTTGGAGCTGCTTTGGTAAATGAAGAATATCAGGACACGACTTGCTTCTCATGTGGGGCTGTAGTGACATAGCTTATTATTTATTTATTTGTGCAAGAAGGCTTTTTTCATGGTTGGAGCTTCAATTATGGCAATTTGCTAGGCTAAATTTGGCAAAGTTAGAGCTTAGAAATATGGCTAGCTATGCTTGGAATTTCATTGTGAGTTTGGATTATGTGATGTATTAGAACTTCATTTTGCATCTTGGAAAGGCTTTGGCAAGGTAGTACAGAGTTTGCATTGTTTTGTTAGCATGAAGCATGAACTTTGGTCATGTTGGAGTTTGGAAATGTGTGATGGATTAAGCTAGACTTAGAATTGGTTTGTGTAAGAAATTTGGAGAGTGGTTTCAACAATGGATATTATGATTTAAGAAAAATGAAATGGATAATGTGGATATTAAAAAATGATTAAAAGGGTTCAAAATGGATATTTAAAAACATGGATATGGATTAGATAGAAAAATGAAATTTGGATATGAAATTGGATATTAAAAAAATGGATATGAATTGAATTATGAAATGATTTATAGAAAATTTGTTTTAAAATGGTTAATCAAAATATGGAAAAGAAGTGTATATAGAAAAAGAGATATGATGGATTATAGGCATAGAAAAATAGTTTAAAATGAATATGAAATGGTTTACGAAACAAATCCGGATTAAAATGGATTTGACTTCCATCCATAACACATAATCATGAGCTCTTGATTTCAATTCAAAACCAACTTGCATTGTTTCCACGTGCCTTTGATAAAATATGAAGTACAACTACCACTCCAACTGAAATGAATCATGTGAATTAATCAACTTCATAGTTTCTGATTAAATGGTCTCTGAATCACTTCAAATCCGTCTGAATCGTTCTCTGGGAAAATAAATTCACATATCAATCACTAATGAACTGATGATCACTCGATCAAGACGATCTGGGTCAAACTTCACATAAACCATTGTTTAATAACCTGATGACTTTCAACACGCGACAACTTGACTTAGAATACGCATTACCTGAGGAATAAGCCACAGACACAAACAACTTGCAGTTGAAACAGTTCTTGATAGTTTGACCAAGATTAGGTCAAACGTCCATCTGAACTGGATCATGAACGAACAATCACATTTGATTTGAAAACATTATCTTGCCTTTGACAACCCTGCAAACCTTAAACACACGGAGAGAGAAAAAAACATGGGAATTTCCACATATTTTTTATACGTGTTACATATCTGATTGTATGGGATGTTATGGTGATAAAGTAGCATCCTAAATGTTTGTTGATTTTAAATTTACTCTGATTTTTATTCAAAATTACGCGGGGAAAGTTAGGGTGTTACAGATGAGATGGGTATATGAAAACAATGGACTCCAATAGAAAAAGGGAAAATAAATTATTTGCCTCCGAATTGTTACACTCTATGTAAAAAGGAAAAAAGAAAACTTTTTGTGGGTGTTTGCATGGTATCAATGTTCCCCAAGGTTACTCATCAAACATTAAGAAACTTGTATCAATGAAAGATCTCAAGTTAATTGGTTTGAAATCTAGTGGTTGTCATGTCTTGATGCAACAACTTCTACCAACGGCTCTCTGTGGCATTGATCAGTGCATTTTGATGCACATTCCTCTATGCTTGTACTTAAGCATTTCTATGGTTTGGTTTGTTTATTTTTATATTTTATGATGTTTTTATAATTATGTTTATTTTCAGCCTTATTTAATTTTTGTATTTTATTTTCAGCATTAGCAACTTTCAATGAAAATTTCATAACCGGAGCTACAGGAATCAGATTGATGCGTTCTATCAGGCATTGAAAAGCTAAGATAGAGAGCTACAACTTTCATGGTTTTACGAAAACCTGATTCATAGTGCAGGAAGCTTGAATAATTCGTTGAAGTTTAGACAATAGGAACATTTAGTTTTAGCCCGATTTTGGGCCGCGTTTTTATGTTTTTAACCCAACGAACAGAAACACGCAAGCGCTGGGAGAGACTCTCTAGGGAACCAGAGATACTATGGTTTTCCTCCCCAGTATAGTCGCCAGCTGTCGCTCCATGGATTTCCATCCTGGTACAAACGCGAAAGTGGCGCAATAAGAGGTAGAGTCGCCAACCAGGCATTTTTATCCCGAAGGAACGGGAATGGTAATGTTGCACAAACCAGAAGAAAAGAAAAGGAAGGACACAGGTCTTGTGAACCAAAGAATCTGAGTTCGGGAGTCAGTTACGACCTGGTAAGGTATTAGCACCCCAGATCGTCCGCCATACCCGACGGGATCCACGCTTGCAAAGAAAACTGTTTCAAAGGGTGAAGAAATGAAAGTTGCTGCAAAGAAAAGGAATTGAACTGGATAAACGAAAAGAAGGGGGGATATGTAAGGAAAATAAAAGAGTGTGCTCAAACGGGCCCTACCCCGCTTCCTACATACCTCATATGGACATGAGGATCAGAGTCGTCGTAGTTCCCCTAACTAGGGGTGGAAAATATTGCTTGTGTCTTAAGGCTTGAACTACCTATGTCAATGCTCAGGTGTTGCAAGCTCGAACGACGAGTGCGTTACCGTCTTGCAAAATAACAAGTAGGAGCAAGTTCGCGTACGGAGCTAAGGAGATGAGAAAAGAAGTCCCGAAGGAGACGCTTGTTGTTTGTTTATGTTTTTTAGAAGTCTTTTATTAGTGTGGCACAAGAGAATGAACTCAAGCGTTTTTCCATGGAATGTGTACTTGCTACTACATTCCAAGATGGAATAATAGAACAAGAACACCAAGTAAGGAGAACTTATCCAAGACTTTTTTCCAAAGGCAATGGCCTAAATTCATTGACTTATTGAATTTATTAAGTGTTTTAGTGATTATGATGAAGAAGTATTTTTTTTAGGATTTTCCTTGATGAAGATGACCTCATGATCCGACTTGTGCATCATGCTAGACAAATGCACTATTCCAAGATGGAATGAATACATATGCCCCATGGAATAAGGCTATTACACAAGAAGTCACTTCTTTCCTTTATTAATGTTTTTAGGGTTTTTGTTTTGAGATGAGAAGAGAAAGAACCAAAGGAGCAAAAGGAAAAAGTCTAATGGGGAAAGACTAAACCTAAAGTTATCATGCAAAAAGTGGTCCTAAGGTTAGTGAGGTTTCAACTATCCTAAGAGAAAATAAGATTAAAGAAGAGGAGAAGGAGAGGAGAAGCTAGAGAGAAACTTACTCCTCTAAAGGAGATAAGTTGCTCCTAAGGGGGAAAGAGAAGAGTTAAATCACATGATGGCATAAGGCACATCAAAAACCACAAAGTAGAAAGCAAAGTAAAAAGAAAAGATGAAGAGTTGAAATGTGGATAAACATCCATACTTCTCTTACCATGAGCCCCTGAAATGTTAGCAAAATTTCATCAAATATTCATCATATCAATCAACACAATTCATGGAATTAGCATGCTCAAAGTTCTAGAAAACCAAAACATCAAACATGCCAAGCTTTGCACATACATGAATTTACGCGTCGAGAACATGGAGGTATACATCAACCAGTAAGCAAATCACCCTAAACTAGCATATTCAATGATCATACAATGATCCATGGCAATTAAAACAAGTAGGGGAAGCAAGCAAGCTCAAAACAGCCCAAACATGGCATTCTGCATCAGTGTTAACCAAAGCGTTAACCGGTTAACCAGTTCAAACCTGCAGAAAACAGGTGCGTTAACCGGTTAACCAAGCGTTAATCGGTTACCCAAGCGTTAACCGGTTAACACTATGAAAACAGCAACAGTTCCTGCATAAAAAATCAGCTCCAAACCAGCTTATCCAAATAATTCCACAACAGACCAGCAATCAATTATGCATGAAATAAATGGATCAATTCACATTAATCAATATCATTAAGCTCATGAACATTAACACACGAATCCACTTACAAATCAACCAATCAATTCAAGCAAGACAAGCAAATACACAAGCACATGGTGGATCTAAGCACAAGCATGCAAATAAGCTAAAAAACAGAGCTAGATCTGAATTTAACCAACCTACAAAGCTGAGGCATGCTTTAGTAATTGTTGTTTGAGCTGGAAATGAGGAATCGCACGGAAAACTTCGAAGATTCGGTGCTAATCTTCACGCATCATGCAAAATAAATGCAAGCAAAGGATCTTGATGCAGAATTTTGGCTCCAAAAGCACTTCTAATCTCCAAATCAGATCTGAACCAAGTAGTGAAACCAGCCAATTGATGCAAAGAAGCTATGGATGGAGGTCTAGTTCCAAGATCTACAAACTTTAATGCAAAGTTATGTGATCTTCAAAGAGGAACTTTGAGTGATTTGGAAAATTGGGAGAGTAAAGTGAGAGAATGGTGAGAGAAGAATGAAAATTCAGAAAAAATGAGAAATGAATTATGAGAAAGCTAGCTCTTGGTTTGGAGGGAAATGGAATAAATATCACTTAGGTTTGGGGCCCAAAATTTTGGCTTGGGATCCAAAAAATATGGTTTGGAATTGGCTTAGAAAGTGATTAGGATCTAGCCTTGGAATTAGGCTTGGAAAGTGATCTAGATCCTTCTTCATAATTTCCCACTTAATTCAAAATGAATAAAAATTGAAAAATTGAAAATTGGAGCCAAAAACACATGCTGAAAATGCTGCTGGAATTCAAAATTCGCAGTCGTTAACCGGTTAACCAAAGCGTTAACCGGTTAACGCCAGTAAATTTTGAATTCTCCCTCCTTTTAGTGGGAAACCTCAAGAATAACTCGACGCCAACCGTTCTGATCTGATTTTGATCCTCAATCTCTTTTAGGGCTTTGACCATGATACCAAGCTTGTTCAAAAGGTCATGTGAGCTTCCTTCCAGGTCACCATGCTCTTGACTTTGACTTGTAGTGCTTTGAATTTCCCGGATGATTGATCATATGCCTTATGCTAGAACATGTGAGTGTTATGCTTCATCTTTCTATGCTAGATGTTAAGGATAAGACATGCTGATGATGATTATGATATGATGATGATGCTAAAAAGAAGAGGGCAAATTTGGGGTGTTACACCTCTTTAGGAATAAAAAGTTTGGTGGCGACTCTTTTGTTCTAGAGCCAATTATGCGGCTTTTCTCGTGTAGGTCGTATTTTTTTGAGGTGCGACATATTATTGAGGAAGAATCGATGCATTTCTCTAGTTTAAAAGATAAGAATATAATATTGGCATCTAGTACATTCTATGGTGTCATTGAGGAGATTTTGGAGATTTATTATGTTATCTTCAAAGTGTCTTTATTTAAATGCAAGTGGGTTCCCAATAATATTAATGGTGTACAAACTGATGACATATGATTCACCCGGGTTGACCTTGGCAAGGAAAATTATATGAATGAATCATTCATCATGGCTTCACAAGTAGAACAAATTTTATATGTGACCGTCCCTTCAGACACATTGAGGAAATGATCAATCGTTCTCTGAGGAAAATACAATCTAAATAGTGATGAAAGTTTTGATATTCCTTCTTACACAACACAAGTTCCTATCATATATGATGAAGTTGATAGAGATGTTGTGCATGATATTTGTATCGATCATAATGAAGACGTATGGGAAAATTAACAAGTAAGTGTTTTATTATTTATTCATAATTTAATGTAAGTAATTATTTCTAAGTATATTTACTAATAAGTATGATCATTTGAAATTGTAGGTATTTAAAGTCAAGACACAAAGAAATAAGGCAACAAGAGACAAGAAACCAAAACACTAAGATACAATTATATGATGTTATATAATGTGTTGTAGGTTGTTTTATGTCATTTTTCTTTTGATGTAATATATATATATATATATATATATATATATATATATATATATATATATATATATATATATATATATATATATATATATATATATATATATATATATATATATATATATATAATGTTTGGTTCTTAATCCAATATATGGATTTGATGTAATATCATTATTATTGTTGTTTTAGTTCTGATACGGTTCACAAAAATACAGGTTAAAAATGGATAAATTTTAAAAAGTAGATTTTTTTTAAAGCAGATACTTTAACGACGATTGTTAAATATAACCATGGTTGTAGAGTGAACGTTGTCCAAAATTTTATATATATATATATATATATATATATATATATATATATATATATATATAACAAAAAGGCGATGTTGAAAATCGAACCTGGAACATTTAATATATTACAACGGTAAGTTAAAGCAATTTGTGGTAATATGTCGCGCACTTTCAAGTTTTCTACAACGGTCATACGACCGTGATTGTAAATAACACATATATAACCACACGCTATCTAACAACGGTCGGTCACGTGTGATGGTATCCTTTTTCCAACTGTTGTTGTATATGTTTTCTATCTATCTATCTATCTATCTATCTATCTATCTATCTATCTATCTATCTATATATATATATATATATATATATATATATATATATATATATATATATATATATATATATATATATATATATATATATATATATATATATATATATATATATATATATATATATATATATACTTTGTAGGTCCTTTAAGTTATTTTAAAGTATCAAGTTAGTCCTTTAAGTTTTTTCTAACAATTAGGTCTTTTAAGTTGTTTTAAATTAACAAGTTAATCCTCTAAGATTATTTTGTAACGATTTGACCCCTTTTTTAAATTTTCGTTACAAACTCATATACAATTTTAACTAGTTTTTTTGCGTTGATCACGCATATGCAATCAAATTTATCAAGCAAGTTACGCTTCATGAGAATCGGGTAAAAAAAGATGAAATACATAATGAAAAATCGTCGATTCCACCAAAATACACAATCAAACGCAAAATTAATTACATATTCGTGATGAGCGCAAAAAAACCAATTCAAATAATATATGAGTTTGCAATTTATTGTAACAGAAATTAAAAAAAAAACAATTCAAATGATATTTGATTAATCATTATATTATGGGTCAGTTTGTTTTAGCTTTAAAAAATAGATTTTTTCTTTGTATTTTTAAAAATAAATTTTGTAAAATCGGTTTTTAAAATATTATAAATTTTTTTATATTCATTTTTTTTTTAATTTTACAACATATACATACATTATTGAAGATAAAAAAAGTAGTCGATATCCTAATTTTTGAAAAAAAAAATTATATCGAAAAAATGATTTTTATGAAAATTCATTTGAAATAGCTTCAAAATTAAGTGATTTATGAAAAATTTATGTGTAATTTTTTTTTCACAAAATTTAATTATACTATAAATTAAAAAAAAAAAAACAAACAAACAAACAAAACCTATATTCAATTCAAAACCTACTATCAGAGAGTAAATTATGAAAATGAATTAATAGATAACACGTCTTTAACAAATGAATCAATAGATAACACGTCTTGCTTCCCATCTTTTCCACCAATTCTTTACCGAAACGTCCTTGACAATGTGCTTCTCATCTTTTCCACAATTCCTCTAAATGGAAGAAGTTAATAAAAATAGTGAAACATAAAGGATGGAACATCAAAACAATTTCTAATTATATTAACATAATGTCTCTCTCTGATTTGACACTACATAAATAATTTTCTTTTGCACTTCTAGAGTCCTAGTCATAGTTGCCTACACGAAACCATTTACTCAAACCACAATTATTAAGTAAAACATTCTTGAATTGATGCTTTATTTATCTTATGAATTTTTGAAACTAAGAAAATATATTATTAAAGTGATAGTAATAATAATTTTACAATCTTATCTAGGAAAATTCAAACTCACATTTAATTATAACAATAATCTCTTATTAATGAACTTTTACCTCAAGTTTATATTTAAAATCTTAATGAAATTTTGTTATAATCAATATTTTATATCAAATTTTTTTTTTTGGGAAAGCCTAAAGTAAGTATATATATATATATATATATATATATATATATATATATATATATATATATATATATATATATATATATATATATATATATATATATATATATATATATATATATATATATATAACAAATTATTTATATTAATGTATAAATATAGTTAAATACTACCGCTAGAGATTAAATATTGTAGTTGTTTTAGATTGATTATATTTTGTGGTAAAACTTGTGTTTGTGTATGGATGTCATAGATAATGTTATGACATGTGATTTAAGCATTATGCATGTATGAAGTGTGAAGTGTGCAGTTGTTTTAATCAGAATGTCAAGACTGGTGTCATGACATCTCTGACTGGGCTTAAAGACCTAAGTGAATCCTATTTTGTGCACGCATCCTTCAATCATTATTGTTGAGATTATGTTGTGGTTTTAGCGCGATTTTATCAGAAGGAAAAGAAGGATTTAGCTTAGAGTTATTTTAGCAGAACATTTGTTCTTGCTATTTTTGTTCCTTTATTTGAGGAATTATTATTTCTAATTTGTGCAAGTTCAGCAGGCCCATCGCTCATTCAAGGATCTACTAAGGCTGTTTTACCCTAGTGTGAACGTGTGGAAAATAAAGATTGTGTATTCAGCGTTTTTCACGTGTGTGTTAGTTTCTTGTAGCCAAGCAATTGTCTTTTGATGATTGTTTTGGACTACGTGTGCATTTGTATTTTGTCCAATCAAAGCTTTTAAGCCAGAGTGTTTGTATTTGACTGAAGCTTTTAAGCAAGGTCAAAGATTATTTTGAAGAGTGTCTTCGTTTTGGTTGTGTTGTTTGTTTCAGATCACTACCGTGATTGGGGGGAGTGAGAGGGGTCTCTTATTTAGGAGTTCCTAGGTAGAACTGTCGTTGGGTGGGGATTAAGTGAAAAGATTGCAAACTGGGGTGTTTGATGTGGATCTTTGAATCGATACTACTGATAGTAAAGTTCCTTCTTGGCTTGGTAGCCCCCAGAGTAGGTGTGAATGCACCAAACTGTGTTAACAACTCTCTGTGTTCTTTAATTCTGTCTTTGTCTTTTGTTGTGTTTTTAATCTTGTTCTTATTGGTGTCGTGACATTGTATTCGACATTGTATATCAGTTTCCAGAATTTCAATTGGCATCAGAGTAGGCACCCTGACTGTTTTTTCTGGGTGAGATCTAGGGGCATTATTCTGGTACCATGGACAAGGAAGAATGATTTGGACACAGACCACCCATTATGGATGGTTTTAACTATGATTACTGGAAACCTCAAATGGTTTCCTTCTTAAAATCTCTGAATAAGAAGGCTTGGAAAGTTGTTGATAGAGTATGAGAACATCCTTCCATTATTGATAAATATGGCAATACAACTCTGAAGCTTGAAGATGACTGGAGAAAATAGGAGGATGAGGTGGCACTATGGAATTCTAAAGCCTTGAATGTAATATTCAATGGCATTCATAAAAATATATTCAAACTTGTGCATCACTGCCAAAATGCCAAAGAAGTTTGGGATATTATCAGAACCACTCATGAAGGAACCTCCAAAGTCAAGATGTTAAGACTTCAAATGCTTACCACCAAATTTGAAAATATGAGAATGAAAGAAGATGGGACTGTTCATGACTTTCACATGAACATTCTTGATATTGCTAATGCCTAAGGAGCCTTAGGAGAAAAGATGTCTGATGAAAAACGTGTGAGGAAGATTCTCATATCTCTTCCCAAGAGATTTGCTATAAAGGTAACTGCCATAGAGGAATCTCAGGACATTTGCAACATGTAGAAGACCTTATTGGATCCCTTCAGACCTTTGAAATGGGACTCAATGATGTGCCTGAAAAGAAGAACAAAAGCATAGCTTTTGTGTCAAATACCGAGGATGAAGCAGAAAAAGGTGAAGTGGAAAATGAGGAAAGTCTGAAAGAAGTTGTTGCCATGATGGGAAGACAATTCAACAAGGTCATGAAGAGGATAAATTTTAGCTCAAGATCAAATGTCAAAAACACTTCATCTGACATCAGCAGATCCAATGAGTCAGTACAAAACCTGAAGAAAAGTCAAGTCAAAGCAGAAGAGCTAAATTTCATGGGTGTGATGGTTTTGGCCATATTAGAGTTGAATGTCCTACCTATCTGAAGGGGCAAAAGAAAGGCTTATTTGTTACATGGACGAATGGATATTTCTGAGAGTGACCTTGAAGAAGTATCAGCGAAACATATCACTGTTTTGATTGGAACATGTGTGTCTAATGAGGATTCTAATGAAGATGAGCTAACATTTGAAGAACTTGTTGACTCTTATCAGAAGCTTAGTATGAGATGTGCACAAATGATGCAAGAAGGAGAGAAACAGAAGGAGATCATAGAAACTCTGGAGGCTAAAAAGAAAGATAATTTATCAACAATATCTCTTTTGAATGATGAAGGTTCTATACTAAACTTCTAGCTTGATCAAATGACTAAGTCCATCAGAATGTTGAATAACAGATCTGAGAAACTTGATGAGATTCTTTAGATCAGGAGAAGTACTAAAGATTTATCTGGGATAGGATTTAAAGGTTCTAACAACAAGTTCTTTAGGAACTGCAAACCTGATCCCATGAATGGTGTTTCTAATCAAATGTCGAAATCAGTGTCTCAACATCCTGAACCAAGGAGATCAACTCATCAAAGGAGAAGATATAAAAGATGGAGATGTCACTACTGTGGCAGGTATGGTCATATAAAATCCTTATGTTTCAGACTTCATGGATATCCTGCTCATAATCCACAACCCGGAGCTAAGCAAAACATTGCTATCAAGAAACATCAATGGACCCCCAAGCATGTAGCCTTGATATCTCATACGTCTCTTAAAGTATCAGCTAAAGAGGATTGGTATTTTGATATTGGATATTCTAAGCACATAACTGAAATAAATAATTTAGTGGTTGACATCAAACCACATATCACCAGTTATGTCACGTTTGGTGATGGAGCTAAAGGAGAAATCAAAGGTGTAGGAAAACTTGCATGTACAAGTGTTCCAAACCTTGATAGGGTTCTACTAGTGAAGGGATTTACTTCTAATCAGCATCAGTCAGCTGTGTGATCAAGGACTCAGTGTCAACTTCACAAAAATCAGAATGCATTGTCACAAATGAAGAAAATAAAGTAATCATGAAGGGAGTCAGATCTAGAGATAATTTTTATCTCTGGGTAAATCAAGATATCAACTATACATCTGTTTTATCTCTATCCAAATAAGGTGATACAAATCCAGATACTCCAGGATCTGAGTCAGAAAATGCAAACAAAGCACCTTCAATCAGAATTCAGAAGGATCACCCTAAAGATCTTATCATAGGTGATACCAACAGTGGAGTCGTAACCAGGTCTATGGAAGTTATCTCCAACTCTTTCTTTGTATCCAATATTGAACCCAAAAATGTCAAAGAAGCATTGATTGATGAATTTTGGATCAATTCTATGCAAGATGAGCTAGTGCAGTTCAAGATGGATAAAGTGTGGGAGCTTGTACCAAGACCTGATGGAACAAATGCCATTGGTACTAAGTGGGTATACAAGAATAAATCTGATGAACAAGGGGTAGTGACCAGGAACAAAGCCAGAGTTGTTTCTCAAGGATATACTCAAATTGAAGGCATAGACTTTGATGAAATATTTGCTCATGTGGCTAGACTTGAATCAGTTCGATTACTTTTGGGAGTTGCATGTATTCTGAAGTTTAAACTGTACCAAATGGATGTAAAGAGTTCCTTTTTGAATGGATACTTGAACGAAGAAGTTTATGTGGAGCAACCTAAGGTATTTGTTGATCCAAACCTTTCAGATCATGTCTACAAGTTGAAAAAGGCCTTGTATAGACTAAAACAAGCTCCTATAGCTTGGTATGAAAGATTAACATAATTCCTTTTAAATAATGGCTACAGGAAAGGTGGAATTGACAAAACTCTATTTGTCAAAGATATAGGAGGAAAAATTATGATTGCTCAGATTTATGTGGACGACATAGTGTTTGGTGGAATGTCAGATGAGATGGTTAAACATTTTGTCAAACAGATGCAATTTGAATTTGAAATGAGCCTTGTTGGAGAATTAACATTTTTCCTTGGATTGCAAGTTAAACAGATGGAAGATTCAATATTTCTCTCTCAGAGCAAATATGCCAGAAACATTGTTAAAAAGTTTGGAATGGAGAGTGCCAGTCTCAAACGAACACCTGCTCCTACCCATGTTAATATGGCTAAAGATGAAAAAGGTGTAAGTGTTGATCAAAGCTTGTATCGAAGCACGATAGGAAGTCTATTGTATCTAACAGATAGTAGACCCGATATTGCCTTTGTTGTTGGAGTTTGTGCCAGATATCAAGCAGAACCTAAGGTCTCTCACATAAATCAAGTCAAAAGGATACTAAAATATGTGAATGGGACTTGTGACTATGGCATGTTGTATTATCATGGAAGTGATCCTGTTTTATTTGGATATTGTGATGTTGATTGGGCTGGGAGTGAAGATGACAGAAAAAGCACTTCTGGAGGGTGTTTTTTTTGTAGGTAACAATCTTATTTCCTGGTTTAGCAAGAAGCATAATTGTGTCTCCTTATCGACTGCAGAGGCTAAGTATATAGCAGTTGGTAGCAGTTTTTCTCAGCTTGTTTGGATGAAACAAATATTATTTGAATACAATGTCACTCAGGATGTCATGACATTATATTGTGATAATCTCAGTGAAAATCTAAGAGGCAAATTGGGAATCTGTCTTTATGAGGGCTTGTAACAATTAATAATGTTTGGAAGTCCAGTAAAAGGATGTAGACTGAAGAGGATGTTGCAGATGACTTGGATGGTAGACAAGAGAGTGAAGATTAAGTTGCACTTTGTTTCTGATGGTGTTCTGGTTTACCCAGATTGGTTTCTCTTCTTGAGCTTGTGGTTTTGTTGGTTTCTTTGCTTTATAGTTGTGATCCTGCTTTGGGAAAATTTATGGCAAAAAGGGGAGTAATTAGATAGCCTGCTTCTTTTTGTATGCTGATAGATACTATTTATTTTTTTATTGTCAGTCTTTGTGTGTTGTAGGGTTGGGGTTAACAGGTTGAGGGGGAGATAGAATATCTCTCTGTTTTCTGTTGCTGCTATACTGATGTGTTGTACTCTGGTACAATTCTTGTTGGTTTTTCTGTTGTGTGCACAGTTTTTGAATTTTGGTATTTTTGTTGTTGCTGGTGTGTTGTGCTCATACATTTGTTGGTGATCTTACCTGATCAGGAGGACCTTCCAGTGATTTGATGCAACGGCCATAGAATGGGAGAAAGGGGGTGTACCTGCAAGGCACTCTGATGCTTAAGTGAGTAGAGGTACAATGAAATAGGTAAGTTATAGAGTGTATCAGAATACCTGACCCTTTAGTGAGAAAGGTTATTTATAGTGAGCCCCCAGCACTGGGCCAAGGTTCTTCTTTGGGCTGGGTCAGCTAAGCCCAAGGAAGAACTGCCAAGGAACGCGTAAGAAGCGTGAAGACCTAGCTAAGAGGTCAGGTCCTTGGTCCAACTGCCCCTATCTTTTAGGAGATAATAAGGGACAATTGGGTGACGTGGAAAGTAACCTGGTAGACTTGCTCTTTGCCCGTCCTGAATGAGTGCCCGTGGTATGATAAAGTTGCCCGACCGTAAGATGTTTCTGCCCGTCTGCTAGGTGTCCCTGCTCGAGTATATGGGCCTTTTTCTCGACGTGTTGGGCCATAGCCCAATTTAGTCTTGAGGCCCAATCCGGAACAGGAGCCCCCCAACTCGAGTCTTCGAGTCGGAGTGACGAATTGTAATATAGTCGGGCGTAAGCGCGTTGGATAAAGCAGTGGACGCATAGCTGAGTCGAACATGATGTTAACAGAGTTAACTGTTGTATTCTTTTTCGTCGGACGTGTGATGTTTGACAGTTTTCGTCGGACATGTGACGTTTAACAGAGTCGAGGACGTCTCACAGAGTCGAGGACGTTTCATAGAGTCGAGGACGTCTCACAGAGTCGAGGACGTTTCATAGAGTCGGGCAGACGTACAGTTGCCCGACGTCGTTCAGGATTCCTATGGATTGACTTGTCTCAGCATTAATGGTGCGTCGCTTCGTTTCCTGTGCAAACGGAGGCGTAGGCACTAGGTAATGATGACTTGACGCGTCCGTCCACACGCTTATGCCTATATAAATGGGATAAACCACTTCATTTGGACTTTTTCGCTATGACGTTCACCAGAAGCTCTGAAGAAAAATCCTTTCTCCGCCCGTCTTCGCCACCTGAAACGCCGTCCGTGCTCGCGCGCCACTGTTCTTTCTTCTGCTTCAACCATGTCAGGTACCACCTCTAATCCTCTGTTTTTTGTGTTTTTGCGTCTGGTAGCTAGGGATTTGCATGATTTATTTGCGTAAAGTAGGTAGAAATAGTTTGTTAAATTATAGGTGTCAAAATTTTCCGGTAGGGTAAGGAATGTCCTGGGCAAAAATTTCATATGCGTATGAATGTCCCGGGCGTAAAATTCATACGCACATGAATGTCACGGGCAGGTATAGCATGGTTCATGTGTGTATAAATATTCCTAAGTGAGGGCCTGGTGGCCGCGGGCGTAGAGTCTACGTCAGTGTGACTTCGCGGGTCAGGACTTCACTTGTTCGTACGCTCGCGAGGGTTGCCCCTTCGTCGATCTTAGACCAGTAGTCAGGTTTTGGGGCGTGCATTTTTAGTTTTACGCCCTTTCACTTGACTTGCGGTGGAAGGGTGGATTTGATGCAATGTCGAATTCACTTTTTCTGTCTGCGTTTCAGGTACGACTGGGCGTCTTCAAGCAAGGGGAAAAGATGTCGAACCGTGGCTCATAGATGAAGAAGAGGTCGTGCGCTTAAATGTCGAGGAGGGAAATGTCTGAGGGGACTGATCGGTGATTTCCAGCTATTATTTCAAGACATGTTAGTTATTGTTTTTCTATGTTTATTGTGCATTTTCGAGTCTTATGTTTCGATTATTGTGTGTTATTTCGTTTCTTGGCAATGATGTTGCATGTGATCTTTTATATCGTTGGTGCGTTTAATTTGGTGGTTTTTAGTGTATTTTCAGGCAGATATCAAGTCAGTGATCGGATACGAAGGAAACGGCGATTCGCGTGCGAATAAACGGAGAAAGAGGGGGGTCCAGAAGCCTGACACGGGTGCCTGTGTCACCCGACACGGCCCGTGTCAGGAAGTCTATGCAATGTGTGAGAATTCCAGCATCATGACACGGGTGCCCGTGTCACATGACACGGCCCGTGTCATAGCCACCCTCCACTTGTCAGCATGTTTGAAGGAATCCAGCAGCATGACACGGGTGCCCGTGTCATGGGTCCTAAACGCAAGATTTGTATTTGGTCTTTTGGCGCTGAGGGCATTTTTGACGTTTCGCTTGTAATTTTATAATCTGATACATTAGGGTGATCTGAACGTGAAAAAAAAACACTTTTTGAAATTGGGAAATTTGCACGCAAAGGAAAACGAAGAATTTTAGGCGGAAGTCGGATCGATCAAACGCGGAAGCAATTGACGATCCAATCAATCCTTTTTGCATTGTAATGTTTCTTTTCCTTATGTATGTGATTTTCATTGTTTGGATTATGAGTGGCTAAACCCCCCAATGCTAGGGGGTGTCCCTGCGTTATTTGTAATGACATTAACCTTAATTTTATGAATTTCACTGTTTCTTTCTTCATTGTTTTGATTGATTGATTTTATTGTAAGAAAATCAATATTGGAAAATTGGATTTTTATCATCGGTTAACAGATTGTAGGAATGCACTGTTAACGTGTTTTCAATTAAAACTTTTTATCGGATATCAACAAGGAATTGGGATATCATAATTAACCGTGAAAACGTTTGATATGCAAATGCTTGGTATTCATTCTATATGATCAAGGAATTGTAGTATAGTCGGAATACCAAAGGGTTTTCTTTAAAGGAATTTTGGAAAACTATTGTAATAAGACGGTAATGAGTTAGTTACAGTGATATTTTAACAATTATAAACAAATAGTCATTATAAGAATATCTCATACACCCTCCCTAGCATAATTCTCATATTTGTCATCCTTAGTATTATTTTTCTAATTTTATGTTTACAAGTCTTTTGAAGAAAATCTAAACAAACCCTTATGAATTTTTGTTCAACTTGAAATAGTAAACAACTTAATTTGACACGCAGTCCTTGAGATCGATATTCGGGGAATTTCCCTAAGATTACTACAGTGGGCAAAAATAGTACACTTGATATTTTCCCATCAAGTTTTTGGCGCCGTTGCCGGGGACTGTAAAAAAAAATTAAGTTAATTTTCTTATTTTAATTGAACTTTTGTTGCTCTGCGACTAAAATTTTATTGTTTTCTCTGTTTATTATTCTAGTGTTATTGAAATTTTGTTATCTAACTTGTGTCTAACTGTTTATGCGAGGTCAGACCTCAGCTAATTTTTCCTTTGACGCAGAACCAGAAAGAGCTTTGCACGAGAGACGCCGCAAGGCAAGAATTGATAGACTGGCTGATACTGGTTCAAGTGTCCCATATCAGGAAACGGAGGACGACATATCTGTGCACTCTGAATATAGTGACTCTAACTCAGACAGAGAGACTAATCCAGGATTTGATAACATGGCAGGAAACCAACCTCCTGTAGAAAGGCTTTTAGGAGATTATGGAGGGGCTAATGCCCAACCTAACCGGATGACTATTGTTAACCAACCAGTGAATGTTGCTCACTTCCAGTTACATCCGTCAACTATTCGCCAGTTGGAAAGCAAACCGTTCACTGGAAGAATCAATGAGGATGCCAACAAGCATCTTCAGAGATTCTTGACTACCACTACATCTTTGAAGATTGAAGGTCATTCTGAGGAAGCAAAAAGACTTGTGATGTTTCCTTTTACACTTACTGATGATGCAGAAGAATGGTTCTACTCACTACCAGCTGCTAGTATCACAACTTGGTTAGAGATGGAAACAACATTCCTCAACGAATATTTTCCTGCGTCAGTTTTCATCCGGAAGAGATATGATATTGTCAATTTAAAAAAAAAAGGGTGAATCACTTGGAGATGCATATAAAAGATTCAAAAGGTGTTTGACCGCGTGTCCTACTCATAATATGGACGCGACCGAGCAGATGCAAAACTTTGTGAATGGGTTGCGACTCAAGACAAAACAACTTATAGATACTGCTGCAGGTGGCTCAACAAACTTTTCAATAGCCACTGGTATCAAAAGAATCATAGAAGCTATTGCTGTTAATGAACACCTTAAATTATATGATCGCACAGTGAGTCAACCAGATGGTAAGATTGATTTAAAGCTGACAGAGTAAGTTGTGAAAATGGAAGATCAAATTGCTGCAGAAGTTGAAAGAAGGCTGAAGAAGATGAATCTTGGCACACAGACAGTAGCTCAGGTGGAACCTGTTCAAGCTGTGATTTGTGAGATTTGTTGTGGACCACACTTTGCCATGTATTGTTTGGCAACTCAAGAACAGGTTGAACAGATTAATATGTTGAGGCAGAACAATCCGTATGCCAACACGTATAATCCGGGGTGGAAAAATCACCCCAATTTATCTTGGAAAGATCAACAAGGGAACATCCAAAAATCGGTTCAAGGCCAGCAACAATATCAGCCCTAGCAACAACAATATCAGCCACCAGTTCCAAGAAAAGCTGATTGGGAAATTGCCATTGAAAAGATGGCGGCTCACAATTCTCAATTCCAAGAAGAAACGAGGAGTAACTTCAAGAATACTGGAGCCTCTATCAAGAACCTTGAAGTGAAAATGATCCAAATTTCCCAACACCTAGCTATTCCCCAAACTTCAGGGGCTCTTCCAAGTGCAACTGTAACAAATCCAAGAGATAATCACAAAGTCAATACAGTCACAACACGAAGAGGTAAAGAAACTGAAGAGGTGAAAGATAATTCGGAAAGTGAAAATCAAATGATTGAAGTGGAACTGGAAATAAAAGAGAATGAAGTTGTTGAAGAAGAGGAAGAAGTAACCCCACCACCGGAAATCAAAGAAAAAACGGTAGAACCGAAACCGGTGATCAAACTTCCTTATCCAACAAGAAACAAAAAGAAAGGACAGCAAGAGAAGAATTTTGAGAAATTCCTAGAGTTGTTCAAGAAGCTGGAACTGAATATTCCATTACTTGAAGCACTTGAGCAAATGCCCACCTATGCCAAATTCATGAAAGATATCATTTCTAAAAAAAGGACCATGGGAGCTGAACCTATTATTCTAACCGAAACTTGTAGTGCTATTTTGCAGGGACTAAAGATTCCGGTGAAGAAAAAAGATAGAGGAGTTGTCACCATTCCATGCATCATCGGTGACCGGTCATTCAAGAGAGCTCTCATTGATTTGGGAGCGGGCATTAGTTTAATGCCTCTATCCATCTACAAAAAGTTGGGTATTGGTGTTGTTCAAGATACTCGGATGACTCTCCAATTTGCAGACCATTCTGTGAGGCGGCCATATGGAGTAGTCCATGATGTCCTGGTTAGAGTGGACAAGTTTGTGTTTCCGGTTGATTTTGTGATTCTTGAAATGCCTGAAGATGAAGAAATTCATTTAATTTTGGGAAGACCATTCTTAGAAACCGGGAGAGTCCTGATAGATATGGAAGGGGGAACACTCACTTTGAAAGTGTACGATGAAGAGTTGAAAATTGATGTTAGGAACACTTTGAAGTATAAAGATGACGTGGGCACTAGTAGTAACATACAAGTGTTAGAACAAGTGGAAGCTAGTGAACATTTAGAGAGTGTATCCCAATTGCCTCTAGAAAGGGTACTGAGTATGTCTATTTTTGAAGATGATAAGGAAGTCGAAAGTAGTGATATGGAAGTGGTAGCTATGCTTGAAACTCAACCTATCCTGAAAAGAGTTAGAATGCATCGGTGGGAAGAGTTAAGACAACCTATAATGGTTGATGAAGGTGAAGACAAGCCAAAGATATCAGAATTGAAACAACTACCTGAGAATCTCAAATATGTCTTTCTCGACACTGAAGAAAAATGTCCCGCTATTATTAGCGCTAATTTGAAAAGTGTGCAAGAGGACAAGTTAATTGGAGTTCTTAAGAAATTTAAGGGAGCAATTGGGTGGAAAATTGAAGACCTTAAAGGTATAAGTCCTACGGTGTGCATGCACAAAATACTCATGGAAGAAGATCACAAACCGGTTGTGCAGCCCCAAAGGAGATTGAACCCTGTGATGAAGGAGGTAGTGCAAAAGGAAGTTGTTAAGCTATTAGATGCGGGATTGATCTATCCTATATCAGATAGTGCTTGGGTGAGTCTGGTCCATGTGGTGCCCAAAAAGGGAGGAACAACAGTAATAACTAATGAAAAAAATGAGTTGATTCCTACTAGAACTGTTACTGGATGGAGAGTGTGCATTGATTATAGAAGATTGAACTTGGCTACGAGAAAATACCATTTTCCGTTGCCATTCATTGACCAGATGTTGGAGAGACTAGCGGGACATGATTACTATTGTTTTTTGGATGGTTACACCTGATACAATCAAATTGCAGTTGCACCGGAGGATCAAGAGAAGACGGCGTTTACATGTCCCTATGGCATTTTTGCTTATAGAAGGATGCCATTCGGGCTATGTAATGCCCCCGCTACATTCCATAGATGCATGACATCCATTTTTGCTGATATGTTAGAAAAGCACATGGAAGTGTTCATGGATGATTTCTCCGTGTTCGGATCTTCATTTGATCACTGTTTATCTAACCTTTCACTTGTTTTGCACCGATGTCAGGAAAGTAATTTAATCCTGAACTGGGAAAAATGTCATTTCATGGTGCGAGAAGGCATTGTTCTTGGTCATAAGATATCACAAAAAGGGATCGAAGTTGATCAATAGAAAGTGGAAGTAATCTCAAAGCTACCACCATCGATTAATGAGAAAGGTATAAGAAGCTTCTTAGGATATTCGGGTTTTTACTGCAGGTTCATAAGAGACTTCTCGAAGATAGCCAAACCTTTAACTACTCTTTTGGTTAAAGATAAGGCTTTTGTGTTTGATAAGAAGTGCACCGATGCTTTTGAGACACTTAAAAATGAATTAGTGTCGGCACCTATTGTTATTGCTCCCGATTGGTCCCTACCCTTTGAAATTATGTGCGATGCTAGTGATATTGCGGTGGGAGCTGTATTGGGACAGCGAAGGAATAAGTTGTTGCATGTTATTTATTATGCTAGTCACGTTTTGAACCCTGCGCAGATTAATTACGCGACCACCGAAAAGGAGTTGTTAGCTGTGGTTTATGCCTTTGATAAATTCAGGCAATATCTGTTGGGTTCAAAAGTGATTGTTTATACTGACCATGCTGCTTTGAAGTACCTTTTTGCCAAACAGGATTCAAACCCTAGGCTTTTGAGGTGGATTCTACTCCTTCAAGAATTTGATGTTGAGATTCGTGATAAAAAAGTTTGTGAGAACACTGTAGCAGATCACTTGTCGCGAATGTCACCGATCGAAGAAAATGAGGATTAGCGTCCTATAAAGGATGAGTTCACAGACGAACACATCCTATCTGTGATTGGTGTTCCATGGTTTGCAGATTATGCGAACTATCTGGTCGGTGGTATTATACCCGACGATTTTGATACTAACAGAAGAAAAAAGTTTGTTCATGATTGCAGGCTTTATCTGTGGGATGATCCTTATCTGTATAAAAGAGGAGTGGATGGTTTGGTCAGAAGGTGTATACCTGAAGGAGAACAGAAAGATGTATTAAAAGCATGTCATGATTCCGAGTACGGAGGGCATTTTAGTGGTGATAGGACAGCTGGTAAAGTCCTTCAATCAGGGCTATATTGGCCTACATTATTCAAAGATGCTCAGCAATTGGTAAAGGAGTGTGACAGATGTCAGAGGACCGGAAACATATCAAGAAGGAACCAAATGCCCCAAAATTCTATGCTTGAAGTAGAGATATTTGATGTGTGGGGGATAGACTTCATGGGACCATTTCCTCAGTCATTCGGAAAAACATACATCTTGGTTGCGGTGGATTACGTGTCAAAGTGGGTTGAAGCAGTGGCATTGCCCACCAACGATGCGAAAGTGGTTACCAAATTCTTAAAAGATAATATATTCGCAAGATTTGGTGTACCAAGAGCTTTAATAAGTGATGGAGGAACTCATTTCCTAAATCACCTCATGGAGAGGCTTCTACAAAAATATAACGTGAAACACCGGGTGGCCACTCCATACCATCCGCAAACAAGTGGCCAAGTAGAGGTATCCAATAGACAACTCAAACAAATTCTGGAAAAGACAGTTAACACGTCTCGAAAAGATTGGTCTGTTAAGTTGGATGACGCTCTATGGGCGTACCGAACGGCGTTCAAAACACCGATCAGAATGTCACCGTATCAGTTGGTCTATGGAAAGGCATGTCATTTACCATTGGAACTTGAACACAAGGCTTTCTGGGCTACTAAGTATTTGAATATGGACCTAGCTAATGCCGGAAGATCTCGCATACTCCAACTGCATGAACTGGAGGAATTCCGGAACCGGGCATATAAGAATGCTAAGATGTACAAAGATCAAACAAAGAAATGGCATGACAAGAGAATTCAAATGAAAGAATTTTTCGAAGGACAACTTGTCCTACTGTATAACTCAAGGTTGAAACTCTTTCATGGGAAACTCAAATCTAAGTGGTCGGGACCGTTTGAGGTGCATCGAGTCTTCACGCATGGGGCAGTCGAGATAAAGAATCAAGATAACAGAGACATTTTCAAAGTGAACGGGCAAAGGTTGAAGCCTTATTTTCAAGAACAACCTAGAGATCAAGCAAATGTCATTCGTCTTGTCCAGTAGGACGAATGACCATCGAGCCATGCGACGTTAAACGCAGCGCTGCGTGGGAGGCAACCCATGATGATTTCATTTAACTTCTATTTGTTCATTTTGTAGGTAGGTTGAAGCAACATCTCACAGAGTCAGTAAAGAAAAGAAAAATGGTCCGAATGGTGGAAAAACGTGTTTTTTTCAAAACGTCAGGGCCCTGACACGGGTGCCCGTGTCCCATGACACGGTCCGTGTCAGGAGGATGGAGCTTGTCTGAGATTTTGAGGAATACAGGGGTGCAACACGGGTGCCCGTGTTGTGCAACACGGGTGCCCGTGTTGTGCAACACGGCCCGTGTTGCAAAGTCTGAACAACCCCTGATTTTTGTGTGATTTTGTGACAATGCAGGGGCCTGACACGGGTACCCGTGTTGCGCAACATGGCCCGTGTCAGGAGTGCGGGACAGTTTTTTTAAAATTTTAGACACTTTTTATGAGTGGGGCCCACTATTTTATTTAACTTAACGACTCATTTACCCTTAATTGCATTTTTCAGTTTTAATTTTCTCATAACTTTGCTTTCTTCTCCACTTTCTCTTCTTCTAAAACCCTAGCCTCCATTGTTACCTCACCAAAAAACCTTCCATTTCTCCAACACCCACTCACCAAAAATCCATACTCTCTTCACAAAAAGTGTTCCCCTCGTCTCCCTTGTCACTCCTACGGTGACTTTTTTCCCTAATTCAAATTTCGAATTTTGTTTGTTCATTTTTTCAGGTAGTCAACAATGCCTCCAAGAAGAGACACTGGAAAGGCCGTAGCGGAGCCATCTCGCCCCAGGAAGAGGGCACACCGTATGGCAAATGCTCATGACATACTGTTTGAGGAGCCGAAGCATCAACGGAAATACTCCGTATTGGTCAAGCGTAAGTTAATTCCCGCGAGGTATATCTGTAATGACTCACTCATTATCCTTAGCGGAACTGGGAGAAGTCTTGAAGCTGCCTAGCTTCGGACCTGGAGCTCCCCCAACTAACTTTGATGCAGGTGACTTCTGGAGAGCTATCACGGGAAATCCCGAGTATGTTGCTAAGGCGGCAAAGGCTTCGTGCATCCACAATCCTTGCTTCAGGAATGCACAGAAAGGCTTGGCATACACTCTGTTTTGTAGAGGAGACAGCACGGGTGTAGCGACTCAGAAAGAATTATACCTGTTGTATGGCATGGCCAACAAAGAGCTGATCAATGTCGCGGCTTTCGCGGCTAACCATCTGAAACGAGTGGCAAATGCCACCTCGGGAGAGATATCAGTGGGAGGCATGATAACCCAAATTGCCGACCACTTTGGTTATGGTGCTTTGCTGAGGGAAGAGCCTATTGTGACAGGTAAGACAAAAATCGACCTGGCCACCCTCACAACGCAAGGTATGATAAAGGTCTTTAATGATTACTACTCTTTGGTTAGCCGTAACCAGCATTTGTTGGCATTACCTGCGCCTGATTTCATAAGCATTGAAAATGAGGCTAATTGGATATACGTGAGTCCTGTACAAGACGACGATGTTGTTTTTGATGATGTTGCAGGTACAGATGAAGAAGAAGGTTATCAACCGGAGATGGCGCCTATGCTGCCAGTTGGTAACTCCGCCAACCAAGGAACAGGTTCATCGTGGAGCATGGGTGAGAAGGATTGGGAATGGATGCAAAGCGAAATGTGCTACCTCCGAAGTGAGCAAACTCGACAAGGAGAAGAGCAAACCTGACAGGGGAAAGAGAAAATCCGACAAGGAAAGCTTATCAGAGAAATGCACGAATGGTTGAAGCAGATGCATCTGTGAGACCAACCACCTCAACCCCCTCAGTAGGCTTCTGTGAGTCCCCTATTCGCATTAGTTCTACATCAGTGGGGACACTGATGAGTTCTGGTGTATGAGGTTTTATTTATATTGTCGTTTTTTTAGTTATTGTGTGTTATTTCTTTACTGTTTCGTTTACTTTAATTGAGAGTCTGTTTTGCTTGAATGAATAATTGGAATCACTTGTGAAATCATCCCCGAGCTGAAAAATATGATGATATTTGGTCTTGCGAGTGAGAGAAGGAAAAAGTGCAGAGGGTTAAGTGAAAAAGAATCGGGTGAAGAAAGAGAAAAATCTTGATGTGAAAGTATAATGCAAACACATTGAATCTGATGAGTAAGTAGCGAGTCCGACATGTAGATTTGTGCCATGGTACTTAAATCTGAGAAGTACCCCTTATTAGTTTATCATGACAATCAGGCTTCATTTTTACTAGTTGTTGTGCAAGGTTGATCGAGAAAAAAAAAGAGAAAAGACACCGAAAAAAAAGAGATAAATAAACAATCGATCCTTCTAAGTTGGGTAACCATCACCCGGTTATTCAGCCTAACGGCGGTTGAACCCAAAAGTTGGTGTCTCAAAAAAAATTTGTCAACCAACCTTGTGCATACAATGAAAAATCACAAAAAGACTTAAAATGAGTGTCCGAATGAAAAGGGGGAAAATTGATAGGAAGACCTAAGCCCAAAGCATAGTCTGAGAGGTTACCGAAAAGAGGGTTGAGGCCCGTGGTGTGACCACGGTTAGGTGTTTGCAAGATATTTTCATTGAGAGAGAAGTACCAAAAGTATCCGCCCGGTGATTTGGATCTTATCTGAAGCACGAGTATCCTCATTTCATCTCGAAAGATACAAGATTTATGCTTGAGGAAAAGCAAAAATTCAAGTTCGGGGGAGTTTAATCGGTGATTTCCAGCTATTATTTCAAGACATGTTAGTTATTGTTTTTCTATGTTTATTGTGCGTTTTCGAGTCTTATGTTTCGATATTGTGTGTTATTTCGTTTCTTGGCAAGGATGTTGCATGTGATCTTTTATATCATTGGTGCGTTTAATTTGGTGGTTTTTAGTGTATTTTTAGGCAGATATCAAGTCGGTGATCAGATACGAAGGAAACAGTGATTCGCGTGCGAAGAAACGGAGAAAGAGGGGGTCCAGAAGCCTGACACTGGTGCCCGTGTCACCTGACATGGCCCGTGTCAGGAAGTCTATGCAAAGTGTGAGAATTCCAGCATCATGACACGGGTGCCCGTGTCATAGGCCCCCCCACTTGTCAGCATGTTTGAAGGAATCCAGCAGCATGACACGGGTGCCTGTGTCACATGACACGGCCCGTGTCATAGGTCCTGAACGCAAGATTTTTATTTGGTCTTTTGGCGCTGAGGGCATTTTTTACGTTTCACTTGTAATTTTGTAATCTGATACATTAGGGTGATCTGAACGTGAAAAAAAACACTTTTTGAAATTGGGAAATTTGCACGCAAAGGAAAACGAAGAATTTTAGGGGGAAGTCAGATCGATCAAACGCGGAAGAAATTGACGATCCAATCAATCCTTTTTGCATTGTAATGTTTCTTTTCCTTTTGTATGTGATTTTCATTGTTTGGATTATGAGTGGCTAAACCCCCCAATGCTAGGGGGTGTCCCTGAGTTATTTGTAATGACATTGACCTTAATTTTATGAATTTCACTGTTTCTTTCTTCATTGTTTTGATTGATTGATTTTATTGTAAGAAAATCAATATTGGAAAATTGGTTTTTTATCATCGGTTAACAGATTGTAGGAATGCACTATTAACGTGTTTTCAATTAAAACTTTTTATCGGATATCAACAAGGAATTGGTATATCATAATTAACCGTGAAAACTTTTGATATGCAAATGCTTGGTATTCATTCTATATGATCAAGGAATTGTAGTATAGTCAGAATACCAAAGGGTTTTCTTTAAAGGAATTTTGGAAAACTATTGTAATAAGACGGTAATGAGTTAGTTACAGTGATATTTTAACAATTATAAACAAATAGTCATTATAAGAATATCTCATACACCCTCCCTAGCATAATTCTCATATTTGTCATCCTTAGTATTATTTTTCTAATTTTATGTTTACAAGTCTTTTGAAGAAAATTTAAACAAACCCTTATGAATTTTTGTTCAACTTGAAATAGTAAACAACTTAATTTGACACGCAGTCCTTGAGATCGATATTCAGGGAATTTCCCTAAGATTACTACAGTGGGCAAAACTAATACACTTGCTATTTTCCCATCAGGGACACCGAGCACGTCTCCTCGTCTGGAAAAAACGACCTATCATGGGTTGCGGACGAACCCTTGGAAGAAGAATCTTATTTCTGCGATGAGACGACCCACGCTTATGCCGTGGTGGAAGACCTGGGTCCCAAGGAGTCTGGGAATTGGCAGTGTCGTGCTCCTCAAGAGGCGGACCGGATATGTCATCGCTTCTCGGGGAAACAGTTCGCCATGTACGAGTTTGCCTTTCGAGAGGCGAGGGTCAGGCTGCCCTTCAACTCGTTTCAAATGTTGGTCTTTAAGTGGCTTCGGCTGGCGCCGTCGCAGTTGCACCTC
Organism: Lathyrus aphaca; assembly: GCA_963966055.1. Classification (NCBI taxonomy): domain Eukaryota; kingdom Viridiplantae; phylum Streptophyta; class Magnoliopsida; order Fabales; family Fabaceae; genus Lathyrus; species Lathyrus aphaca. The sequence goes on from OZ014521.1 coordinate 331,842,708, forward strand.
AACGCCATTGCTTTCATGCGGGCGTACGAATAAGTTTTCTGTTTCCTCGGTGTCGGGTGTACTCGGCCCCTATTTTTCCATATTTTTCACCTGAAACGGTCCGGTCTTCGAGGGCGTCACAGCTGGGTGTTCTTTAAGCAGCCGGTGAGGTTATTCAAAACGTATGTGGATTCCGCCCGACACTTCAAATGGCGATGGTATGTGGTGAGGCCGATCACCCGTTTTGCCATGCACTAAGCGAGATGCGGACGGGGAGGAGACACCTATGTCGAGGATACCGTTGAGGTGGCAGCCCGACCATTTTGACCTTTCAACCAACCATTATCGGGTGAAGTTCTCGAGTCTGTGTGTCGAGGACAGACTGTCTTACAAGAAGCTGGCGGAGTATGTGCAGAGTTTCAACTTGGCGGTTTGTGTCGACCGCAAAGGTGCCCCTTATGTCGATGAGGCTGGGATGCCGATCTGCGAGCCTCGTCTCATCAACACGAAGGCTCTGATCGAGTGTGATGCGGACGAGGAGGCTATAGAACTGTTGAGTAGGTGTTCTTTTATTCTTATTTTCCTTTATTGTGTTTTGCCCACTGACGTTTGTGTTTTTTTGTAGGTGTTATGCCCTCTGCTCGTGACCGAGTTCTCAAGCTGGCCAACCAAGAAAGAGCCCCGGACAGGGTTCCCAAGAAAAAGAAGAAGGAGGCACCTCGTGTTCAGGAAGTGGCTGGTGACTCTAGGGCAGGTACCTCGAACACTGCTAGCCCGGTGCCTACTTCCCCACCGCCCGTTCAACGCTCTTCTCAATTCCACATACAAGACAGCCCGCCTCCTTCTACCTCCCCTCTCCTCAAGCGGAAGCGCTTGGATGGGGCTCTTGCTAGGTCTACTTGGGCGGGGGGCAACAGTCCGGGTGGCCCTGGGAGCTATCTACTGCCCCCTTGCTATATAGAGCAGGAGTATTTCAAAGTTGAAGGTGTTGTTGCGGTGTCAGCGCCCGAGGCGAAGGCCATCCTGAGCCAGGATGCTGATGTCTGGCGAAGGGAGTTGGCAAGGGATCTGGCTGCGGTCATCAGGGTGATGGAGACGACCATGGTTCTGACCGACACCTCCGTTTCCACGGCTTTCTTGGAGGATGCCCTTCTGAAGGCCCGTTCTGAGAAGGACAAGTTGTCAAAGGACCTGTCCGATTATAAGAAGGAGCATCAGCTGCAGGAGAGGCTGAAGAAAGAGCTGGAGGAAGTAAAGGTGGAGCGGGACACACTGAAGAAAGAGAAGGCGAGCTTGGAGGAGCAAGCTGCTGAGCATAAGAAAGTGGTCGAGGAAAATGTTGAGCTCCGTGCTCGTTTGGCTTTGCTCGAGGGCACCGTTCGTCCCCTGGCGGATGAGAATGAATAGGAGCTTGCTCTCCGTTCCTGGGGTGAATTGGTGGGCCACATCCGTTCGCTAAACTAGGATCTGGTGACCATGTTCAAAGAAGGGTTCGACAACGCTGTCGACCAGCTGAGAATATTGAACCCCGGGTTGGTGACGGAGGGGTCGGCCCACAATTACTGCGTCTCTGACGGGGAGATTGTGTGTCCCTTCGAAGCGGAAGAGGAGCTGGAAGAAGAAAAAGAGTAACTCCGGGCGGAGTCTTTGGATTTTTGTGTGTTTGTTTATTTCTATGGCATGCGTGCCCATGTATGATGGCCTCCGTGCCTGTATAAATATTGGCCTTCGGGCTCACTTTTGTATTCTCTTTGGCTACGGCCGTGTTTGAATGAATGTTTCAAGTTTTTGCTATTACCTTGCTCGGTTCTGTTCATTTTTGCATTTGCTATATTTTTTTTTGAACTGTTTATACTCGACTATTTTTTGAACTGTTTATGCTCGACTATGTTGGTCTCGTCGATTTAGGGAACCAATGAGGTAGCGGGCATTGTGCTCGCCAAAAATCGAGGTCGAGTTCGCGTTTGGAGAACTCCGACCTCGGGGCTTGGGCCTTCCCATTGCGAGCTGGGTGCCCTACCAATCGTGGTACTGCGACGCTGGGGCTCGTTTGAGGTGCCCAATGTCGGGGAGGGTTGTGTCCGCTGGAAAGGTTGTGTTCATCCCTGGGTAGCGTGGATCCTCCCTGTTGTTTTGGTGGTGGAGAGTGTGGTCATACCTCCCATGTCTCCCCGCGACATATTTAGCTGTAATATTGTCTAAGTTTCTCTGTGTTCCATGGTCGAGCGAGCTCTTCACCTTGTAGATTTTCTAGATAGTAGGCCCCGTTGCTCGTCTTGTCACGGACGCAGTAGGGACCTTCCCAGTTGGCGGCCAATTTACCCTCTCTTGGGATTTTTTTATTTCTTCTGAGGACCAGGTTGCCCACCTGGAACTCTCTCTTTATGACCTTTGCATCGTGGCGTAAGGCTATTTTTTGTTTGAGGGATATTTCCCCAAGGGCTGCTTCGGAGCGGATCTCGTCGACGAGTTCTAGCTCAGCTCTAAGTGCCTCTTCATTCATCTCCTCGTCAAGGGGCTCCTCTATGCATCTCGTCGGCTCTCGTATTTCTATTGGGATGACTGCTTCGGTGCCGTATGTTAGCCTGAATGGGGTTTCCCCGGTCGTGGAGTGTGGTGTCGTGTGGTATGCCCACAGGACGTTGTGTAACTCCTCGACCCATACCCTTTTTGCCTCGCCGAGTCTGCGCTTCAGTCCACGTAGGATTACCCTGTTAGTTGCCTCTGCTTATCCGTTGGTTTGAGGGTGCTCGACGGATGTGAAATGTTGTTTAGTGCCCAAGCTGGCCACGAAGTCCTGAAAGCCTCCGTCCGTGAATTGCGTCCCGTTGTCCGTGATGAGGACCTGAGGTATGCCGAACCGAGCGAGGATATTTTGTTTGAAAATTCGAAGAATGTTCTGCGCCGTTATTTTGGCCAGTGCCTCTGCTTCGATCCATTTGGTGAAATAGTCTACCCCTACAATGAGGTATTTGTTCTGGTATGACCCAGTTACGAAGGGCCCGAGGATGTCCATGCCCCACCATGCGAAGGGCAAAGGAGAGGAGAGTGTTTTTAGTTCGTTCAGGGGTGCGAGGTGCATGTAGGTGTGTTGTTGACATTTGTCGCATTTTTTGACGTGTTCTTTGGAGTCGTGTTGCATAGTCGGCCAGTAGTAGCCTGCTCGATGAGCCTTGCATGCGAGCGATCGTCCGCCGGGATGTTAGGCGTTGATTCCTCAGTGCATCTCCCCCAATATGTTGGGAACTTTCTCTTCTTCGACGCATTTGAGTAACGGGATGGAGAGTCCTCTACGGTAGAGTTTCCCCTCGAGGAGGACATACGAGCACGCCCTAAGTTTGATAGAGGATGCCTCTTTAGGGTCAGTGGGGAGTTCGCCCTTTGTGAGGTAATCATAGATGGGTGTCATCCAGCAATGAGTGTCCCCGATCATGTTAACCTCGAGTGGAAGAGGCGGTTTCTCGATGCTAGGTCGGGGAAGGATTTCTTGGATTACTGATTTGTTTCCGCCCTTCCTTCTCGTGCTAGCCAGTTTCGATAGGATGTCTGCTCGCGTGTTATGCTCGCGAGGTACGTGTTGAACTTCCCACTTCTCGAATTTTTCGAGTCTTTCTTTGACCAAAGCTAAATACTCGATGAGGTTGTCGTTCTTGGTTTGGTACTCTCCCCGTACTTGTGATGCCACGAGCTGGGAGTCTGTTGATATTTTTACTTCCTTTGCTCCTAAGTCTTCGGCCAATCTTAGACCGGCGATGAAAGCCTCATATTCGACTTGGTTGTTGGAGGTTGGGAAGGCTAGTGCTAGTGAAACCTCAATCAGGATTCCATCCTTGTTTTCGAGGATGATCCCGGCCCCTCTGCTCGTCGAGCTGGAGGCGCCGTCGACGAAGATCGTCCATTTATGGGCGCCGTCCGCTGGTGTTGGGTGGTGAGTCATTTCCGCGATAAAGTCGGCCAGGGCTTGAGCTTTCAAAGCTTTCATGTTCTCGTACTGTATGTCAAATTCGGAAAGTTCCAGCGACCATTTTAACATTCTGCCGGCCATGTCCAGTCGATCAAGGAGTTGTTTTATCGGTTGGTCAGTTCTTACCTTGATCTAGTGAGCGAGGTTGTAATGACGTAATTTTCTCGCGGCGTTTATGAGAGCTAATGCAACTTTTTCGATTTGCTAGTATCTGAGCTCGGGGCCTTGGAGTGCTTTGCTCGTGAAGTAGATGGGTTTTTGTCCCTCGTCAGTTTCTATGATAAGGGAGGCACTGACGGGACCGAGGGTTCGGAGAGGGCCTTCTTCAGATGGAGCAGTGCTCGTTCGCACTCATCGGTCAATTCAAAGGTGGCCTCCTTACGGAGGAGTTTAAAGAAAGGTAGCGTGTGCTGGGCGGATTTGGCGATGAAACGGGAGAGCGAGGTAAGCACCCCGTTGAGGGATTGAATGGACGTTTTAGATTTCGGGGTCGGAAACTCCGAGAATGCTCGACATTTGTCGGGGTTGGCCTCGATTCCCCTCTCGGTGAGGTAGAAACCTAGGAATTTTCCTGCTCGAACGCCGAATGTGCATTTTTTAGGGTTAAACCTCATCTTGCATTGTCTCGCCTGCTCGAAGACTTTCTAGAGGTGTCGAGCGTGGTCAGTCTCCTCGTGTGATTTGATGATCATGTCGTCCATGTATTCCTCGAGCATATCCCCGATTTCCCCTCGGAAGACTTTGTTCATCATGCGCTGGTACGTGGCCCCGACGTTCTTTAGTCCGAAAGGCATTACGTTGTAATAGTAATTGCCGGTCGGGGTCATGAATGTCGTGTGTCTCTTGTCCATGTCCGACATAGGGATTTGATTATATCCACTGTATGCGTCCATGAAGTACAAAAGTTTGAAACCTGCAGAATTGTCGACGAGTTTATCTATGTTCGGGAGAGGAAAAACATCTTTGGGACAAGCCCTATTAAGATCAGTATAATCAACACACATACGCCATTTTCCATTATTTTTCTTAACGAGGACTACATTAGAGAGCCAGGTTGTTTACTGGGCTTCAGAAATAAAATTTGCCTTTAGGAGGTCTTTTACAGCTCGCTCGGCAGCCTCCACTTTCTCAGGGGACTGCTTGCGCCTACACTGTGCTACATGCCTGATTGCCCCGTCTAAAGCTAATTGGTGACATGCGACCTCAGGGTCTAAGACGGGAATTTTCGCGGCGTTCCATGCGAAGAGATCAGAGTTCTCCTTGAGGCATATCGCAAGTTGCTTCCTTGTTTCCTCAGGCATTCCCTTGCCTATCTTTACTGTTTCGTCGGGGTTATCGCCCAGAGGGACGAGCTCGAACTCTCCGTCTGGGATTGGGCGGAACGGGTGCGTGGGAGCCTGTCCCTCGGTGGGTGTCCGTTCGTCAGTTTCGTCCTGGCCGATGCAGCAATCGAGGTCGATGGTGTTGATTCCCTGGGGGGAGGCTCCTCGGCCCTGGGCTTTTTGTTACTCTTCGTGTTGACTGTGGCATGTCCTTTTACTACGGCATTGTAACACCTTCGGGCGGCTTCGATGTCGCCATGGATGGTGATTAATCGACCTAGTTTGGTGTAATATTTCATCTTCAGGTGGACGGTAGACGGGACCGCCGTTAGCTCAGCTAGAGTCGGGCGGCCGAGGATGCAGTTGCAAAGGGAGGGACATTTTATGACCAGGAACTGGATCTTGATTTTTCTGGCCGTCTCTTGCTCTCCGAAGGTGACGAGGAGCTCGGCGTAGCCCCACGACTTTGTCGTGGCCCCGTTGAACCCTTGGAGGTCGGATCCGACGTAGGGGATAGGTTGGTTTTGTCCAATTTTAGGGTCTTGAAAAGGTGAACGTACATGATGTCCACCGAACTGCCTTGGTCGACCAGAATGCGTCGGGCGTTGAAGTGAGCCATCTTGGCTCTAATCAGCAACGGGATGCCCGAGTTGGGGGAACCGTCCGGAAGCTCCTCTAGAAAGAAGGATATTGGGTTGGACTTGCCTCGGTATTTTGTCAGCGTTGCCTTTTGCTCGGGTGCAGTCAGAAGGAGTTCGTCGAACTTGCGCTTTACCGAAAGGGCGGCGGCCTCGCCGTTCATCCCTCCGCCTGATATGACAAGGGCAGTTGGAAAGTCTTCCCAGGGGATGAGAGCAGTGATCAGCCCTTCTGGTGGGGTACTGGGGAAGCCGAAGTCTTCTGGTCGTGATATGCAAAGGGCCACCTGATAGGAAGATTCGTCGGGGGGAGTGTCCTCCCGGGGTCTTTTCTTTTCTGGCTCTTCGTGTTTGGAGGTTTCGTTCCTCCTAGTGTATTGCTTGAGATGTCCTTCTTTGATCAAAATCTCTATTGCGTCTTTCAGGTGAACGCAATCTTCAGTCACATGCCCATGGCTTCTGTGGAACCTGCAGTACTTGGACTTGTCGGTGTGAGGTTTGGGTGCAGAAGGTTTTGGGAACCTTACCCTGCCCTGTTTGAACTCGTAGTTGATGCATTCGGCGAGGATGCGCTCGCGGGGGCTGTCAGCAATGTATACTCGTTGTATTGGCCCGCGGGGCCTCTTCCTTCCCGGGGTTCACAGGGTTTTTCTTCCATTCGTCTTTCCCCGTTGCGACGGGGAACGTTCAGATCCTCGCGCTTGGGGTGGTCGGTTTCCCCGGTGTTGCGGCTACTGCGAGCGTTGTGGGCAACATGCTTTTCCTCGTATCTGATGTAAGCTTGGGCTTTATGCAGGAGGTCATTCAGAGTGCGGGGAGGTTCTATCCCAACTGCTCGGCTAAGTTCGCTTCCGGGCAAGAGTCCCCTCTCGAGGAGATACTTCTTCATGTGTTCCGTGGTATCCACCTCGATAGCCTCTTGGTTGAATCGTTCGATATACGAGCGCAATGTCTCATTTTTCCTTTGCACTATGGCTTCGAGGGTCGCTTCTGTCTTGGGGTGGCGTCAGGAAGCTGTAAAATGCCTCGTGAACATGGATCTCATAACCCTCCAGGATGTGATGGACTCTAGGGCCAAGCTTTTGTACCAGGCCATGGCTCCTTTCCTGAGGGTTGTCGAGAACAGCCTGCATTTGAGGTGCCCGGTGATGTCGTTGCGGTAGTCGAGCATCGCGTTGACATTGTTGACGTGATCGTAGGGGTCGGTGGTCCCATCGTAGATGGCCAAGTTTGGAGGCTTCTCCATGCCTTTGGGGAGTGGAGCCTCCATTATTGCCCGTGACAGGGGGCAATGTAGGTCTTCTTCATCGCTCCTCGGTGGGGAGAGCTCGTTATGGTCGGGGCTTCGATCGCGCCTTGGCGAGGTCCCCGATCGGTCGGAATCATGGCGGGTACGCGCCCTACTCTTGTTGGGTTCTGGGGAGCATCGTCCCTGTTTCTTTGTTGCTTCTGGACGTTGTTGCGTCCTCCTTTCTTGCTGAGGTCGGCCCTCCTGTCGATCAGCTTCTAGGGCCATGATCCTCTCGTGCTGCTGGTAGAGCATGGAGTTGGCCTGGTTGAGGGCATTCACCATAGCAATCATGGTGGCGTCCCCTTCGACGGGAATGGGGATGGGTTGGAACGTGTCAGCCTCCTGGTCTTGAACTTGAGGCGGGTTCCCATTGTTCTCGGGTTCAGGAGACGGGGTGGTTGGGCGCCCATCTCGGGCGTCAGATTCATGGTATTGCAGATTGTCTTCCATCGTGTAGTCGACAAGGGGACGGTTGCGTTCATTGAGCTGTTCTCTGGACATGTTGGAAGGATGGTGTTTGAGCTTTGATCTTCTGTTATGGAAGAAGGGGAAGCTAGTTTCCCACAGACGGCGCCACTGATCTTACCTGATCAGGAGGACCTTCCAGTGATTTGATGCAACAGCCAAAGAATGGGAGAAAGGGAGTGTACCTGCAAGGCACTCCGATGCTTAAGTGAGTAGAGGTACAATGAAATAGGTAAGTTATAGAGTGTATCAGACTACCTGACCCTTTAGTGAGAAAAGGTATTTATAGTGAGCCCCTAATGCTGAGCCAAGGTTCTTCTTTGGGCTGGGTCAGCTAAGCCCAAGGAAGAACTGCCAAGGAACGCGTGAGAAGCGTGAAGACCTAGCTAAGAAGTCAGGTCCTTGGTCCAACTGCCCCTATCTTTCAGGAGATAATAAGGGACAGTTGGGTGACGTGGCAAGTAACTTGGTAGACTTGCTCTTCGCCCGTCCTGAATGAGTTCCCGTGGTATGATAAAGTTGCCCGACCGTAAGATGTTTCTGCCCGTCTGCTAGGTGTCCCTGCTCGAGTATATGGGCCTTTTGCTCGACGTGTTGGGTCATAACCCAATTTAGTCTTGAGGCCCAATCCGGAACAGTTGGTTTTGTTGATGTGCTGATACAGCTGTTGGTTTGAAGGGGAGTCCTCTATGTTGTGTGTTTCTTGCTGCTGTTGTGTTTCTCTGATATTTTCTATGATAATGCTTAAATTTTTTTAGCCAAAAAATTTGCCAAAGGGGGAGTATGTAGATATTTTAGATTGGCTATATTTTATGGTAAAACTTATGTTTGTATCTGGATGTTATAATTAATGTTATGACATGTGATTTAAGCATTATGCAGGTGTGAAGTGTTTGTGTGCAGCTGTTTTAATCAGGATGTCAAGACTGATGTCATGACATCTCTGACTGGGCCTGAAGATCTAAGTGAATTCTATTTTGTGTGCGCATCCTTCAGTCATTATTGCTGATATTCTGTTGTGGTTTTAGCGCGATTTTATCAGAAGGAAAAGAAGGATTCGGCTTGGAGTTATTTTAGCAGAACATTTGTTCTTGCTATTTTTGTTCCTTTATTTGAGGAATTATTATTTCTGATTTGTGCAAGTTCAGCAGATCCATTTCTCATTCAAGGATCTACTTAAGGCTGCTTTACCCTAGTGTGAACGTGTGGAAAATAAGGATTGTGTATTAAGTGTTTTTCACGTGCATGTTAGTTTCTTGTGAGCCAAGCAATTATCTTTTGATGATTATTGTTTTGGACTAGGTATACATTTGTATTTTGTCCACTCAAAGCTTTTAAGCAAGAGTATTTGTATTTGACTGAAACTTTTAAGCAAGATCAAAGATTGTTTTGAAGAGTGTCTTTGTTTTGGTTGTGTTGTTTGTTTAAGATCACTGTTGTGATTGAGGGGGAGTGAGAGAGGTCTCTTATCTAGGAGTTCCTAGGTAGAACTGTCATTGGGTAGAGATTAAATGAAAAGATTGCAAACTGGGGTGTTTGTTGTGGAACTTTGAATTGATACTACTGATAGTGAAGTTCCCTCCTGGCTTGGTAGTCCCCAGAGTAGGTGTGATTGCACCGAACTGGGTTAACAACTCTCTGTGCTCTTTAATTTTGTCTTTGTCTTTTATTATGTTTTTAATATTGTTATTATTGGTGTCGTGACATCGTATTCGATATTGTATATCAGTTGCCAGAATTTCAAATATGACCAACAAATCTATTTAACTCAATTATCACATATCTATTTAATTATAATATTTCACATAGATATAATATTTGTTTTAATATTTCACATAGATATAATATTTATTTTAATGTAGGTTTATTTTTTCTCGTATATATATTGAGTTCTAAAATAAAATTGACATAGAGTAATGCATATCAATTAAAATTTTATATAAGTTTTTTTTTGTTAAAATTAATTTTTTTTAATAATCAAACAACCAATATAATAAAGGGAATATTAGAGATACTCAAATCCAATAAACATAATAAAAAAAAAACCGACAAACTCCAATTCATAGAAAATCAAGTTACAAAAAATCACTATGACATTTGAGCCAATCAAAATATATACAAGTAGATTTATGTTTATTCCTAATCAGACTCCACCACCACGAGAATAATATAATTATATCTATAATAATCTCCGGATTTGAAACCTGGTCCGCAAATATAATCATATTACGAGAGCGTCAAATACACCAACACACGGCAAACCAGATAAAGTTCGCCACTCATTTGAAATAAAACTTCAACAATGCAAAGATCCATTTGAAGAGGTGATTAATGGAATCGATTTCCACAAAATACGAGATACCAAGTCATGTTGCCAATCGCTTCCTCACAAAAGATATTTTCGGACAGGAAAAGAAGAGATGAGAATTATTTTCATCGTTACGGAAACAAAAAACACAATTTGTCGTGTACATTAGACACAATCTCTCTCCTAACCAAATTAGCGTGAATCAGTAACCTATCCGGTAATAATCGCCAAGAGAATATCCCTTTAACGGAACTTTTACACTCCAAAGCAACTCCAAAACCACTTACAGCTCATTCTGTAAAACTTGTCCAACCATAATTAATGAAATAGATTCATAACAAAAATTAACCGAAAAAATAGAATCAGCACCAAGCGGCCAAATGAAATTATCAATGATAACAATCTCAAAGTGGGGACAATTCAACAAACTAATTATTGACACGAAAGTATAAATTGAAAAATGGTTATGATTAATAATTGACTCAAAGAGAAAGGTTTATCGTAAATTTTATGAATGGTGTAGATTCTTTTTACATCATATAACCTAATATTTTCCGTGTAAAAAAACTATATATATATAAGAAAATATATATAACAACATGTATATGACTCTATTTGCAGAAGTGTGAATTGGAAGTCTTACGAATTTATGTTGGCATAAAATTGAAATCTCAATATCCCATTTATTTATTTTTAAAGTAAAATTTCAAACCCATTAAAAAAAGCAGTGTAAATATTTATAATACTGACAAATAATTTCCCCTCTCCTATAAAGCAAAGGCATAGTGATATATATATATATATATATATATATATATATATATATATATATATATATATATATATATATATATATATATATATATATATATGTTCACATTGTGAATAACCAGAACTAAAATGGCATCATTTGATTTCAACGTCTTTCTATTACTCTCTCTTTTATCCAATACTAACATTACTCGAATCGAAGATCATGTTAAAACTCTTCATCTTCATGATTTCTCTTATTTCAATAGGAGCAGTTTTCCAAAACACTTTGTTTTCGGAACGTCCTCTTCTGCATTCCAGGCACCAACAATAATTTTCTTGCAGTTTTCTTATTTATTGCTTTTATTATTATTATTTTTTTAAAAGATTTTATTATTATTATTATTATTATTATTATTATTATTATTATTGCTGCAGAAATTAACTTTTTTTTTTTGTTTTGATCTGATGTTCTTTTTTTGTGTGAATATTTTATAGATTGAAGGTGCAGCTAGGGAAGATGGAAAAGGAGTTAGTATATGGGATACATTCACCCATACGAACCCAGGTTGTTATAATATATATAATATAACATTTAGTCTTGATCTCTCATTGGATATATATCATACTACAATACTCTCATTTTTTAATATCATTTAGTCTTTGTCTCTTATTGAAAAACATTTAGTCTTGATCTCTTATTGGGATATTGTTTCTTATTGAAAAACATTTAGTCTTGACTACGCTCCACAAAATAAATGGATTAACAAATTTCATATCTATACTTCTATTTTCATTCTTATCTTTATTCCCTCCGGTCCTTTTTATAAGATGCATTTAACTTTTTTTAGATTCATTCAATAATTAATGTATTTAGTCTATAATAAATATCAGGTACATTAATTACTCAATGAATCTAAAAAGGTGAAATGTCTCTTATAAAAAGGACCCGAATAAGTGATATTCATTTATTAACCCTACCTATTAAATTATAATTAAATATTAAATGCACTCATTTTCTTTATTTATTCAAATTTCAAATGTTTCACATTTTTTTCCACACTTTCTCACTTTCATTTTAATTTTTTTCTTTATTTATTTATTATCACTAAAACTACTATTAATCTATTTTAGTAATCAACCTTTATTTTAATATGAGAGACAATTTTTTTGTTTTTAAATATTAATTTTGGAATACATAAACATCATCAAGATTTGTAATCAATCTTGGAATACAAGAATAATCAAGAGACAAAATAATCCAAAACCACCTAGAAATTCAAACATCAAAGATGGACTCGACAAACCGACTTCAAAAACTCTGAATACAATGAAAATCGCTCAGAATGTGCTCATATGAGTCATGAACGTTGTGTCAAAATTTCAGGATGATTCGACCGTTGGATGAAAGAAGTCTATGTTGGCTGCGGGATTTCATTCTCCTCTCTGTTTTTCTTGTTGTCTTTCACACACAATGGATAAAATTAACCTAATTTTCTCTGTTGGGTAATAACAAAGACATAGAAATAAATGAGCCACTAACCTACATCAATTTGAGCCTCTCAAAATAGGAGGGATATCCCAACAAACTCCCCTGATCAACTAGTTGGAGGGAAACACCAATTCGACTTCCATACAACAAAAATCAAACTTTCGTCTAGGTAACACCTTCGTCAACATATCAGAACCATTGTCATCGGTGTGAATCTTCTCAAGCTCCATCAACTTGGAATCTAAAGCATCACGAATCCAATGATAACGAACATCAATATGCTTTGACCTCGAGTTAAAGGAGGAATTCTTCGATAAATGAATGTCACTTTATTATCACAAAACAAGACATAATTTTCTTGTTTCACACCAAGTTCCATACTCAACTACCAACGACCGACGACATACATCAAACTACCAACGACCGACGAGTACATAATGTTCTTCGTACTCAACTTTTCTTCATTTGTAGATGGGCATAGTTTATGACTAAGCTTAAAATGAGAAGCAAGTGGAATGCTTACCGCTTTAGCCTTATCCATACTAAAACACCGAAGGACTTTCTCCACATAGTTTTCTTGTGACAAGTACAACTTATTCTCATTTCAATCTCGAACAATTTCAATACCAAAATTTTTCCGAGCCTCTCTTAAATCCTTTATAGCAAAAGATTCACTCAAGTGTTCATCAACTCTTTAATTCTTGAAATATTATTTCCAACAATTAGCATATCATACACATAAAGCAAGAGAATAATGAAATCACCTTCATAGAAATTCAGAAAAAATACACAATGATCAACCTTAGTCGTCTTCTACCCATGTTCAATCATCAATGAGTTGAACTTTTGATACCATTGGTGAGGTGCTTGTTTCAAACCATAAAAACTTTTTACCAATTTACAAACATAGTCTTCTTTGTCTTTCTCTCGGAATCCATCTGGTTGCTCCATGTAAATTTCTTCATATAGATCACCATGAAGGAAAGTCGTATTCACCTCCATTTGCTCTACTTCCAAATCAAGACTAGCGGCTAACCCAAGAACCACTTGAATAGATTTCACCTTCACAATCGGAGAAAAAATCTCGCCAAAGTCAACACACGTTGTTTAAAATCTTTTACCACCAAGCGAACCTTGTATCTTCTTTGAGAAGTACACTCATCTTGCTTAATCCAATAAACCCATCTATTCTTCATACTCTCATACCCTTTGGCAACTTCACTAATTTAAAGGTATTATTCTCAAGAAGTAATTGCATTTCATCCTCCATGACATCCTTTCACTCATTTTTATTCTCATCCTCCATTGCATTTCATCACTCATTTTTATTCCCACGAAATAATTGTACAATAAATTATTTGTAACATTTTAACATCTATGACATATATAATTATATAATAAATTATTATTAAAGCAAATTATGTGTTCATCTTTGATAAATATTTATTTTTTAACTAAATAGTATAAAGATCATTTTTAAAATAATTGATAAAAAATAAAAAAATTTACGTTTAAATTTTGAGAAACTTTTTTTAATATATCATTTACTTGCAATTTTATATTCATGTTTGAAAAAAGATACATTTTTTAGCCATATTCTTTAATTAATATTTAAAATTAAAATGTATTTATTTAGATGTAAATATATAGTCATATTCTTTAATTAATATTTAAAATTAAAATGTATTTTTTTAGATGTAAATATATATTTTATTTACTTTTATCAGATGGATATATGACTCTAGTTATAAATGTATATATATTTAATTGGATGCATTATAACTTAATATTAGTTATTAGGAAAAGATTGAAAAAAAATCACAATATTATTTTATTAAAAGAACTAAATTTCTCATAATTAGTTATTAGTAAAAGATTGAAAAAAAATCACAATATTATTTTATTAAAAGAACTAAATTTCTCATAATTGTAATTGATTGTATGACTATTTCTTTTTGAAGAAAATAATATAATTTTACATAATTATTTGCACGTGGTTGACTTAAATTAAAAATAGTGCATATGATTTAATTAGATAAATCAATTTATAGATCAAGAAAACATAATGTTTACAATACATTTTGAAATTTACAATACATTTTGAAATTTCTTAAGATCAATCTACAAACAAAGAAAGTACAGTTCATCAATTTCCTATATTTCTCATCAAAAGTATGTACAGTAGTACACCAATTTGATGCCTCATATTTACCAAAAATTTGGCAAGAAGATCCAAGAGCATGAAATCAAACTCTGCTGAAAAATTGATGAGATATTTTAATCAAATTTGTTCAACAACGCACATAAATAAATCCCTAAAATAATTCAGACCCAAATAAAATTGTATATTTTCATGTTTTATCTAAAAAACCACTTTATTCATGTTTGCATTTTTCTTTCTAAGCGAAACGAAATCCAACAAAATAAAATTTCAAATCAGATTATTGAGAGAGTTGAAAATGTTAGAGAGAAAGAGAAAAGTAAGATGATTGAGAGAAAATGGTTCGAAAACTCTATTTTTTATTTAAAAAAAATTAGATTATATTAGAAAGTGAGAGAGTGGAAACAATGGAAAAACTGGATATGAATATCGTGTATGAACATACCTTGATTTAGCTTCAGCAATGTTAAAGTAAAAGCCCTGAAAAAATTGAAGATGAAAATATAAACAACATTAAAGATGGGTAACAAAATCATCTAAGCAGAATCCCGTTAAAATAGAACAACAAGAATCCAATGAGTACATACACATTATCAACCTCGTCCGCGGCTCTAAAGAAAATCACAACAAAACCAAAAACAGCTACAAAAACTAGTAGAAAATCATCAACAACAATCATTTCAATCTCGACCAAATCTAACGAGTCCTCCACAACAAAATCTACAACACCCTTTGCAAACGCTGATGCCACTGAACCAATCCAATACAACTAGCAAAGAACCAGAATCTCCTACTGATAAAACATTTCAAAACAGGAACAAGACAGAGCAGACAAGCACCAGAAACCCGGAAGGGCCCTATCCACTTTAAGAACCGAGCCACAACAGGAGCAAAACTGCTACAGCTAACAGAAGTCCCAAAAATGCAGACAGCCACCAGTCCACAATATGCCTTTCGACCATTGTACTAAGAATTTTAAGCTCAACAATTTGCAATGAATCATACATTTTTATTACATGTAATTTCTGGTTTCTAAAAATTGCCTAGTTCATAGCATATATAGATTCCTCATACTCAGTTAATAAAATGACTTGCAGAAAAAATAAGAGATGGAAGTAATGGAGATGTAGCTGCAGACTCCTATCATCGATACAAGGTATGATCAAATATTGTAATTTTTTATGATACAAATGTATAACATATTTCGTGTCGTCATAGATTTTGCTTTATGTATTTTAGGAAGATATTGGAATCATGAAAGACATGAATATGGATGCTTATAGATTTTCCATTTCTTGGTCTAGAGTGCTACCAAGTAAGTCATAGTACTTTTGCTAATATTCCTCAAAATTTTAAAAAAGGCATCGGAAGGTGACAATACAGTTGTTCACCATTTTCATGATAACGAACAAACAATAGTTAATTCAGTGTCGCAACACCTGAATAGACCACAATCGCGAAAACTTTTACGTGATTGCAATGTGGCCGAAATCGTTACTTAAAACATTGATTCCTCCCTGGATGGTGTGTTTTAGATTAACCATTATAAAGTTCATATTAACTATTTGCAGAAGGAAAACTTAGTGGAGGTGTAAACCAAGAGGGAATAAACTATTACAACAATCTCATCAACGAACTATTGGCCAATGGTAAAGATTCATCGATGTTTTTATTCTTTCCTGTTTTCAATTTCGCATTGTATTAGAATCATATCCATGTACTTGTTAATGCAGGTTTGCAACCATATGTGACCATTTTCCATTGGGATGTTCCTCAAGCCTTAGAAGATGAGTATGGAAGTTTTTTAAGCCCTCGCATTGTGTGAGTGACACCGATTTTCCGTCTAGAGCTATTTATGGAATGGTTGCGGTAAATCTAATTAATTGATTAACATATGTAATTAATGAGTTTGCAGAGATGATTTTAGGGACTATGCTGAACTTTGCTTCAAGGAATTCGGCGATAGGGTGAAACATTGGATTACTTTAAATGAGCCATGGAGTGTGAGCATGAAAGCTTATGCTATTGGAATATTTGCACCGGGTCGATGTTCAGATTGGTTAAACCTGAATTGCTTAGGAGGTGATTCAGGCACAGAGCCATATTTGGCTGCACACTACCAACTTCTCGCTCACGCGGCTGCTGTAAAACTGTACAAGACCAAATATCAGGTCCTATGATTTTAGAGGTAGATCATGTTTCTTTTTTTAGTGTGAAATTATTGCTAACTGAATAACAAAAATGTAGGAATCTCAAAATGGTTTAATAGGAATTACCTTACTCTCTCACTGGTTTGAGCCATTCACTAAAGAGAAATCGGACTGCGATGCTGCACAACGTGCCCTTGACTTCATGTTTGGATGGTAAGGACTAACATAGAACTTACCGCTCACACTTGAACCTAACAATGTCTCACTAGTGTATCTGCATTTGTGCCTATAGGTATATGGATCCGATTACAAAAGGAAACTATCCAAAAAGCATGCAAACTTTGGTGGGAAGCCGGCTACCGAAATTCTCCAAAGAAGAATCTGAGAACCTTAAGGGGTCCTTTGATTTTCTCGGCCTAAACTATTACTCATCCTCTTACGCTGCTGATGCACCTCATTTACGCAGCAAAGTCAGACCAGCCATACAAACTGATTCTCTTGTTAATATTACATGTAATTATCAAGTTAATAACTAGTTAATGCAGTTCTAATCAATTTCTAAACAAAATTGAATCAAAAGTAATTATATACGCATTCTGAACATTATATCTAAGCATGATTTATGATTTTTCGATGACAGTTGAACAAGATGGCAAGCCCCTTGGTCCAATGGTATGTATTTTCATCATTTCAATTCATTTGTAGCTTTTGTGATCCAAATATTTGTATGACATATAAAGATATCTTTATTTATAATTATACACAGGCTGCTTCCAACTGGTTATGCATTTATCCGAAAGGACTTCGACAACTGTTGCTTTACATCAAAAATCAGTACAACAACCCTGTTATTTACATTACTGAAAATGGTAATACTTATAATTTTCCAAGATATTATTTGCATAATAATGTAAATATACTAATAAAAATAACGAGAGTTTGATAAAATCGTATAATAGGCCGTGATGAGTTCAACGATCCAACATTATCACTTGAAGAATCTCTTATAGATACTTACAGAATTGATTACTATTATCGTCATCTTTATTATCTGCAATCTGCAATCAGGTAAGCAAAACTGTATCGTTCGTAGGTTTTATATATAGTAAATATTGGTTCAGAATAATTGCATTTTTATGGTGTTTTTATTATAGGGATGGTGTGAATGTGAAAGGATATTTTGCATGGTCATTGTTGGATAACATGGAATGGGAATCTGGCTTGAGCTTGCGATTTGGACTTGTTTTTGTTGATTTTAAAGACGATTTGAAAAGACACTCAAAACTTTCGGCGAATTGGTTCAAGAATTTCCTCAAGAAGTAATCTTAGACATATATATTTGAGATTGCTGCAAGAAAAGTATTTTGTTTGAATAAACATGAGATTAGAAAATAAGTGACATGAAATTCACTCATAGTTTGTTATGTGAGCAAGCATGAAAAACTTGACTTTATCCTATATATAGAGAATTGTATGTTCTTCTGAAATCGTCAATGAATAATAGTAAGTTGTTACAGCTTCCTGCTGATTTATAGTAGTTTTCATTCCCTTAATATGGTATCATTCGCCGTTCCGTTCTAGACCTTTGCTTCCGCCTTTGCCATGCCTCCTCGGATGGCTCTGTCGTCACAGGTAGATCCCCTCCCGGATCCAACGAGTTGCTTCTTTGTTCACTCCAACGACGATCCTTCATCTATACAATATCCGTTCTAGACCTTTGCTTCTAACGACGATGATCTATGTGTTGTGGTAATATATTTTTGGATTATGTAACATTCAGATGCCAAGTGACCCTTTTGATCCTTCTGTTCAAGGATGGAATCATTGCTACCTTCTTTTCTTGGAACTGAAAAGTTTATGAACATTAAGTGTCGACTGTCGATATACTGGTTTGTCATCTCACTGTGCAATTATTGTGGCAACAATAAGGGCACTATAAATGCACGGTGGAGGGCCTGTTAAGCATTAGACAGATTGTTTTTGTGTAAAAGCTACAAACTTTATGCTAACATCCTTCAAAACAGACCTGTTACAAAGGGTGAAGTCATTCAGCATTGTTTGCTGCAGTTGAATGGTTTTAACTTTAGAAAGCTTTTAATGGTTTATAATGGTGACCCTTTTGTCAATGATCTAGCTTTTAAAGTCTGTGACAACCCCTTGAAGCTATTCCTTCATGTCGGAACCACTGTGACCATGTTAGACATGCCAGAAATACCAATGCACCAGTTCCATTACAAACCCATTGTCGATTTCTTGCACGGAGATTTCGAAGCAAACCGGTTATACGATGAAAGAATTAACCTTATTATGTATTGTATTCATCACTGTATTTTCATTTTCAATGAATTTACCATACAATTACGTCTTATGCAGATGTTATTGGTGTACTCCATCAAGTACTGAAGACTCAGGTTGCAGGGGGTGGACGAAAGGCGGGCATCAATTACGTCTTTTATTTACTATGTTTTAATTTCTCGTAACAACTGGAAAGCTCTACATTTCTAATGCTTGGAATGGATTTTTTTTTTTAATTATGATCATCCACATGTCATATCCTTCAAAACAAATAATGTTAATCTAACTCATCATTTTTTCTTAAAATAAATTGGGGTCAATTGAGTCTTATCACTATTCAAATAAGAAATTTTGATTCAATACAGAGGCACTTTCTATATCAAGTAGATAGGGTATACTAACTTATGATATGTTTTTACTTACAAGTCTTAATATACTAATGAAATACAAATATTCTATTTCAATTTGTTGCAGCGTTATAAAAATAAGTATCAAATAATTTTCACATTTTTTTCATTGCATATCTTACTTTTGTTTTCTTCACCAAATGAGATATGTCTATCATTTATGTTCTAACACATTTTTTTGGAATAGGCTCATTCAAAAATATATCTACGTATATTCTAACTCTTATATTAATATATGCTAATTAAAGGAAACATTATCAATGATAGTACAATGACTATACAATGATACTTGATTACACTGATTCTGCAATGCACATTTCTCCAAAATATGCCTGACTGTTCTATGCTACAAAATATGCTAAAGGCTTCACAAAGACAAAATGACAACAATATATTTCAAGTCTGTTCTCTGTACTAGATGGCTTACATTACAACAATATTTCATTATTTTCGCTAAGTTCAAGAATTAAAGGAAAAAAATAAGTATTTGTAATTGTTATAATTATATATAGGAAAATCATTTGTTATTCCGGTTGAAAATCAAGTGTGAGGAAGAAGTTTCAGATTAATTAGAAAATGAAAGATTGAACACTATATAAGTGAGAGAACCCACACACATATCATCTTATTAGGTGAATATGTGGTGTGTCTCTCACAAAGATGTGTCTCAAGTAAAAATGATCCCTCGTTAACCCCCGAACCCTCAAGTATACCATACCCTCCTATAAACTGAACTATTATTCAAGAAATACATTTAGTGTATCTCTTCAATGCCAGTACATTCCAAGTCTTTCTCTCAATTTCATGAATACTTCACAGTTCAAGGGTTTGGTCATGATGTCGGCTAACCGATCCTTAGTTCCACAGTGCACTAGTTCAACTTCTCCTTGATCTTCCAACTCACGAAGAAAGTGAAATCGAACGTGAATATGCTTGCTCTTACCATGCATAATAGGATTCTTCGAAAGTTTAATCATTGAACTATTATCACAGAAGATAATCCACTTACTTTGTTTGATCTCCAACCTCTCAAGTACATGCATCATCAAAATGCTTTGAGCAGCACACGCTGCTGCAGAAATAAATTTGACCTTAGTGGTGGACAGTGACACCACATACTACTTCTTAGAACTCCAAGCAACTAATCCATTTGACATCTTAAAAACATACCCTGAGGTTGTCTTCCGGATTTCAAGATCTCCGACATAGTCACTGTCACAGAAAGATACCAAATTCTCTTCTTCTCTTTTGTAAAACAACCCCAATTCAGTGGTTCCTCTTAAGTAGCGCAAAATCTTTTTCACATCATGTTGATGCATAGTCGTTGGAGCTTCCATGAAATGAGCCACCAGACTCACAACATACATCAGATTCGGCCTAGTGGAAGTTTAAATACATAAGAATTCCCACCATTTGCTTGTATGCAGTATCATCAACCTTCAACCCTCCAACATCCTTTGTTAGCTTGCACCTAGGAACAATTGGATTATTGACAGATAAACAATTTTGTAAACCAAACCTTTCTAGTACTTTGTTAGCATACTTCCTTTGACAAATAAAAATGTCATTTGAAGTTTGTGTGACTTCCATACTAAGAAAATATCTCATGCATCCCATATCAGTCATCTCAAATTCCTTTGTCATTGAACTCTTGAATTCTTTGAACATTTTCTCACTACTTTCGATAAAGATGAGGTCATCCACATACAAATTCACAATAAGAATGTGTCTTCCTCCTCTTTCTTTATAAGCAAAGTGTGATCGCTCGTGCTTCGTTCAAAGCCTTCCTTAACAAAGTATGATTCTATCTTGATGAACCATGCTCGAGGGGATTATTTAAGTTTGTTGAGAGCTTCCTTTAGTTTATACACTTTGTCTTATTCACTTGTCACCTCATATC
This sequence comes from Lathyrus aphaca, assembly GCA_963966055.1. Classification (NCBI taxonomy): domain Eukaryota; kingdom Viridiplantae; phylum Streptophyta; class Magnoliopsida; order Fabales; family Fabaceae; genus Lathyrus; species Lathyrus aphaca. The sequence goes on from OZ014521.1 coordinate 331,863,830, forward strand.
CCTTCGGTTGTTCCACATATACTTCCTCTGCTATCTCTCCGTGTACGAATGCACTCTTGACATCGAGTTGATAAACTTTCCATCCTCGACTAGTAGCAATGGACAAAGTTATTCGAATTGTATCCCATCTTGCCACAAGTTCAAATACCTCAGTATAATCGATTCCAGCTTGTTGAATATAATATACCCTTTGCAACAAGACGCGCTTTGCATTTTTCTACTTCTCCTTTCTCATTCATTTTGGTCTTAAAAACCCACTTAACCCCAATCTTCTTTGCTCTTGTCGGCATATCTGTTAATTCCCAGGTTTCATTCTCCTCAATTGCTGCAATCTTATACTCCATTGCATTCCTCCATTCTTGACTTTTGGCTTCTTCTTCGAAGGTGGTGGGATCATTTGAAATAAACATAGAAAGCTGTTGCATCTCATGGGTAAGATGTTCCACTCCTTCATTTTCCTCTTCTAACAATCCAGCTTCAAACTCATAGTCTCACATCCATATTAGCTCTCTTATTTTTATTTTTTCAGGAACATTGATTCTTTCATCTTCTGAATCTTTATTCTCTATATTCTCTTCATTTTCATCTTCTGAATATTCATTCTCCTTATTCTCTTTATTTTCTTCGCACATAAGATCAAGAGAGTTAGTTTCTCTTGTATTCTTCCAATCCCACTTTTCCATTTCATTAAAAACTACATCTTGGCTAATGATTATCTTCTTTGTTTCTGAATCATACATTCGAAAAGCTTTGGACTCGTCACTGATTCCCATGTACAAGCACTTGATGCTCTTCTCATCTAGCTTTTTCCTAGTGACATCAGGAATATGAGCATGTCATATGCATCCAAACACTTTGAGGTGCACCACTGATGGTTTTTTTCTTTCCAAGCTTCTTCAGGCGTCATGTATGGCAAGGCTGAGGTTTGACATCTATTCAAAACATGAGTGGCCAAGTTTTTTGCTTCTTGCCAATACTCCTTTGGAACATCTCGTGTTGCAAGCATAAATCACACCATATTCATCAAGGTTCGATTTCTTCTTTCCACAACTCTATTCTGCTATGGTGAGTAAGAAGTATTTAGCTGTCTTGTTATCTCATTGGTGCTACAATAGTCATTGAAGTTAACTCTCCACCTCTGTCAGTGCATAAACAAATTATGTTGTATTATGTTGTCTTCTCATCTGATGATTTGAACCTTTTAAATGTATCAAAAGCTTCAGACTTGGCATGTAGAAAGTAGGACCATATTTTTCAGTTATAATCATCTATAAAAGTAATAATATACCTTTTATGATTGTGAGATTCAGGAGTAATTGCTCCACATATGTATGAATGAATTAGTTGTATAGGTTTGGATGCTCTCCAAGTGCTTAGTTTTTGAAAAGAATCATGTTGTTGCTTTCATTTCATACATATGGTGCACACCTTGGATTGATTCTTCAATATTGGTAGGCCTTGTACCATCTTCATATAGGCAAGAGTTCACAGTCCTTTCATGTTAACATGTTTGAACCTGTGATGCCACAAGTTTGTGACATTTTCAGAGGTTAGATTGAAATAGGCTTTTCTGATACATTATTAGAGACAATGAGAATATATGCCAGAAGCATAAACATACGATTTGTGGATATCACAGTTCATATGATCAGACTTCTACCATCATGATAGATGCTACCACAACCATTATTAATCAATATGGATTGGTTTCGCTCTTGAAGCTGACCAATGCTAAGGAGATTTGATTTGAGTTCAGGAATGCAAAATACCTCTGTGATGACCATAACTCGTTCATCTATTTTCATTCGAATCTTTCCTTTTCCCATGACAACCAATTTGGAGTCGTTTCCCAGCTTAACATTGTGTCTGAATGATTGATCAAGTTCAGTGAACCATTTCCTATCTCCACTCATGTGATTACTGCATCCAGAGTCCAGAAACCATACTTCATCTCGTGCAACCCCTTACATTTCCACATATGACATAAGAAGCATATCTTCTCCTTCATCCAGCTATGCGTTTTCTGCATAATTGGCATAAGTTGGACATTCATACTAGAAATGTCCCATCTTGTGACATCGATAACACTCAACTGTGGATTTATTGAATGCTCTTCCTCTGCCTTTACCTTTGAGTCCTCCATGCTCTCTTTCTCTGAATCGTTACTCAAATCGTAAATTAGAATTGTCTCCTGTAACCTTCAATGCTTGTTCAGTCACGTACTTTAATTTTATATTGTATTCATGTACAAGCAATGAACTGTGCAGTTCATCTACTGTCATGTCATCGTATTGATATCCTTGGAGTCTATCCTCAATGGTCTCTCCTTCTCCTCTCATGTCATTTGCAGTTAACAGGACTCTAGAAATATAATCATTCACACACTCACCATTTTGCATTTCCAGAATTTCGAAATCCCGATGTAGCCTTTGTAGTTGAGCTCGTTGAACTTGAGCATTCCCCTGATACTTTTGCTTCATTGAGTCCCATAGTGCTTTGGAGGTGGCTTTGTTGGTGATTGTTTTCAAAATATTCTTGTCAATAGATTGAAATAAATAATTATTTGCCTTCAAGTCCTTTAGCTTTTTCTCCTCCAAGATTCGACGTTTTGCTCCTGTGAGTGACTTTGGTGTTTTAGTACTCTAAACTCCAGTACTCCTTTGATCTCAGCAAGTTTTCCATTAGCATGGACCAGTGATCGTAATCTCCATCAAACTTCAGAATATTGAGAAGGTTATTGTCGTCAGACATGGCTTGTTGTTGTTTCCTTTCTTTCTGTGTTTCACTCAATTTCTCTCTCTGTTCTTTTTTAAAGATCGGGCCCTTGTGTGAGCTCTGATGCCACTGTTAAAATGATATTGTAGTTCTTAAGCTTAAATTTATTGAATAAAAATGACTGGCTTAATATGAAGCCAATACAGAAACTAAAACGAGTAAAATAAGGGCCCATAATTTACATGACTATATCATGCTATTTCTAAGGAGAATAAATCAACAAAGAATCATATTCCTAAAGAATATGTTCATTCAGAAACAAACAAATAACTCTGAGTCAAAACTAAGTAACCACACTTTCCTAACAATTCGGAAGTTAAGTTGTTAATTTTGTTAATGTATTGGACCCATTTGTTTTAATTTTTTTAAAAATGATATTTATAGTGTAACATAATTTTGTGTTAAAAAAATTTATACAAAAATTTTTCATAAAAATTTTAAATAAAAATTTTGTTTGAATAATTATTTTGCTATTTTAAATAATTCATCATTTTATTGGAAAAAAAATTTGGATATCAAAATTTCAAAAAATCACTTAATATTAAAGTTATTTCGAATTGATTTTTATAAAAATCATTTTTGAGAAATAACTTTTTAAAAAAATTGGGATTTCGACAATCTTTTGATCTTCAATAATATATGTTTATGTTATATGATGTCAATTAGTCTTTCAATTTACAAAATAAAAATTCAAATATAACAAAATTGGTCTTTCAATTTTAAAAACCGATTTTATAAAAATAGAAATCTATTTTTGAAAATATAAATAAAAATCAATTTTCTTAAACCTGAAATAAACATGCCCCGTATTAAAGAAGCATCAAATATATATAATATAGAGTGAAATTGTATTTATAGAGTGATATAAAAGGTAAAGTGTGTACCGATAACAGCGAGGCCCTATAGTAAGTACAATGGACATGACTGTAGGCTACATTATTTCTATATAAATGAATGTGACTTCCAAATATTTCATCATTTAAATTAAAGAAAATTAGTCAGCTATGTGAGTGTGTACCGATAACAACGAGGCTTATAGGTGTATCATTGTTTTTTGGTATCTCTGTAGGATGGAACTTAGATAAATATCTCATGTATATCTTACATGCTAAAATTATTAAATGTTTTGAATATAACGTCTTGGATTTTAATCCACTGCCACTACTACCAAAAAAAAAAAATATACAAGGTTAGAAAAAAAAATATATTACCACGTGTGATCGACCGTCAGTTACATAGTGTGTGATTGTATACGTGTTAATTACAATCACGGTTGTATGACCATTGTAAAAAATTTTAAAACATGCGACGTACTACCACAATTGTTTTAACTAACCATTGTAATATATTAAATATCTCAGGTTCGGTTCCCAACAACGCCTTTTTTAATATATATATATATATATATATATATATATATATATATATATATATATATATATATATATATATATATATATATATATATATATATATATATATATATATATATATATATATATATATATATATATATATATATATATATATATATATAAAACAAAACACTAAAACAACAACGTCACACTTATAACACATCTTTTTACACCGTTATAATAGGTTAAAAAATTTGCGCTCAAGCATAAGCTGGATGTATAAACAGTCTTAATGACGCTTGAATTAAAACACTGTAGTAATAAATAAAATGTAGCAAGTTTCGATTCTCTGCAACTATATTTTTTTTTTCATTTTTTAGAGTACATTTAACGTGTGTCACTTAAGTCCATCATTTAAAAAGTAAATTGTAAATGATTTTACAACGGTTATGTTAAACAACCGTAGTAATAAAGAAAATGTAACAAAGTTTCGATTCCCTGCAACTACATTTTCTTTTCATTTTTTAGGATGCATTTAGCGTGTGTCACTTAATACCATTATTTAAATAATAAATTGTAAATAATTTTACAACGATTTGTTAAACAATCGTTATTTTAGGTTTAAGATTCCACTACGGTTTGTTTCTCCAACCGAGATTAAAAACTTTACTGATAGATTAAAACAAAAATTATTTTGTATTTCTTTCCTAAGACGCCCTAAACGAAGAAGCGAGTCAGAGACGACAGCGTTGGCTTAACCTTTACTCTTTTCGTATCCATTCATTTAGAGCTCAAATATTCACCCTCCTCATTCATTTGCTTCTTCATCTTCGAAGTAAGGTGTTCTTCAAGATCTTCATTCCTTTTTTCTTGGTTTATGTTGTACATGCTAAAATATTCACCGTCTTCGTTCATTTGATTTTTTGGCTTCGACGTACGGTACCCTTCAACATCTTCATTCCTTACGTTCATTTGATTACAGCTTCGAAGTACATTATTCTTCAATATCTTTATTTCTTTTTTTCTTTTTTCATATTGTATATGCTCAAGTCAGAATGAGATGTTTCATATGCTTTACGTTTAGTATGAGAGTACATCTTCATTGATTTTATCTTTATTCATATTATATATGCATATGCTTGAGTTTTTGGATTAGATTTTTGATTGTCATTCACATTATTATACATGTATAAATTTCAGAAGTTATAATGGATCATAGTTGGATGAAAGCCAATATATTAGACATGGTTTATGAGAACAGAGTTCGTGAATTCCTTGAATACGCTGATAAACATCTTCCCGACAATAATGGTATATTTTATTATCCTTATGTTGTTTGTGTGAATATCAAAAAGGGTACAATGAAAGAAATACACAATCACCTTTGTTGTGATGAAGCACAAATATTTACAATTTGTCTCCTTGGTTGTGCATGAAGCACAACTATATATTGTTAAGTATGATGATTTCTGGACCATGAAAATCTGGTAACGACATAGATGTTTATCTAAGTCCATTAAGTGATGATTTACGACTCTTGTGGGATGAAGGTGTTGAAGTTAATGATGCATATTCTGGGGGAAAGTTTAATATGCACACAATGTTATTTTCCACAATTAACGACTTTTCGACTTACGGTAATTTGGCTGGATATAGTGTCAAATGACATAGAGTGTGTCATATATGTGAAATTGATACTTGTTTTCACCAACTTGAGTTTAGAAAAAAAACCGTTTACTTTGGGCATCGAAAATTTCTAAAATCGGGTCATCCTTATCGTAGATTACGAAAGGATTTTAATGGAGAGCAAGAGTTTGGTGAGACTCATGAACCTTTAGTCGAGGATAAAGTTTATCAATGACAGAAACACATTAATGTTGTCTTTGGGAAGAGAAAAAAGAAAAAGGTGGGAAGAGAGAAAAAGAAAAAGGCGGGAAGAGAGAAAAAGAAAAAGGGCCAATTGCAAAAAATATATGGAAACAGATGTCCATCTTCTTTGATCCTCCATATTTTGGTCAAGTCTTGATGTTAGACATTGTCTTGATGTGATGCACGTGGAGAAAAATGTGTGTGATAATTTGATTGACACACTTCTAAACAGTCAGGGCAAGACTAAAGATAGTAATACTCCCCATCTTGATACGGAGAAGATAGGTATATGAAAATAATTGGCTCCAATAGAGAAAGGAAAAAGAACTTATATGCCTTCAGCATGTCACACTCTATCTAAAAAGGAAAAGAAGATGTTATGCGAGTGTTTGCAAGGTATTAAAGTTTCACAAGGTTACTCATCAAACATCAAGAAACTTGTATCAATGAAAGATCTCAAGTTAATTGGTTTAAAATTTCACGATTGTCATGTATTAATTCAACAACTTCTACCAGTGGCTCTCCATGGGATCCTTCCAAAAAAATGTGAGAGTAACTATAATGAGACTGTGTTTATTCTTCAATGCCATATGTAATAAAGTTCTTTCATCTGAAGGTATAATCTTATTTCTCATGAATAAATAATGTTAATAAGTGTTCAACTTAGGATGCACTCACATTATCTATTTTTTAGAACAAACTACTGCATGCCTATTGTTACTGATCTAAATTCAAAAGAAATTTTTTCTGAGTTTTGATCAAGTAACCGGTTACCCTTGGGGTAGTAACCGGTTACTTCAGCCCCAGTTTGAAAACAATTTTGGAACGTTACAACAAGTAACCGGTTACCCTTTGGGTAGTAATCGATAACCACTGTTCAAATTTCAGAAAATTGTTTTGTTTAAATTTAAATTATGTCTTTTGTTTTTAAATTGAATTGAGACATCTTTTCATAAATTGTAACTTTTTAAAGAGGTGTCTTGACTCTTATAAAAACTTTTCATGTGCAGAATTTTTTCTTAAACCTCCTATAATTTTCAAAAAACATTTTCTTGCTCACAAATCTCAAAACTTTCATAAAAATATTAAAGTGCACTAAAAGGTAAAACTTTACATACACTTTAGTGGACACTTATATTCATTATTGTGAGTGAGAAATATCAATAAAAGGAGAAGATCAACATTGTTTGATGTTACAAAGACTTCATCATTGTCATCTCTACATTTAAATCTATTCAAGAAGTATTTCTTTTGTTGACTTGTGATCCAGGATTGTTGGACACAAGGGTTGATGTTGTAAGAGGATTGTTCTTCAACACTTGTTTTTGTATAGTTATTAGAAAGTAGGTGATCTTACCTGATCAGGAGGGCCTTCCAAGGACTTGAAGACTGGGCCAGAGAATGAGATGAGAGAGGGGGTGTACCTGCAAAGTACTCTGATGCTTAAGTCAGAAAAGGTACATAGTTAAGGTTATTTCAGAGTGAGTTAGAATACCTGACCCTTTGCCATGAAAGGGTATTTATATTGAGCCCCCAGCGCTGGGCCAAGGCTCCTAATGGGCTTAATCTAGCTAGGCCCAAGGAGGAGCTGCCAAGGAACGCGTAAGAAGCGTGAAGACCTAGACCAAAGGTCTGCTCCCTGGTCCAACTGCCCCTATCCCTCAGGAGATAATGCAGGGCAATTGGGTGACGTGGCAGATGAGCTGGCAGACATGGTTTCTGCCCGACATAGCGCGTATGCCCGTAGTATGGGCAGGTGACGTGTGAAGGAAGGTCAGCTGGTGGTATGCGTGTGTCTTTGCCCGACACGTAGTGGGATGTCGAGGTGGAGTGTCATCAAGTCGGATGTCTGGGCTTTTGCCCGACACGTTCATCAGCCCGGACGTATGGGCCTATGCCCGACGCGTATTGGGCCGTGCCGTGCATGTCGTCATGGCCCAGTCCAGAACAGGAGCCCCCTAAGTCGAGTCTCTGAGTTAGAGTGATGACTTGTATTGCAATCGGGGTTCCCGTGTCGAGAAAGAAAGCGTGGACGTATGGCATGGAAGATTCCAATAGACTTGCTCGCAACGTCCCTCTCTCTATGGGGCTCAATGCCCCGGTAGTGTCGGGGATGAAAAGTCATCGATGGGTGCGTACCTTTCTCGTAGAGGTCGAGGGCTTAATGGGGGGACATGATGTTCTGATGAGTCGGGGAGATGGATAGATGCCCGGCGTCGCTTCAGTTTCTTTTTGGATAGACGTGTTTCAATCTTAATGAAGTCGCTTCGTTTTGTGTGCAAAGGCGGCGTAGGCAGTAGGCAATGATGACCTAGTGCGTTGGCCCACGCGCCTGGGACTATAAAATGAAGTTGAGTGACTTCATTTTCACTTTTTCGCTCCTACGTTCACCGGAAGCTCTGAAGAATCCTCCTGCGTCCGCCCGTCTCGCTGCCTGAACCGCCGCCGCTGCTCGTGCGCCACCGTCTCTTTCTCAATTCCAAATATGTCAGGTGCCATTTTGCTTCCTTAATCCCTTATTTTTCTCTCTTTTTGTGCCAAATGCCTGTGAATGTATGTTATACCTGTAGTAGGTTGGTTAGATTTGACTTAGGAGTAGTAAAATGGACTATAGATGGTAAAATAGGGTTAGGGTTAGACTGTCCCGGGCAGAAATTACATATGTCGGGCAAGATTTGCATAAGCATATATGAGCTTTTTGCCCGGTCTCGTAAGAACATGCGTATTCTTGCGTCGAACACGTTGTCAGTGTCCGTTGCTGCTACGCCCTTTCACTTGACCTGCGGTGGAAGGGTGGATTTGATATGACGTCAAATTCACTCTTTCTGTCTGCGTTTCAGGTGCTACCGGGCGTTTACGACCGAGGAGAGAAGACTCTGGGTCCCCGTCTGAAGATGCGGCCATCGCTCGTCTACCCGTCGGGGATGGGAGTGCCAGGGATGGTACTGAGCACGCCTCGTCCTCCAGGAAGATTGATCTCTCCTGGATTGTGGATGAACCTTTAGAGGAGGAGTCCTATTTCTGTGATGAGGCTATCCCCGCTTACGCCGTGGTCGAGGACAGAAGCCGGGAAGATCCAGAGAATTGGCATTGCCATGCCCCCAAGGAGGCGGACCGTATATGTCATCATTTCCCGGGGAAGCAGTTCACGATGTACGAGTTCGCTTTCCGGGAGGCGGGGATCAGGCTGCCCTTTAATTCATTCCAAATGTCCATCTTCAAATGGCTTCGGCTGGCGCCGTCTCAATTGCATCCCAACGCCCTCGCTTTTATGCGGGCGTTCGAGTTGGTCTGCCGTTTCCTCGGCATTGGGTGCACTCGAGCCCTTTTCTTCCATGTCTTCCACCTCCAGCGGTTCTGTCTCCGTGGGCGCCACATCTGGGTTTCTTTTAAGCAGCCCGTGCGTTTGTTCAAGACGTACGTGGACTCTGCCCGTCACTTCAAGGGTCGGTGGTATGTGGTGAGACCGATCACCCGTGTTGCCCTACATTCCCTTTACTACTATCAACGGGCAGCAAACGGGGAGGAGAAATTGATGTCGAAGATACCGCTGAGGTGGCAGCGTGATCATTTCGACCTTACTACTGCTCATTATAGGGTCAAATTTGCGATGCTCGGCGTCGAGGATAGGCTCGCATATAAGAAGTTGGTTGATTATGTGCAGAGTTTCAATCTGGGGGTCTGGACGGATCGACAGGGTGTGCCTTATCTCGACGAGGCTGGAGTGCCGATCACTGAGACCCGCATTATTAATACGAAAGCCTTGCTCGAGTGCAGGACCGAGGATAAGGCTTTGGAATTATTGAGTAGGCAGATTTTTCTTGGTCTTTATTTTTGTTTATGTTTTCGCTCGCTAACGTTTGTGTGTAATGTTTTGCAGGTGCTATGCCCGCTGCGCGTGACCGGGTCCTTAAGCTGGCCAACCAGGTTGGTGCGCCGGACAGGGTACCCAAAAAGAAGAAGAAAACAGTGGCTCGTGTTCAGGTGGCCGCTGATGATGCTGGGGTTGGGACCTCGAACACAGCGAGTCCGGTGCCTTCCTCTCCTCCTCGGGCGTCGACGATAAATATTCCTGACAGCCCGCCTCAATCAGCCTCTCCTCTCCACAAACGGAAGCGTCCGGCGGGGACTCTCTCGAGGTCGTCACTGGGAAGTGGGAGTCCGGGCGGACCCGGCAGCTACCTATTGCCCCCTTGCTATGTGGAGCGGTTTTTCTTCAAAGCCGAGGATGAGATCACGGTGCCGGCGCCTGAGGCAAGGGTTATTCTGGATCAAGAGGCTGGTGTCCGGCGCAAGGAGCTGGCAAGAGACCTGGCAGCTGTCATCCGGGTGATGGAGACGGCCATGGTCTTAACTGATACCTCAGTCTCTACTGCCTCCCTGGAAGATGCTCTTGTGCAGGTTCGGTCTGAGAAGGACAAGCTGTCCAAGGATCTGTTGGACTACAAGGAGGAGCATCAGCTGCAGGAGGGGCTGAAGAAAAAACTGGAAGAGGTTGAAAAGGAGCTGGATCAGCTGAAGGCGGCCAAGGTGAACTTGGAGGAGCAGGTGGCCGGGCACCAAAAGTTGATTGAGGATAATGCTGGACTGCGGACTCAGCTCGCATCTCTCGAGGATAAGGTCCGTCCTTTGGCTAATGAAAATGAGGAGGAGCTCGCACTCGGTTCCCGTGGTGAGCTGCTAGGGCACATACGTTCCCTTAACCAAGACCTCGTAGCTGTGTTCAAGGAGGGTTTTGACAATGTCGTCGAACAGCTGAGGCTTCTGAATCCTGAGTTGGTGACGGAAGGGTCGGCCCACAACTACTGTGTCCGGGAGGGGGAGATTGTGTGCCCTTTCGAAGCCGAGGAGGAGTTGGGGGATGATGAAGATGAGGTGGAGAATGTTGAAGAGGAGCTTCGGGCGGAGTCTTGATTATTTTTTGATTTGTATTTCATATGGCCTGCGTGCCTTGTTGATGTATGGCATGCGTGCCTTTTCTGTATTTTGGCCTTCGGACATATGTAATTTGGCCTTCGGGCATACTTGGCCTCGGCCGTTGCTTTTAAATATATGAATGTTGTTTTTTAGTCATTCTTTTTGTTCGGTTATGTACCATATTTTCTTATGTTTATGAACTGTTATATTCTGCTCGACCTGGTTAGTCTCCTCGGTTTAGGGAACCGATGAAGTGTCGGGCGTCGTGCCCGTTTGAATCGAAGACCGAGTTCGTTGTTCGGGACTCCGACTTCGAGGCTTGGGCTTTCCCATCGCGAGCTGGGCGCCCTGCCTGTTGTGGTACTTCGACATTGGTGCTCGATCGAGATCCCAATCGTCAGGGAGGGTTGTGTTCGCTGGAGGGGTCGGTTTGTCCCCGGGTCTTGCGGTTCCTCTCTGTCGTTTTGGAGACGAAGAGCGTGGTCGTACCTCCCACGTCTCCCCGTGATGTATTTATCTGTAATATTGTCTAAGTTTCTCTGCGTTCCATGGTCGAGCGAGTTCTTCCCCTTGTAGGTTTTCTAGGTAATAGGCCTCGTTGCTCGTCTTGTCGCGGACGCGGTAGGGGCCTTCCCAGTTGGCGGCCAGTTTACCCTCTTTTGGGTTTTTCTGGTTTCTTCTGAGGACCAGGGTGCCCACCTGGAACTCTCTTCTTATGACCTTCGCGTCGTGGCGTAGTGCTATTTTTTGTTTGAGGGACATTTCCCTAAGGGCTTCTTCGGAACGGATCTCGTCGACGAGGTCGAGCTCGGCTCTAAATGCCTCGTCGTTCATTTCCTCGTCTAGGAGTTCCTCCACGCGTCTCGTCGGTTCCCGTATTTCCACCGGGATGACTGCTTCGGTGTCGTAAGTCAGTCGGAATGGGGTCTCCCCGGTGGTGGAGTGTGGTGTCGTGCGGTAAGCCCATAGGACGCTATGTAGCTCCTCGACCCATGCCCTCTTCGCTTCGCCGAGCCTGCGTTTAAGGCCACGTAGGATTACCCTGTTGGCCGCCTCCGCTTTCCCGTTCGTCTGCGGATGTTCGACGGATGTGAAATGCTGCTTAGTACCTAGGCTGGCGACGAAGTCTTGGAATCCCCCGTCCGTGAATTGTGTTCCATTGTCCGTGATGAGGGCCTGGGGCACGCCGAACCGAGCGAGGATATTGCGTTTAAAGAATCAGAGAATGTTCTTTGCGGTTATTTTAGCCAATGCCTCTGTTTCAATCCATTTCGTAAAATAATCCACCCCTACGATGAGGTATTTATTCTGGTATGATCCGGTCACAAAAGGTCCGAGGATGTCCATGCCCCACCACGCGAAGGGCCATGTAGAGGAGAGTTTTTTTAGATCGTTCGAGGGTGCGAGGTGCATGTCGGCGTGTCGCTGGCATTTATCGCATTTTTTTACGTGCTCCTTTGAATCATGTTGCATGGTCGGCCAGTAGTAGCCTGCTCGAAGGGCTTTTCGTGCGAGTGATCGCCCGCCGAGGTGCTGAGCGTTAATCCCCCGGTGTATTTCTCTAAGTATGTCGGGGACTTTCTCTTCCTCGACACACTTGAGTAGTGGGATGGAGAACCCCCTACGGTAGAGTTTCCCTTCGAGGAGTACGTACGAGCATGCCCATCGTTTGGTGGTGGCCGCCTCTTTTGGGTCGACGGGGAGTTCGTCCTTTGTTAGGTAATTGTAGATAGGTGTCCTCCAACAATGAGCATCCCCGACCGCGTTGACCTCGATTGGAGGAGGTAGTTTTTCGATGCTAGGCCGAGGAAGGATCTCTTGGATTACGGATTTGTTTCCGCCCTTCTTCCTCGTGCTGGCTAGTTTTGAGAGGATATCGGCCCGCGTGTTGTGCTCGCGAGGTACGTGTTGTACTTCCCACTTCTCGAATTTGTCGAGTTTTTCTTTGACAAGAGACAAGTATTCGACAAGGTTGTCGTTCTTGGTTTGGTACTCTCCTCGCACTTGTGAGGCCACGAGTTGAGAGTCTGTTGATATTTTTACTTCCTTTGCTCCTAGGTCCTCGGATAATCTCAGACCGGCGATAAAAGCCTCGTATTCGGCTTGGTTGTTCGACGTTGGGAAATCTAGTACTAACGAGACCTCGATTAGGATCCCGTCCTCATTCTCGAGGATGATCCCGGCTCCGCTACCTGATGTGCTGGAGGCGCCGTCGACGAAGATCGTCCACTTATGGGCGCCGTCTGCCGGTGTTGAGCAGTGGGTCATTTCCGCGACGACGTCGGCCAGTGCTTGGGCTTTCAAAGCCTTTCTATTTTCGTATTGTATGTCGAATTCGGAGAGTTCTAGTGACCATTTGAGCATTCTGCCGGCCATATCTGGCCACCCAAGCAACTGTTTGATCGGCTGATCGGTTCTTACTTTTATCGTGTGTGCGAGGAAGTAATGACGTAGTCTCCTCGCCGCATTTATGAGGGCCAGGGCGACCTTTTCAATTTGCTGATACCTGAGCTCGGGGCCTTGGAGTGCCTTGCTCGTAAAATAGATGGGTTTCTGTCCCTCGTCGGTTTCCCTTATTAGGACGGCGCTGACGGCCTCGGTCGCTACGGACAGATATAGGTATAGGGTTTCCTTTTCTAATGGTCGTGATAAGACGGGGGTTCGGAGAGAACCTTCTTTAAATGGAGTAATGCCTGTTCGCATTCGTCGGTCTAGTCGAAGCTGGCTTCTTTACGAAGGAGCCTGAAAAATGGCAGCGCATGCTGGGCGGATTTGGCAATGAAACGGGAGAGTGAGGTGAGCACCCCGTTAAGGGACTGGATTTATTTTTTGGTCCTCGGGGTTGGGAATTCCGAGAACGCCCGACATTTGTCGGGGTTAGCTTCAATCCCCCTTTCGGTGAGGTAGAAACCCAGGAATTTTCCTGCTCGTACTCCGAACGTGCATTTTTCAGGGTTGAACCTCATTTTGCACTGCCTCGCCTGCTCGAAGACTTTGGATAGGTGTCGAGCATGGTTAACTTCCTCGTGTGACTTGACGATCATGTCGTCCATGTATACCTCGAGCATGTCCCCTATTTCTTTCTTGAAGACTTTGTTCATCATCCGTTGGTATGTGGCACCGGCATTCTTGAGCCCGAACGGCATTACGTTGTAATAGTAATTGCCCGTCAGGGTCATGAACGCCGTGTGTCTCTTGTCCGTGGTCGACATAGGGATTTGGTTATATCCACTGTATGCGTCCATGAAGGACAAGAGTTTAAAACCTGCAAAATTGTCCACGAGCATGTCTATGTTAGGGAGGGGGAAAGCATCTTTGGGGCAAGCCCTATTAAGATCAGTATAATCAACACACATACGCCATTTTCCATTATTTTTCTTAACGAGGACTACATTAGAGAGCCAGGTTGTGTACTGGGCTTCAGAAATAAAATTTTCCTCTAAGAGGTCTTTTACAGCTCGCTCGGCAGCCTCTGCTTTCTCGGGAGATTGTTTGCGCCTACGATGTGCTATGGGCTTGACTGCCCGATCTAAAGCTAGCTGGTGACACGCGATCTCAGGATCCAGGCCGGGCATTTCTGCGGCATTCCAGGCGAAGAGGTCAGAGTTCTTCTTGAGGCATGCTACGAGCTTCTCCCTTGTTCCCTCGGGCAATCCCTTGCCTATCTTTACTGTCCTTTCTGGATCGTCCCCCAGAGGGATGAGTTCGAACTCTCCGTCGGGGATTGGTCGGAACGGGTGTTCGGGAGATCGTTCCTCGGCGGGCTTCCATTCTTCAGTTTCGTCGAGACCAATGCGGCAGTCGAGGTCGATGGCATTAACTCCCTGGGGGGGAGGATCCTCGGTCCTGAGTTTTTTGTTGCTACTCTTTGTGTTGACCGTGGCCTGTCCTTTTACCGCGGCATCGTAGCACCGTCGGGCGGCTTCGATGTCACCGTGGATGGTGACTACGCGGGCCAATTTGGTGTAGTACTTCATCTTCAAGTGGACGGTGGATGGGACCGCGGTGAGTTCGGCTAATGTCGGGCGGCCGAAGATGCAATTTTAGAGGGATGGACAGTCCACGACCAGGAACTGGATTCTGATTTCCCTGGCCGTTTCCTGCTCCCCGAAGGTGACGAGGAGTTCAACATAACCCCACAGCCTTGTTGTTGCTCCGTTGAATCCCTGGAGGTCGGATCCGACGTAGGGGGCCAGGTTGGTCTTGTCTAATTTCAGAGTTTTGAAGAGGTGGACGTACATGATATCCACCGAGCTGCCCTGATCGACCAGGATGCGCCTGACGTCGAACTGGGCCATCTTGGCTCTAATTAATAGTGGGATCCCCAAATTCGGGGATCCGCCCGGAAGCTCCTCCAAAAAGAAGGATATTGGGTTGGATTTACCCCGATATTTTGTCAGCGTCGCCTTTTGCTCGGGCGCAGTCAGAAGGAGCTCGTTGAACTTGCGTTTGACCGAGAGGGCAGCGGCCTCACCGTTAATCCCTCCACCTGATATAACTAGTGTGGTCGGGAAATCTTCCCAGGGGCTGAGTGCAGTGATTCTGCCTTCGGGCAGTGGCTCGGGGAGGATGAAATCTTCTGGGCGTGACACGCAGAGGGCCACTTGATAAAGAGAGTTGTCGGGGGGGGGGGGGTGTCTTCCCGGGGTCTCTTATTTTCTGCCTCGTCATGCTTGGGGTTTTCGTTCCTCCTCGTATACTATTTTAGGTGCCCTTCCTGGATTAAAATCTCTATCGCATCTTTCAGGTGGACACAGTCTTCGGTCACGTGCCCGTGGCTCCTGTGGAACCTACAGTACTTGGATTTGTCGGTGTGAGGCTTCGGTGCAGATGGTTTTGGGAACCTTAATCTGCCCTGTTTGAAATCAGAGTTGATGCATTCCGCGAGGATGCGCTCTCGGGGAGCTGTTAGTAAGGTGTACTCGCTGTATCAGCCTGCGGGGCCTCTTCCTTCTCGAAGCTCGCGGGGTCTTTCTTCTCTTCGCTTGTCCCCGTTGCGACGGGGGATATTTGGATCTTCGTGCTTGGGGTGATCAGTGTCTCCAACGCTGCGGCCGCTGCGAGCATTGTGGGCTACTTGCTTTTCTTCGTATCTGATATAAGCCTGGGCCTTGTGCAGAAGTTCATTCAAGGTGCGGGGAGGCTCAATCCTGACGGCTCTGCTGAGTTCACTACCGGGCAAGAGCCCTCTTTCGAGGAGGTATTTCTTCATGTGTTCGGTGGTATCCACCTCGACAGCTTCCTGGTTGAATCGCTCAATGTACGAGCGCAGTGTTTCATTTTTCTTTTGTACTATGGCTTCAAGGGTTGCCTCTGTCTTGGGGTGACGACGGGAAGCCGTGAAGTGCCTTGTGAACATGGATCTCATGACTCTCCAAGACGTGATGGATTCGGGGGCCAAGCTTTTGTACCAGGCCATGGCCCTTTTCCTGAGGGTTTTTGAAAACAGTCGGCACTTGAGGTGGCCGGTGATGTCATTGCGGTAGTCGAGCATCGCGTTGACGTTGTCGACGTGGTCGTCGGGATCGGTAGTCCCGTCGTACACAGCTAGATTGGGAGGTTTTTCCATGCCTTTAGGGAGCGGGGCTTCCATTATTGCCCGTGACAGGGGGCAATGCAAGTCTTCCTCGTCGCTCCTTAGTGGAGAGAGTTCATTGTTGTTGGGGCTGCGCCCGCGCCTTGGTGATGTTCCTGATCGACCATTGTCGCGGAGGGCGCGTGCCCTGCTGACGTGAGGTTCTGGGGAGCGACGTCCTCGCTTCTTTGTTGTCTCTAGACGTTGTTCTGTCCTCCTCTCCTGTTGGGGTCGGACCTCCTGTCGTTCAGCTTCTAGGGCTATGATTCTCTCGTGCTGCTGGTAGAGCATAGAACTGGCCTGGTTGAGAGCGTTCACCATAGCAATCATGGTGGCGTCTCCTTCGACGGGGACGGGGATGGGATGAAATGCCTCGGCCCCTTGGTTTTGAACATAAGGGGCGTCCCCGTTGTTTTGGGGCTCTGGAGACGGGGTAGCTGGACGACCGTCTCGAGCGTCTGCTTCATGGGACTGCGTTCCGTCGTCCATAGTGTAGTCGACGAGGGGGCGGCTGCGCTCGCTAGGTTGTTCTCCGGCCATGTTGGAAGGACAAGAATAAATGAGCTTTGATCCTTTGTTGATGAAGATGGGGATAGCTAGTTTCCCACAGACGGCGCCACTGATCTTACCTGATCAGGAGGGCCTTCCAAGGATTTGAAGACTGGGCCAGAGAATGAGATGAGAGAGGGGGTGTACCTGCAAAGTACTCCGATGCTTAAGTCAGAAAAGGTACAAAGTTAAGGTTATTTCAGAGTGAGTTAGAATACCTGACCTTTTTCCATGAAAGGGTATTTATATTGAGCCCCCAGCGCTGGGCCAAGGCTCCTAATGGGCTTGATCTAGCTAGGCCCAAGGAGGAGCTGCCAAGGAACGCGTAAGAAGCGTGAAGACCTAGACCAAAGGTCTGCTCCCTGGTCCAACTGCCCTTATCCCTCAGGAGATAATGCAGGGCAATTGGGTGACGTGGCAGATGAGCTGGCAGACATGGTTTCTGCCCGACATAGCGCGTATGCCCGTAGTATGGGCAGGTGACGTGTGAAGGAAGGTCGGCTAGTGGTATGCGTGTGTCTCTGCCCGACACGTAGTGGGATGTCGAGGTGGAGTGTCATCAAGTCAGATGTCTGGGCTTTTGCCTGACACGTTCATCAGCCCGGACGTATGGGCCTATGCCCGACACGTATTGGGCCGTGCCGTGCATGTCGTCATGGCCCAGTCCAGAACAGTAGGCTTCGCCTGTTTATGGTGTGATAGGTTGTACAATTCTAAAACTATAATAAAATCTCTTACGAGTCGTAAGAGGACTAGAGTACTCTCGATATGTGAGGGGAACCAGTATAAATTCTGGTGTCATTTACTTTTCCGCTTTTACCGTCTTTACAACTTAGAACCTTAAGCAAAACTTCAATCATCGATAAAATACCGGAAAAATTTCTAAGAACCTAATTCACCCCCTCTTAGGCTCTATCTGATCTTACAGGTTATCCATGGGCTCTTAAATGCTTTGCTCACTTTACTTACTTTGTTTGAAAAAAGTGTAGTGTGTGATTTAGAAAAAGTATTTTATAAAGGTTTAACTTTGTAATGATTCATGTATAAATGTATACAAAGTGTTTACTGTTTGAAAATATTTTAAGGCATAAGGTGTGAAAAGTATTTTTGAAAATTGTGAGCAAGCACTTAAGAACTACTTACCCTAAATTGTAAGGTTTTTCTTGCCATTTCGTTTCTTTAGGGATAGAAATATCCTTACTATTAGTTAGTAAGTAACCTTATCCTTGGATTTGGAGGGACAAGCGTAGGGTCATCATATGGTCATAGAAGGCAACCTTGTAAAGGTATCTTAGCAACTCGAAGGGACTATCATCATTTTTCCGTAGGGTCATCGAGGGACTAGATCTTTATATCGAAGGGACTATCATCATTTTTCGTAGGTGTTGCACCCCAAAATTTGCCCTCACAATACAAGATTTTGTGTGCTAAGAAGGTTCACAAGGTTCACAAGATTCACAATGCTTATAAGACCTTTCATGAGGTTCATGAAGTCTACAAGTTACTTTATGAAGTTCACAAGGTTCACAAGATTCACAATGCTTACAAGACCTTTCATGAGGTTCATGAAGTCTACAAGTTAATTTATGAGGTTCACAAGGTTCACAAGATTCACAATACTTACAAGACCTTTCATGAGGTTCATGAAGTCTACAAGTCACTTTATGAGGTTCACAAGGTTCACAAGATTCACAATGTTTACAAGACCTTTCATGAGGTTCATGAAGTCTACAAGTCACTTTATGAGGTTCACAAGGTTCACAAGGTTCACAATACCTCCCATGAGGTTCACAAGACATTTTATGATGGTTCACAAGGTTCACAAAGTTCACAATGGGTCAGAAGAGTTGATAATTCCCTCAGACAATGCACCTCCTAAGCAGTGCATCCAAAACTAGGGTTTTGACTTTAATCAGGCTAAATGGACTTCCAAGACTTCAAGTGAGCTTCATAACATCTTATGTGTGTTTAAGAACCCCCATGACAAGTTTCAAGACTTTTCTCAAAAGTTTGCTCAGTCAGATGATCAGATAAGTCAAAATCAGTCAAAGCAGTTAAAAAGTCAAACTGAGGTCAACTGTGGTCAAACCAAAGTCAAACTTCATGATTTTTTTCCAACATCAAGTATGTGAAGTAAAATTCATCATTTGATCAAGGGTTGATCATGATTCATCAAGGAGATTTCAGATCATCGAGAATCAGGAGTTTCTAAATTAGGGTTTCCTCAGTAAAAGTCAACTGAACTTTGACCAGCCATAACTTTCACATACTTCATCACCAAGTCTCCACCCAAAGCTCATTTTGAAGGAAATTGAATTCTCTACAACTTTGTGTCTCACAAGCCAAGCCCAAAAATGCTTCATTTGGAAGGTATGAGCTAAGACATTATAGGTCCTTTTGAAAGTCAACAAAAAGTCAACAACTTCAAAAGGGCATAACTTGAGATTGGTAAATGATATGGACATGAAACCAGTGGGGTTGGTTAGAGGACTCTTAAAGCTTTCCAAAATGTCCAAGAACACCCTCATAGCATTAAAATTGAAGGATATGTGCCCTTGCAAAGTTGGGAAATTTTGGGTTGGTTTATGATGAAAATGGAGGTCTAAAACCAATTTCTTCCAAATGGGCTTGCCAAATGATGACCCAATCCATACAATAACTTCATGCACGACCCAAGTCAATAAAAATCAGATTTTTTATTATTTTATTTTTATTTATTTTGATTTAATTCATTAAAAATCATTTTAAATAAAAATAAAATATGAAAGTGTAAGATTTAAATTGGATCAAGCTTCTAGAAATTCATAAATTTGATTAGAATTGAAGTGGAAAGAAAATCATGAGGATTAGCCTAAAATAGCAAGTGTTCATACAAGAATATTTGATTTTTAAGGCATGATATTTTTGAATCTTTTTATATCAAATCTTCTACACAATGACCTAGTTTTTCAGCCTCATTTGATCATCCTATAAGTACATAGTGCAACCCTAATGACAAGCACGAATTTCACAGCCTCAAGAGTAAGTTTCACACTTCAAAAATTCAAGCAAAAACTCAAATTCGGATTCATTCATACAAGGCATTAGAAGGTAATTTGAGGACACAACTATGATCCTTGGACATCATTGAGTGGAAACCAATGCTTGGTTGCATTCAAAACCATTCACATAGCATAACCCGAATGCATCTTGTTCATCTTTAAATTTTTTTCGATTTGAATTATTTATGCCATAACAATGAAATCTAATTGTATATTTGTGTTAGTGATTATGTATAGATGCTTTCTGGACAAAAAACTTGGAGCTTCATGACCTAAATCACAAACGGCCATTGTTAGGGTTTTGAGCTTAGTTTTAGGGTTTCACGATTTAGGCCATATAAATGAATTCTAACAACATGGATAGATTGTATGAGTCATAAGGAACTCAATGATATCTTCAATTTCATGAATTTGTACTGTTTCATTGGTGTTTGATTTTCGCAGGTTCTGAATATGGAAGAACACGCAAGAAATTTCGTAGGTAAAACTGCATGAATTTTCGCAGGTAATATGGAGAAGATGAAGCTGGTCTGGCGCGAAATCCATATTTAAATTATTGTTTTAAAATATAATGAATTGTTTCTGTTTGTATTTCACAAGCCAACGCTTGTCCCAGTGGTAAGGCTAGCGTGTGTTTGGTTGAAGGGCAAGGGTTCGAATCCTGGCTGTGACAATATTTTTTGAGTTTTTCTCTTTTATTCATTGAATATAATATATTATCAATTGTTGTTGGTTTGTTATCAGGTTCGCTCATCTAGCTGGAATGGTCATGTACTTGCGTGTTTGTGTGTAAGGTCCTGGGTTCGAATCCCCCAGGCCTTTTGTTTTCTTGTTATTTTTTTGATTTTTCAGGATAAAGAACAAAACCAAATGGTACTCATTCTTCTTGCACCAAGTGCAGCGCAGCCCATTGGTTATGCCTCTAGTTATCCAGGTAAAGGACCTGGGTTCAAATCCCAGGTCCTGTTTTTTTTTGGTTTTGTTTTTTCTTTTAATTTTGTTTATTCTATTATTTCTTATATTATTTACATAAATAAATCTCAATAAATTTCTAAATAACATATATATATATATATATATATTATTTTCTCAAAATCAAAGTTAATATATTCATATTTTTCTTTATATTTTTTAATATGTATATGTATGTTTATTTAATTAATAAATTATTATTGTAAATTAAGCCTTAATATTTTTTTTGAATATACATTAAACCCTATTTATTTTCAAAACCCTAATTATACAATTAAACCCTAATTTTCTTTTCTTCTTTTATATTATTATTTGTATTCATAATTTAATTAAAATATTTGATTTAATCTTTAAATACATAAATTATTTATAAATTTAAAATTTTGTATATAAATATGGGTAGAAATTAAAATGTCCAATTTATTTATAATATGAAAATATTTTCTAGTTGTTTATAATTAAATATATATGCAAATATTTTCTATTATATGCTTAAAAAAAATTGCTAGTTTAACTTTTAATTATAATTTACTTTTCATAATATGTTCATGATTTATTTAATTTGTTTATAATTCTAAATTTCATAATAATTGATATAATTGTTTATAATTTTTCTACTAACCATTAAAATTTTGTTTATTATAATATATTTGTTTATTTTTATTATTGTTATTACATGATTATCACTAATCCCATTTATTTTTTAATTATTATTATTATTACTAACCCAATTAAATTGCTTATTTATTTTACTTATTATTTATATTTTGCTTATTTACTTATTTATTTATTTTTGCTATTTATTTAAATTGCTTTATTATTATGTAATTGCTCCTGGATGTAATTTTCTTAAATATTTAAATTTTTTTTTTTTATGCTATGGTTAGTAAAAATAGGGAGTGTAACATGTATGCTATTTAAAAATTGAATTTAGATCATTTAAATTATAAGATAAATATAAAATAAAACACTCACACACGTAAGTCGATCTTTGATCGCCATCTCACTTTCTAGGGTTGCCTCTCAATGTTGCCTATTCAAAAAGGTCAAGTAGGGTGTATAAAGCAAAAGTCCCTTAAAAGAAAAGTCATCTAGTCCCTTCATAATCAAAGATCCAGTCCCTTAATGGTTGCCTTTCAATATGATCTTGTCCCTCTCGAATAATGATGACAGTCCCTCCAAAAATGCTTAATACACCCTACAGTTGCCTACATAAACAGATGTCCCTCACTTGTCCCTTACATCCAAGGTAATGACTACCTATTCCTTAATAATAGGGATAGTCTTACCATTTAAAGGTTAAAGAACAGAAAGACTTAAACTTTAGGGTAGGTTCCTCATAGTTACTTGCTCACTATTTCAAAACAAATTTCAAATACTTCACAAATTTCAAACGATTTTCAAACACAAGTTTTTTACGCATCCGTACATGGATCATTATCAAACTCTTATGAAAATTTCTATTCACACACTTCACATTTCAAAAACATTTTAAAGTGAGCTAAGTAACTAAGAGCCCATGGATAACCATGGATGTAAAGGGTGTTAACACCTTCCCTTTACATAACCTACCCCCCGGACCCAAAAATATTTTAAAGGTCTTTCCTGTTCTTTTATGCCTTTCCTTTGGATAAAATAAAAGTTGGTGGCGACTCTTGCTATCCGCAACATAACTAAAGTCAGTTCTCCCACCGTGTTACAGAACTGGCAACTCTGCTGGGGATCTAAATTAAAGAGGGGTACCCTTAGGAATTAGATCACTTTAAAATTGTTTGCCTTGTTTGCTTTATATTACTTGTTGGGCTCTTATGTGTGAAAGATCCTAACCCGGATCTAGTGTACCTTAGGTAAATGGCAATAGACCAAGGAAACTGTACGACGTATATCGATACGGTTGATCTGGTGGCCATAGTTAGTGTGACTTCTTGGTTGGTGCTTATGTTCCTTAAGTCAAGTTGAGGATAATATGAGGCTGCCATATGTTGTCAATGCACTAACTAACTTTTAGAACCCTAGTTAACTCATCTTGGCCTTTAGAAAGTAGTGAGGTAACCGGCTTTGGTGCAGACTGAAGTTGGTTGACACTCGATACTACACTCATTGAGATCTTAAACTTGGAGGGTTTTGGTTGGCAAGTAAGTTGCCTTCTGATCAACCACCCTTGTGAAGGATCAATGATATTGAGATCCCTTAGAACATGGTTACTTTATAGGACAGGATGAACCATCTAACTTCAGGGGAGGGTACTTACCTTTGAACCTCATGCAAGCCTTTAAACCTAGGGCTATTGTGTGACTTGCTTGTGTGTGCCACATGTTTGTGATTGAGCATAACATCATGACATCATCATGCATCATAAGCATAGCATTTTCACTAACCATTTCAAGGACCAAGGGATTTATCTTTGTTCTTTGTTGTAGGTCATGGCTTCTGCTCGTAGAAACACCATCAGAATTAACTTTGTGGGGATACCTCCTAAGCTTAAAGAGTTGGTTTCTCAAGTGTCTGATCATTCCCAGTTCATCAAGAGACATGGTCACCTATTGGATCTAGTCACTTCAGGGTTCAATGAAGACATGATGAGTGTCCTGTTCCAGTTCTTTGACCCTAAGCACCATTGCTTTACATTCCCTGATTATCAGCTGGTTCCTACAATGGAAGAGTTCTCTAAACTTCTGGGCATACCTGTTCTTGATCAGAAACCATTCACCGGCTTGGAGAAAGAACCTAAACCTGAGGTTATTGCTGCAGCTCTACATCTGAAAAAGTCTGATATTGTTCTAGAAACGAGAAGTGGAGTCAAGGGTATTCTTGCCAAGGTGTTGATAGAGAAAGCTCAGGGGTTCTTGAAGGCCATGAGCTATGATGCTTTTGAGGAGATCTTAGCCTTGCTGATTTATGGCTTAGTATTGTTCCCCAATCCAGATCAGTTCATAGACGTTCATGCCATCAACATATTCTTGAGTCACAATCCAGTGCCTACATTGCTTAGAGACATCCTACATTCTCTTCATACCCGTACTACAAGGGCAAGAGGAACTTTGATGTGCTGCATACCTTTACTCTCTAGGTGGTTTATTTCTCACCTTCCTCGCTCAGTAATGAAGAATGAGCAAGGGTTCAGGTGGTCCAAGAGAATCATGTCACTTTCTCACTCAGATATCCATTGGTGCTCCAGGTCTATGGAGAATGTCACTATCATTGACCGTTGTGGGGAGTTTCCTAATGTGCCACTTCTAGGCATAAGAGGAGGCATCACCTACAACCCCTCTCTAGCTTTACGACAGTTTGGTTACGCTCGGAGTGATGGTCCTCATGACATGTTGATTCAGGGAATTGTGTTTGACTACGACAACGATCTTCAGGGTTACCGTCAGAGATTCATACGAGCATGGGGAAAAGTAAACAGGGTTGACAGCAAGACACTGGAGCCTAAGTACACTATTCTTATGGAAGCTTATCTCAGATGGGTACGATCTCGTGCTCAGGCTCTCATGATGCCATATCCTGCCATCCTGCCAGTTACCATGGAACCTGTTGCTGAAGGAGATGCTGCTTATACCATCCTTCACCCAGACATGCCTACTGACATGGAAGATTTACAGAGATCTTGGATCCAACTGAAGGAGCAAAGGGATACTTTTGAGGCTCATTACAAAGCAAGCCAAGAAAGAATCCTGGAACTAACAAAGCAACTTCACGAAGAACGAAATCTCAACTCATACCTCAACACAAAGAGGAAACGTCCATGGGAGACTTAAAACCCCATCTTTTGTATTTATTTCATTTCATTTTTATTGTAAGCCCAAGAGGCAAAACAAATTTATTACTAATAAAAGTTTACCTTCCTGTTTGTTTAAGCAAATTTAAATCCTGCGGTCCTTGAAAAAATTGCATATGCATTCACATATCATATCATTGCATCACAGGTTTATAATTGTGCACAGGTTTCTCATCTTCTCGCTGTTTATTTCAGCAATGGCTCTTGAACAAACAGTTAAGGATCTCCAGGCACAGAATGCACAGTTCCAAGAGCTGATCCTGAACTTGTCCAAGGGGCAGGATGAATTGAAGACACTGCTGGCCAAGAAGACTAAGAAGACTAGAAGGTCAGGTGGCCTGATCAACATGGGAAGAAGGTTCAGAGGTCCTGTCAAGACCAAAGAACAGGTTGAAGACTGTGAATCTGAGGAATCTGAAAAAGAGGGAGGCAGTCTCCACAACACTATGGGGGACTCTGATTCTGAGGCTAATTACTACCATGATCCTAATGAGGACAAATTCAAGATGCTGGTAGATAGAATGGATGCTATGGAGTTACAAAAGTCATCTGGGTTGGATTTTGAAGATTTGAGTCTGATATCTGGGGTAGTCATACCTGTTGGTTTCAAGGTTCCTACCTTTGTTGTGTATGATGGGGTCTCTTGTCCCAAGCTGCATTTGAGGTCTTATGTCAGAAGAATCCAACCTCACACTGCTGACAAGAAGTTGTGGATCCACTTTTTCCAAGAGAGCTTATCTGGAGCTCAGTTGGAGTGGTATTATCAGTTGGAGAGTGTCAACATCAGAGACTGGAATGATCTTGCTGAAGCTTTCTATAAGCAGTATCAATACAATGCTGACTTAGCTCCCACTCGCATGCAGCTGCAAAGCATGTCCATGGGTGCCAAAGAAAGTTTTAAGGAGTATGCTCAGAAGTGGAGAGACTTAGCTGGAAGAGTTCAACCCCCTTTGACTAACAGGGAATTGGTTGATATGTTCATGTGTACGCTGAATGGTCCGTTTTATAGTCATCTCATTAGAAGCTCATCATCTGGCTTCACTGAGTTGATAATGACAGGAGAGCAAGTGGAAAATGGTATAAAGAATGGCAAAATCCAAGTGGGTACTTCTTCATCAGGTGCTGCAAAGAAGCCTCCCACTGGGAAGAAAGAATCCAATGCTGTTTATGGTCAGCCTGATCGTAATAGAAGGCATCAGTCTGTGAGTGCAGTTCATATTTCAAATCCAACTCCTGCAACAACAGAGCAGCCACGGGGCAACCAACAGAGGGCTAGAAGGCAGTTCACGAAGATCAACATGTCAATGGCTCAGGCATTGCAACACTTGTTGAAGGCTGAACTTATTACTTTGAAGGAGGCTCCTCAGAATCCTAATGTTACCTCTCCCAGGTACAATCCCAATGCACGATGTGCATATCATTCAAACTGTCAGGGTCATGATACTAATAACTGCTGGGTCTTGAAGAACAAAATTCAAGATATGATTGAGGCTGGAGAGATTGAGTTTGACCCTCCGGGTACTCCAAATGTGATTACTGCTCCAATGCAAAATCACGAGAAGACTGTCAATGCCATTGATGAAGATCTACATGTCTATTTAGTTGTGGACTTGACCACATCATTATCTGTTATCAAGAAAAAGTTAGTACAGGTTGGGCTCTTTCCAGGTTGTCGTGAAGATTGTTTGTATTGTACCTATAAGCCGGATAGTTGCTGGAGATTGAGAGATGGAATTCAGCGTCTCATGGATAAGTATACTATAGTGTTTGAGAGGACTCCATCGTCTGTAGAAAGTATGGTGGATCATATTACTCAAGGTAGGAAGATTGAAGAGGTTGACATGGTTGACAAAATGCCGGTGAGAATCACTTCAAAGGGACCTATTAAAATCACCCATCAAGGTCCAATCAGGATTACTGCTGAAGGTCCTGTGAAAGTTGTTGCTGAAGCCAGAGTGGCTCCCATGGTCATTACTACTCCTGGTCCTATTCCGTATACGTCTGATAAGGCTGTGCCTTGGCATTATGGATCTGATGTTTACATCCATGGTGTTAAGCAGGAGCCCTTAGCTGATGTGCCTGTTGATATTGATAATATTGCTGGATCCAGTAAGATCACTCGAAGTGGAAGAGTCTTCTCTCCTCCAGTTACTTCCAAGAATGCAGCTACTCCTGCTGCTACCTCCACCACTGATGCTCGGGGAAAAGGTCCTGTTATTGAACCTGTATCTACTGATGTGCCAACTGCTGATGATCTCTCTAAGCAGATGGAAGAAGTACTGAAAATCATTCGCAAGAGTGATTATGACATTGTTGATCAGTTGGGGCATACTCCCTCAAAGATTTCTATGCTGTCCTTGTTGTTATGTTCTGAGGCTCATGCCAAAGCCTTGATCAAGTTTCTGAAGACTTCTCATGTACCCAATGCAATTTCTGTTGACCAATTTGAGAATTGTGTTGCCCACCTGACCTATGATAATGGGTTAGGGTTTTCTGATGCTGATTTGACCCCTGCCAAGAGGGATCATAACAGGGCCTTGCATATCTCAATTGAATGCAGGGGCACTACCCTGTCACATGTATTGATAGACAATGGTTCCTCTCTGAATGTGTTGCCCAAAGAAGTCCTGAATAAGCTGAGTCCTGAAGATGTTGTGATGAAGCCCAGTAATATTGTGGTGAAGGCTTTTGATGGTTCTAGAAGAGTAGTGCATGGGGAAATTGATCTTCCAATCAAAGTTGGCTCTCAGGTTTTTACTGCTACATTTTATGTGATGGATATTCGTCCTTCGTACTCTTGTCTGCTGGGTCGTCCCTGGATCCATGGGGCAGGTGCTGTAACCTCTACATTACACCAGAAGTTAAGATATCCGGTGGAAGGAAAGGTTGTTACTGTCTATGGAGAGGAAGAATATTTTGTCAGCCATGTGAATACCTTCAAGTATCTGGAAATGGAAGGTGAATACATTGAAACTCCGTGTCAGACATTTGAAGTAGTTCCCTGGATTGTTAATGATTATGTAGCTCCTCCTGTTGCGAAGAAAGTTCCTGTGGTCACTAGAGTACCTCCAACAATGGCAATGGCCTCCCTCAACGATGCTAGAGCTGTGGTGGATGAAGGTGGTTGTACTATTTGGGGTCAGCTTCCTGATATTCCATACAAGTCTGACAAGTTTGGTTTGGGTTTCACTGCAGAGTCCCAGAAGGCTGTTCGTCGTGCTCGTGCTGTTCGTATCACCAATCAAGGGGTTATGAAAGATCAGATCAATGCTGTGGGAGACTATGACGAAGACTACAATCTGGATGCTTGGATTTTTCCTACTGTGGGTGCTGGACTCAATAATTGGAAAGTTGAAGATGTTATCCCTATCTCCTTTAGTCAGGAGTAAATACTATTACTGTGTTGTTGCTTTTTTTAAAGTTTGTAATTCCTTGAACAATAAAACTTTCAAGCCTTGTGCCTTACCCGGGGCACAATGGTGTGCTTGTTACGGGTTGTCATTTCATTTGCATACTTCATTCAATAAAAATCAGTGGACGTTTCGTTTTCGTAAATATTGTGTTCCTTGTCTTTCTTTTCTTTTACTTTTGCTTTATCAGCTATGTGTTCTTACACACACCCACATCACTAAAATGCAGATCCTCATCCACTCTGGATCCTGTTGATAATAGTTCTACTATTGCCAATTATAATTTCGAGAATCCGATCTATCAAACTGAAGACGGAAATGAGGACGATTGTGAAGTACCTGTAGAGCTTGCTAGGTTGTTACAACAAGAAGAGAAAGCCATACAGCCACATGAAGAGCCAGTCGAAGTTGTGAATCTGGGAACTGAAGAAAACAGGAAAGAAGTCAAGATAGGGGCTGAATTAGAGGATAGTGTCAAGAGCAGATTGATTCAGATGTTACGTGACTATGTGGAGATCTTTGCTTGGTCCTATGAAGATATGCCAGGGTTGGATACAGACATTGTGGTTCACCGTTTACCAGTGAAAGAAGATTGTCGTCCAAAGAAGCAGAAGGTTCGTCGTATGCGTCCCGAAATGTCAGAGAAGATCAAAGCAGAGGTAATGAAACAGTTCAATGCAGGGTTCTTAGCTGTGACTTCTTATCCTCAGTGGGTTGCAAATGTGGTACCAGTTTCTAAGAAAGATGGTAAGGTACGTATGTGTGTGGACTACAGAGATTTGAACAAGGCTAGCCCCAAAGATGATTTTCCACTTCCTCATATTGATGTCCTGGTAGACAACACTGCTCAGCATAAGGTATTCTCTTTTATGGATGGTTTCTCTGGTTACAATCAGATCAAGATGGCACCTGAAGATATGGAGAAGACAACCTTTGTTACACAGTGGGGCACTTTTTGTTATAAAGTGATGCCATTTGGTTTGAAGAATGCAGGGGCAACATATCAGCGTGCTATGGTGGCTTTGTTTCACGATATGATTCATCATGAGATAGAGGTGTATGTAGATGATATGATAGCCAGGTCCCAGAATGAAGAACAACATCTTGATCATTTGCATAAATTGTTTGAGAGGTTGAAGAAATACAAGCTAATATTGAACCCAAACAAGTGTACTTTTGGAGTTAGATCTGGAAAGCTCTTGGGTTTTATTGTCAGTGGAAAAGGTATTGAAGTGGATCCCGCAAAAGTGAAATCTATACGAGAGATGCCAGCTCCCCGTACTGAGAAGGAGGTTAGAGGTTTCTTGGGACGATTGAATTACATCGCAAGATTTATTTCCCAGTTAACTGCCATCTGTGAGCCAATCTTTAAATTGTTAAAGAAAGATCAGGTGATGGAATGGAATGATGAGTGCCAGACAGCATTTGATGAAATCAAGAAATATCTCCTAGAACCTCCCATTTTGATGCCACCAGTTGATGGAAGACCCTTGATTATGTACTTAACAGTGTTAGACAACTCAATGGGGTGTGTGTTGGGGCAACATGACGAGTCTGGTCGAAAAGAGCAGGCAATATACTACCTTAGCAAAAATTTTACCGACTGTGAAACAAGATACTCACTGCTCGAGAAAACTTGCTGCGCTTTGGCATGGGCTGCTCGCCGACTAAGACAGTATATGTTGACCCATACTACCCTGTTGATTTCAAAAATGGATCCAATCAAGTACATATTTGAGAAACCTGCTCTCTCCGGAAGAATTGCAAGATGGCAAATGATCTTGACAGAATATGACATACAGTATACTACTCAGAAGGCCATTAAAGGAAGTGTTGTGGCTGATCACTTGGATCACCAAGCAGTAGATGATTACTAGTCAATGAGTTTTGAGTTCCCCGATGAAGACATTATGATTATTACCAAAGAACATGGACAATATGACGGACCTGAACAAGGATCCCGATGGACTATGGTTTTTGATGGTGCCTCTAATGCACTTGGTAATGGTGTTGGTGTTGTGATTAGTTCCCCTGAAGGTTGTCATACCCCGATTACTGCCAGACTTTGTTTCTATTGTACCAATAACATGGCTGAGTATGAGGCATGTATCCTGGGTATTAAAGCTGCCATTGATATGAAGATACAGTTCCTTGATGTGTATGGAGATTCAGCCCTGGTAGTTAGTCAGATGAGATTGGGATACCAAGCATGATAATCTCATTCCTTACAGAGAGCATGTTTTGTCTTTGATTCCACATTTCAAAGAAGTTACCTTTGGACATATTCCACGGAGAGAGAATCAGTTGGCAGATGCATTAGCCACCATGGCATCTATGTTTGAGATCAGCTGGGATGATGAAGCTCCCAAGATTACTATTGATAGATTTGAGAAGCCTGCATACTGCAATGAAATTGACACATAAGGGGCAGAGGAGAAGCCTTGGTTCTATGAAGTGAAAAGATATCTTGAAGCTCAGGAGTTCCCTGAAGGGGCATCTGTCAAAGATAGGAAGTTTCTAAGAAGGTTTTCTGCCAAGTTCTTTCTAAGTAATGGAATTTTGTACAAGCGCAATCATGATTCAACTTTGCTTCGTTGTGTGGATAAGAAAGAAGTAATAGAGATTATGGAAGATATGCATGATGGGATCTTTGGTACTCATTCTAGTGGACATACTATGGCAAAGAAGATATTGAGAGCAGGTTACTATTGGTCTACCATGGAAGCTGATTGCTATCAACACTCTAGAACATGTCACAAGTGTCAAATTTATGCTGATAAAGTCCATGTACCTCCATCACCATTGAATGTGTTGACTGCTCCTTGGCCCTTTGCCATGTGGGGCATTGATATGATTGGTGAGATCAAGCCTACTGCTTCTAATGGGCATCGTTTCATCCTGGTTGCTATTGATTACTTCACGAAGTGGGTAGAGGCAGCTTCATTTGCATCTGTTACCAAGAATGTTGTGGCTCGATTCATTAAGAATAATCTCATATGTAGGTATGGTATCCCCGAAAGGATTATTACTGACAATGGCTCTAATCTGAACAACACTATGATTACTGATCTCTGCACGCAATTCAAGATTAAGCATCATAACTCTTCTCCGTATCGTCCAAAGATGAATGGGGCAGTTGAAGCTGCTAATAAGAACATTAAGAAGATTGTACAGAAGATGACTGTTACTTATAAGGATTGGCATGAGATGTTACCATTTGCTCTTCATGGTTATCGTACCACAATACGTACTTCAACAGGGGCAACCCCATTCTCCTTAGTCTATGGTATGGAAGCAGTTCTGCCCATTGAAGTTCAGATTACCTCCTTAAGAATTATGAAGGATGCAGGCTTGGATGAAGATGAGTGGATTCAGACTCGACTTGACCAGATAAATTTGATTGATGAGAAGAGGTTAGCAGCAATTTGTCATGGCCAGATGTACCAGAAACGAATGATCAAAGCTTTTAACAAGAAGGTTAAGCCAAAGGTATATCAGGCTGGTGACTTGGTAATCAAGCGTATCATATTACCACAGGGTGATCCTAGGGGCAAGTGGACTCCAACATATGAAGGACCATTTGTAGTCAAGACAGTATTTTCAGGAGGTGCTATGATACTTACTACAATGGATGGTGAAGACTTCCCACAGCCTGTAAACGCAGACATAGTTAAAAAATACTACGCATGAAAAAAGACCCGCTAGGTTGACAGGCCTAGGCAAAAATAAGGGCATCCCGGCAAACCAAAAGGGTTTGGGCAAAAATTAGGGATATATATAAAAAGATGTACACCCGGCAAGTCGAAAACCTGAAAAGGCGGCTTGGGCAAAAAAGGGTATCCTGGTGGATTGAAAACCTGAAAGGGCAATCCAGGCAAAAGTTAGGGATTAAAGCGTATGACTATGTCTCGTTTGGATCACCCATTAAATTGCAACCAGTTGTGTTACTTACTCAAGTTCGAACAGATAAAGCTCAATTCAATCGTTTCCGTCTCAACAGCAGAAGATGAGATACTTGAAGATAATGGCAATAGTGGAATTGAAACTTAATAGGATTATTTCCCACATAGCTGATTTTCTTTGTTTTATAAAATTTTATGACAAAATCCTCTTACTAGGATTTATGTCTCCTTGTACAAACTTGCCCGTGTATGGGTCACTTTTTGATATAAATAAATTCCATCTTTTGAATCCAGATTTACTTTTACCCTATTTACATAAGCGAAACGTCCATTGGTTGTGTTTGAATGTATGTATGCTTTTGAATATGATTGATGTTTACCAGAAATGCATGTATGCTTAATATGATTGATGTTTACCAGAAATGCATGAAAATGTAGTAATAGTATTTACTAAAGACGAATGAGGGAAGGATTTCAACGAAGCTTCGCCGGTTCATCTCTACAAAACAGCTACAAACCCTCAGTAGGACGAATCCATCTTCATAAAGTCTCATCTCCCCTGGAATTTATATCCATCTCTTTTATCCTCATACGGATATTCGGGAATTTACTTCCAATAAGAGTACGACGAACGAAGACGGGAGGTTATATCTACCTTACTATCAAACGAAGACGAAGGTTATCTATACCTTACTATCCCCAGCATACGGGAGGTTATCTATACCTTACTATCCCCAACATACGGGAGGTTATCTATACCTTGTTATCCCCAGCAGACGGAAGGTTATGTATAATATATTATCAAACAAGACGGGAATGAGTTCCTCATATTCTTCAACAACGAATCGGGATTTATTTTCCCTGGCCAGCAGTTGTCATACGAAGATATCCAAACGCTTCCGACAGCATCATATCATACATACATCATTTATATCATACCATAGCATACATATCCATAGATACATAATACATTACTTAAGTTCATCATATCATACATACATAATGCATAAACTAATATTGTTATACAGAATGCTACCTTGTTTTCAGGTTAATTCTCCAGCAAGCAAACTTGTGATTGTCAGGATTGCTTTATCCTCCTGAAAGTTATCATCCCTCAGGATTGCTTTATCCTCCTGAAATCATATTATTACCTCAGGACTGCTTCATCCTCCTGATAGCTATCATCATCTCCTCAGGACTGCTTTATCCTCCTGACAGCTTCTATTACCTCAGGATTGCTTTATCCTCCTGAAATCATAGTATTACCTCAGGACTGCTTTATCCTCCTGACAACTTCTATTACCTCAGGATTGCTTTATCCTCCTGAAATCATATTATTACCTCAGGACTGCTTTATCCTCCTGACAGCTTCTATTACCTCAGGATTGCTTTATCCTCCTGAAATCATATTATTACCTCATGACTGATTTATCCTCCTGACAGCTTCTTGTACCTCAGGATTGCTTTATCCTCCTGAAATCATATTATTACCTCAGGGCTGCTTCATCCTCCTGAAAGCATATTATCAATATCTCAGGATTGCTTTATCCTCCTGAAAGTTATCATTATACCTTCATACTTTGGACTGCTTTATCCTCCAAGAAATGTATCTGAAGAACTTTTCTCCAAGTGGCATCTTTAAGCCCACTCAAGCATATTCAACTAGCCATCTGTATCACTCTATGCACTGGTGAGTGCAAATTTTTGGGCTTTTGTGTTCAATCCCCTTAAACCTTCCAGGTCATGACTGGCAAACATACCAATCTAACCCCTAAGGTTTCAGAAAATTGAACAGGGGCAGCTGTTGCACCCCAAAATTTGCCCTCACAATACAAGATTTTGTGTGCTAAGAAGGTTCACAAGGTTCACAAGATTCACAATGCTTATAAGACCTTTCATGAGGTTCATGAAGTCTACAAGTTACTTTATGAAGTTCACAAGGTTCACAAGATTCACAATGCTTACAAGACCTTTCATGAGGTTCATGAAGTCTACAAGTTAATTTATGAGGTTCACAAGGTTCACAAGATTCACAATACTTACAAGACCTTTCATGAGGTTCATGAAGTCTACAAGTCACTTTATGAGGTTCACAAGGTTCACAAGATTCACAATGTTTACAAGACCTTTCATGAGGTTCATGAAGTCTACAAGTCACTTTATGAGGTTCACAAGGTTCACAAGGTTCACAATACCTCCCATGAGGTTCACAAGACATTTTATGATGGTTCACAAGGTTCACAAAGTTCACAATGGGTCAGAAGAGTTGATAATTCCCTCAGACAATGCACCTCCTAAGCAGTGCATCCAAAACTAGGGTTTTGACTTTAATCAGGCTAAATGGACTTCCAAGACTTCAAGTGAGCTTCATAACATCTTATGTGTGTTTAAGAACCCCCATGACAAGTTTCAAGACTTTTCTCAAAAGTTTGCTCAGTCAGATGATCAGATAAGTCAAAATCAGTCAAAGCAGTTAAAAAGTCAAACTGAGGTCAACTGTGGTCAAACCAAAGTCAAACTTCATGATTTTTTGCCAACATCAAGTATGTGAAGTAAAATTCATCATTTGATCAAGGGTTGATCATGATTCATCAAGGAGATTTCAGATCATCGAGAATCAGGAGTTTCTAAATTAGGGTTTCCTCAGTAAAAGTCAACTGAACTTTGACCAGCCATAACTTTCACATACTTCATCACCAAGTCTCCACCCAAATCTCATTTTGAAGGAAATTGAATTCTCTACAACTTTGTGTATCACAAGCCAAGCCCAAAAATGCTTCATTTGGAAGGTATGAGCTAAGACATTATAGGTCCTTTTGAAAGTCAACAAAAAGTCAACAACTTCAAAAGGGCATAACATGAGATTGGTAAATGATATGGACATGAAACCAGTGGGGTTGGTTAGAGGACTCTTCAAGCTTTCCAAAATGTCCAAGAACACCCTCATAGCATTAAAATTGAAGGATATGTGCCCTTGCAAAGTTGGGAAATTTTGGGTTGGTTTATGATGAAAATGGAGGTCTAAAACCAATTTCTTCCAAATGGGCTTGCCAAATGATGACCCAATCCATACAATAACTTCATGCACGACCCAAGTCAATAAAAATCAGATTTTTTATTATTTTATTTTTATTTATTTTGATTTAATTCATTAAAAATCATTTTAAATAAAAATAAAATATGAAAGTGTAAGATTTAAATTGGATCAAGCTTCTAGAAATTCATAAATTTGATTAGAATTGAAGTGGAAAGAAAATCATGAGGATTAGCCTAAAATAGCAAGTGTTCATACAAGAATATTTGATTTTTAAGGCATGATATTTTTGAATCTTTTTATATCAAATCTTCTACACAATGACCTAGTTTTTCAGCCTCATTTGATCATCCTATAAGTACATAGTGCAACCCTAATGACAAGCACGAATTTCACAGCCTCAAGAGTAAGTTTCACACTTCAAAAATTCAAGCAAAAATTCAAATTTGGATTCATTCATACAAGGCATTAGAAGGTAATTTGAGGACACAACTATGATCCTTGGACATCATTGAGTGGAAACAAATGCTTGGTTGCATTCAAAACCATTCACATAGCATAACCCGAATGCATCTTGTTCATCTTTAAATTTTTTTCGATTTGAATTATTTATGCCATAACAATGAAATCTAATTGTATATTTGTGTTAGTGATTATGTATAGATGCTTTCTGGACAAAAAACTTGGAGCTTCATGACCTAAATCACAAACGGCCATTGTTAGGGTTTGGAGCTTAGTTTTAGGGTTTCACGATTTAGGCCATATAAATGAATTCTAACAACATGGATAGATTGTATGAGTCATAAGGAACTCAATGATATCTTCAATTTCATGAATTTGTACTGTTTCATTGGTGTTTGATTTTCGCAGGTTCTGAATATGGAAGAACACGCAAGAAATTTCGTAGGTAAAACTGCATGAATTTTCGCAGGTAATATGGAGAAGATGAAGCTGGTCTGGCGCGAAATCCATATTTAAATTATTGTTTTAAAATATAATGAATTGTTTCTGTTTGTATTTCACAAGCCAACGCTTGTCCCAGTGGTAAGGCTAGCGTGTGTTTGGTTGAAGGGCAAGGGTTCGAATCCTGGCTGTGACAATATTTTTTGAGTTTTTCTCTTTTATTCATTGAATATAATATATTATCAATTGTTGTTGGTTTGTTATCAGGTTCGCTCATCTAGCTGGAATGGTCATGTACTTGCATGTTTGTGTGTAAGGTCCTGGGTTCGAATCCCCCAGGCCTTTTGTTTTCTTGTTATTTTTTTGATTTTTCAGGATAAAGAACAAAACCAAATGGTACTCATTCTTCTTGCACCAAGTGCAGCGCAGCCCAGTGGTTATGCCTCTAGTTATCCAGGTAAAGGACCTGGGTTCAAATCCCAGGTCCTGTTTTTTTTTGGTTTTGTTTTTTCTTTTAATTTTGTTTATTCTATTATTTCTTATATTATTTACATAAATAAATCTCAATAAATTTCTAAATAACATATATATATTATTTTCTCAAAATCAAAGTTAATATATTCATATTTTTCTTTATATTTTTTAATATGTATATGTATGTTTATTTAATTAATAAATTATTATTGTAAATTAAGCCTTAATATTTTTTTTGAATATACATTAAACCCTATTTATTTTCAAAACCCTAATTATACAATTAAACCCTAATTTTCTTTTCTTCTTTTATATTATTATTTGTATTCATAATTTAATTAAAATATTTGA
Source organism: Lathyrus aphaca (assembly GCA_963966055.1). NCBI lineage: Eukaryota > Viridiplantae > Streptophyta > Magnoliopsida > Fabales > Fabaceae > Lathyrus > Lathyrus aphaca. The sequence goes on from OZ014521.1 coordinate 331,900,738, forward strand.
TTTAATCTTTAAATACATAAATTGTTTATAAATTTAAAATTTTGTATATAAATATGGGTAGAAATTAAAATGTCCAATTTATTTATAATATGAAAATATTTTCTAATTGTTTATAATTAAATATATATGCAAATATTTTCTATTATATGCTTAAAAAAAAATTGCTAGTTTAACTTTTAATTATAATTTACTTTTCATAATATGTTCATGATTTATTTAATTTGTTTATAATTCTAAATTTCATAATAATTGATATAATTGTTTATAATTTTTCTACTAACCATTAAAATTTTGTTTATTATAATATATTTGTTTATTTTTATTATTGTTATTACATGATTATCACTAATCCCATTTATTTTTTAATTATTATTATTATTACTAACCCAATTAAATTGCTTATTTATTTTACTTATTATTTATATTTTGCTTATTTACTTATTTATTTATTTTTGCTATTTATTTAAATTGCTTTATTATTATGTAATTGCTCCTGGATGTAATTTTCTTAAATATTTAAATTTTTTTTTATGCTAGGGTTAGTAAAAATATGGAGTGTAACATGTATGCTATTTAAAAGTTGAATTTAGATCATTTAAATTATAAGATAAATATAAAATAAAACACTCACACACGTAAGTCGATCTTTGATCGCCATCTCACTTTCTAGGGTTGCCTCTCAATGTTGCCTATTCAAAAAGGTCAAGTAGGGTGTATAAAGCAAAAGTCCCTTAAAAGAAAAGTCATCTAGTCCCTTCATAATCAAAGATCCAGTCCCTTAATGGTTGCCTTTCAATATGATCTTGTCCCTCTCGAATAATGATGACAGTCCCTCCAAAAATGCTTAATACACCCTACAGTTGCCTACATAAACAGATGTCCCTCACTTGTCCCTTACATCCAAGGTAATGACTACCTATTCCTTAATAATAGGGATAGTCTTACCATTTAAAGGTTAAAGAACAGAAAGACTTAAACTTTAGGGTAGGTTCCTCATAGTTACTTGCTCACTATTTCAAAACAAATTTCAAATACTTCACAAATTTCAAACGATTTTCAAACACAAGTTTTTTACGCATCCGTACATGGATCATTATCAAACTCTTATGAAAATTTCTATTCACACACTTCACATTTCAAAAACATTTTAAAGTGAGCTAAGTAACTAAGAGCCCATGGATAACCATGGATGTAAAGGGTGCTAACACCTTCCCTTTACATAACCTACCCCCCGGACCCAAAAATCTTTTAAAGGTCTTTCCTGTTCTTTTATGCCTTTCCTTTGGATAAAATAAAAGTCGGTGGCGACTCTTGCTATCCGCAACATAACTAAAGTCAGTTCTCCCACCGTGTTACAGTAGGGTCATCGAGGGACTAGATCTTTATATCGAAGGGACTATGATGATGTTTAACTATAGGAAACTTGGCTAAGATACCTCTACATTCGAGGGACTTGACCATTATTTCGTAAGGAAATAAGAGGGGATACCCTAGAGGTGCATGTGTGAAGAGTGTGTTGTATTCAAGTATCTTCTTGGATTAGTGGGCTAATTCCATTTTTATTCACATACATTCTTTTCACACCCTATTGTTACTAACCACGCAATTAATTGTTTTGCGGAATTTAAAAGCGAAAATAAATCCTAAGCTATTACAGGGAGGGGATACATGATTTAAACTGGGGGAGTGTGGAAACTAAAATGACGAAAATCAAACTACTAATTATCACAAGAAAAACTAGCATCCTATACATTTGTTCTAATAAATATAAATGACAAAAAATTAAAATCGAGGAGGAATAAGAATGGGGAAGGAAGAAATATCAAAGGATTCGTGTAAAATCGATTAATCGGATTTTATTGACAAAATAAGGGTTTTTAAGATTTTTGAAACCTAAATTAATTACTAATTTAATTATATATAAAAATATTTTTTTATATATTTTAAAGAAAAAAAGTTATTAAATTTCCTAATTTTTTTATTGGTTAGAAAATATTATTTGTTAATTAATTAATTAAAATTAAATTTTAAAAAAAAGAAATTAAGTGAGAAAATAATAAGAAAATAGAAAGAAAAAAAAACAAAAAAAATAGGTCAAAAAGAGAGAGGGGAGGGCGCTGGGGTTTGAACCCAGGATCTCAAGGTCATTCACGTGTGCTCCTACCACCAGGCTATGCGTGCCTTCATGTCAAACGAATGGAATATATTAAATAAATATTAAAAAACAAACGAAATTCAGAACCAACCAATAGATCCTCGCCACGTCTCATCTTCTTCGCTGCGACCTCATCCAAATTGCAGGATTTGCTACGATTTTTCTACGACTTCGTTCGTAGCAAAAAAAAACCTGCAACATTAAAATTCATGAAATCAAAGGATTAAAAGATCAAGAATGTCCAGATCCACTTATTCAAACCCCAGAAATCCAAATCCATCATTATTTTTGGCTAAAAATAGCTATAGAGGGAGATTCAAAGAATTCCTTCTTTGTGCCCTAGCCACGATAATTCTTGATTCTTGCATGGAAGCTTGATAAAAAAGCATCAAAACAATCTTAATAACGTATGAAATATAGATTAATACATCATGAAATAAGAAATTCGAAAGTTGGAAATGTTAGGAACGACCATGAAGAATAGGTCATGATTCACGTGGTTTTAACCTTCAAGAATGATTGGGATAGCCTCATAGGATCTCCTTGATGATGTTTAAATGTATGGAATTATTGGGACTTGCTGAGATTGATTTTGCAACTTGCCCTAATTTCTTCACTTTATGGAACTTTTCTTTAGGGTTCTTGTGCAAGGATTTTTGTCCTTTGATCTTGTGCATATGATGAGTATATATAGAGGATGATTTTAGGTCAGAAGTTGGGCTTGGGTGGAAAAAATTTGATTTGTTATTCAAGTGTGATTCAAATCTTTCTATTTTGGCATATTTGGTCATCACACATTTCCTCTCTTGCCTTGCAAGAATTTGGATCAAATATCCTGTTAATAACTCTCAATATTTGATCCTAAGATAGTTCAAAATCAAATCCTTGATTTATTTCATATTTATTTTTACAAAAATTGAATTTAAATGATATAAATCCAATAAAATATAAAATAAATAGAAAAATCAGAAAATATGACTTAAGGGTCGTGGGTTATCTTAAGATTGAGTTTGGGTTGTGATAAGATGGGCCCATTTATCAAAAACTTAAGTTTTGGTCATTGTTTGCCTTATACACCTCCTCAAATTTGCTTAACTTTAGCAATGCACAACTCTCTCAATTTTTATCCTATGAATGTGTTCTTGGACTTTTTGGAAAGCCTAAAGTGTACTTTAATCACTCTTTTTGGTCCCATGTCAATTTGATCTTCCATGTTCAAGTTATGAGCTTTTGAAAAAGTTGACTTTTTGTTGACTTTTTAAAGGACATGTAATGTTTTGGCTCATATCTCTTAAATGAAGCATTTTTGGCCTTGGCTTGTGAGACACAAAGTTATAGAGAATTGAATTTAATTCACAATGAGCTTTGGTTGGGAAACTTTTGATGAAGTATGTGAAAGTTAGAGCTGGTCAAAGTACAATTGACTTTCTCCTTAAAAAACCCTAATTTAACAACTTTTGCCTTGTGATGAATTTGAGGTTTTCTTGATGAATCATGATCAACCCTTAATCAAATGATGAATCTTACTTCATAATCTTGATGTTGACCAAAAATCTTGAAGTTTGACTATATGTTGACCACAATTGACTTTTTTCCCAAGTTAACTAATTATTGGTCATCTGAGCATCTGACTAACCAAACTTGTAGGGCAAGTCTTGAAACTTGACATGAGGATTCTATGAAGTATATGGGATATTATGAAGTCCACTTAAGGCTTTGGATGTCCAATATACCTTGGGAAACACAAAACCCTAATTTTAAATTTATTGCTTAGGAGGAGGTTTTGTCAGATGAAACCTTGAATTCCTTTGAGCAATTGAGAATCTTATGAACATTAGGAGACCTCTTGAGACGTATTGTCTTGAAGGTATGAGGGAAAATTTTAGGGTACAACATCAAGCATGTAAAATAAATCACGTAATTAAACTTGCAGTTAATAGCTGCAACACTACATCAAATACATATCTCTAGCGGGGAAATCATGAGTGTAAACTATCAATTAACTTAACTCAAAGTAAACAGAGTCACCACCGCGCTTTTATTTTATTCTAAGAAAGGAAAGGAAAAAAGAGCGAATAAATCCTAATGAATCTAAAAACAAAAAGCTAAAGAAACAAACAGAGAAAGGGTAAGGGCATAGGTTACAAAATGGGAAGGTTTTAAGCACCCAAAATGTCCGTGGTACTCCACGGGAGCACTTTGAAAAAATTATTGCTTTTGGTTTGAAAATTGTTTGGTAAATGAGAATGGGGGATGAGAAAAGAATTAATTTTTAATATTTTTATGTTTGGAGAGGTTTACCACCTCATGCCTACGTACCCACAATGTGCAATGTATGATCAAAACCCCGTAGTTTGTGGTACAAATAGTGAAAATTGGTTGGTTTTGATTGATTTTATTAAGTGAAGACAATTTGTCATTTTCGGATAGCCTCACAAATCTACCATCAGAATGAAGGCATGTACTCATACATCATTATGGGGAGGGCACCAACTCGGATAAAATCGACGAGTATGCCACTGAACCCCCACGAATGACAAGAGACTCAATTACATCAAACTACAACAATGGAGATTGAGAGACTTGCACCCGACTAGAGAAGAATGACTCATACTCTATACTTGCAAAGAAAAAAAAAAGGTGCACAAAGGCACAAAACAACTTGAATGAGTTCGGTTCTTTTTATTTTTGAATTGAAGTCAAAATGATTAAGTTCCTTGACATTTATTTAAGAAAAGGAGAAGTAAAAGCCACTTGACAAAAAGTTAAGTTTTTATTTATTAAAGAGGTGAAGATTTTTAAAACAAGAATCCTTTGAAAAAGAAGGAAGTTTTGAAAATTGAAGGGGAGAAGATGAAGAGGCTATCGTAAAAATAAAATAAAGGGTTAATAGGCATTCACCCCCTGCAATATAAGCGCGTTTCAGTTTACCACCTACCGTTGCCAAAAGGCAGGGAGGGGAAAAAAGCAAAATTCGCTAATATTACAGAGGTGTAAATGCCTATTAACCCTAAAATAAAATAGATAAAGGAGGAAAGATCTAAAAAACTTAATGACTTCCAAGCATAAGCATAAGAGTTCCACCCTTAAAAGCATAAGCTAGCAAATGGCCAAACAAAGGCTAAGTCCAAAACTCCATTTTCAATGCTAAGGATAGTAACCATAGTCCAAGATCAAGGTCACAAGTTTTTTAGGTGTTTAATAATTTATTTGATATTTTTTCTCCAAGTGGACAAAGAAAAAAGCACAGGGATATAAACATAAACATAAACATGATAATGAATGATAAAGTATAATAAAAGCATAATAAGAGTAATAGAGAGCAAGAGATAAAAATAAAGAGGATAAGGTGCAAGAGGAAATTAAAATGTTAGTATAGTAATAGTCGTAATAATATGTACAAAATAATGGTATGGTGAACTTAATCATCCACAACCAAAAGAGTAACAAGGAATTTAATGCCAAAAATCGAGAAGGCAGCCAATTCCGCTTAGTATCTTACACTATAATAATTAACCGATGCGATTAGACCCAAATTTGATGAAACTTAAAGAAGATTGGGATATCCAAAGCAACTACGCATCAACCTTCAAAAGTCGTGGATCTAACACAAATGACTAACCACTTTGGGATTACGCGACCAACACAAGGTCCGGTCCACAAAAGTGCAAGTATCCAACTGGATTTTTATTCCGAATTAGGGGCACATTTAGGTCTATGTTAAGCAATCTCCGTGTAATTTACGATGTAATTACCCTACAAATGAGGCCGGTCAAAACCAATTAAGATTAACAATGTTAGTGCTAATACATGCTAGATAAACGATATGTAAATCACCATCCGAATGCAATGTCGCATGAAAATAAAGATGAATACCAAATTGAGTTACACTTATGATATTCTTTCATCTTTAAGTTCAATCACTTATTTTGGTGGATTCAGGTATGCAAATATCTCACTAATGCAAAGTACCTAAAGTGAATTAAATAATTCACTTAGAGGTAGATTTGAACAAATGAATATTAACAACTCTAATCTACACCCAAAGTCCATTAAATTTAAAGAGAAATCAATCCCAAAAATATCTCCCAAGGTAAAAATAAGAAGAAGGGAGAAGAAGAAGCAAAAGGAACCAAAAACAAGTTAAAAACAAGCCAAAATAGCTTCTTGAGCAGTGTTAATCGGTTAACCAAATGGTTAACCGATTAACACGTGAAAATTTCAAATTCTGCAAAAGTTTTACTTTGTTTAACCGATTAACCAATTTGCACAGCAAATGGTTAATCAGTTAACACTGCACCAGAGGAAAAATATTGGCCAAAATTCAGCATGATCCTCTTTTAAAACAACTTTCAAACACCTTATTGTAGCGGAGGAAACATGAGTGTAAGCTATTAGTTAACATAACTCAAAGTACACAGAGTCGCCACCGCGCTTTATTTTATTCCAAAAGGAAAAGGAAAAAAGAGCAAATAAATCCTAATGAATCTAAAAGCAAAAAGCTAAATAAACACAACAGAGAAACATGTAAGGGGATAGGTTACACAATGGGAAGGTTTTACACATCCAAAATGTTCGTGGTACTCCACGGGAGCCCTTTGAAAAATTTACTGCTTTTGGTTTGAAAAAGGTTTGTTAAATGAGAGTGGAGGGATGATGAAAGATTTTTTATTTATTTTTGTGTTTGGAGAGGTTTACCACCTCATGCCTACGTACCCACAAAGTGCAATGTAAGATCAAAACCCCATGGTTCGTGGTACAAATAGTGAAAAGGGTGGGTTATGATTAATTTTATTAAGTGAAGATAAATTGTCATCTTCAAGTGGATGGCCAAACAAACTACCATGAGAATGAAGGAATGGACTCATACATCATTATGGGGAGGGCGCCAACTCGGATAAAATCAACGAGTATGCCACTAAACCCCCACAAATGATAAGAGACTCAATTACATCAAACTATAACTATGGAGATTGAAAGACTTGCACCCGACTAAAGAATAATGACTCATAATCGCCACTCTTTTAAAGAAAATACACAAAAATGCACAAAGGCACAAAACAACTTGAATGCGTTTGATTCTTTTTATTTTTGAATTAAGGTCAACATGATTAGATTCATTGATTTTAAAAGAAAAGAAAAAGAGTAAAAGCCACTTGACAAAAGTCAGGATTTTTTTTATTAAAGAGGTGATGATTTTAAAAAAAGAATCCTTTGAAAAAAGGAGAAGATTTTGAAAATTAAAGAAGGGGAGGAGATGAAGGGACTATCCTAAAAAAAAGAAAATAAGAAGATAATGGAAGAAAGATCTAACCAAACTTTATGATACTTCAAATTATGAGCATAAGAGTTCCATCCTTATAAGCTAGAAAATGGCCAAATAAAGGCAAATTCCAACTTCATGAAGATCAAGGAAAAGGAAATGTCCTAAGAATCTAAGTCAAAATTGTAGATGTTTAGAATTGGCAGAATTTTTGACCAACAAGAAATGTTGAATTCAGTTCAGAATGTCCTATCAGATGTTGGGACATTATCAAACAGAGTACAAGAACTTAATTCAGGATGTCACACCAGATGTTGGGACATTGTGTAAATGATTTAAGTTCAGTTTTTCAGGATGTCCCAACAGATGTTGTGACATCTCAAACCTGCTACCATAATTAATTAATGACTAACTGATTTGAGAAATTTAAGGAAAGTTATCTGGAATTAATTATGGATGGACAAAAACAGAATAAGGCGCATCTGTAGGGAGTGTTGTTATGAGACTTCAGCATAATCAGAAGAACTAAATCACCTAGAATCTAGGAAGTAACAAACCCTAATTTAAGGTGGAAGCTGCATGCGTTTTAGGACTGGATTAACCTACAGAAAGCCCAAAATACAAACACCTATTTAAGCAATAGAATATCTCAGAATTGAGTACGAATTTTATAAGACAAAATAGGGTGTTGTGTGTTTTATAGCAGGTTGTTTTTATTGTACCACTTTATGAGCTTTTAAGCAAAAGTGTATTTGTGACTTGATTGAAACTGTGAAGTAAGATCAAGCTGTTTTGTTTGAAGTATGACTTCAATTTTATTAAACTTGTAAACAAGATCACTGTGTGATTGAGGGGGAGTGAGTTGGTACTCATATCTAAGTTGTGTCTTAGGTAGAAATTGCATTGGGTAGATATTAAGTGAAAGATTAAACTGGGTGGTTTAAGTCTAGAATTAATATTACTTATAGTGGATTTCCTCCTGGCTTGGTAGCCTCCAGATGTAAGTGTGGTTATACACTAAACTGGGTTAACAAACTACTGTGTTGTTTAATTTTCTTGCACTTTAAGTTTTGGTTAAATCTGTCAAGTGTTGGAACATCTCATAGGACATCTCATACCTGATCACAGAATTTCAAAAATCTTCATTCCAAAGCCAAGGATAGTAACAAAAGCACTTCTTCAAATTAAACCAAATCAAGCTTAGATCTACTGAAATTGATGAACAAAAGAAGGAAATGGTGAAGGTTTAGCTCAAGTTAGTCAAGAATTCAATGTAAATTCTTGATAACTTCAAAAGAAAGAAAGTGAGCTTTGGAGAATTTTGGTGTTGGGGGAGTATTTTGCAAGAGGTTTTGTGGCTATCAAAAGCTTCAAGACATTTTTACAAGGTGAATTTGGCTCTCTAAAGCTTGGTGAATGAATGAAATTATGGTTCTATTTAAACGCCTTAGGTATGAGAATTTGGTGGAATGGAGCTTGCTTTGGTAATTAAAATTAGGCTTGGTAATTACAAATTTGATGGGGAATGGAAAAGAGTGGTGATTAGTGAGGGTTTATGGTAGGAAATGATCAAAGTGATGTAGAGAAATCAGAAACCAATGGATCTAGAATATTCCAATTAAATCAATGAGCTAAGGGTGCTGAATTTGAATAAAATATTCAAATTTCGCACTGGTTAACCGGTTAATGTATATGGTTAACCGGTTAACCAAGTAAAAATTTGAATATTTTATTCAAAGGTGATTGCTTGGTTGTTGTGGCTCGATTCTTTTTGTACGTCGAAGAAATAAACACATGAACCTTGGAAATCCTTTGAATGAATCAATTAAACTGGGAAATCCTTGATCAGATATATTTGAATTATTTGCGGATCAACTTCGACTTTTGTCTGTGAAATTTACTCGAGCTACAGGACTGCTATTTTTGGCATTTTCAATGGTTTCTCTTCCTGAAAAAGGTTAGTAAAAGGAAACAAAATATTTTTTTTATTTTGATTAATGTTTAGTAAACATAAACTAATAAAGTAATTTAAAGACAACGGTGATCCCCTGTGAGGCATAAACCTAACCCGAGAAGAACCGAGCAACCAGTGTGATCTTGTTTGAATACAAGATGCAGATGAAAATGCAAAGAAAACTTAGGGCAAAAATTAGGGTGCAACAACTGCCCCTATTTAAGTTTCTTCAATCTGAAGATATGAAGATTGGCATCTTCGTCTCTGCAAGATGGGAGAGACTTAAGTATAGAAAACCCAAATTTTTGTATTAAGAGAACTTGATATGATATGAATATGATATGATATGAAAACTCAAGATCTCTGTGGGGAACACACGACCACCAGAGGAAAACGAAAGCTTGGGGACACAGAAGAAAATACTCGCTGGGGAAAACGAAAGACACTAGAAGAGTTACCAGGAAAATAAATCACTGGATAGCTGACTCGACATGGGGAAAAGTTCAATGATATAATCAAAGTAAAAGATTCATCGAGGAAGAGTAAACACCCTGCCAGGGAATAATAACCAATCAAAATATTCGAGTCCAAAGATGGAGGAATACCGACTGGGAAAAGAATCATCAACTACCGGTTTACTGGGTAGAAGATATGGAAATAATGGGCTCAAATATCGATTTACTGGATAAGAGCAAAACAAAGAGGGATAACCTCCACTACCTTTTTACTGGGTAGAAAAATTCTCAACTACCGGATTTACTGGCTAGGAGTATAAGCAAAGGGAAACAACTTCTATTACCTTTTTACTGGGTAGAAAGAAGAACTCTCGACTACCGAATTTACTGGGTAGGAGTACAAGCAAAGGGAAACAACTTCTATTACCTTTTTACTGGGTAGAAAGAAGAACTCTCGACTACCAGATTTACTGGGTAGGAGTACAAGCAAAGGGAAACAACTTCTATTACCTTTTTATTGGGTAGAAAGAAGAACTCTCGACTACCGAATTTACTGGGTAGGAGTACAAGCAAAAGAGCTTGATTAGCTTGGTAATGTTACCCACTATCGAATAATGGATAACTTAATTCCAAAGTAACATACCCAAGCTGGGGAAACTATTGCCCACTATCAAACAATGATAGCTTAATTCCAAAGAAAATATTAACTAATCAAAAGGGACCAAAATTCAATCCAAGAACAAATTGGAGAGAAACGGTCAAACAAGACTCATCCCGGGGAGGAAATATCTCAACTGGGGAAATTTCATCCAGATAATAAACTAGGGAGGAAACTGAATCAAAATCATCCATGAGAAACAAACTCAATGGGGAAATAGAAAGGATCAACACTTTCTGCTTAATGGTCGACACTATAAACTTGAGAGGAAGACAACACACGCACTCTATGGGGAAAGATCACACCAAAGAGCGGGGAACAAAGATAAATGCAAGCATGCAAGCAAACGATGCTATGCTTATGCGTATGAATATGCGTATGAATATTCTGACAAAACAGACATAAAGATATGCAACGGGTGACAAACACCACAACAACCGGATACTCGGCTAATCAGGGCAACAAGGCCAGGAACCATGCTGGACATTTAAATCGCAATTCTGCAGGGGAACGTCTAAAGCCATTGAAGGAATAAAATCCTGCTACAAGGCATAACTCAGATTGGGGAAAACAAATGCTAGGGAATCAATCCACAAAGCAATCTTCAAGAACCCATGGAGGATAACACCTGAAATTCCACTCTGAGAGGACAACATGTCAGAGATATAACAACAACACCAAATCTTCCACACTTTGGGGATGGAGGGAAAAGTCCCTGTTAAACTCTGGTGAGGATAAATATCTTCATAACTTTGTTTGGGGAAACAAAATAAAGATCTACCAGTGATGAAAATAAAACATAGACTACTAAACATCAATCATCAACTCTGCATAGGAATACCACCTTGATGAGGAAAAGTAACAATCTGCAGGGGATGGGGAAAGCTTCCACGATCCTTGCTGAAGACATAAGTGTTCTTAATCAAACTCCTACATGGAATAATCATCATATTATTACTGCTTCACTCAGGGAAAGAGTCATGTCGCTCTTGCTCTGCTTGGGGGAGGAGTTATGCCACTATTGCTCTACTTGGGGAAATAGTGTAAAACTTGTTGAACACCAAATAGAAATCTGCTAGAAACCATCACACGTAGACCTACTAGAAAACATGGAGATCATTCATCACCGAAAATTTTGACTTTTCGACCCATGTGGGGATAGCAAAAATTAATCATAGCAAACCACAGTTACGAGGGATTTTAAATCAATACCCACCAACAGGTGAAAGAAAACCTCTAAACTGATTGCTATACCAATACTTCTGCTAAGGGATACAACCAAATCAAGCTGAGGAAAAAGGACTCGATTGAGGATTCCCAATACCTCTCAAGTCAAAGGTAAACTGCTGAGGAAGAGATTAAAACTCAGCTGGGGATTTTCTAGGATATCCCTTCCAACAACTCTTCTGGGGAAGGGAACATAATTATGAGCATTTACAATCCCTGTCCATACTGATGGGGCACAAAACATCATTAATATCACATGCCAAGACTATTCAGGAGTTCCTTAAGGACACAATCATATCCAACCCTGCTTTGGGAGAGACGAGTTATACACATCTGGATTTTACTATCCCTGGAATCACTATTGATATCCTTTCTTTGTTCACATATCAAAATAAAAATGTTTTTATAATATTCAAAGATTAAATTTATTAAATTTGTTTCAAAAATCATCGTCAACAATAAATTGAAATTTTGTAAATAGAAACAACATAAAGAATTTCAAATAATTGGATAAAAGCTCAAATTCATTGATAGAATGGTAGTCAGCAAATGGCATGACTCCATGGATCATTACAAGTTTGAAAAATGGTAAATACATGGAAAATGTCTACATTGAAATACAATGATCACTATTCTCCCTATCAACTTTGAACTCCACTGTGTCCGAAACTTCAGTCAAGGATGAGTGAATAAGAATCTTTGATGGACAATTCTTCTGATGGATAGAATCTGAAATCCTCGATTACTACAAGTGATCCAGTCTGTCAATGCAGTTACTTGCCATGATCCCTAACTTTTGCCTAGATTTCCCTTTCGGGTTTTCAATCTACCGGGATAATTATTTTTGTTTATGTCTCTAATTTTTGCCTGGACCGCCCTTTCGGGTTTTCAATCCACCGAGACGCTCATTTTTGCCTAAGCTGCCCTTTCGGGTTTTCAACTTAGCGAGTTGTTCTTTTTATTTTTTAGGCGAAGTATTTCTTGACTGCATACACATTCACTGGACGAGTGATCTCCTCACCATTCATAGTTGCAAGAAATAATGAACCTCTAGAGAAGGCTTTCTTAACAACATATGGTCCATCATAGTTCGGAGTCCACTTGCCCCGAGAATCTGTAATGAAAGGTTGAATCTTTTTTAGCACGAGGTCACCTTCTCTGAATACACGAGGTTTGACCTTATTATCAAAATCTTTCTTCATTCTTTGCTGGTACAACCGACCATGACACAAAGTTGTTATTCTCTTCTCCTCAATCAAACTCAACTGATCAAATCTACTCTGACACCATTCAGCCTCAGTCAACTTGGCTTCCATCAGAACTCTCATTGATGGGATCTCAACCTCGACGGGGAGCACTGCTTCTGTACCATAAACGAGTGAGAAAGGGGTTGCCCCTGTTGAAGTGCAAACAGATGTACGATACTCATGCAAAGAAAAAGGGAGCATCTCATGTCAGTCCTTATATGTCACAACCATCTTCTGAATAATATTCTTAATGTTCTTATTCGCAGCTTCAACAACCCCATTCATCTTTGGTCTATAAGGAGAAGAATTATGGTGTTGAATCTTGAATTATTCACAAAGCACTTTCATCATCTTATTATTCAAGTTCGAACCATTATCAGTAATGATTTTATTTGGAACACCATATCTGCAGATAATGTTATTCTTGATAAACCTAACCACAACTTGCTTGGTCACATTAGCATACGATGTCGCTTCCACCCACTTGGTGAAGTAGTCAATTGCCATAAGAATAAAACGATGTCCATTCGAAGCCTTGGGTTCAATCATACCAATCATGTCAATTCCCCATATAGATAAAGTCCACGGGGACGAAATGACATTGAGATGAGTTGGTGGCACATGAATCTTATCAGCATACACTTGGCACTTATGGCACTTTTTCATATACTTGCAACAATCAGATTCCATTGTCAGCCAATAATAACATGCTCTCAACATCTTTTTAGCCATTGCATGCCCACTAGCATTAGTACCAAAAGATCCTTCATGAATTTCTTTCATTAACATGCTTGCTTCGTGTCTATCCACGCATTTGAGCAAGACCATGTAAAAATTCCTCTTATAAAGCACATTTACATTCAGGAAGAAATTGCCTTCCAATCTCCTCAAAGTCCTCTTATCTTTATCGGATGCCCCAAGTGGGTACTTCTGACTCTGGAGAAAACATTTAATATCATGATACCAAGGCTTGTCATCATGGACCTCTTCAACTGCGAACACATGAGCTGGTCTTTCAAGCCGCATCACTCTGATCATGGGAACATCATTCCATTGGTGCACCTTTATCATAGAAGCTATAGTTGCTAAAGCATCTGCCATATGATTTTCATCACGAGGCACATAATGAAACTCAACTTTAATGAAGAAAGTTGATATCCTCCTGGCATAATCTCTATAAGGGATCAAGTGGGGTTGATGAGTTATCCACTTACCCTTATTCTGATTGATTACCAAGGCAGAATCTCCATACACATCCAAATGCTTAATCCTCAGATCAATAGCTTCCTCAAGACCCATAATACAAGTTTCATACTCAGCTTCATTATTGGTACAAGGAAAAGTCAACCTTGCAACAAAAGGAATATGTGTACCATGGGGAGTAATGATCATTGCCCCAATTCCTCTTCCGCGTGTATTTACAACACCATCAAAAAGTAAACCCCGTCGAGATCCAGGCTCCGGCCTTTCCTCAATCAAAGGTTCATCACAATCTTTCATCTTCAAAAACATCACATCCTCATCTGGGAAATCAAACTTGATAGGATGGTAATCATCAATCGGTTGATGTTTCAAATGATCAACCAAGATACTACCTTTTATAGCTTTTTGAGCTCGGTACTCAATATCATATTCTGACAATAACATTTGCCGACGAGCAATCCTCCCAGTCAAAGCATGCTTTTCAAATATATACTTGATCAGATCCATTTTAGAGATCAACCAAGTTGTATGATTCATCATATACTGGCGAAGACGCTTTGCATCCCAAGCTAAGAAACAACAAGTTTTTTCAAGCATGGAGTACTGAGACTCACAATCAGTGAATTTCTTACTCAATTAGTAAATTGCATATTCTTTTCTTCCAGATTCATCTTGCTGACCAACCACACAACCCATGGAATCTTCCAACACAGTCAAGTACATGATTAACGATTTACCTTCCACCGGATGAGACAAGATAGGAGGTTCAAGCAGATATTCTTTGATACTTTCAAACGCCTTCTGACAATCATCTGTCTAGACACTGCCTTGGTCTTTTTGAAGCAACTTGAAGATCGGAGCACAAGTGGTAGTCATGTGAGAGATAAACCTCAAAATATAATTCAAACGGACCAAGAATCCTCTTACTTGCTTTTCAGTTCTTGGAGCAGGCATTTCCCGAATAGCTTTCACTTTATCAGGATCAACTTTAATGTCTCTTTGGCTGACAATGAAACCTAACAACTTCCCAGAATGTACACCAAACGTGCACTTGTTCGGATTCAAACAAAGCTTAAACTTCCTTAATCTCTAAAACAACTTCAGCAAATGTTCAACATGATCTTCTTCAGTCCTCGACTTAGCGATCATATCATCAACATACACTTCAATTTCTTTGTGCATCATATTAGGGAAAAGTGTGGTTATAGCTCTTTGGTATGTCGCACCAGCATTCTTCAACCCAAAGGGCATCACTCTGTAGTAGAATGTTCCCCATGGTGTAATAAATGTGGTCTTTTCCATGTCCTCGGGTGCCATCTTTATTTGATTATAACCGGAAAATCCGTCCATAAAAGAGAACACATCAAATTTAGTCGTATTATCTACCAACACATCAATGTATGGCAATGGAAAATCATCTTTTGGACTGACATTATTCAAATCTCTGTAATCAACACACATTCGGACTTTTCTGTATTTCTTTGGAACGGGCACAATATTGGCCATCCATTGAGGATAATTAGATGTCATAAGAAAACCTGCATCAATCTTATTTTGAACCTCCTCTTTGATCTTTACTGCCATATCAGGATGAGTTCTTCTCAACTTTTGCTTCACAGGTGGACACTCAGGCTTCAACGGCAATCTATGCTCCCCAATATTAGTATCAAGACCTGGCATGTCTTGATAAGACCAAGCAAACACATCAACATACTCTACAAAAATCTCTACAATCTTCTTTTTAACATCAGTACCAAGCAATGCTCCAACTTTGACTTCTCTCTTATCATCTTCAGAACCCAAGTGTTGACCAATTCTATAGACTCTCCATGAGGCTGAATAACCTTCTCCTCATGCTTAAGTAACTGAGAAATCTCATCAGGAATCTCTTTAACACCCTCTTCCTCAGCTTCAAACACAGGGAATTCAAAGTTGGGAGTGGGCATAGGATCATTGTTTTCAATGGGTTTATCAATCATTCTGCACGATGATTTTATTTTTATTTTAGAGTGTGAACAAAAGTGCAAACATCATGCAGATAAAAAATGATTAATATTATTTTGGGTTTTTTATGTTACCATTTTTCAGAATAAAGCAAAAAAGGAAAAACACATATGGAAATAACAAAATACATTTTATTGATGATGATAAAATTTGAAACAAAGCCCGACAAACATCATTTTCACCTTGGGCAGAATGAAAGGATTTTTGAAAGAAAATAAAAAAATTACTTTGAAGCATGAACAATAGAAGGAACATCAACAACAATTCAGTTCATGCAAATCTTTCTGTGCGTAACAAAGTTAGGCATTTCTTCATCTTCATCATCTTTAATGATGGCAGCATCAGAATGATTGTTGATAAACCCAGCACTTCGGAATCCTCCCTGAATAGTCTTTGGGTTATTGAGAGCCACACCTGGTGCAAAACCAATACCAAATCCTTCTTTGTTGTCAACAACATCAATAACTCGTCCCCAACCGTCAGATCGACCAGTTTCAAGCACGCGCAAAGCAGCCTTGAGAGAAGACATATGCATAACATTCTTCTTAGCAACATTATCAACAACAGAAAGAGCCTGGAAGGAAGTTCCCACCTCTTCTTCAGCATCAATATAAGAGAAAGATGACAAATTGCTCACTAGCATCGCCTGTTCACCGCTAATAGTTACTAACTTCCCATCTTTCACAAACTTCAGCTTCTGATGGAGAGTAGATGTCACAGCTCCGGCCTTATGAATCCAGGGTCTTCCAAGGAGACAATTGTATGCGGGACGTATATCCATTACTTGAAAAGTAATATGGAATATAAACGGTCCAATTAAAATAGGAAGATCAACATCACCAATAACAATTTTCTTTGATCCGTCAAACGCCTTCACAATAATCCCGTTATGCCTCATGGGAGCGCCTTGGTACGCAAGTCTTGACAAAGTCAATTTCGGCATCACATTCAGAGAAGATCCGGTATCAACCAACACCTTAGACATAACGTCTTCCTGACAGTTCACTGAAATATGCAACACCAAGTTATGGTTCCTTCCTTCTTCAGGCAAGTCATCATCACAGAAACTCAAATTGTTGCACGATATGATATTAGCCACAATACTATCAAACTGATCAATAGTCACATCATTTTCAACATAAGCTTGATCAAGAATCTTCTGCAAAGACTGCCTATGAGCCTCAGAGCACATCAAGAGTGATAAAACTGATATCTTTGACGGAGTATGCAACAACTGCTCAGTAATGTTGTACTCATTTTTCTTTATAAATTTCAACACCTCATCTTAACTATCTTTCAAACCGGAATCTGACCGTATAATAGTATCCTCAATCTGCTTACTCGCATTTGAATCTTCAGCTCTCTTCAGAGGATATGAAGCATAAACTCTACCACTTCGAGTAACTTTTGACACATCAGCAATGCTCACCACAGACTTTGGAGAAGGAATAGGAACTTCCTTACCATTTTCTATCATCGTAGAATTATACCGGTATGGAACAGCTTTATCAGACTCATATGGCATTGGACTAAGCAAATTGATCTCCAAAGGAGTAACAACATCTTTGCGTCTTTCAAAAGAAATAACCACCTTCTCAGGAACAACCTTCTCAGGAATATTGAACTGAGGCACAATAACATTCACTTCATTATCATAATCATATCTTTTCGCTGTCACTTCAATAAACTTATCATCCATCATCTTTTGAATTTCTCTCTTAACAATCACACAACCACGAGGGTTCACCGAACAAATACAACATCCAGCATAATCGTGATCAATATCATGATATTCACTTAGGAAAGCATGCATCTCAACCAAAGACCTTCGAATATGGAGGACCTCATAAATCTTGAACAAACCAGGACAACCATAAACCATGTTCACAAATGTATTACCATGATTCGAAAGCGTATTCGTCTTTACATTCGGATTAACATCATTGAAAGACAGAACATTGCTCCTTATCAATTTCTGCACTTCAAACTTCAATGGATAACAATTCTCAACATCATGCCCCGGGGAACCTTGATGAAAAGCACAGTGAGCTTCTGGCTTATACCACCATGGGATAGACTCTGGAACTGGAGGTGGAGAACGTGTTTGCACAAGATTCTTTGCAATCAAAGACGGGAGTAAATCCACATATAACATTGGAATGGGATCAAAATTCGGCTTAGCACGACCCTGTTGATTACCACTCTGTTGCACAGAAGGTTGTTGATAACGAGACTGATACTTTGGAGCTACTGGTACAGTTGGAGTCACATTAATCATCGGAGTTACAGAAGCTACATGCTGATGATGATGATTCTCACGACCACGAGGTCTTCTATAACTTTCACGAGACACAACATTAGTCTCACCTTCTTTCTTCTTACCGAAGTTGAACCTCTTAGAACTCGAGCCATTACTACTCTCTTTGTTCAACCGTCCCTCGCGGACACCTTCTTCTAAACGCATCCCCATACTCACCATTTCAGTGAAATCAGAAGGAGCACTTGCAATCATCTTATCATAGTAGAAAGAACCTAAAGTCTTTAAAAAGATCTTCGTCATCTCTTTCTCTTCTAGAGGAGGAACAATCTGAGCTGCTAGCTCGCGCCATCTCTGCGCGTACTCTTTGAAAGTTTCTTTGTCCTTCTGGGATATTGCACGGAGTTGATCTCTGTCAGGTGCCATATCAACATTATACTTGTATTGCCTAACAAAAGCCTCTCCCAAATCATTGAAAGTATGGATTTGGCTGCTATCCAAACTCATGTACCATCTCATGGCTGCACCAGTCAAACTATCCTAGAAATAATGAATCAACAACTGATCGTTATCTGTCTGAGCAGACATCTTCCTAGCATACATAGTCAAATGACTCAAAGAACAAGTGTTACCCTTATACTTCTCGAACTCAGGCAACCTGAACTTATGCGGAACCTTGGAATTTGGAACCAAACAGAGATCATAAGCATCTTTACCAAATAAATCTTTGTGCTTCAAGGCTCTCATCTCTCTCTGTAATTCAACAAAATGGCCTTGAAAATCGTCAAGTCTTTCAGTTACACCAGCGTATTCACTAGGTTCAACATGGTAAATCACTTCATCATGGTGTAGAGTAGTGTGCGTCACAGGCGGTGCAATAGTCATTACTGGCTGAAGATTATTAAATGTAGCAGTCTCAGGAGGAGGAGGAGGAGGATAACTAGCAGGAGTGAAATTGGCCGGCATACCCCATGGTTGACCAAGAGGCATGCGGTAGCGAGGAGAAAGGACAATTTCAACAAGAATCGATGCAGTGACAATCTCAGAGATGACTGTATTCTGAAATAAAGAATTAGGAGAGGGTGGCTGATTCTGAGCAGCCACCAAGTTTTCCATCATAGCAGTGACTCTTTCCAAGCTATCCTTCAAATATGTAACTTCCTCGTGCAACTCGCGTTTCTCTTGTTGTAAGGCTTTCGACATCTTCTTCCGACTAGCTCGAGTATCAACTTTGTGAGTCAGCTTTGTAACACCCTTCTAAACCCCGCGAAAAATATATAAATAACCAGAGTAAATTATTATGCATCTCAAAGGGTGTCACGTATAATTTCAAAACATCATACAAACATCTGTCATGCTCAATAACACTTAAAATCAATTCTTTCTTTCATATACTTTCACATTAGCATGTAGCAGCGGATATACTTCAATCATAATAGACATAATGAAAATCTCATGATCAACTTATTTCATAATCATCACTTAGGCATAAAAGCCAATACTTCATGTAATTCAAATAACAACAACAAGATAAAGTAGAGTACATAAAGTATCTCTCAAAACATGAATCAAAATGTTCCCTAGTGTTACATAATCAGAGCATGACTCAACCCAAAATAAATAAACAACTAAGACAAGTTACTCCAATGGCTACCTCGCACTAGAAGCAACTCTAATCTTTAGTACCTGAGCGATGTCATATAAAACATCATTCCAACAGAAGGGTGAGAATTCATATAATTATCGAAATCATAAGATAATATATAATTTAAGACATACAAGCATAATCAAATTATTCTCACACTTCAAAACTTAATTAACAAGTTATCAATCAAGTAACCATATTATTCACAAGTATATACACACAATTCACAATTTCATCAATCCAATAATTCACATAATACACATAATCTCATATGTAACCTTATACACAATGAGACTCAATGCAAGAATCAAATGCAACTCATGCATGTGGTACCAATCACTCGTTATCATTTTTCGATTTTTACATTTAAACCGGGTCCGTCCTCTAGACCGATAACACATCAAAAGCCCTTCCTCTAAGCTTTCAAACCCGTTCTCTAGGTTTGGGACAAGTCACTAGCTCCCACGGAACTAGCAAACATTGCCTCTTGACACAAATGATGCATGTGCAAGTTCAACAACCATATGCAATTAAGACTGTCCTCTAATCTTAATATTCATGCATATCTTCAATAATTCATCACATTTGAATTACAACACAATTACACATACTGGCACATATATATGCATCGTCCACACACAAATCATTTTCAAACGATATATAACACATTTTACAATACAATCTCAACGACATTATCTCACGACAAACAAGTAATCTACGAGGTATCAAGACAATTCAACCTCAATTCACAAAATACGATTTACCGATTAAACATGGAATGATTAATTTATCATTAAGTTAATCACTAAATTAATATCTAAAATAATCACCAAAATAATCGCCAACTTAATCTCTAAATTAATCACCAAAGTAATCACTAAAATAATCATCAATTAAATCACTAAATTAATCTCTAATTTAATCATCAAGTTAATCACCAAATTAATCTATAAATTAATCACCAAATTACTCACCAAATTAATCTCTAATTTAATCATCAAGTTAATCACCAAATTAATCTCTAAATTAATCACCAAATTAATCTCTAAATTAATTACCATATTAATTATCAAATTAATCACTGATTAAGTATTGAGTAATTCATCCATCATCCGTAATTAAACTCAATATCCAATAAATATTTAATATTCATTTAATACCCAAGTTAAATAACTATATTAATTATTAAATGATCACAATTATAAATTCATCACCCATATTATAAATTATTAAATCCAATATAAAGAAAAAGGTCGCTACAGTATATGACTTATACTATTATTATGATTGTATTTGACTAATATCTATTCCCTCTCCTTTATACTCATTTCATATTATTGGATTTGTATTAAATTACTTTCTAAGTAATAGAAATTAAAAGTAGATAGGTTAATCACTAGGAATATCATCTCCTTTCATATTTGTGTGGCTACTATATCCTAATTTCACTAATACTACTTTATCGATGTAATATAAAATAATAAGTGAATTACTATAACATTAATTGCTACCATCATCACCTTTTTCCTATTATATATATCATCACAAATTAACAGTAGCAATTACTACCTCCTTACATATATTCCAATTAAGACAATTTAATTGAATGATACATATCTAACTATAACTACAGGTGCACATTTCTACTAGAGAAGAGAAAAATGTGTTTCAAAAACAACACTTCCAGTGGCTACTGTAATATACAAATTAAAATTTCAATACGGTGCATTTGAAGACACAAATTCTATTTTCATTTCAATTCACAGTGGATTTCTAAAGTATACCATAATATCAATTCCAAACATAAACAAATGACAAAAATCAATTCAATATTTTTAGTAAAACCTAAAAATTCTAAATTCATGAAAAATTGGGATTTTACCCTAACTACATTTCTACCCATTCTATATTATCCAACAATCTCAAATAATTTAATGAAAACTCACCCTTACCTTTGATTTTGAACTCTTGTTCTTGATTTCTCTTTTTCTTCTCTTCTCCCTTCTAACCTCTTCTTCCCCATTCCAACTTCTATCTTTTCTCTAACTCTTCTACTCTTTTCTAAACCCTAACATTTAACTTATAACAACTCTAATTCTTATTGGGCTTACTAACCCATTCACTTAGTTACTAATCACACACTCATCTAGGCCCAATTAATCCATCTTACTAAAAATCTATTTTATTCCACTAAATAAAATAAATCTAATAAATTAAATAACTCAAATAAATCTAATAAATCAATTAATCCAAATAATTAAATCAAAACAAATAATTCAATTATTTCAAATAATTCTAATAATTCAATTATATCAAATAATTCAATTAAATCAAATAATTTAATAAAATCAAATAAATCAATTATGTATAAAATCACATGATTAATTAATTAATATAATAAATAATTACTAAAATCGGGATGTTACAACTCTCCCCCACTTAAAATATTTTCGCCCTCGAAAATTACCTCAAACGAACAACTCAGGATAAGACACTCTCATCTGACTCTAAAATTCCCAAGACACATCCTGACTCCAATCACACAAGCCCTCCAAAAGATCCTCAAGTTACTGAATTATCCTCTTCGTCTGACCATCAGTTTGTGGATGATTAGCAGACTTCAAACGAAACTTTTTACCCAAGGCACTTAGCAAACTCTCCCAAAATCCCGAAGTAAACCCTAAATCTCTATCTGACATAATGTTAGATAGAATACCATGCAAACTGAAAATCCTCTCAATGTAAAACTTTGCTAACTTCTCAAACAGGTAATCCATTCTTATCGGAATAACGTGAGCAGGTTTCGGCAATCTATCCACAATATCCCAAATAACTTAAAAATTACTTGGTTTTATAAGTAAACCAGATACAAAATCCATCGATATGATATCCCATTTCCACTTATGAATAGATAACAATTGCATCAAACCCGACAGTTTCTGACGTTCGATCTTCGACTTCTGATAAATCAAATTAAGAATACACAAACTCCGTAATATCCTTCCTCATACAATACCACCAAAATACTTTCCTCAAATCCTTATATATATTATTAATTTCCGGATGAATACTCGATCCACTACAATGCCCTTCCTCAAGAATACTTTTATTCAATTCAGCAATATCTGGAACACAAACTTGATCACGACATCTCATGATATCATTCTCATCAATCCGAAAATCACCACTTTAGCATTGATTGATCAAAGTCAATCGATCTACAAAACTCAAATCATATTTCTGACCCTCTTGAATCTCATCAAGAATACCACTAGTAAGCTTCAACATATTGAGCTTAACTCTATAAGAAGTCTCTTCACAAACCAAACTCATATCTCGAAATTGCTTAATCATCTCCCACTCTCTTACCATAATCATCAACATATGCAAAGATTTCTGACTCAGTACATCAACTACCATGTTTGCTTTACCCAGATGGTAATTCAAACTAAAATCATAATATTTCAAATTTCCTAACTATCTCCTCTTTCTCGCATTCAATTCCTTCTGATCAAAGATATACTTTAAACTTTTATGATCACTAAACACCTCAAATCTCGATCCCAACAAGTAATGCCTCCAAAGCTTCAACATAAACCCAATGACGGCCAACTCCAAGTCACGCGTCGGATAATTCCTCTCATGCACTTTAAGTTGCCTTAAAGCATAAGATAAAACTTGTTGATGTTGCATCAACACACCTCTCAATCCCATCAACGAAGTATCATAATACACAACAAACAGTTTTTCCGGATTTGGCAAAATCAAAACAGGAGCTATCGTCAACCTTCTCTTAAGCTCTTGAAAACTTTATTCACATTTTGCATTTCAAACAAAAGCTTGACCCTTCCTAGTCAACTGCATCAACACAAAAGATAACTTAGCAAATCCTTCAATGAATTTCTGATAATAACCTACCAAACCAAGAAAACTTCTAATCTCAAAAATAGTTTTGGAGCTTCCTATTGCGATACAGCTTCAACCTTTGACGGATCAATTGAAATACCTCTACTCGAAATAACCTGACCAAGGAAACTCACTTCCTTCAACAAAATTCGCACTTAGAAAATTTAGCATACAATTATTTCTATTTCAACATAGATGACACAATCCTCAGATGCTCGGCATGATCCTCTTCACCCTTCGAATAAATCAAAATATCATCAATGAACACAACCACAAACTTATCCAAATACAGATGGAAAATCCTGTTCATGTACTCCATAAGTACACCTGGTGCATTAGTCACGTCAAATGGCATCACAAAATACTCATATTGACCATACCTCGTTCTAAAAGTAGTCCTTTGAATATCTTCATCCTTCACACAAATCTGGTGATTACCAGACCTTAAATCAATCTTACTGAACACACTTGCACCAACCAACTGATCCATCAAATAATCAATTCTCGAAAGTGGATACTTATTCTCAATAGTCACCTTGTTCAATTGTCTATAATCCACACAAAGCCTCATAGTACCTTTTTTCTTCTTAACGAACAAAACGGGTGCACCCCACGGTGACACACTCAGACAAATAAACCTCTTTTCAAGCAGATCTTCAAGTTGACTCTTCAACTCTTTCACTTCTGATGTGAACATACGATATGGAGTCATAGATACCGGACTAGTTCCAGGAACTAAGTCAATCGTAACCTCCACCCCGCGTTCTGGTGGTAAATCACTTACCTCATCAGGAAAAACATCCGGGAAATCACAAACAATTGGAAAAACACCAACTACTCCATTTTCACTAATAGTCAAGTTTCCATCAACATGAACATCTCAGCAACATCTTGAACTGACTCATTCACTTGCTTATCATACATAAATAAGTCTCCTTCATTCTCCGGTTCAAGAAAATAACCGACTTTTCTAAACAATTTGTAAGCACTTGGCTTAACTCCAAACAATTCACTACACACACTATCTAAGCTCGTAAGACACATCTATCCCATCCAACACGATCTCGTCTACTATCAACAATAGATTAAGGGTGATCAGTTCCTCAATTTGTCAATAGACAGCCGACATCATGATGAGGCATAAACCATCTTTACCAAACTATAATAGTGTTCCTTGAAATCAATAGCACACCAAACCAACACTCCACTACTAAAACATCTTAGAGAAGCAAAACTTCTCCCCCACTTGTTTCGATCCCACTCTTGCAGATAAAGGTTAGAAAAACAAACGCGTATCGACAGTGTTTTCACACACATGTCGCATACTAGGGAATAAACAACATTAGACAACCTGGCCGGATGGACCGACTTGCTCTGATACCACTAATGTAACACCCTTCTAAACCCCGCGAAAAATATATAAATAACCAGAGTAAATTATTATGCATCTCAAAGGGTGTCACGTATAATTTCAAAACATCATACAAACATCTGTCATGCTCAATAACACTTAAAATCAATTCTTTCTTTCATATACTTTCACATTAGCATGTAGCAGCGGATATACTTCAATCATAATAGACATAATGAAAATCTCATGATCAACTTATTTCATAATCATCACTTAGGCATAAAAGCCAATACTTCATGTAATTCAAATAAGAACAACAAGATAAAGTAGAGTACATAAAGTATCTCTCAAAACATGAATCAAAATGTTCCCTAGTGTTACATAATCAGAGCATGACTCAACCCAAAATAAATAAACAACTAAGACAAGTTACTCCAATGGCTACCTCGCACTAGAAGCAACTCTAATCTTTAGTACCTGAGCGATGTCATATAAAACATCATTCCAACAGAAGGGTGAGAATTCATATAATTATCGAAATCATAAGATAATATATAATTTAAGACATACAAGCATAATCAAATTATTCTCACACTTCAAAACTTAATCAACAAGTTATCAATCAAGTAACCATATTATTCACAAGTATATACACACAATTCACAATTTCATCAATCCAATAATTCACATAATACACATAATCTCATATGTAACCTTATACACAATGAGACTCAATGCAAGAATCAAATGCAACTCATGCATGTGGTACCAATCACTCGTTATCATTTTTCGATTTTTACATTTAAACCGGGTCCGTCCTCTAGACCGATAACACATCAAAAGCCCTTCCTCTAAGCTTTCAAACCCGTTCTCTAGGTTTGGGACAAGTCACTAGCTCCCACGGAACTAGCAAACATTGCCTCTTGACACAAATGATGCATGTGCAAGTTCAACAACCATATGCAATTAAGACTGTCCTCTAATCTTAATATTCATGCATATCTTCAATAATTCATCACATTTGAATTACAACACAATTACACATACTGGCACATATATATGCATCGTCCACACACAAATCATTTTCAAACGATATATAACACATTTTACAATACAATCTCAACGACATTATCTCACGACAAACAAGTAATCTACGAGGTATCAAGACAATTCAACCTCAATTCACAAAATACGATTTACCGATTAAACATGGAATGATTAATTTATCATCAAGTTAATCACTAAATTAATATCTAAAATAATCACCAAAATAATCGCCAACTTAATCTCTAAATTAATCACCAAAGTAATCACTAAAATAATCATCAATTAAATCACTAAATTAATCTCTAATTTAATCATCAAGTTAATCACCAAATTAATCTATAAATTAATCACCAAATTACTCACCAAATTAATCTCTAATTTAATCATCAAGTTAATCACCAAATTAATCTCTAAATTAATCACCAAATTAATCTCTAAATTAATTACCATATTAATTATCAAATTAATCACTGATTAAGTATTGAGTAATTCATCCATCATCCGTAATTAAACTCAATATCCAATAAATATTTAATATTCATTTAATACCCAAGTTAAATAACTATATTAATTATTAAATGATCACAATTATAAATTCATCACCCATATTATAAATTATTAAATCCAATATAAAGAAAAAGGTCGCTACAGTATATGACTTATACTATTATTATGATTGTATTTGACTAATATCTATTCCCTCTCCTTTATACTCATTTCATATTATTGGATTTGTATTAAATTACTTTCTAAGTAATAGAAATTAAAAGTAGATAGGTTAATCACTAGGAATATCATCTCCTTTCATATTTGTGTGGCTACTATATCCTAATTTCACTAATACTACTTTATCGATGTAATATAAAATAATAAGTGAATTACTATAACATTAATTGCTACCATCATCACCTTTTT
The DNA here is from genome assembly GCA_963966055.1 of Lathyrus aphaca. Classification (NCBI taxonomy): domain Eukaryota; kingdom Viridiplantae; phylum Streptophyta; class Magnoliopsida; order Fabales; family Fabaceae; genus Lathyrus; species Lathyrus aphaca. The sequence goes on from OZ014521.1 coordinate 331,928,025, forward strand.
CCTATTATATATATCATCACAAATTAACAGTAGCAATTACTACCTCCTTACATATATTCCAATTAAGACAATTTAATTGAATGATACATATCTAACTATAACTACAGGTGCACATTTCTACTAGAGAAGAGAAAAATGTGTTTCAAAAACAACACTTCCAGTGGCTACTGTAATATACAAATTAAAATTTCAATACGGTGCATTTGAAGACACAAATTCTATTTTCATTTCAATTCACAGTGGATTTCTAAAGTATACCATAATATCAATTCCAAACATAAACAAATGACAAAAATCAATTCAATATTTTTAGTAAAACCTAAAAATTCTAAATTCATGAAAAATTGGGATTTTACCCTAACTACATTTCTACCCATTCTATATTATCCAACAATCTCAAATAATTTAATGAAAACTCACCCTTACCTTTGATTTTGAACTCTTGTTCTTGATTTCTCTTTTTCTTCTCTTCTCCCTTCTAACCTCTTCTTCCCCATTCCAACTTCTATCTTTTCTCTAACTCTTCTACTCTTTTCTAAACCCTAACATTTAACTTATAACAACTCTAATTCTTATTGGGCTTACTAACCCATTCACTTAGTTACTAATCACACACTCATCTAGGCCCAATTAATCCATCTTACTAAAAATCTATTTTATTCCACTAAATAAAATAAATCTAATAAATTAAATAACTCAAATAAATCTAATAAATCAATTAATCCAAATAATTAAATCAAAACAAATAATTCAATTATTTCAAATAATTCTAATAATTCAATTATATCAAATAATTCAATTAAATCAAATAATTTAATAAAATCAAATAAATCAATTATGTATAAAATCACATGATTAATTAATTAATATAATAAATAATTACTAAAATCGGGATGTTACAACTCTCCCCCACTTAAAATATTTTCGCCCTCGAAAATTACCTCAAACGAACAACTCAGGATAAGACACTCTCATCTGACTCTAAAATTCCCAAGACACATCCTGACTCCAATCACACAAGCCCTCCAAAAGATCCTCAAGTTACTGAATTATCCTCTTCGTCTGACCATCAGTTTGTGGATGATTAGCAGACTTCAAACGAAACTTTTTACCCAAGGCACTTAGCAAACTCTCCCAAAATCCCGAAGTAAACCCTAAATCTCTATCTGACATAATGTTAGATAGAATACCATGCAAACTGAAAATCCTCTCAATGTAAAACTTTGCTAACTTCTCAAACAGGTAATCCATTCTTATCGGAATAACGTGAGCAGGTTTCGGCAATCTATCCACAATATCCCAAATAACTTAAAAATTACTTGGTTTTATAAGTAAACCAGATACAAAATCCATCGATATGATATCCCATTTCCACTTATGAATAGATAACAATTGCATCAAACCCGACAGTTTCTGACGTTCGATCTTCGACTTCTGATAAATCAAATTAAGAATACACAAACTCCGTAATATCCTTCCTCATACAATACCACCAAAATACTTTCCTCAAATCCTTATATATATTATTAATTTCCGGATGAATACTCGATCCACTACAATGCCCTTCCTCAAGAATACTTTTATTCAATTCAGCAATATCTGGAACACAAACTTGATCACGACATCTCATGATATCATTCTCATCAATCCGAAAATCACCACTTTGGCATTGATTGATCAAAGTCAATCGATCTACAAAACTCAAATCATATTTCTGACCCTCTTGAATCTCATCAAGAATACCACTAGTAAGCTTCAACATATTGAGCTTAACTCTATAAGAAGTCTCTTCACAAACCAAACTCATATCTCGAAATTGCTTAATCATCTCCCACTCTCTTACCATAATCATCAACATATGCAAAGATTTCTGACTCAGTACATCAACTACCATGTTTGCTTTACCCAGATGGTAATTCAAACTAAAATCATAATATTTCAAATTTCCTAACTATCTCCTCTTTCTCGCATTCAATTCCTTCTGATCAAAGATATACTTTAAACTTTTATGATCACTAAACACCTCAAATCTCGATCCCAACAAGTAATGCCTCCAAAGCTTCAACATAAACCCAATGACGGCCAACTCCAAGTCACGCGTCGGATAATTCCTCTCATGCACTTTAAGTTGCCTTAAAGCATAAGATAAAACTTGTTGATGTTGCATCAACACACCTCTCAATCCCATCAACGAAGTATCATAATACACAACAAACAGTTTTTCCGGATTTGGCAAAATCAAAACAGGAGCTATCGTCAACCTTCTCTTAAGCTCTTGAAAACTTTATTCACATTTTGCATTTCAAACAAAAGCTTGACCCTTCCTAGTCAACTGCATCAACACAAAAGATAACTTAGCAAATCCTTCAATGAATTTCTGATAATAACCTACCAAACCAAGAAAACTTCTAATCTCAAAAATAGTTTTGGAGCTTCCTATTGCGATACAGCTTCAACCTTTGACGGATCAATTGAAATACCTCTACTCGAAATAACCTGACCAAGGAAACTCACTTCCTTCAACAAAATTCGCACTTAGAAAATTTAGCATACAATTATTTCTATTTCAACATAGATGACACAATCCTCAGATGCTCGGCATGATCCTCTTCACCCTTCGAATAAATCAAAATATCATCAATGAACACAACCACAAACTTATCCAAATACAGATGGAAAATCCTGTTCATGTACTCCATAAGTACACCTGGTGCATTAGTCACGTCAAATGGCATCACAAAATACTCATATTGACCATACCTCGTTCTAAAAGTAGTCCTTTGAATATCTTCATCCTTCACACAAATCTGGTGATTACCAGACCTTAAATCAATCTTACTGAACACACTTGCACCAACCAACTGATCCATCAAATAATCAATTCTCGAAAGTGGATACTTATTCTCAATAGTCACCTTGTTCAATTGTCTATAATCCACACAAAGCCTCATAGTACCTTTTTTCTTCTTAACGAACAAAACGGGTGCACCCCACGGTGACACACTCAGACAAATAAACCTCTTTTCAAGCAGATCTTCAAGTTGACTCTTCAACTCTTTCACTTCTGATGTGAACATACGATATGGAGTCATAGATACCGGACTAGTTCCAGGAACTAAGTCAATCGTAACCTCCACCCCGCGTTCTGGTGGTAAATCACTTACCTCATCAGGAAAAACATCCGGGAAATCACAAACAATTGGAAAAACACCAACTACTCCATTTTCACTAATAGTCAAGTTTCCATCAACATGAACATCTCAGCAACATCTTGAACTGACTCATTCACTTGCTTATCATACATAAATAAGTCTCCTTCATTCTCCGGTTCAAGAAAATAACCGACTTTTCTAAACAATTTGTAAGCACTTGGCTTAACTCCAAACAATTCACTACACACACTATCTAAGCTCGTAAGACACATCTATCCCATCCAACACGATCTCGTCTACTATCAACAATAGATTAAGGGTGATCAGTTCCTCAATTTGTCAATAGACAGCCGACATCATGATGAGGCATAAACCATCTTTACCAAACTATAATAGTGTTCCTTGAAATCAATAGCACACCAAACCAACACTCCACTACTAAAACATCTTAGAGAAGCAAAACTTCTCCCCCACTTGTTTCGATCCCACTCTTGCAGATAAAGGTTAGAAAAACAAACGCGTATCGACAGTGTTTTCACACACATGTCGCATACTAGGGAATAAACAACATTAGACAACCTGGCCGGATGGACCGACTTGCTCTGATACCACTAATGTAACACCCTTCTAAACCCCGCGAAAAATATATAAATAACCAGAGTAAATTATTATGCATCTCAAAGGGTGTCACGTATAATTTCAAAACATCATACAAACATCTGTCATGCTCAATAACACTTAAAATCAATTCTTTCTTTCATATACTTTCACATTAGCATGTAGCAGCGGATATACTTCAATCATAATAGACATAATGAAAATCTCATGATCAACTTATTTCATAATCATCACTTAGGCATAAAAGCCAATACTTCATGTAATTCAAATAAGAACAACAAGATAAAGTAGAGTACATAAAGTATCTCTCAAAACATGAATCAAAATGTTCCCTAGTGTTACATAATCAGAGCATGACTCAACCCAAAATAAATAAACAACTAAGACAAGTTACTCCAATGGCTACCTCGCACTAGAAGCAACTCTAATCTTTAGTACCTGAGCGATGTCATATAAAACATCATTCCAACAGAAGGGTGAGAATTCATATAATTATCGAAATCATAAGATAATATATAATTTAAGACATACAAGCATAATCAAATTATTCTCACACTTCAAAACTTAATCAACAAGTTATCAATCAAGTAACCATATTATTCACAAGTATATACACACAATTCACAATTTCATCAATCCAATAATTCACATAATACACATAATCTCATATGTAACCTTATACACAATGAGACTCAATGCAAGAATCAAATGCAACTCATGCATGTGGTACCAATCACTCGTTATCATTTTTCGATTTTTACATTTAAACCGGGTCCGTCCTCTAGACCGATAACACATCAAAAGCCCTTCCTCTAAGCTTTCAAACCCGTTCTCTAGGTTTGGGACAAGTCACTAGCTCCCACGGAACTAGCAAACATTGCCTCTTGACACAAATGATGCATGTGCAAGTTCAACAACCATATGCAATTAAGACTGTCCTCTAATCTTAATATTCATGCATATCTTCAATAATTCATCACATTTGAATTACAACACAATTACACATACTGGCACATATATATGCATCGTCCACACACAAATCATTTTCAAACGATATATAACACATTTTACAATACAATCTCAACGACATTATCTCACGACAAACAAGTAATCTACGAGGTATCAAGACAATTCAACCTCAATTCACAAAATACGATTTACCGATTAAACATGGAATGATTAATTTATCATCAAGTTAATCACTAAATTAATATCTAAAATAATCACCAAAATAATCGCCAACTTAATCTCTAAATTAATCACCAAAGTAATCACTAAAATAATCATCAATTAAATCACTAAATTAATCTCTAATTTAATCATCAAGTTAATCACCAAATTAATCTATAAATTAATCACCAAATTACTCACCAAATTAATCTCTAATTTAATCATCAAGTTAATCACCAAATTAATCTCTAAATTAATCACCAAATTAATCTCTAAATTAATTACCATATTAATTATCAAATTAATCACTGATTAAGTATTGAGTAATTCATCCATCATCCGTAATTAAACTCAATATCCAATAAATATTTAATATTCATTTAATACCCAAGTTAAATAACTATATTAATTATTAAATGATCACAATTATAAATTCATCACCCATATTATAAATTATTAAATCCAATATAAAGAAAAAGGTCGCTACAGTATATGACTTATACTATTATTATGATTGTATTTGACTAATATCTATTCCCTCTCCTTTATACTCATTTCATATTATTGGATTTGTATTAAATTACTTTCTAAGTAATAGAAATTAAAAGTAGATAGGTTAATCACTAGGAATATCATCTCCTTTCATATTTGTGTGGCTACTATATCCTAATTTCACTAATACTACTTTATCGATGTAATATAAAATAATAAGTGAATTACTATAACATTAATTGCTACCATCATCACCTTTTTCCTATTATATATATCATCACAAATTAACAGTAGCAATTACTACCTCCTTACATATATTCCAATTAAGACAATTTAATTGAATGATACATATCTAACTATAACTACAGGTGCACATTTCTACTAGAGAAGAGAAAAATGTGTTTCAAAAACAACACTTCCAGTGGCTACTGTAATATACAAATTAAAATTTCAATACGGTGCATTTGAAGACACAAATTCTATTTTCATTTCAATTCACAGTGGATTTCTAAAGTATACCATAATATCAATTCCAAACATAAACAAATGACAAAAATCAATTCAATATTTTTAGTAAAACCTAAAAATTCTAAATTCATGAAAAATTGGGATTTTACCCTAACTACATTTCTACCCATTCTATATTATCCAACAATCTCAAATAATTTAATGAAAACTCACCCTTACCTTTGATTTTGAACTCTTGTTCTTGATTTCTCTTTTTCTTCTCTTCTCCCTTCTAACCTCTTCTTCCCCATTCCAACTTCTATCTTTTCTCTAACTCTTCTACTCTTTTCTAAACCCTAACATTTAACTTATAACAACTCTAATTCTTATTGGGCTTACTAACCCATTCACTTAGTTACTAATCACACACTCATCTAGGCCCAATTAATCCATCTTACTAAAAATCTATTTTATTCCACTAAATAAAATAAATCTAATAAATTAAATAACTCAAATAAATCTAATAAATCAATTAATCCAAATAATTAAATCAAAACAAATAATTCAATTATTTCAAATAATTCTAATAATTCAATTATATCAAATAATTCAATTAAATCAAATAATTTAATAAAATCAAATAAATCAATTATGTATAAAATCACATGATTAATTAATTAATATAATAAATAATTACTAAAATCGGGATGTTACAACTCTCCCCCACTTAAAATATTTTCGCCCTCGAAAATTACCTCAAACGAACAACTCAGGATAAGACACTCTCATCTGACTCTAAAATTCCCAAGACACATCCTGACTCCAATCACACAAGCCCTCCAAAAGATCCTCAAGTTACTGAATTATCCTCTTCGTCTGACCATCAGTTTGTGGATGATTAGCAGACTTCAAACGAAACTTTTTACCCAAGGCACTTAGCAAACTCTCCCAAAATCCCGAAGTAAACCCTAAATCTCTATCTGACATAATGTTAGATAGAATACCATGCAAACTGAAAATCCTCTCAATGTAAAACTTTGCTAACTTCTCAAACAGGTAATCCATTCTTATCGGAATAACGTGAGCAGGTTTCGGCAATCTATCCACAATATCCCAAATAACTTAAAAATTACTTGGTTTTATAAGTAAACCAGATACAAAATCCATCGATATGATATCCCATTTCCACTTATGAATAGATAACAATTGCATCAAACCCGACAGTTTCTGACGTTCGATCTTCGACTTCTGATAAATCAAATTAAGAATACACAAACTCCGTAATATCCTTCCTCATACAATACCACCAAAATACTTTCCTCAAATCCTTATATATATTATTAATTTCCGGATGAATACTCGATCCACTACAATGCCCTTCCTCAAGAATACTTTTATTCAATTCAGCAATATCTGGAACACAAACTTGATCACGACATCTCATGATATCATTCTCATCAATCCGAAAATCACCACTTTAGCATTGATTGATCAAAGTCAATCGATCTACAAAACTCAAATCATATTTCTGACCCTCTTGAATCTCATCAAGAATACCACTAGTAAGCTTCAACATATTGAGCTTAACTCTATAAGAAGTCTCTTCACAAACCAAACTCATATCTCGAAATTGCTTAATCATCTCCCACTCTCTTACCATAATCATCAACATATGCAAAGATTTCTGACTCAGTACATCAACTACCATGTTTGCTTTACCCAGATGGTAATTCAAACTAAAATCATAATATTTCAAATTTCCTAACTATCTCCTCTTTCTCGCATTCAATTCCTTCTGATCAAAGATATACTTTAAACTTTTATGATCACTAAACACCTCAAATCTCGATCCCAACAAGTAATGCCTCCAAAGCTTCAACATAAACCCAATGACGGCCAACTCCAAGTCACGCGTCGGATAATTCCTCTCATGCACTTTAAGTTGCCTTAAAGCATAAGATAAAACTTGTTGATGTTGCATCAACACACCTCTCAATCCCATCAACGAAGTATCATAATACACAACAAACAGTTTTTCCGGATTTGGCAAAATCAAAACAGGAGCTATCGTCAACCTTCTCTTAAGCTCTTGAAAACTTTATTCACATTTTGCATTTCAAACAAAAGCTTGACCCTTCCTAGTCAACTGCATCAACACAAAAGATAACTTAGCAAATCCTTCAATGAATTTCTGATAATAACCTACCAAACCAAGAAAACTTCTAATCTCAAAAATAGTTTTGGAGCTTCCTATTGCGATACAGCTTCAACCTTTGACGGATCAATTGAAATACCTCTACTCGAAATAACCTGACCAAGGAAACTCACTTCCTTCAACAAAATTCGCACTTAGAAAATTTAGCATACAATTATTTCTATTTCAACATAGATGACACAATCCTCAGATGCTCGGCATGATCCTCTTCACCCTTCGAATAAATCAAAATATCATCAATGAACACAACCACAAACTTATCCAAATACAGATGGAAAATCCTGTTCATGTACTCCATAAGTACACCTGGTGCATTAGTCACGTCAAATGGCATCACAAAATACTCATATTGACCATACCTCGTTCTAAAAGTAGTCCTTTGAATATCTTCATCCTTCACACAAATCTGGTGATTACCAGACCTTAAATCAATCTTACTGAACACACTTGCACCAACCAACTGATCCATCAAATAATCAATTCTCGAAAGTGGATACTTATTCTCAATAGTCACCTTGTTCAATTGTCTATAATCCACACAAAGCCTCATAGTACCTTTTTTCTTCTTAACGAACAAAACGGGTGCACCCCACGGTGACACACTCAGACAAATAAACCTCTTTTCAAGCAGATCTTCAAGTTGACTCTTCAACTCTTTCACTTCTGATGTGAACATACGATATGGAGTCATAGATACCGGACTAGTTCCAGGAACTAAGTCAATCGTAACCTCCACCCCGCGTTCTGGTGGTAAATCACTTACCTCATCAGGAAAAACATCCGGGAAATCACAAACAATTGGAAAAACACCAACTACTCCATTTTCACTAATAGTCAAGTTTCCATCAACATGAACATCTCAGCAACATCTTGAACTGACTCATTCACTTGCTTATCATACATAAATAAGTCTCCTTCATTCTCCGGTTCAAGAAAATAACCGACTTTTCTAAACAATTTGTAAGCACTTGGCTTAACTCCAAACAATTCACTACACACACTATCTAAGCTCGTAAGACACATCTATCCCATCCAACACGATCTCGTCTACTATCAACAATAGATTAAGGGTGATCAGTTCCTCAATTTGTCAATAGACAGCCGACATCATGATGAGGCATAAACCATCTTTACCAAACTATAATAGTGTTCCTTGAAATCAATAGCACACCAAACCAACACTCCACTACTAAAACATCTTAGAGAAGCAAAACTTCTCCCCCACTTGTTTCGATCCCACTCTTGCAGATAAAGGTTAGAAAAACAAACGCGTATCGACAGTGTTTTCACACACATGTCGCATACTAGGGAATAAACAACATTAGACAACCTGGCCGGATGGACCGACTTGCTCTGATACCACTAATGTAACACCCTTCTAAACCCCGCGAAAAATATATAAATAACCAGAGTAAATTATTATGCATCTCAAAGGGTGTCACGTATAATTTCAAAACATCATACAAACATCTGTCATGCTCAATAACACTTAAAATCAATTCTTTCTTTCATATACTTTCACATTAGCATGTAGCAGCGGATATACTTCAATCATAATAGACATAATGAAAATCTCATGATCAACTTATTTCATAATCATCACTTAGGCATAAAAGCCAATACTTCATGTAATTCAAATAAGAACAACAAGATAAAGTAGAGTACATAAAGTATCTCTCAAAACATGAATCAAAATGTTCCCTAGTGTTACATAATCAGAGCATGACTCAACCCAAAATAAATAAACAACTAAGACAAGTTACTCCAATGGCTACCTCGCACTAGAAGCAACTCTAATCTTTAGTACCTGAGCGATGTCATATAAAACATCATTCCAACAGAAGGGTGAGAATTCATATAATTATCGAAATCATAAGATAATATATAATTTAAGACATACAAGCATAATCAAATTATTCTCACACTTCAAAACTTAATCAACAAGTTATCAATCAAGTAACCATATTATTCACAAGTATATACACACAATTCACAATTTCATCAATCCAATAATTCACATAATACACATAATCTCATATGTAACCTTATACACAATGAGACTCAATGCAAGAATCAAATGCAACTCATGCATGTGGTACCAATCACTCGTTATCATTTTTCGATTTTTACATTTAAACCGGGTCCGTCCTCTAGACCGATAACACATCAAAAGCCCTTCCTCTAAGCTTTCAAACCCGTTCTCTAGGTTTGGGACAAGTCACTAGCTCCCACGGAACTAGCAAACATTGCCTCTTGACACAAATGATGCATGTGCAAGTTCAACAACCATATGCAATTAAGACTGTCCTCTAATCTTAATATTCATGCATATCTTCAATAATTCATCACATTTGAATTACAACACAATTACACATACTGGCACATATATATGCATCGTCCACACACAAATCATTTTCAAACGATATATAACACATTTTACAATACAATCTCAACGACATTATCTCACGACAAACAAGTAATCTACGAGGTATCAAGACAATTCAACCTCAATTCACAAAATACGATTTACCGATTAAACATGGAATGATTAATTTATCATCAAGTTAATCACTAAATTAATATCTAAAATAATCACCAAAATAATCGCCAACTTAATCTCTAAATTAATCACCAAAGTAATCACTAAAATAATCATCAATTAAATCACTAAATTAATCTCTAATTTAATCATCAAGTTAATCACCAAATTAATCTATAAATTAATCACCAAATTACTCACCAAATTAATCTCTAATTTAATCATCAAGTTAATCACCAAATTAATCTCTAAATTAATCACCAAATTAATCTCTAAATTAATTACCATATTAATTATCAAATTAATCACTGATTAAGTATTGAGTAATTCATCCATCATCCGTAATTAAACTCAATATCCAATAAATATTTAATATTCATTTAATACCCAAGTTAAATAACTATATTAATTATTAAATGATCACAATTATAAATTCATCACCCATATTATAAATTATTAAATCCAATATAAAGAAAAAGGTCGCTACAGTATATGACTTATACTATTATTATGATTGTATTTGACTAATATCTATTCCCTCTCCTTTATACTCATTTCATATTATTGGATTTGTATTAAATTACTTTCTAAGTAATAGAAATTAAAAGTAGATAGGTTAATCACTAGGAATATCATCTCCTTTCATATTTGTGTGGCTACTATATCCTAATTTCACTAATACTACTTTATCGATGTAATATAAAATAATAAGTGAATTACTATAACATTAATTGCTACCATCATCACCTTTTTCCTATTATATATATCATCACAAATTAACAGTAGCAATTACTACCTCCTTACATATATTCCAATTAAGACAATTTAATTGAATGATACATATCTAACTATAACTACAGGTGCACATTTCTACTAGAGAAGAGAAAAATGTGTTTCAAAAACAACACTTCCAGTGGCTACTGTAATATACAAATTAAAATTTCAATACGGTGCATTTGAAGACACAAATTCTATTTTCATTTCAATTCACAGTGGATTTCTAAAGTATACCATAATATCAATTCCAAACATAAACAAATGACAAAAATCAATTCAATATTTTTAGTAAAACCTAAAAATTCTAAATTCATGAAAAATTGGGATTTTACCCTAACTACATTTCTACCCATTCTATATTATCCAACAATCTCAAATAATTTAATGAAAACTCACCCTTACCTTTGATTTTGAACTCTTGTTCTTGATTTCTCTTTTTCTTCTCTTCTCCCTTCTAACCTCTTCTTCCCCATTCCAACTTCTATCTTTTCTCTAACTCTTCTACTCTTTTCTAAACCCTAACATTTAACTTATAACAACTCTAATTCTTATTGGGCTTACTAACCCATTCACTTAGTTACTAATCACACACTCATCTAGGCCCAATTAATCCATCTTACTAAAAATCTATTTTATTCCACTAAATAAAATAAATCTAATAAATTAAATAACTCAAATAAATCTAATAAATCAATTAATCCAAATAATTAAATCAAAACAAATAATTCAATTATTTCAAATAATTCTAATAATTCAATTATATCAAATAATTCAATTAAATCAAATAATTTAATAAAATCAAATAAATCAATTATGTATAAAATCACATGATTAATTAATTAATATAATAAATAATTACTAAAATCGGGATGTTACAACTCTCCCCCACTTAAAATATTTTCGCCCTCGAAAATTACCTCAAACGAACAACTCAGGATAAGACACTCTCATCTGACTCTAAAATTCCCAAGACACATCCTGACTCCAATCACACAAGCCCTCCAAAAGATCCTCAAGTTACTGAATTATCCTCTTCGTCTGACCATCAGTTTGTGGATGATTAGCAGACTTCAAACGAAACTTTTTACCCAAGGCACTTAGCAAACTCTCCCAAAATCCCGAAGTAAACCCTAAATCTCTATCTGACATAATGTTAGATAGAATACCATGCAAACTGAAAATCCTCTCAATGTAAAACTTTGCTAACTTCTCAAACAGGTAATCCATTCTTATCGAAATAACGTGAGCAGGTTTCGGCAATCTATCCACAATATCCCAAATAACTTAAAAATTACTTGGTTTTATAAGTAAACCAGATACAAAATCCATCGATATGATATCCCATTTCCACTTATGAATAGATAACAATTGCATCAAACCCGACAGTTTCTGACGTTCGATCTTCGACTTCTGATAAATCAAATTAAGAATACACAAACTCCGTAATATCCTTCCTCATACAATACCACCAAAATACTTTCCTCAAATCCTTATATATATTATTAATTTCCGGATGAATACTCGATCCACTACAATGCCCTTCCTCAAGAATACTTTTATTCAATTCAGCAATATCTGGAACACAAACTTGATCACGACATCTCATGATATCATTCTCATCAATCCGAAAATCACCACTTTGGCATTGATTGATCAAAGTCAATCGATCTACAAAACTCAAATCATATTTCTGACCCTCTTGAATCTCATCAAGAATACCACTAGTAAGCTTCAACATATTGAGCTTAACTCTATAAGAAGTCTCTTCACAAACCAAACTCATATCTCGAAATTGCTTAATCATCTCCCACTCTCTTACCATAATCATCAACATATGCAAAGATTTCTGACTCAGTACATCAACTACCATGTTTGCTTTACCCAGATGGTAATTCAAACTAAAATCATAATATTTCAAATTTCCTAACTATCTCCTCTTTCTCGCATTCAATTCCTTCTGATCAAAGATATACTTTAAACTTTTATGATCACTAAACACCTCAAATCTCGATCCCAACAAGTAATGCCTCCAAAGCTTCAACATAAACCCAATGACGGCCAACTCCAAGTCACGCGTCGGATAATTCCTCTCATGCACTTTAAGTTGCCTTAAAGCATAAGATAAAACTTGTTGATGTTGCATCAACACACCTCTCAATCCCATCAACGAAGTATCATAATACACAACAAACAGTTTTTCCGGATTTGGCAAAATCAAAACAGGAGCTATCGTCAACCTTCTCTTAAGCTCTTGAAAACTTTATTCACATTTTGCATTTCAAACAAAAGCTTGACCCTTCCTAGTCAACTGCATCAACACAAAAGATAACTTAGCAAATCCTTCAATGAATTTCTGATAATAACCTACCAAACCAAGAAAACTTCTAATCTCAAAAATAGTTTTGGAGCTTCCTATTGCGATACAGCTTCAACCTTTGACGGATCAATTGAAATACCTCTACTCGAAATAACCTGACCAAGGAAACTCACTTCCTTCAACAAAATTCGCACTTAGAAAATTTAGCATACAATTATTTCTATTTCAACATAGATGACACAATCCTCAGATGCTCGGCATGATCCTCTTCACCCTTCGAATAAATCAAAATATCATCAATGAACACAACCACAAACTTATCCAAATACAGATGGAAAATCCTGTTCATGTACTCCATAAGTACACCTGGTGCATTAGTCACGTCAAATGGCATCACAAAATACTCATATTGACCATACCTCGTTCTAAAAGTAGTCCTTTGAATATCTTCATCCTTCACACAAATCTGGTGATTACCAGACCTTAAATCAATCTTACTGAACACACTTGCACCAACCAACTGATCCATCAAATAATCAATTCTCGAAAGTGGATACTTATTCTCAATAGTCACCTTGTTCAATTGTCTATAATCCACACAAAGCCTCATAGTACCTTTTTTCTTCTTAACGAACAAAACGGGTGCACCCCACGGTGACACACTCAGACAAATAAACCTCTTTTCAAGCAGATCTTCAAGTTGACTCTTCAACTCTTTCACTTCTGATGTGAACATACGATATGGAGTCATAGATACCGGACTAGTTCCAGGAACTAAGTCAATCGTAACCTCCACCCCGCGTTCTGGTGGTAAATCACTTACCTCATCAGGAAAAACATCCGGGAAATCACAAACAATTGGAAAAACACCAACTACTCCATTTTCACTAATAGTCAAGTTTCCATCAACATGAACATCTCAGCAACATCTTGAACTGACTCATTCACTTGCTTATCATACATAAATAAGTCTCCTTCATTCTCCGGTTCAAGAAAATAACCGACTTTTCTAAACAATTTGTAAGCACTTGGCTTAACTCCAAACAATTCACTACACACACTATCTAAGCTCGTAAGACACATCTATCCCATCCAACACGATCTCGTCTACTATCAACAATAGATTAAGGGTGATCAGTTCCTCAATTTGTCAATAGACAGCCGACATCATGATGAGGCATAAACCATCTTTACCAAACTATAATAGTGTTCCTTGAAATCAATAGCACACCAAACCAACACTCCACTACTAAAACATCTTAGAGAAGCAAAACTTCTCCCCCACTTGTTTCGATCCCACTCTTGCAGATAAAGGTTAGAAAAACAAACGCGTATCGACAGTGTTTTCACACACATGTCGCATACTAGGGAATAAACAACATTAGACAACCTGGCCGGATGGACCGACTTGCTCTGATACCACTAATGTAACACCCTTCTAAACCCCGCGAAAAATATATAAATAACCAGAGTAAATTATTATGCATCTCAAAGGGTGTCACGTATAATTTCAAAACATCATACAAACATCTGTCATGCTCAATAACACTTAAAATCAATTCTTTCTTTCATATACTTTCACATTAGCATGTAGCAGCGGATATACTTCAATCATAATAGACATAATGAAAATCTCATGATCAACTTATTTCATAATCATCACTTAGGCATAAAAGCCAATACTTCATGTAATTCAAATAAGAACAACAAGATAAAGTAGAGTACATAAAGTATCTCTCAAAACATGAATCAAAATGTTCCCTAGTGTTACATAATCAGAGCATGACTCAACCCAAAATAAATAAACAACTAAGACAAGTTACTCCAATGGCTACCTCGCACTAGAAGCAACTCTAATCTTTAGTACCTGAGCGATGTCATATAAAACATCATTCCAACAGAAGGGTGAGAATTCATATAATTATCGAAATCATAAGATAATATATAATTTAAGACATACAAGCATAATCAAATTATTCTCACACTTCAAAACTTAATCAACAAGTTATCAATCAAGTAACCATATTATTCACAAGTATATACACACAATTCACAATTTCATCAATCCAATAATTCACATAATACACATAATCTCATATGTAACCTTATACACAATGAGACTCAATGCAAGAATCAAATGCAACTCATGCATGTGGTACCAATCACTCGTTATCATTTTTCGATTTTTACATTTAAACCGGGTCCGTCCTCTAGACCGATAACACATCAAAAGCCCTTCCTCTAAGCTTTCAAACCCGTTCTCTAGGTTTGGGACAAGTCACTAGCTCCCACGGAACTAGCAAACATTGCCTCTTGACACAAATGATGCATGTGCAAGTTCAACAACCATATGCAATTAAGACTGTCCTCTAATCTTAATATTCATGCATATCTTCAATAATTCATCACATTTGAATTACAACACAATTACACATACTGGCACATATATATGCATCGTCCACACACAAATCATTTTCAAACGATATATAACACATTTTACAATACAATCTCAACGACATTATCTCACGACAAACAAGTAATCTACGAGGTATCAAGACAATTCAACCTCAATTCACAAAATACGATTTACCGATTAAACATGGAATGATTAATTTATCATCAAGTTAATCACTAAATTAATATCTAAAATAATCACCAAAATAATCGCCAACTTAATCTCTAAATTAATCACCAAAGTAATCACTAAAATAATCATCAATTAAATCACTAAATTAATCTCTAATTTAATCATCAAGTTAATCACCAAATTAATCTATAAATTAATCACCAAATTACTCACCAAATTAATCTCTAATTTAATCATCAAGTTAATCACCAAATTAATCTCTAAATTAATCACCAAATTAATCTCTAAATTAATTACCATATTAATTATCAAATTAATCACTGATTAAGTATTGAGTAATTCATCCATCATCCGTAATTAAACTCAATATCCAATAAATATTTAATATTCATTTAATACCCAAGTTAAATAACTATATTAATTATTAAATGATCACAATTATAAATTCATCACCCATATTATAAATTATTAAATCCAATATAAAGAAAAAGGTCGCTACAGTATATGACTTATACTATTATTATGATTGTATTTGACTAATATCTATTCCCTCTCCTTTATACTCATTTCATATTATTGGATTTGTATTAAATTACTTTCTAAGTAATAGAAATTAAAAGTAGATAGGTTAATCACTAGGAATATCATCTCCTTTCATATTTGTGTGGCTACTATATCCTAATTTCACTAATACTACTTTATCGATGTAATATAAAATAATAAGTGAATTACTATAACATTAATTGCTACCATCATCACCTTTTTCCTATTATATATATCATCACAAATTAACAGTAGCAATTACTACCTCCTTACATATATTCCAATTAAGACAATTTAATTGAATGATACATATCTAACTATAACTACAGGTGCACATTTCTACTAGAGAAGAGAAAAATGTGTTTCAAAAACAACACTTCCAGTGGCTACTGTAATATACAAATTAAAATTTCAATACGGTGCATTTGAAGACACAAATTCTATTTTCATTTCAATTCACAGTGGATTTCTAAAGTATACCATAATATCAATTCCAAACATAAACAAATGACAAAAATCAATTCAATATTTTTAGTAAAACCTAAAAATTCTAAATTCATGAAAAATTGGGATTTTACCCTAACTACATTTCTACCCATTCTATATTATCCAACAATCTCAAATAATTTAATGAAAACTCACCCTTACCTTTGATTTTGAACTCTTGTTCTTGATTTCTCTTTTTCTTCTCTTCTCCCTTCTAACCTCTTCTTCCCCATTCCAACTTCTATCTTTTCTCTAACTCTTCTACTCTTTTCTAAACCCTAACATTTAACTTATAACAACTCTAATTCTTATTGGGCTTACTAACCCATTCACTTAGTTACTAATCACACACTCATCTAGGCCCAATTAATCCATCTTACTAAAAATCTATTTTATTCCACTAAATAAAATAAATCTAATAAATTAAATAACTCAAATAAATCTAATAAATCAATTAATCCAAATAATTAAATCAAAACAAATAATTCAATTATTTCAAATAATTCTAATAATTCAATTATATCAAATAATTCAATTAAATCAAATAATTTAATAAAATCAAATAAATCAATTATGTATAAAATCACATGATTAATTAATTAATATAATAAATAATTACTAAAATCGGGATGTTACAAGCTTGACAGGAGAACTGAATGAAGACTAAGAAACAACATAAGATCCCTGGAGAACACTCAAGAAGCAAGACAAATGCGGGTATGATGCATGGTATGCGTATGCAAATGCAAAGATTTCAAAGGACTATAAGATAAACTGCAATATTTATAAAAGAAACACTTTTTGAAGTACTTAAAAACTCATTCTCATTAAAATCAAAGTAAGGATTACAAGTGAAGTACAAATCTTCAATAATCCTAATACATGAGAGAAAAGTAAACTAGGCCTAGGGGATCATATATGAAGAAGATCCAAATCCCGGCCGGTACTTCATGTGAATCCTCTTAATCTCTTTCTTGTACCGATTCTCCATGTCTTCCTTATCCTTTGTCAATTGGTCAACAATGGCCTTTCATGCACCGGATGTAGGAGGAATGGTAGATGGATTACTAGAGGAAAATAAATCCTCTCTTGGCCTCTTCGTAACATTCCACTCAAGTAACTCAATGAGATCATCTTTCTCCTTCAGTTGCTCTTGCATCGTCGTCTTCTCAAGTAGCCATTCTTCTTTCTCTTTCTTCATCTTGTCCAATTCTTATTTCTCTTTCTTCATCTTGTCCAATTCTTCTTGAAGAGCAACTTTCTCATCAACGAGAGGAAGAAAAGCAGACAATGGTAGTATAGGAAACAAAGGCTCCTTGGATGGATAAGGCATCTTGAGCTTAGAAGCCCTAGATCAAACCCACTGGATGTAACACTCGGAGGGAGCAAGGTGTTGTCTTCCCAATTGACCCTTCTCTTTCCGATGAACCGCTTGCCAAGAATGAGCAATCATTTTCTTCATTTCTACATGATCTGCACCATTAAGAAAGAAGAAACTGGATAAGGAAAGGTTGTTTGGTATGTCCTTCAAACAATATCCCAACTGCCGGCTATCAAGAATAGGGTTGTAACTAATTCCCCCACGTGTACCAAGAGAAGGTACGTTAGGAAATTCTCCACAACTGTCAATAAGCACTTCAATATCATAATAGGAACAATACCAAGTCATATCCTTATGAGAAAGAGACATAATCCTTTGAGACCATCTTCACTTCTCTCTATTATCCTTGAAGACGTCGGACTTTGGTAGGTGCGAAATCAACCACCTATAGAGAAGAGGCGCACAATACACAATCTCTCCATCACATTTGGAGGTCCTATAATGAAAGGCATGATACATGTCTCCAAGCAAAGTAGGTACCAGATTTCTCTTCAAGAAAATCTGAATGGCATTCTCGTCCACAATACCATCTAAGTTAGGAAACAAAACAATCCCATAAATGAGAAAAGAAATAATAGCCTCAAATACATCCTTATGACCCAAAGTAAGAGAAGTAGAAGTTTTCCCCATTAAGAACTTGGCATTAATACCATATACACTCCCTTTTGGAAGAAACTTTCCATTAAGCGGACTCCTTGAGAAAAAGGGCTTTGGCGACGACTTGGGTCGTAAGCTCCTTCTCTAAACCACTGAAAAGAAATTCCTTGTCCAAAATATGTAAACCCATCCAATGAGAGTACTCCTCCAAGGTCGGTACAAGTTGATAATCCGGAAAGGTGAAACAATGATGCAAATGATCATAAAACTGAGCCAAGGTAGGGAGAATCCCCTCTGGTACATCGGTATCCAAAAATATACAAGAGCTTTCCATAACATTTATGGAACTCTTGGGTGTCAACCACCAATGCTCCTAGCTTTCTCAGCTCTACTAGATTAGGATTCTTGAAGTTGTACTTCTTTGTGTTTCTCCTTTCAAAATTTATAACCATAGACATTTGAAATTTTGCAAAAATTCCTTATGAGTCCCTTGAAATCTCAAAAACAATGCTCATGAATGCATGAGTGCATGTATGCAACAACCACAAACAAGATCACACAAAGCACACGGGTCTAGGTTCCGTGTCACGAGCATAAAGTCAAGGTAACAAAACACCAACCCACACAGGTAAGTACTAAGGTTTTGTCTTCATTGTACCTATAAAAAACCAAAAGGGTGCTAACAGAAGTGCCTGGAGTTAACAACCATCTTTAGAATATCATCGGTATGTTGGATTACTCCCTAACCGATAACATTCTTAAAATAGACCTCGTCCGAGTGTAGTATCGCGTGACAACCACCTTAGGTTTACACCCAGATAGTTTCCGCACTACGTTCCTAAATTGGCTTGGATGGGTTAAGGGTTCTACGGTCCTCAGTATGATCAGCTCAAGGTCGGAAAATAATGCCACGTATGATTACTCATCATGACATTTATAATCCAAGAGAGCCTAACCGAGTGGAGATTATCAAATTGATATAGCTTTGGACTACTCCATCGCTTATCGCTTCGAATATCGCCGTCCTATCATAAGTTCAACTCAGATCCGGGTTAAAATCTATCTCACTCACAGAGGATCACCAAAACCGAAACAGAACAAAAAAAATAACAAACAAATCAAACTAAAGTAGTGAATAAATCAAAGTAGGCCGAATCCACTTAGAGATTACTCCCCAGCAGAGTCGCCACTTTTCGGTAGCGGTAAAAACATGAGTGTAAGCTATTAGTTAACTTAACTCAAAGTAAACAGAGTCGCCGCCGCGCTTTTATTTTATTCCAAAAGGAAAAGGAAAAAAAACGAATAAATCCTAATGAGTCTAAAAGTAAAAAGCTAAAGAAACACAACAGAGAAACATGTAAGGGGATAGTTTACACAATGGGAAGGTTTTACGCACACAAAATATCTGTGGTACTCCACGGGAGCCCCTTAAAAAATTTACTGCTTTTGGTTTGAAAAAGGTTTGTTAAATGAGAGTGGAGGGATGAGGAAAGAATTTTTTTTTTATATTTTTGTGTTTGGAGAGGTTTACCACCTCATGCCTACGTACCCACAAAGTGCAATGTAAGATCAAAACCCCCGTAGTTTGTGGTACAAATAGTGAAAAGGGTGGGTTATGATTAATTTTATTAAGTGTAGATAAATTGTCATCTTCAAGTGGATGGTAAAACAAACTACCATGAGAATGAAGGCATGGACTCATACATCATTATGGGGAGGGCGCCAACTCGGATAAAATCAACGAGAATGCCACTAAACCCCCACAAATGACAAGAGACTCAATTACATCAAACTACAACCATGGAGATTGAAAGACTTGCACCCGACTAAAGAATAATGACTCATAATCGGCACTTTTTTAAAGAAAATACACAAAAGTGCACAAAGGCACAAAACAACTTGAATGAGTTTGATTCTTTTTATTTTTGAATTAAGGTAAACATGGTTAGATTAATTGATTTTAAAAGAAAAGAAAAAGAGTAAAAGCCACTTGACAAAATTCAAGGTTTTTGTTTATTAAAGAGGTGATGATTTAAAAAAAAAGAATCCTTTGAAAAAGGAAGAAGATTTTGAAAATTAAAGAAGGGGAGGAGATGAAGGGACTATCCTAAAAAAAGAAAATAAGAAGATAAGGGAAGAAAAATCTAACCAAACTTGATGATACTTTAAATTATGAGCATAAGAGTTTCATTCTAATAAGCTAGCAAATGTCCAAATAAAGGCAAATTCCAACTTCATGAAGATCAAGGCAAAGGAAATGTCCTAAGAATCTAAGTCCAAATCTTCATTCCAAAACCAAGGATAGTAACAAAATCACTTCTTCAAATTGGACCAAATCAAGCTTAGATCTACTGAAATTGATGAACAAAAGAAGGAAATAATGAAGGTTTAGCTCAAGTTAGTCAAGAATTCAATGTAAATTCTTGATAACTTCAAAAGAAAGAAAGTGAGCTTTGGAGAATTTTGGTGTTGGGGGAGTATTTTGCAAGAGGTTTTGTGGCTATCAAATGCTTCAAGAAATTTTTGCAAGGTGAATTTGGCTCTCTAAAGCTTGGTGAATGAATGAAATTATGGTTCTATTTAAAGGCCTTAGGTATGGGAATTTGGTGGAATGGAGCTTTCTTTGGTAATTAAAATTAGGCTTGGTAATTGAAATTTTGGTGGGAAATGGAAAAGAGTGGTGATTAGTGAGGGTTTATGGTAGGAAATGATCAAAGTGATGTAGAGAAATCAGAAACCAATGGATCTAGAATATTTCAATTAAATAAATGAGCTAAGGGTACTGAATTTGAATAAAATATTCAAATTTCGCACTGGTTAACCGGTTAACGTATATGGTTAACCTGTTAACCAAGTCAAAATTTGAATATTTTATTCAAAGGTGATTGCTTGGTTGTTGTGGCCCGATTCTTTTTCTACATCGAAGAAATAAACACATGAACCTTGGAATTTCTTTGAATGAATCAATTAAACTGGGAAATCATTGATCAGATAAATTTGAATTATTTGCGGATCAACTTCGACTTTTGTCTGTGAAATTTACTCGTGCTGCAGGACTACTATTTTTGGCATTTTCAATGGTTCCTCTTCCTGAAAAAGTTAGTAAAATGAAACAATTTTTTTTATTTTGATTAATGGTTAGTACACATAAACAAATAAAGTAATTTAAAGACAACAATGATCCCCTGCGAGGCATAAACCTAACCCGAGAAGAACCGAGCAACCAATGCGATCTTGTTTGAATGCAAGATGCAGATGAAAATGAAAAGAAAACTTAGGGAAAAAATTAGGGTGCAACACTTATGATCATGAACTGAATTGGCACGAATTTTAAAGTGTAAAAACAATGCGATCCCTACAACCAAACAATAATTTTTTATCCAAAGGATCAGCAACCAATAGTACCAAAGATCTACATCTTGAATGATGGTGATGAAGGTGTAACAATGGCGGAAGATGAATTACCAATAACAAACTTCAAACTACTCCAATAGTAAGCTTGATCTACTAAATTTTATGAAGAAAAATGAAAAGGATGAAGTTTTAGCTCAAGTTATTCAAGAATACAATGCAAATTCTTGATAGTTTTCAAAAGAAGAAAATGAGCTTTAGGTGATTTTGTGGTTTGAGGATGTATTTTGCAAGGAATTTTTGGCTATCAAAAGCTTGTAAGAAATTTTTGCAAGGTGAATTTGGCTATCAAAAGCTTGTGAAATAAATGAAATGAGGGTGCTATTTAAAGACTTTAGGTATGAAGATTTGGTGGAATGTATAACACCCCATTTCTACCTGATAATTAATAACAAAATCAGAGTACAAAATTCCAACAATTCAAATGAGATGATACATTTTCAAATTTAAAAACAACATTCAACACTTGATTAGTCTTTAAAACCAAATACTTTATTATTATACAGCAGATTCATAAATGTCAACATAAAGTAGCGTGACTTGTATTCAACATCAAAACAACTTAAAAACAATAATCTTTAATGGAAACAACTTTAAAATTCAGAAACTTAATAAAATCCAACATCAATAGAAAACATGTGTTATCCCCTCGAGTGCTACGTATCAGAGCGACATCACTGACTCGAATCTACTAAGGTACTCAGCTCTACTCTGGATTACCCGCATGTTACCAATAGAGTGAAACATTCAAACAGAAGGGGTGAGATATCAAACTATATAATCAATCATATGATAAATACATATTGAATCAGATTATATAAACCATCGTTCCACCATTCACAAACAATTTAAACAACACAAGATACAACTCAACAACATACGATGCAACTCGAAAATGTGACTTAGACAAATGCAATGCTTGTGGTACTATTGGAGCAGAACTCCCAACTTATAATCTTGCCAATTAATATAGGCGTCAACACCAAGGCATAAGCCTTCAACTTTATTTTGCCTATCCAGACCAACTTACCAAGCAGTGTCTCCAACTTAAATAATGCTATGTTATGCGACTCAGATGAATGACATACAATAACAATTATAGCAACATAGCAACATGACAACATTCAACTTTGGCCAAAGGCCTACAACTTATAATCTTGCCATTCATAAGGCACTGCAACATAAACAACAACCAAAAAATTTATAACTTACAACAAAGCAACACAACACAAGAGCAACCAATTATAACACATTTCTATCCACCCAAGTTTCGACTACCGATTAATTAAATCATTTATTACGCTCTGTTATTGGTACTTATTACTAGTTTATTACTATGCTTCGGTTAAATCCATGACAACAACCAACATACCAAACTTGCTACTAATTATACTCCACTATTATCTAATTTTCTTATACTAATTCATTACAATATTACTTATTAACTCTCTTTCAAATGATTATTATAATCACTGCTACTTCAAATAGTATTCTTAAACTTAATTATGTCACTGAAAATAAATTATAATAAACCAATCTTGCAGACACAGAACATAGAAACAAAAGAACAATTTTCCCTAAACATTTTTTGACCATCGTTACACTTGGGTGACCCTCGTCACACTTTTGACGGTCGTCCTAGGGAGGTGACAACCATCACTTATCCCAGACGGACGTCTGGAAAATGGGACAGTTTTCCCTAAAGCCAAACCTGCAACTTCTCTCTGTTTCTCTCCTTCGCCTCTGTAACTCCTTCTTACACCAATCTCCAATTAACCCAGTACGACAAAATCAACAACAACACCATATATTCATACATGACTACCTAATCAATTTATGATTAATCCGACAACTCAACTTAATTCTTTTATTCAACCAAAACAACTTATCAAAACCAAAACAACTTATTCGACCAAAACAACTTATGCAACCAACAACACAACAACTGACAACAACAACTCATATATCCAATCCCACATATATTCATCATACAATCCCGATTATAGAGTTATAACCCACCTTTACCTTG
Source organism: Lathyrus aphaca (assembly GCA_963966055.1). Lineage (NCBI taxonomy): Eukaryota > Viridiplantae > Streptophyta > Magnoliopsida > Fabales > Fabaceae > Lathyrus > Lathyrus aphaca. The sequence continues at coordinate 331,952,786 of OZ014521.1, forward strand.
GATTTAAGGCGACTCTAACACTTTGATCAAATTTTCCTTCTCCTAAGCACTTCACGTAACGTCCTTTTCTCCACTTCTTGTTTTTTTCCTTATTTTTATTGATAACCTCTTTTCCATAATTCTAATTAACTTATGGTCTTAATTAAATCTTAATTATTTCCATTGGGCCTAACCCATACACCCCACTATTTACTATTCTTACTCACCAATAGTCCCACTTGTCAAGAATAGCACAATTCTACTAACAACCCAAAACATAATCAACTCAACTTAGTTAATCTAACAAAGACACAACTTAAATCAACTTAATCAACTTAATCCAACTAAAACCAACTTAGAAACTCAACACAAGTCAATACCAAATATACGAAAATATTTAATTAAATAAATAATTAAATAATCAGGGCGTTACATAATGGAGCTTGATTTGGAAAATCAAAATTAGGCTTGAAATTCAAATTTGGATAGAAATTCATAAAAAGGTGGTGATTAGTGAGGGTTTATGGTGAAAAATGATCAAAGTGATGTAGAGTAATAAAGGTGGAACGGATCTAGAATATTCCAAGTGAGATCAAGGGCTAAGATGTACTGAATTTGAACAAATTATTCAAATTTTGCACTGGTTAACCGGTTAACACATTGGTTAACCGGTTAACCAAGTCAACATTTGAATTTTTTGTTCTCTTTTGATTGCTTGGTTATTTTGGCTCGATTCTTTTGCTTGTCGAAGAAGGCATGGAATAAACACATGAAACTTGGAATTCCTTGAATAAATCAATTAATTTGGGAAATCCTTGATCAGATAAATTTGAATTATTTACGAATCAACTTCGACTTTTTATCTATGAAATTCATTCGAGCTGCGGGTGTACTAGTTTTGGTATTTTTGACCTGTTCTTTCCCTGAAGATGTTAATAAAAGAAAATAAAATATTTTTGGATTTAAATTAATGGTTGTAACACCCTAAAATTTTCCCTCTTATTTATCACCTTAACTGGCTTATGTTTCACATTCATATGCATGTTCCACTAGGTCATTAACACTTGCATTCATTCATTTTCATTGAGCTCATAAGAACCGGGGTCAAGGTTTTTTTCTTGTGATTATAACCCTCTCATTCAGAGGTGATCTATCTGGCTGTTGCACTTAAGATTGATACAAAGGTCTGAGCTCCCAAGATTATGAGTATCTTTTTATCAAAGTTTATTGAGTGTCATCTGCTTCAAGGTTTCTCGAGAGGAACAAGTGGTTTCATCTTGGTTTTATTTGAGACTGATCGTGGACTAGGGTTTTGTTTCTTATTAAGTGATAGACAATAATCATCAGGATCTGGTTCACTTCTCAATTAAAGTTTTGTATGGGGTATTGCAGTTCATAGATCAGGTGATGATTCTCTGATTTCAAGGATCAACTCAAATTTGTTGGCATTTGATTTCATTGCGATCTGTGGGTTCAATTCAAGATTTATTCATGGTTAACCTTATTTCTCAAGGATTGATCCCATTTGGTTCCAAATGCGATTTTTGTGGGTTCAGTCCAACCATCTTCGTGCAAGAGTCAGAGGATTTCGTCATGGTTGATTTTCAAGATTATTTAGATTACGACATTATTCAGATACAAGTTAGTTCCATTTGATTTCTCAATTCATCATCTTTACCATGATAATCATAATTCAAATTCGAGTGGTTCAAATATCACAAGAATTATAAAACCGAAAAGCCCATTGATCCCTTTTTGTTTTTTCCCTCATTGTCCAACCTAATTAAAACCATAAACCACTTTCAAACCCCTTATCATTCATATGCCCAAAGTTTACCTCATCTTATTTTGTCCATCATTTTTAAAACAACCTTTAAACCAATTACCAATTTAAATTCAATTTTATTTTGGCTTAAATGCACTTTTGGTCCCCCTATTTTGAAGTTTTTTAAAATTTAGTCCCCCCATTTTAAAATCCATTTTTTTGGTCCCTAAAGTTTACTTCCTTTGGAATTTCTATGGTCCCCCTCCATTTGGCAGTTTCATGAATGGCATGTGTGTTGTCTATCCACGTCATATTTAATAAATATTTTATTTTATAATATTTTATTTTAATATTAAAAAATCATTTTAATTTAAATAATTATTTCCATTAATATTTTTTAATTGATACATTTATTTTATTAATTAGTTATTTTTATAAATATATTTTGAATATTATTTAAGATAAAAAATGTTTAAAGTTTTCGTTTTGGGCCTTTAGCCCATTTTGTTGAAATGTACTTCTATCTTAGTCCAAAATCATTTTAATTACCCAGTTTGTTTAGTCTATATAAACACTAATTTTTTCCACCTAAAACAATGTGAGACTATTAAAATAAAGATCCAAATTAATACCTGTTGAATTTCTACTCAAAGTTTCAATGGATTGTTCAACTGGGTTGAATTTGAATTTGTAAATGAAATCACCACAACCATAGAGTTTTCTACTATGTTCTTCTCCAACCCATTTCACACACGACTTCAATTCAATACATTTCACCAAAAAAGTTTGCTTCTTTGATCTTTTATTGGGTTTTTGCGATTGGTAACAGAACACAAAGTTGAGTGCAAAATATATTCCATTTAATTGAGCATAAGGCTATTTGTGAAATGCTAGATTTTAGTCAGGCAAACATCTTATGAATGAGAAAGAGTCTCTTTATCGTACTTAAAGAATTGAAAAGGAGAAATTAAGAAAGTTCCTAATAATAAGATCCGTACTTGCATGAAACATCCTTCTAGGAAGTAAAATTAGTTCTCTAATGGTGTTACGCTCTTGTTTTAGAAATCATTTTCCAGTTTCCAATAATATATGTATGTATTGTGTTTCTTCCATTGTTATGTACTGGGTTTGCACTGGATTCTAGATATTTGTATGCATTGTATTTCTTCCATTGTTATGTACTGGGTTTGCACTGGGTTCTAGAGATCTCTTTGTTATGTACCATATTTGCATCATTCATGGTAAAATGCAATCCATTCTTTGCTACAACACAACCTCCATTGTAGTATCAAAAAGAAGAATGCAATACATTCTTTGCTACAACACCAATCTCCATTATAGTCTCAAAAAGAAGAAGCAAAAGTTACGTAGTGTAGGTTTTATTTCCCATTAAAGTTCCACTTTGATTTTTTAACAAAAATATTTAGTGTTTATAGTTCATTAAGAATACCTATTGTAAACTTGTGTATTGGACTAATGTTAAAATAAGATAGACTTATGACTCAAACTATTTAAAAAAAATTTAATTATCTAATTTCTTAAAACATTAATTAATAAAGTTTTAGAAAAACTCTATTAAAATTATCAATTAATTAATATAAAATAATAAATAATCCTAGTCAGCAAAGCATGTCATTAAAAAATAATTTTGTATCCCAGTCATCAATGTCACGTCATCAAAAGTGAAGGGGGTCATCAAAAGTGAAGAGAGATCAACCAAATCCCAAGTGATGTAAAGTTCAGGACCAAAAAACTGATTTTTAAAATGAGGGACTAAATTTTAAAAAATGTCAAAATAGGAGGACCAAAAGTGCATTTAAGTCTTTTATTTTTCTAATCCATTAATTCTAAAAACCATTTTTCATACACATTTACATTCAATGTTTTTCATCCAAATCTTGTAGCTAGTTGTCACATACACTTAAAAAAAAGGTTAACAAACTGATATAGTAAAAAAAAACTAACAAAATAGAAAAATAGAAAAATGGAACAGGGCTTGGCCCTTTCTCTTGGCGCCTACTCTCAACTACAATTCCGAAAAATAAGGCTAACAGAAATTAACATGGGAAAAAGGGTCATAACAGAAATTGTAGAAAATAACAAGGAGTAGAATACCAGGAAAAATCTACCAGAAAAAAACTGAAGAAGGCAGTAACAGAAGTTCACCAAAAATTCAGTTGAAAAATATACATAACAGATCCTAAAACTGATATCAGGAAAGAGGAGATACAACAACTGATAACAAAAATAAGTTCAAGAGAAACAAAAAAGTATAACAGAAAATTAGTTACAAACTAACTCCAAAAAAATCAGTTAGAGAACTGAACAAAAACTGATAACAGAAACAATTTCAGACACCACTCACTCTTCATTTTCCCGCACCATCATCTTCATCAAAATCACGATTCATCATTCAATCTCAAAGGGACTCGAACGCAGAAAACCTCCACGTTCCAATCTCCTTCATCTTCAATCTTCAACAATTCATAACAACCTGCACATCACGACACAACAACAAACCAATTCACAAATTTGAAATCGAGCAAACGCAGAATCGCGAGAAATTCAAGGAGAAGAGAGAGCAAGTTCAGAATTAAGAAATAGAAGAAATAAATGTCGATGATATTACCTCGAGATGTTGCGTCACCTTCGTCAGTTCTTCAACTCACCATATCAACAACAATTTAGAACAATGAGCCCAAGAACAGAGTTTTATCAACCTCTCAATTTCAATCTGCATCACATCGTCATCACCTTCAAACACCATCAACAACCGCAACGATCTTGACCTGTAACAATTTCTTCATTCAATAACATCAAACGATCTCTTCGATTCATTAAGCTACCACAACACAAATCATCAATAACAAGAATTGCAGTAGACGCAGAAAGGAGTGGAATTAGATACCTGTGAATTGCATCGTCAAATCGACCTTGAATCACGCTTCAACATAGTTCCATACTGCTGTGGATCTGAGAATGTGTTCATTGGAATCGAAACGAGAGTGATGTTCGCGGTGTTCTTCAAAGGAGATCGGTGAAGCAAATTTCTAAAGGGGAAGACAATGTTCGTTTCGTGTAGATAAGAAGAACGGAGCATCGTTGAAGAAGAATATGGCGCCGGTGTTGTGAGGCTAGAAGAGTTTCCGGCGAGTGTTTTTTTCTGAAAAAGAAGAAAGAATGGACGGCGGTGCTACCAAGACGAGGAAGACGAAATTCATTTTCTCAGATTCCTTTATTTAGCTATTTTTAGGACAAGAGAGTAACTGGGCCAGGCTTGGTTCTTTTGCCCATGGAAATACTTTCACACACCTTAATTTCATGCTCCACACCCCTCCCTACATTAATGTTCATGAAATTGGGCCTCAGCTCCACCAAATTCATATTCGTCCCCTTTGTTTCACTCAACAAACCCCTCCCTGCGACCTAGGTGTCTTAATTAATTTTCTTATAAAATCATTTTTGTGGATTAATATCATAATTCATTTCTTAAAAAGTTTTAGTTAGAATTTTTGTCATGATTTTAACTATGGATGTTTTGGATTAATTTTGGATTAAAGTGTTCATAAGTTTTTTGATCGATATGGATCGATTTCGACTATGGTAAAGCTTCATGGAGCAATTATGAAAGATAATCATTTATTTTTCTTATGAGAGATTACAAGATCTTACACGAAGTTTTTCGGTTTCTTTTTATGTGAAGAATTGTCACTTCGATCAAGTAAGAAATCTCGATTTTCTCGACTTTAATGCATCATTCTATTTGTATGTGGTTTAGGATCATATAACGTAAGGTGCATATTGAGCCCTCCCACCCAAGGAACTGAATTTATTTGTGATTTATGATGATGTGTGATGATATCTAAGCTTAGGGATTAGGTTACGAATGATAAGATTCACTTTCCTCGCACTTTCCCTTAATCACTGTTTTTTACCCGTTTCGTCGCAATTATTAAAAATAGTTTCGTGTGTGAAATAATTCTGGAAAAATTCATGAGTGATCCTTATCCTCTTAATTAATTTTGTATAATTTTGTATTCCATATTTGGATGGTTCTAGTAATTAATTTGGATTTTTGATTCCAAGTTGTCCCAAAAGGCATTGTTTTGGTTTAAGGGACCAAAAGTAATTTTTTCCAATAGGTGTGAAACTCATCTTTTGCGTGTGATTAATCACTAGAATATGTGACATTTTTATGCTACTTGGGACTTTTTTTCATAATTTTTGGTGTCATTTTGAATCCACTCTATGGAGTTGTTTTTCGGCGATCATGCCTTGTTATCTTGCTCATTAAGTGAATTACTGTGACATTGTGGCGTTGTTTTTTGACGATCATGCCTTGTTATCTTGCTCATTAAGTGAATTATTGTGACACTTTAGTGTATAATTTTGTGAATTCCTTTTAGCCAATGTAAGTTACTGACTTCACCATGCTAGGGACTTAATTTCATAAATTTGTAAGCCCTTTTGCTATTTTTCATGTCACCTAGATTATAGGTCCATTTATGTGCTTACTTGTTTCATATCCTAGACGTTAGGAAAGAATTCATGTTGTCGGTTTGAGATAATTTAGGGTAACCTTTAGGGGTTAATTATAGGTCACTTTTAGGTCCTCCATCCAAATTATAGATGAATTTTTAAACCATTTTCATTTCATTTGTTTTTGTGTTTCAAAGTGCATCCTTACTTGAACTAGTTTAACTTGAAATTTGTTCTCTTCTCTCCTAATTGTTAACATGACTTGTGTGAGAATCATAAATTCCTATTCATGCATTCTAATTTCATCTCATCCTTTGTATGCTACTGACCCATAATCATCTCATGTATATTCACATGTCATTCATCCTTAACTTGCATCATTTATGATCTTATGTGATACTTGTTCCACTTCTTCTTATTCTTACTTCATATGCTTAAACCATTGCATCCATGATGGTATGTTCATTCATCCACATTCATAAGTATTCGCTACTGAATTTGGATGATCACTTGTGCATTTATTCATACTTGTATGCCATATGCACTCATATTTCATCCATGAACCCTAACTTGCATTTATGTGAACTTATGTGAACTTTTTGTTCATAGTTAGACATAGTTTGATCTTGTGAGGTATCCTAGCACCCTTAGGGATCTATAGCATGTAGCTACTGACTTTAGAAGTCATGTAACCTTTAGGTACCTTCACCTTTAGACTTAGGTCTTATTTTGAACCCTAGTTCCATTTTAGGGTGTGTGTAAGGTTTAATTGTCTTTATTCCTTTGTTTTGGTTTCCAATATGCAAATTATTGTAACACTAACCTTTTGTGTAAGGGCTATGGTAAGTAATTGAGTATATGGAAGTTTATCCATACTCATACCCCTTCCCCCTTCTCTTTTAAAAGTTTTCTCTTATGTGGTTGTGAAAAGTATCTTTATGCTTCTTTGACATTTCACTTCCTTTCATCCCTTTGAGTTCTAATCTTATCTTCAATCCTTTGAAGTGAGTTAGAACTTGTTCTTCTTATCTTCTTCTAGGTTTAGAGTTCTTCAAACCTCACTAACCTTAGGATCTCTATTTCATAACAAGATAGGATGAGTCTTAGTTTCCCTTAGAGTTTTCCCTTTTTCTCAATTTGAGTCTCTCTTCTCATCTTCAAAGAAAAGCAAAAAAAACACTTAATAATAAAAGTGTACATAGTATGCCATGAGCCTTAAGCTATATTGGAAATTATTAGTGGAGGTCTCCTCCATACTTCTATAATTCTTTGCAAACGTTCCATTGTGAGCGACCTTGTAAAGTATTCGCTCATGTATCATAGTCTTTAGTGCTATGCATTCTCACAAACATAAACCTAAAAAGAACTTATTCACTTCAAAATACAAAAACACTTAATAAGTACAATGAGCTTGTGTACTTAAGCCCTAATCTTTCGAACCAAGTCTACGAGATCTTCTCCTTACTTGGGTGTGTTTCTTCCTCATTCCATCTTGGAGTGATGTAAGAAGTACATACTCCATGGAAAGGGACTTGAATACACTTTCTCATGCAAAATTCAATAAAAGCTTCTAAAAGCTACAAACCAACAACAAGCGTCTTTCCTGCTGGAATTCTCTTCTCATCTCCTTCATCCATAACGAAAGAACTCGCTTCAACATGTCTCTTGCAAAATGGTAAACGCACTCGTACCAGACGGGCCTGCAACACTTGAGCATACGCATAAGAAGTTCAATCATAAAAAACACAAATAAACAAATTCCTCCCTAGTTAGGGGAACTACGACGACTCTGATTCTCATTTCCCATGAGATACGTAGGAAGTGGGGTAGGGCCCATTCGAGCACATTCTTTATTTTACCTACATTTTTCCCAGTCATTCTTTCTTTCTAATTTAGCAACATTTTATTCTTTACCCTTTGAAACAGTTCAAGCAAGCGTGGATCCCGTCGGGTAGGACAGACGATATGGGGTGCTAATACCTTCCCAGATCGTAACCGACTCCCAAACCCAGTTTCCTTGGTTCGTAAGACCTTGTTCTTTCATTTTCTTCTGTTTGTGCAGCATTACCTTTCCCTTTCTTTGGGATAAAAATGCTTGGCTGACGACTCTACCTTTCTTTGGGATAAAAATCCTGGGAGCGACAATGGTTAGTAAACATACACAAATAAAAACACATAAAAGAAATGGTGATCCCCTGTGAGGCATAAATCTGCAACCAAAGAGAACCGATGAACTAGTGCATGATCTTGTTTGTATGCAAAATCATGCAAATGCAAACACAAACTTAGGGGCAAACATTAGGGTATTACAGCTGCCCCTATTTAAGTTTCTTCAATATGAAGATATGAAGATTGACATCTTCGTTTCTACAAGATGGGAGAAACTTAAATATAGAAAACACAATTTTGACCCTAATAGACCATGATATGATATGATATGAATATGAAATGATATGTAAGCCCAAGATCTCTACGGGGAGAAACAACCAACAAAAGAAAGCAAAAGCTTAAGGACACGAAAGGAAAATCCAGCTGGGGAAAAACAATAGAAAACGAGAGAGTTTACAAGGAAAATAAATCACTGGATAACTGACTCATCTTGGGAAAGATCGTGAAAATACAATTAAGAAAGGATTCAACTGGGAAGAGCAAAACTCCGCTGGGGAAACATCAACCAAACAAAGTATTCAAGTCTAATAGATAGAGGAATACTTAATTGGGAAAGGGTCATCGACTACCAGTTTACTAGGTAGAAAGAAATACAAACTACCGATTTACTTGGTAGAAAAATACTGACTACTAATTTATTGGGTAAACACCAAAAGAATAATCAACTGCTACCAATTTACTGGGTAGAGAGATTAACAACTATCGATTTACTGGGCAGAAAGATTAACGACTACCGATTTACTATGTAGACACTAAAAGAACAACCATCTTCTACCGATTTATTGGGTAGAAAATATGCAAATAAAAGATTCAACTACCAATTTACTGAGTAGGAGAAAAAAAGAGAGAGATAACATCCACTACCTATTTACTGGGTATAAAAATATGTAGATGTTAAAAGAATCTCAACTACCAAATTTACTGGGTAGGAGCAAAATCAATAAACTCAAATAAAGGGAGGAATATTACCTACTACCATAAAAGTGAAGTTTAAACCAATGTAATACATTTACAAGAAGACCAAAGTTTAATCCAAGACAAATTGGAGAGAAACTGTCAAATAAGACTTATCCTGAGGAGGAAATATCTCAACTGGGGAAAGTTCCTTCCAAATAATAAATTGGGGAGGAAACTGAATCAAAATTAATCCATGAGGAACAAACTCAGTGGGGAATTAGAAAGGAAAAACATTTTCTGCTTAATGGTCGACACTCTAAGCTTGAGGGAAGACAACACACGCACTCTATGGGGAAACTTCACACCAAAGAGCGGAGAACAAAGATGTACCAAAGAATGCAAACATATGATGCTATGCATAAAATAGATGTATGGATATGTGTATGAATATGCTGACAAAACAGACATAAAGATAAGCAACATGTGACAAAAACACCACAACAACCAGATACTCGGCTAATCCCAAGGTGACAAAGTTGGGGAATCCTGCTGGAGATTCAACTTGAAATCTGCAGGGGATAAACAAAAGCCATCAAAGGAATAAATCTTACTACAAGGCTTAACTCATGCTAAGAAAATACTGCTGGGGATCCAATCCACAAAGCAGTCATCAATAATGAAAAAATTCACTCTGAGGGGATAACATGTTAGGGAAACACCAGCAACACAAAATCTTCCACACTCTTTGGTGAAAAGAGGGAAATATCCCTATTAAGCTCTGGTGGGTATAAATATCCTTATAACTCTGTTAGGGGACATATGAGGATCTATCAGTGGTGCAAATAAATCAAAACCTACTGAGGTAACAAACATCAATCATTAACTCTGCAAAGGAAACACCACAATACTGAGGAAAGGTAAAAATCTGTCGGGGATGGGGAACCATTTCCACAATCCTTGTTGGGGACAAATATATTCTTGTCAAGAATCAATCTCTGTAAGGGGTAACAATCATACCACTCCTGCTCCGCTTGGGGAAAGGGTGCAAGACTTGATGATGATTAAATATGAGCCTGACGAAAATCATCACATGCAGATCTACCGGGATATGAGAAAAAACCCTCTGGGGAACAATCATCATTGAAAAATTTCAGACTTACCGACCAACATGGGTTTCGCTCCCGGGATTTTTATCCTAGTACAAACGCGAAAGTGGCACGGAAAAGGTAGAGTCGCCAGCTAGGCATTTTTATCCCGAAAGAATGGGAAAGGTAATGCTGCACAAACCTGAGGAAGAAGGAAAGGACAAGGGCTTGCAAACCAAAGATCTGGGTTCGGGAGTCGGTTACGACCTGGGAAGGTATTAGCACCCCAAATCGTCCTTCGTACCCGACAGGATCCACGCTTGCTTGTTTTGTTTCAAAGGGTGAGAAAATAAAGCTGCTGCTGAATAAAATTGCTACTGGAACTGGAATGAAAAAAAGGGAATGAGAAAAGGATCTGGAAAAGAGAATGAAAAGAAAGGGGGAAATGTAGGGAAAATAAAGAATGTGCTCGAACGGGCCCTACCCCGCTGCCTACGTACCTCATCGGGAAAATGAGGATCAGAGTCGACGTAGTTCGCCTAACTAAGGCGGGAACTATTTGTTTGTGTTTTTTATGGCTGGAACTGCGTATGTCTATGCTCAGGTATTGCAGGCTCGTCTGGTACAAGTGCGTTTACCGTCTTGCATGCGAGACAAGTCGTCGCAAATTCGCGTTCTGAATGAATGAGATGAGAAAGAGAAGTTCCCGCAGGATAGTCGCTTATTGTTTGTTTTTTCCTTTTAAGAGTTTTGCATGAATTTGGCACAAGTAAGTGAATTCAAACTCTTTTCCATGGAATGTGTACTTGCTACTACATTCCAAGATGGAATAATAGAACAAGCACACCAAGCAGGGAGAATTTATCCAAGACTTGTTTCCTAGGATTAGAGTTTAAGTTCACTAGCTTGTTGAACTTTATTAAGTTTTTTTGTTGCTTTTGTAAAGAAGTACCTTTTATGTTTTCTTTGTGAAACAACCCCTTGATGAGACTTGTACATCATGCTAGACAAGCTTACACTATTCCAAGATGGAATGAATGTAAGTGCCCCATGGAATAAGGCTATACACAAGGGATCCTTTCATGCATTTATTAAGTCTCTTTGGATTTTGTTTGAAGATGAGAAAGAAGACTCAAATCGGAAAAGGACAAAAATTAAGGGGGACTAAGACACAACCCTATGTTATTTATTAAAATGGTGGTTCTAATGGTGAATGAGGCTTTTCTAATCCTAAAGAGCAAAAGGAAAAGAGAGAAGAAAAATGATGCAACTTACTTCCTAAGGAAGATAAGTTGGTCCTAACAAAGGGAAATCCTACCAATCACAAATATGGAAGTAAAATGATGAATTAAATGCATAAAGAAATGCATAAAAAATAAAAAGCTAAGGTGTTAGGAAACATACCTTTCCCTCCCTACAAAACAAAGGTTAGTGTACATTTTTTATTTAAAATATTAAAGCAAACATACACTAATTAAATCCTAATGACTCTAGGACTCAATCTAAAATCTATCTTAATTCTAGAAGACTAAAAAATATGCTAAAACAAAAATACAGCACCTACTGCAGCCCCTGTCGCTCCCACCAAATGACACCTAGGTCAGATGGGGTACAGACGCGAACGGTCGACGAAAGGGAAGAGAACACACAGGGGTGAACTCAGAAAAACAAGAGTCGCCAGCTAGACATTTTTATCCCGGAAGAAAGGTAATGTTGCATAAACCTAAGAAAAGATATGGATAAGACGGTCGCGAACCAGAGAGACTGAGAAAGGGGGTTGGTTACAACCTGGGAAGGTATTAGCACCCAGATTGTCCGCCGTACTCGACGGGATCCACGCTTAAAATATTTGTGTTTTAAAGGGGAAGTGTCAGTGCAATCTGTGTATCAAAGCTGGAAAGAATGCAAGTGTCAGTGTAAAAGAAGTGTGAAGTGTATAAGAGAAGTGTCAGTGTAAGAACAGGAATGAAATGCTCAAGACTATGAGGCTTAAAGAATAATGCTGGAAGGAGGGGGAATATACAGAGACTTTTTTTTGTTCGATAACTGTTAAGTTATGCCTACGTATCCTCTCGTGCAATGAGGAAGTCAGAACACCGTAGTTCGACTCAAAGAGACTGAAAGATAAATTGACTGTGAACTGCTTACTTGTCTATGCTCAAGTGTATGACCTGTCTGGCTCAGGTGCAAACTGTCTTGCATTAGACGGAAGAAGCGAGTTCTCGTTTGTGAGTGAATGAGATGAGAAAAGAATCCCGGAGGAGACGATTATTGTTTGTTTTTGTGTTTTCAGTTTTTTATTGCTTTTTGAATTTGTCATAAGTTAATGAGCTTAAGCCTAAACCAAGGGTTAGTAAACTCATCACATCTTCCCTCTGTTTAGGGGTAATAAGAATACCTTAAGTATGAAATAAACACCTCACACTTAGTCACCATGATGTAGGATTAAGATCATTAACCTACTTGTATTTATTCAGATGTTTTATGTTGTTTTTGTTTAGTGTTAAGTAATGAGTTTAAGCCATAATCAAGGATTTAATGGACCCATTACACCATCCTAATAGAAGGATGATAGATGAGAACATTTAAGCTGAGAAAGACTCCTCAACTTAATCCATGATTAGGGATTAACCTCATGACAAAACAAAGCCTTTATTAAAGTGGATTTTAATTAATGATAAGGTGAAGAAGTGATTTTTATGGTTTGTAAGACAACTTGAGGGGGACTTGTCCATTAATACTAGGGTTAGTCCTTCTTAACCAATCAAGGAAGAATTAGAACCCTAATGCAAGGCCCAAGTTACAAGCTATTTGTCTTAGTGATTATTAAATGGATTGATTAAAGGTTTTAAACACATTAAGGGTTTAACACTTAGGATTAAAGTTATACACTCCATCCTAATAGAAGGATACAGGCATAACCCTAATCACAAAGCCTTAAGACCTTTAAGGTTTAGTCCTTGATTAAGAGATGAGAGGAGAAGACTCAAAGATGACACAAAGGCAAAACTAAATGGGGGACTAATCAAACCCTAATTATGATCACGCTTGGTTATTCCTAGGGTTAATGAGGTTTGCAAGAAGATCTTCAGAGAAACCACCAGGAAAGAAACAGATGAAAGGAGAAGCAGAAAGAAATAAGACAACTTGCTTCACTTAAGAAGACAAGTTGCCTGAAGAAAGAAAGTAAGAGATGAACATGAATCAGCAAGCTCACTCTAATATAAAGATAAAATGCAGCAATGATGCATAAGAGAGATGAGAAGAGATTGTGAGAAGTGAAAGCAAATTCACTTCTCAAACAACTTACCACCTGAAAGGTTAGCAAAAGAAAATGAAATGCAATGAGAATGGGATGAAATTCCATGGTGCAAACCAAAACCAGAAGCATAAACATGATGTTAATGATGCTAAGAGATGATGCAAACACATTTCAAGAATTGTGGATGATCATACAAGGATGTGGATGCAAGTGAAGCATGCTTTGAACCATGGAAGTTCATGAAAGTTTATGAAATGGAATGGACACATAACATGGCAAATGAAAGATGCAATGATCAAACATGGTTCTAAGATGTCCTAAGATGTACTATGAATCATGTGGATGCACAAAATGTCATGGAAAGTCATTGAATGCAAGCATATGGGAGATGGATGCAAAGGAAGCACAAATTAGGGTTTACATACAACATACAATGCAAAAATTCAAAACCAGCAGCAAATGATGTGATAAAAAATTGAAAATGGGATCAAAGGAACCCTAACCCTACACAAGTTCACTGCCCAAAGGAGGAGACCTAGATCTAAACCTAATGGAAGTTATGAATTTCCTAAGTCAATTAGGGTTTTAAGGTACCTCATCATGAAAAATGCAAAACAAATTGAAAATGAAAGATCAAATCAAACCAAATTTATCCTATAAACTAAATGCCATGAAGGATACAATGCAAGAAGAAACATCATCAAACTCTCAATGGTTAGGCAGAATGATTTTTTCAAAGTTTGCACAAAAATATTGCCTTAAAATGAATTTAATTCCAATGAAAATGATCAAAAGGCATCAAGAACCAAAAAGAAATTTGTTTTGAGAGTTTGATAATGTTTCTAAATGTTTCTAAATGCAATGTGAATTTTTTTGGAATTTTTTAAATACCTAAATGTATTTTTAATTAATTAATTTTCATTAACTAATTAAAAATAAACATTTAAATGATTTAAAAATGATTTTTAATGCAAAAAATAAAAAATAAAAATATTTTTGGGTTCTGAAAATTAATAAAAATCTTGACAAAATTTTTCAGAATTTTTAAATGTGTTTTACAATTTTAAATAATTCGTGCAAAATAAATACAAAATAAATGAAATTAAAATTAAAATATGAGAAGTAATCTAAAGGAGAGGCCATGATCCATTCTGGGTTTGTGGGTGTTGACTTGGCGCCACATCCAATGGCCCAAGTTCAAACCTGACTAATATTCATTTAATGATTAATTAAACCTAGGTTAAGTTAATTAAATACTGATTAGGGCTTAATGAGCCATCTGGACCGTCCAGGAACGCGCGGAAAGCTTAATCCTAAGGCCATTATTCAAACCTGACAATTAATCACAGTTAGGGCAAATGACATTCAGGTGACCGGAACAGTGGTTCTGGTCATCTTCTCCGGTGAGCAGAAACCCTAGGATCTTCTACAGGTCACTAAACATGAAATTTCTTCCACCAAAATGATCCTCTCATCAATCTAAACCTAACCCCTCTCCTCAAATTCATTTATTTTCACTCACAAGCTTGAATCTAAGCAAAACGCAAAACACGGGCAAACATTCAGAGATACCATACATGCTGGTTTCTTCACCATTTCAAAAAATAAACACATATTCATGATCAGGAGAACACATAGCATCATAAAAGAACTTAAAAATCAATTTCTGGGAAAAATGTTCTTCATGTTACCTGAGATGAAGCTCTCCTGATTTTGAGCTTTCTGGCCTCAAGCTTTGTGCAATCCTTCTCCCTTGGACCTTCTGATGATGGAATGGAACTTAGAAAGCTTGGGGAGTGGCTGGTTTGAGTGGTTCAACTCTGGTGTAGCAGAAATGGAGGTCTCTGTGGGTGATGATTCAAGCAGTTTCAGGGGGTGGATTTTGTTCTATGAGTGATTTGTGGTTTGTGTGTGAAGGAATTTTTGATGTTTGAGGGCTGTGTGGAGAGATTCGATGGAGGGAAGTTCTTGGCATATTTTTTGTGTATGTTGTATGTGGGAGCTTCTGGCTTGTGTATGATGTGTTTTGGGTTGCTTGATGTCCACATATTTGACTCTGATTGGGCAGAGAGTTGGTGGTGCCACTGTGGGATTGGTATGGGCAAAATGCAAGAAAGTCAAGATCTTGTGTACTCCAAGTATGGGCTGGGACAGAAGAGATCTAGAGGGGTGTCTTGCCTCAGCTGAGTTTGAGGATGGCCCTTGGATGATTCATGAAGGACTGCAGCACTTGGATCATAAGATAGCATGAGTTTTGCATCTTGGCAACTTGTCACATTTTGTGATTTTTGGCCATGAGCATGTGATATTTCTTGCTGCATTCTTGGTGTGAGATGTCTCATGAGATCATGGAAATGTTTTAAGACCAGCTAGAGATCATACAAGCCTTTGGGAACCAATTTGCAAGAATTCCCCTCTTTGCACTTTCATGGAAAATGGCTTATGGCTACTTGAAATTCAAGACATGGAATTGGGAAATTTCTTGGGCCAAACTGAATTTTAGGTCATGCATTGTGTTTGTATGATGATTATAGGTCACATTGAAGTCACATAAAGGCTTGTCATGAGAATTTGCAAGTTTTCCATTTTGTGCAAAAGTGAAATTTCAATGATTTTATCCAACTTTGTAAGGCCATAACTTTTGATCCAAAATGAATTAGAATGAGTTCTTGTACTTTTTGAAAAGGGAATGATCGAATCTACAACTTTCATGACCAAAGTTTTCTCATTTGAGGCATTTTTGAATCAAAAAGAGGAGGTTGAAAAACTTTCCCAAAATGGCAAGTTTTCATTACAAGTCACTTTCCCAAAAAGGCAACTTTGAAAATGACTTGAAATTCTTCAATTTTGTGGACTTCTAACACCTTCTATGATCAAATAAAGATCATACACATTCAAAATGATGGAGAACACCCTTTGGTTGGGTCATTGGGGGCCTCAGATGCCCTGATTTTGCACTGACTTGCTCAAGAAGTCAACTCTTGATTAGATGCCTTCCCCATGGAATTTCTTCATGAAACTTGATATGCATGATCCTTATAACATGTAGAGACCAATAGAAACAAGAATGACCAAAATAAATTGGAGTTATGGCTTCTGAAACCAAAACCCTAATTCTAGGTCATCTGTGCAGTCAAACCTGGCTCTGCTTCCATGCCTTTCTCAGTTCTTGTGATTCTTTGACTCCTTTGATATTGAGAAGATATAATATGATGCTTGAACATACATGGACCCCTTTGAAGTGATTGATGACCTTTGGAGTGGCTCAAATGGCTCAGGGATGGCTCAGATCACAAACCCTAGATGCAGATGACTTAGAAACAATGCAATGAAGCAAAAGTGCAATATGAGATGCTATGATTGAACTTATGCATATGAAAAGATCACAAGCCATGGTGTGAATGAGTGAGGGCAAATTTGGGGTGTTTACAGCCCCCAATACACAAATATCTATGAAAACAATGCATAACACAAAGCAACTTTTTACAGCCAGCATGCAGCATGAAAAATTAGGTGTAAAAAGTCAAATACAACATGCAAGCATAACAAACAACATGTATTTTACAGCACCTATATGCAAAGTCAGCTATGAAATACGAAATACAGATTTGGTTATTTTCATTTTTTAATGCACAAACTCAATGAAACATGTACTAATTCATCATGAACATGCATTTGAACATAGGTTAACCATACACAAATGAAAGAACATGAACATTTTTGGAGGATTATGCAAGAATGCATCACATGGTTGATTATGCAACAAGTATGCAAAATGTGGCACATGAACATGGCATATGAACATAATGAGCATTGATAATGAACATGCAATGTGATAGATCAACAAAAATGCCAAGCTCAATACAAAATTCAGAATTGAATTGATGTGAATGATATGATCAAGCATGCAACCAAATGCAACCAAATGCACATACATACATGATTATACAACATATCTTGATACAATGGAATGCAAAATGACTTAATGCAATGCAAAAGATGTAAAAACAAAATGCAACATGATTATTCACATGCCAAATGATGCATAAACATAGCAACAAAATGCAAGAAACCAAGCTATACACAAATAAATGCATAATATGCAACATGAACGGAAACGCGTCGAAACGACTCGAAATGGGGGAATGAGATGTCGAAACCAACCTAGGAAATTCCCTAAAATCAATACCTAAACATGTATGAACATTAAAGGCACTAGAAAGCAAGACTAAGCTATCAAATAAGCAAAAATTCCAAAAATTAACAGCGTTAACCGGTTAACCAAATGGTTAACCGGTTAACGGACCTAAAACGGCACTGTTTTGTGGCTAAAACGCATGCGTTAATCGGTTAATCAAATGGTTAACCGGTTAACACTGAACCAGAATGTGAAAAAAGTTAAGAAATAAGTGCTTTTGGCCACAAACTCACTTCTAATGATCCCTTACATACACATGGACATGCTAACACGAATTTCTACTCAATTGGAGCTTATTTACACATGCTAGATCCTATAACTATCTACGACTTAACTTCTAATCCATTACAAATCATAAATCGCAAGCAACACATAACAGAAACGAAATTGATCACAAGCAAAGCGAAAAAGCAAATAAAGAACGCCAAAATGGCAAGATGAAGAGAATAACTTAAAGGAGAAGTGATTTAGATCACCAACCTACGAAGCGGAGAAGTGCTTCGGTGGATGTTGCAAGAATCGGAGCTTGATCGAAGAGAAAATCATGAAAACCGCGAACCCACAAAATAAATACGTTCTTGATGCTTGAACCTTCGTGCACTTCCGATAAGCCGAAATCCTCGCAAAAATAGTAGCTTCTTCTTCCATAATCCACAAAATCAATAGAGGTTGGAGGCTAAGCTTCAAGATCTTCAAGTTTTCAATGTGAAACTTGAAGAGCTTCTTCAAAAAGCTTTAGTGAAAAGGGAAAATGGAGGAAAAGTGAGAGAGAAAAAGTGATTGTGAGAGAGTGAAAAATTTGGAAACTTGGGAACCCTTTTGCAATGAAGTGATTAGTGATTATATAGGGGCTAGGCAAGGAGCTAGGTATGGGAATGTAATTAGGTTTAGGAATGGAGCTAGGTTAGTAGTTAGTTAGGGTTGGAGAAGGAATATTCCTTGAAACACTCTAGAAGATAGTAGAACATGGTAGAAGCTTCCAAGGGAAATTCAGTGGAATTGAAGTGGAAAAATAAGAGGGAAAGAATGAAAGGAAATGTGGAAGGAAAGTGGAAAGAAAAATGGAGGGAAATGTGAAATTAACCACTTTTCAAATGATTTTTTCCCTTGATTTTTTTTATGATTCCTCCATCATTTCTTGACTAAATTTGAACCATAGGATCATTGTAACTCTAATTTCATGATTTCGATCTTAAAAGTCAGGAGTCGACCTTTTTTACCTAGCTCGGTTGCCTCTTCCCCGATTCCTCGATTTTCAGTCATCTGGCCAGTCGAACCTCTTCCAAAATGAATTTTTGGACGAGATTTGAACCCTAGGCACTTGACATCATATATAAGACAAAGGAATGCTCTTTAAATCATAACTTCACGCAGAAGCCCCGTAGAAGTGAAACCCTAATTTGGCCCTTTTCATCAGGAAATGTTGCACTGCTTGCCTCCTTTGATCAAATCAAATTTTTCTATGGCTTGTGGCTTCAAATGAAGACTTGTAGGATGTTGTGAAACCTTTGCACAAGGTTGAGAAGCTTTGCGGCCCTTTGATTGCCTTTGTAATGCCTTCAGTCGCTCCAATCATTGATCACATACCCGTGCCTCAGCTATGCTACATATGATGCAATGTTTTTGGTTATTTTATGAATCTATGTATGCAAAATGCTATGCAAAGTGTTGAGAATATGAGAGGTTACATTTTGAGGTATTACAGCTGCCCCTATTCAATCATCTGCAGACCTGAACGAATAATTGCGAGAGCTTTTAGATGTTCAAGGTATGGAGTGATTGAATACTCGAATAAAACCTGGAAATTTGAACTCGGTGGATAGTAGAAATGCCATCTGCCTTTTATTTCTATTTTTTTTAACCTCTGAATAGGTAGCGGAAAGAGAACCAAGTGGACTAGAATCAATGCCAAAAACATGCACTGTGAATGCTGAGCGAAACAAGCCACAACGAGGGTGTCTGTTGGCGAAACAGGACTTAACGAGACCGTTAGCGAAACAAAACTCGACAATGTGACTGCTGGGCAGGACTAAGCCACAAAGAAAACACGCGACTGCTGGGCAGAGCCAAGCCACAGAAGGTGCCTGTTGGCGAAATAGGGCTTAACGAGACTATTAGCGGAATGGAACTCGACAATATGGCTGCTGGGCAGGACCAAGCCATAAAGAAAACACGCGACTACTAGGCAGGACCAAGCCACGGAAGGTGCCTGTTGGCGAAACAGGGCTTAACGAGACCATTAGTGGAATGGAACTCAACAATATGACTGTTGGGTAGGACCAAGCCATAAAGAAAACACGCGACTGCTGGGCAGGACCAAGCCACAGAAGGTGCCTGTTGGCGAAACAAGGCTTAACGAGACCATTAACGGAATGGAACTCAACAATATGACTGATGGGAAGGACCAAACCATAAAGAAAACACGCGACTGCTGGGAAGGACCAAGCCACAAAAGGTGCCTGTTGGCGAAACAGGGCTTAACGAGACCATTAGCGGAATGGAGCTCAACAATATAACTGCTGGGCAGGACCAAGCCATAAAGAAAACACGCGACTGTTAGGCAGGACCAAGCCACGGAAGGTGCCTGTTGGCGAAACAGGGCTTAACGAGACCATTAGTGGAATGGAACTCAACAATATGACTGTTGGGCAGGACTAAGCCATAAAGAAAACACACGACTGTTGGGCTGAACCAAGCCACGGAAGGTGCCTGTTGGCGAAACTGGGCTTAACGAGACCATTAGCGGAATGGAACTCAACAATATGACTGATGGGCAGGACCAAGCCATAAAGAAAACACGCGACTGCTGGGCAGGACCAAGCCACGGAAGGTGCCTGTTGGCGAAACAGGGCTTAACGAGACCATTAGCGGAATGGAGCTCAACAATATGACTGCTGGGTAGGACCAAGCCATAAAGAAAAATACGCGACTGCTGGGCAGGACCAAGCCACAGAAAGTGCCTGTTGGCGAAACAAGGCTTAACGAGACCATTAGCGGAATGGAGCTCAACAATATGACAGCTAGGCAGGACCAAGTCATAAAGAAAAAACAACATTGACTTGGAAAGACCAAGATGCCTGGAAAATGGTATAAGTATCTTCTGCGGGGAATACTTCAGGTTGAAAAGTTGTTACAGGTCATACGTAATATACCTCAAAACTGGCCCATGCTAGCATGCATATGCTTGGATTTATGGCGTAATGCTCCATGATGATGGGAATGTTACGCTTTGGAGGATGCAAATGTAATGATGATTATGCAAATGAAAATGCAAAGGATCTCCCGGAAAGGAGACTGCAAGTATCCCAGATGGCTTGACTGGGAAGAATTGATGATCATTGCACTGATATGATCCATCCTGATGAGGAGGAGACAACTCTACGGGGAAAGCTGTCAATGATACACCGGCTCTGAACTACCGCCATTGCCAAAAATAAATTGGACTTTAAGATTGGAGAGCCAATACCCTACTGGAGATGGAACCTTCTTGCACTCTGGTGGGGAAGTGGAGACCTCCTGACTTGGCTGGGAACTAGAGGCATGACATTGCTGAGGAAGCACCTTGCTGGGGAGGAAAGACACTCCTTGTACTGCTGGGAATTTCCCATGTGATTGAAGGAAAACTTCTGCTTGGGGAGGACACCCACATTCTTCTTCCTTGTTGGGAGAGATTTCAACTTCCAACTTTACTGGGGATGACTGGAGACACCTTGGAAGACACCTGTTCTTGTTCAAGCGTACATAAATGCTCTTCCTGGAAATTTGCTTTTAGCTTTGTTAGCAACACCTGTACCTGTACCTGCATAAACACAATCGATAGTGCCTGCAACATGGAGAGTTAGTTTGGGACCTGCATGCCCCAGGCTCGTAGCATGAATCATTATCTGGGCATCTTGACACCCTTTCAAAGTTGTATTAAATGTTTCTGTCCTCCTGCATGAGTTAAAAAGCATTCAAATGTTCACAACACAATATAAATCACAATTTGTTGGACGTTTTCACAGTCAATCAATGCTAGATGAAAAAAAAGAACAAGAAGTAGATAGTCACAAGTTGACTGAAATTGAATTTTTATTGATTCGGAAAAATGGCCATGAATAGGCAATACAAAGGAAACAGTTCCCTGGAAAGAGGAAACAACCAAAAAGGAAAACAAACTATCCTATTGGCAATGTGAGAAGTGAATCTCATCAAGTTTCAACCCGGTTATGACTTGTATATCTTCAAGAAGATCCGCTTTCTCGGCCCCTTGAGAAAGGTAATTGAACTGGTCTTCAACCCTTAGAATAACCTCCGTTGCAGATAGGTTACGGATTTCGCAGATTGCAGTCGTTCGTGTTAGTCCCTCTTTTGCGTGGATCGCCCTTTCAGGTTTTCAATCCACCGGAATACCCTTTTTTGCTTGAGATGTCCGATGTGGCTTTTCAACTCAGCGGGTGTACATTTTTTCCAAGATTTCTCTAATTTTTGCTCGAGCCTTTTATTCTGTTTTTGGCTCGCCGGGATGCCCATTTTTGCCTGGATCTTTATTCTGTTTTTATCCAGCGGGTCCTTTTTACACAAAGTATTTTCTTACTGCGTCTGCATTAACAGGGGATTGGAAGTCTTCTCCGTCCATGGTTGTCAGCATCAAGGCTCCACCTGAGAAAACCTTTTTAACCATGAACGGTCCTTCATAGTTAGGTGTCCATTTGCCCCTGTGATTGTTAAGAGGAGGAAGAATCCTTTTCAGCACCAAGTCACCTGGTATGTACCTCTGTGGTCGTACCTTCTTGTCAAAAGCCTGCTTCATCCGCCGCTGATACAATTGTCCATGGCATACAGCTGCTAGACGTTTTTCTTCGATGAGGCTCAATTGATTATATCTGGATCGGAGCCACTCAGCTTCATCTAGCTTAATGTTCATCATTAACCTCAACGAGGGGATTTCCACTGCAATTGGTAGGACTGCCTCCATACCATACACCAGTGAGAACGGGGTTGCCCCTGTTGAAGTACGCACTGATGTTTTGTACCCATGCAACACAAATGGTAGCATCTCATGCCAGTCTTTGTATGTTACAACCATCTTATGAACGATCTTATTGATGTTCTTATTTGTCGCCTCGACGGTGCAATTCATCTTCGGACAATATGGCGAAGAGTTGTGATGCTCTATTTTGAAATCCCGACACAAGTCAGCCATCATCTTGTTGTTGAGATTAGAACCATTATCAGTAATGATTCTTTCAGGAATTCCGTACTGGCAAATGATGTCTCTTTTAATAAACCGGGCTACCACTTGTTTAGTAACATTGGCATAAGATGCCGCTTCGACCCACTTCGTGAAGTAGTCTATAGCAACCAGGATGAAACGGTGACCGTTAGAAGCTGTCGGCTCGATCTTGCCAATCATATCAATGCCCCACATGGCAAACGACCATGGTGAAGACATGACACTCAATGGATTCGGAGGCACATGAACCTTATCGGCATAAATCTGACACTTGGGACATTTACGGGAGTATTTACAGCAATCGGATTCCATGGTGATCCAATAATATCCTGATCTCAACAATTTCTTGGCCATAGCATGTCCTCCAGCATGGGTACCAAAGGATCCTTCATGAACCTCTTGCATCAATAGGTCTGCTTCGTGTCTATCCACGCATCTGAGCAGAACCATGTCAAAGTTTCGCTTGTATAGCACACCATCTTGATTCAAGAAGAAACCTCCTGCCAGTCTTCTGAGGGTATTCTTGTCTTTACTGGATGCCCCAGCCGGGTATTCCCGAGC
This sequence comes from Lathyrus aphaca, assembly GCA_963966055.1. NCBI lineage: Eukaryota > Viridiplantae > Streptophyta > Magnoliopsida > Fabales > Fabaceae > Lathyrus > Lathyrus aphaca. The sequence goes on from OZ014521.1 coordinate 331,976,396, forward strand.
CTTCAAGAATTGCTTGATATCATGATACCAGGGTTTGCTATCTTCACCACTGCAACTGCAAAGACATAAGCAGGTCTTTCAAGACGGGAGACCATGATTCGAGGCACGAAATTCTCTTGACAAACTTTAATCATAGACGACAAAGTTGCTAGAGCATCGGCGAACTGGTTTTCATCTCGAGGAATATAATTCAACTTGACTTTGGTGAAGAAATTTAGCAGCCTCTTGACATAATCTCTGTAAGGAACCAAGTGAGGTTGATGAACTAGCCATTTGCCATTGACTTGATTTACCACCAGAGCAGAATCTCCGAAGATCTCGAGGTTCTTGACTCGCAAGTTGATTGCCTCTTCAACCCCCATGATGCAAGCTTCATACTCTGCCTCATTGTTAGTGCATTCGAAAGTCAATCGAGCAGCTAAAGGTGTGTGGATCCCTTTTGGTGAGATGATAACATCACATACTCCACTTCCGTTCATGTTCACATCTCCGTCAAACATCAACTTCCATTTGGATTCAGGTTCTGGCCCCTTCTCCGGAAGTGGTTCTTCACAGTCTTTCAACTTGAGGAACATGATGTCCTCATCCGGAAACTCGAATTTCATGGGTTGATAATCGTCAATTGGCTGCTGAGCCAAGTATTCTGACAATACACTTCCTTTGATTGCCTTTTGCAAAGTGTAATAGATATCATACTCTGTTAATATCATCTGCCACCATGCTACCCTTCCTGTCAGAGCCGACTTCTCGAAAATGTATTTCACAGGATCCATCTTGGAAATTAAGAGAGTGGTGTGAGTCAGCATGTACTGTCTTAGTCGGCGAGCAGCCCATGCCAAAGCGCTGCAAGTTTTCTCGAGTAGCGAGTAGCGGGTCTCATCATCTTGAAATTTCCTTCTGCTGGAAAGTATAAAGACTCATTTGTATCTTCAATCAAAGGTACATCTCTTAAAGGATAGCCAAATTGTTTCCTGGATAAGATGGGATTGTAGCTGATCCCACCTTTCCTTCCTATCAAAGGCACATTTGGAAAGCTACCACAACTGACCAACATTTCTTTGCCCACAAGATCTCTGTTGCATCCCCAAGCAATGTCAACTGAGGTTAAGCCCATTAATCTTTTGGACCACTTCCAAGACTGTTTCAAATCCTGAAAAGGTCCTGATTTAGGGAGTTGCCTTATAAACCATTCAGCAAATAGGGGAGCACAACAATTTACATGTCCATTCCTCTTTTCATTCCTGTGGTGAACTCCATAGTAAAAGTCAGCTAACAAAGTAGGTACAGGATTTCTTTTGACAAAGATGGTAATGGCCTCCATACTAATCAACCCTTTCTCTCCTGGAAATAAACTGATTCCATACACTATCATGGATAACAATGCTTTGAAGTCTGCCCATTTCTTTCCCAATGCCATGATATGTGCCTCTATGACAAGAAAATCCAAAGGGATCCCCTTACTTTGGCCAGCTTCTAATCCCATCTTAAGTCTGAGCATACTCAAATGACAGGCAGCAGTGATAACCTCATGAGGAGGGGTCCTCTCTGAAGCATAATAAGGCATACCTTCTTTAATAGGAATATTCAGCATACTAGAAATCTCCTCTAATGTAGGTGCCAATATATAATCAGGGAAAACAAAGACCCTCAGTTGTGGATCATAGAACTGCAACAAAGAATGCAAGCTATCCCTCTGGTCAACTGTGGGCTTGCTCACATAATCCATGATCTTGCCAAACTCTTTCCTGAAATCATCAAGGACTTTGTCACCCATCAAGCTAATCAATCCCTGAATACTCTCTGTCTCCGGTTGTGGGAAAGTATAATGGACATTTATTTTCTTTGGAATCTCCATGTTAATGCAGCAAATATGACCAGAAAATAAGAGGTAATGAACCCTGAGAATAAAAAGGACACAAATGATTAATGATGTTATGATGTTATGCAAGGCAAGGCATGTGATCTGTGATGTGTCTGTGTAGTGAATCAAGTGATCAAGTGTCTGTGCAAGGTCACAACATCATCACAAGTATCTCTGATCAGGAGTTCATAATTAACAAAACAAGATCATATCACTGAAGTATATTGGCATACATGGGTATGTTGAAGTTTTGGGTTCCTTCAAACCTATAAACCCCTCCCAATCTCACAGGTGTGCTACTCGGGTCAACATCATGGACTCTCAAAGCCGAATAGCAATAATACATTCACCATTTCCGAGAAATGGCTCATGACCAAATCAGGGAATCGGTTTGGCATTATGTACTACTCAGGGAGGTCTCAGCTGAGTCCAAGGAAACAAGCATCCCTCATAAGTCCTCAGCTTCAAGCACTGAATCAAGAAACAATAGTACATTCATCCAGAAGGGTACAATACTATCGTCATACGAACATTTTGCCTTAACTGGATTCCTATGAGAGAACCAGGCTATCCTATGCGAGTCCCCAGTGGGCCCTCGAATGCGAGTGGGTTTGCCAACAAATGTGGTATGCCACTGTCATCACTGGAGAGGGATGTTTCCACAAAGGTTCTTAATGATCGGTCCCCTGACTGCACATAACTATCAAGGTTGTGTATTGCCCCAGAAAGATTCCGACATCAATACATTTCCGAGAAGGTCGCAAGTCAAGGTGTGGAACTCACTACTACCAACATAGCAAGATGCCATGAAGCCAAAGTGACTGTCCACTCTAAGTCCTAGGGTGCACTCGAGCCCCGGTTACGAGCTCATCTCACAATAACCCCATGCCACAGAAAAAATGAAACCAGCCCAGTCCAGTATAAATACTGAAAGCAGTAAATAAAGGTGTAAAGTAAACCGTAAATGAAAATAGTAAATAAGCACAACATCACACACATATAAACACCCAAAGAAAGCAAAAAACAAACAGGCGCTAGGATTAACTCTACAAGGGAAACCAGAGATTCTGGGTTCGATCCCCAGCAGAGTCGCCAGCTGTCGCTCCCAGGATTTTCATCCTAGTACAAACGCGAAAGTGGCGCGGAAAAGGTAGAGTCGCCAGCCAGGCATTTTTATCCCGAAAGAATGGGAAAGGTAATGCTGCACAAACCTGAGGAAGAAAGAAAGGACAAGGCCTTGCGAACCAAAGATCTGGGTTCGGGAGTCGGTTACGACCTGGGAAGGTATTAGCACCCCAAATTGTTCGTCGTACCCGACGGGATCCACGCTTGCTTGTTTTGTTTCAAAGGGTGAGAAAATAAAGCTGCTGCTGAATAAAATTGCTACTGGAACTAGAATGAAATAAAGGGAATGAGAAAAGGATCTGGAAAAGAGAATGAAAAGAAAGGGGGAAATGTAGGGAAAATAAAGAATATGCTCGAACGGGCCCTACCCCGCTGCCTACGTACCTCATCGGGAAATGAGGATCAGAGTCGACGTAGTTCTCCTAACTAAGGCGGGAACTATTTGTTTGTGTTTTTTATGGCTGGAACTGCGTATGTCTATGCTCAGGTATTGCAGGCTCGTCTGGTACGAGTGCGTTTACCGTCTTGCATGCGAGACAAGTCTTCGCAAATTCGCGTTCTGAATGAATGAGATGAGAAAGAGAAGTTCCCGCAGGATAGTCACTTATTGTTTGTTTTTGCCTTTTAAGAGTTTTGCATGAATTTGGCACAAGTAAGTGAATTCAAACTCTTTTCCATAGAATGTGTACTTGCTACTACATTTCAAGATGGAATAATAAAACAAGCACACCAAGCAGGGAGAATTTATACAAGACTTGTTTCCTAGGATTAGAGTTTAAGTTCACTAGCTTGTTGAACTTTATTAAGTGTTTTTGTTGCTTTTGTAAAGAAGTACCTTTTATGTTTTCTTTGTGAAACAACCCCTTGATGAGACTTGTACATCATGCTAGACAAGCTTACACTATTCCAAGATGGAATGAATGTAAGTGCCCCATGGAATAAGGCTATACACAAGGGATCCTTTCATGAATTTATTTAGTCTCTTTGGATTTTGTTTGAAGATGAGAAAGAAGACTCAAATCGGAAAAGGACAAAAATTAAGGGGGACTAAGACACAACCCTATGTTATTTATTAAAATGGTGGTCCTAATGGTTAGTGAGGTTTTTCTAATCCTAAAGAGCAAAAGGAAAAGAGAGAAGAAAAAAGATGCAACTTACTTCCTAAGGAAGATAAGTTGGTCCTAACAAAGGGAAATCCTACCAATCACAAATATGGAAGTAAAAGGATGAATTAACAAAGGGAAATCCTACCAATCACAAATAGGGAAATTCCAAAAATTAACAGCGTTAACTGGTTAACCAAATGGTTAACCAAATGGTTAACCGGTTAACGGACCTAAAACTGCACTGTTTTGTGCTAAAACGCATGCGTTAACCGGTTAACAAAATGGTTAACCGGTTAACACTGAACCAGAATATGAAAAAAGTTAAGAAATAAGTGCTTTTGGCCACAAACTCACTTCTAATGATCCCTTACATACACATGGACATGCTAACACGAATTTCTACTCAATTGAAGCTTATTTACACATGCTAGATCCTATAACTATCTACGACTTAACTTCTAATCCATTACAAATCATAAATCGCAAGCAACACATAACGGAAACGAAATCGATCACAAGCAAAGCAAAAAAAGCAATTAAAGAACGCCGAAATGGCAAGATGAAGAGAATAACTTAAAAGGAGAAGTGATTTAGATCACCAACCTACAAAGCGGAGAAGTGCTTCGGTGGATGTTGCAAGAATCAGAGCTTGATCGAAGAGAAAACCACGAAAACCCCGAACCCGCAAAATAAATGCGTTCTTGATGCTTGAACCTTCATTTACTTCCGATAAGCCGAAATCCTCGCAAAAATCAGTAGCTTCTTCTTCCACAATCCACAAAATCAATGGAGGTTGGAGGCTAAGCTTCAAGATCTTCAAGTTTCAATGTGAAACTTGAAGAGCTTCTTCAAAAAGCTTTAGTGAAAAGGGAAAATGGAGGAAAAGTGAGAGAGAAAAAGTGATTGTGAGAGAGTGAAAAATTTGGAAAATTGGGAACCCTTTTGCAATGAAGTGATTAATGATTATATAGGGGCTAGGCTAGGAGCTAGGTATGAGAATGGAATTAGGTTTAGGAATGGAGCTAGGTTAGTAGTTAGTTAGGGTTAGGGTTGGAGAAGGAACATTCCTTGGAACACTCTAGAAGATGGTAGAACATGGTAGAAGCTTCCAAGGGAAATGAAGTGGAATTGAAGTGGAAAAATAAGAGGGAAAGAATGAAAGGAAATGTGGAAGGAAAGTGGAAAGAAAAGTGGAGGGAAATGTGAAATTAACCACTTTTCAAATGATTTTTTCCCTTGATTTTTTTATGATTCCTCCATCATTTCTTGACCAAATTTGAACCATAGGATCATTGTAACCCTAATTTCATGATTTCGATCTTAAAAGTCAGGAGTCGACCTTTTTTACCTAGCTCGGTTGCCTCTTCCCCGATTCCTCGATTTTCAGTCATCTGGCCAGTCGAACCTCTTCCAAAATGAATTTGTGGACGAGATTTTAACCCTAGGCACTTGGCATCATATATAAGACAAAGGAACCCTCTTTGAATCATAACTTCACGTGGAAGCCCCGTAGAAGTGAAACCCTAATTTGGCCCTTTTCATCAGGAAATGTTGCACTGCTTGCCTCCTTTGATCAAATCAAATTTTTCTATGGCTTGTGGCTTTAAATGAAGACTTGTAGGATGTTGTGAACCCTTTGCACAAGGTTGAGAAGCTTTGCGGCCCTTTGATTGCCTTTGTAATGCCTTCAGTCGCTCCAATCATTGATCACATACCCATGCCTCAGCTATGCTACATATGATGCAATGTTTTTGGTTAGTTTATAAATATATGTATGCAAAATGCTATGCAAAGTGTTGAGGATATGAGAGGGCAAATTTTGAGGTATTACAATGGGGATACCAGAAGTTAATACCATAGCCAAAGTGCAGTTGCAAGGGATTTTAAATCAATACCCAACACCAGGTAAAAGAAAACCTATCAAATGACTGATATATCAATACTTCTGCTAGGGGATATAATTGACTCAAGACGAGGAACAAAATCGGGACTCAGCTGGGGATTTCCATACAACTCTACTGAGGAAGACATCAAAACTCAGCTGAGGATTCCTATAAAAGGAACGTTGTTTCTACTCAATTCTACTGAGGAAGAGATCAAAACTCAATTGTGAATTCATGTGACTGGAATATTGTTCTTAACAACTCCTCTCGAGAAGACATCGGAACTCAACCGGGGGTTCTTGTGATAGGAATATTGCTTCTCAAGTAGAGGATAATCTGTTGAGAAAGAGATCAAAAACTCAATTGGGGATGTTCATGCAATAAACAATCCTTGATCTTACTTGCTATTGGAGAAGAAGAAGTTACTAATATTTCAAAGTGCCAGGACTACTCAAGACTTCTATTTGGAAACAACCGGATCAAACCTTACTTTGGGAGAGGCCAGTTACACACATCAAGACTTTTCCATCCATGAAATAACTGTTGATATTCTTCCCTTATTCATAGATCAAAAGAAAAATGTTTTTATAATCTTCAAAAATGTACTTTATTAAATTTGTTTAAAAAATTATCGACAAAAATAAATGAAATTTTGTAAACATAAACAACATAAAGAATTGCAAACAATTGGATAAAAGCCCAAACTTCATTGATAGAATGGTAGTCAGCAAATGGTGTGACTCCATGGATCATTACAAGTTTGAAAAATGGTAAATACATGGAAAAGGGATACATTGATATACAACGATTACTATTCTCCCTATCAACTTTGAACTCAACTGCGTCTGAAAGTTTAGTCAAGGATGAGTGAATAAGAATCTTTGATGGGCAACTCTACTAAGGAATAAATTTTGAACTCCTCGGTTGTTTCAAGTGATCCAATCTGATCTGATGTAGTTACTTTCCATAATCCCTAACTTTTTCATAGATTTCCCTTGCGAGTTTTCAATTTATTGGGATAATTATTTCTGTTTTTATCTCTAATTTTTGCCTGGACCGCCCTTTCGGGTTTTCAATCCACCAAGATGCTCATTTTTGCCTAAGCCGCCCTTTCGGGTTTTCAATCTACCGAGACACTCATTTTTGCCTAAGCCGCCCTTTCGGGTTTACAACTTAGTGAGCTGTTCTTTTATTCTTTTAGGAAAAATATTTCTTGACTACATCAACATTCACATGATGAGTGAACTTCTCACCATCCATAGTTGCAAGAATCAATGAACCACCAAAGAAGGCTTTCTTGACAACATATGGGCCATCAAAATTCGGAGTCCACTTGCCCCTAGAATCAGTAATGAAAGAATAAATCTTTTTTAGCACGAGGTCGCCTTCTCAAAATACAAGAGGTTTGACCTTCTTGTCAAAATATTTCTTCATTATTTGCCGGTACAACCGACCATGGCATAAAGTTGTTATTCTCTTTTCCACAATCAAATTCAACTGATCAAATTTACTTTGACTACATTCAACCTCAGTCAACTTGTCTTCCATAAGAACTCTCATAGATGGGATCTCAACCTCGATGGGGAGCACTGCTTATGTACCATAAACAAGTGAGAAAGGGGTTGCCCCTATTGAAGTGCGGACGGATGTACGATACCCATGCAAAGCAAAAGGGAGCATCTCATGCCAATCCTTATATGTCACAACAATCTTCTGAATGATCTTCTTGATATTCTTATTCGCATCTTCAACAACCCCATTCATCTTCGGTCTATAAGGAGAAGAACTATGGTGTTGAATCTTGAATTCTTCACAAATCTCTTTAATCATCTTATTATTCAAGTTCGAACCATTATTAGTGACGATTCTATTCGGAACACCATATCTGCAGATAATATTATTCTTGATAAATCGAACCACAACTTGCTTGGTCACATTAGCATACAATGTCGCTTTTACCCACTTGGTGAAGTAGTCAATAGCCACAAGAATAAAACGATGCCCATTCGAAGCCTTGGGTTTAATCATGCCAATCATATCAATTCCCCACATAGAGAGAGGCCATAGGGACGAGATAACATTAAGATGAGTCAGTGGCACATGAATCTTATCAGCATAAACTTGGCACTTATGACACTTCTTCACATGCTTGCAACAGTCAGATTCCATTGTCAGCCAATTGTAACCTACTCTCAACATCTTTTTAGCCATCACATGCCCATTGGCATGAGTACCAAAAGATCCTTCATGAACTTTTTCATTAACATATCTGCTTCGTGTCTATCCACGCATCTTAGCAAGACCATGTCAAAATTTCTCTTGTAAAGTACATTCCCATTCAGGAAGAAATTACCTGCCAATCTCCTCAAAGTGCTTTTATCTTTATTCGATGCCCCAAGTGGGTATTCCTGACTCTGGAGAAAACATTTAATATCATGATACCAAGGCTTATCATTATGGACCTCTTCAACTACAAACACATGAGATGGTCTCTCAAGCTGCATCACACTAATCATAGGAACTTCATTCCACTAATTCACCTTTATCATAGAAGCTATAGTTTCCAAAGCATCCTCCATTTGATTCTCATTGCGAGCCATATAATGAAACTCAACTTTAGTGAAGAAAGTTGATATCCTTCTAGCATAATCTCTATATGGAATCAAATGAGGTTGATGAGTTACCCACTTACCCTTGATCTGATTAATTACCAAGGTTGAATCTCCATCAAGATTTTTGATCCTCAAATTAATAGCTTCTTCGAGGCCCAAAATATAGGCTTCATACTCGGCTTCATTATTAGTGCAGGAGAAAGTCAATCTTGCAGCAAAAGGAATATGTGAACCATGGGGAGTAATGATTATAGCCCCAATTCCTTTTCCACGTGAATTCACAACACCATCAAAATCTAAACCCCATCTAGATCCAGGCTCCGGCCTTTCCTCAATCAAAGTCTCATCACAATCTTTCATTTACAGATACAACACATTATCATAAGGGAAATCAAACTAGATCAACTGGTAATCTTCAATTGGTTGATGTTCCAAATGGTCAGCCAAGATGCTACCTTTTACAACTTTTTGAGCTCGGTACTCGATATCATATTCAGACAACACGATTTGACAATGAGTATTCCTCCCAGTTAGAGTAGGATTTTCAAATATGTACTTGATAGAATCCATTTTGGATATCAACCAAGTTGTATGATTCAACATATACTGGAGAAGACGCTTTACACCCCAAGCTAAGAAACAACAAGTTTTCTCAAGCATGGAATACCGAGCCTCATAATCAGTTAATTTCTTACTCAAATAATAGATGGCATATTCTTTTCTACCAGATTCATCTTGCTGAACAAGCATACAACCCATGGAATCTTCCAACATAGTCAAGTATATTATCAATGGTCTACCTTCCACCGAAGGAGAGAAAATAGGAGGTTCAAGCAGATACTCTTTGATACGTTCAAAAGCTTTCTGACAATCATCTGTCCAGACACAACCTTGGTCTTTTTGAAGTAACTTAAAGATAAGAGCACATGTGGCAGTCATGTGAGAGATAAACCTCGAAATATGATTCAAATGACTCAAGAATCCTCTTACTTGATTTTTAGTTCTTGGTGCTGGAATTTCCCGAATAAGTTTTACTTTATCAGGATCAAATTCAATGCTTATTTGGCTGACAATGAAACCCAACAACTTTTCAGAATGAACACCAAAAGTGCACTTGTTCGGATTCAAACGAAACTTCAACTTCCTTAACCTTTGAAACAACTTCAGGAAATGTTCAACACAATCTTCTTCAGTTCTTGACTTAGCAATCATATCATCAACATATACCTCAATTTATTTGTGCATCATGTCATGGGAAAGAGTACTCATAGCTCTTTGGTACGTTGCACCAACATTCTTCAATCCAAAAGAAATCACTCTATAGCAGAATGTTCCACATGGCGTAATAAATGTTGCCTTTTCCATGTCCTCAAGTGCCATATTTATCTGATTGTAACCGAAAAATCCATCCATAAAGGATAACACATCAAACTTAGTTGTATTATCTACCAACACATGAATATGTGGTAATGGAAAATCAACTTTTGGACCGAATTTATTCAAATCTCGTTAATCAACACACATTCAGACTTTTTCGTGTTTCTTTAGAACATGCACAATATTGGCCACCCATTGAGGATAATCAGATGTCACAAGAAAACTTGCATTGATCTGCTTTTAAACCTCTTGTTTAATCCTTACTGTAAAAATTTGGATGAGTTCTTTTCAACTTTTGCTTCACATGTGGATTTTCAGGCTTCAGCGGCAACCTATGCTCCATAATATTAGTATTAAGACCTAGCATGTCTTGATAAGACCAAGCAAACACATCCACATACTCTCTAAGAAGCTCTACCAACCTCTTTGTAACATCAGGACCAAGCAGTGCCCCAATCTTGACTTCTTTCTTATCATCTTCAGAACCCACGTTGACCATCTCTAAAAACTCTTCATGAGGTTGAATGACCTTTTCCTCGTGCTCAAGCAACCGGGAAATATCATTAGAAATCTCTTCAACATCCTTTTCCTCAACTTCAAACACAGGGAATTCAAAGTTGGGAGTGGGCCTAGGATCATTGTTTTTAATGAGTTTAACAATAAATCTTCACAATGATTTATTTTGATTTTAGAGTATGAACAAAAGTGCAAACATCATGAAGATAAAAAGTAATTATTGTTGTTTTAGGTTTTTTATGTTACCATTTTGTCAAAATAAAGCAAAAAGGAAAAACATAATATGGAATAAGCAAAATAGCATTTTATTGATGATAATAAAAGTTTGAAATAAAGCCCGACAAACATCACTTTCTCCTTGGGCAGAGTGAAAGGACTTTTGAAAGAAAATAAAATAATTTACTTTGAAGCATGAACAACAGAAGGAACATCAACAGAAATCCAGTTTTGGCAAATCAATCTGTGCATAATAAAGTTGGGAATTTCTTCATCTTCATCATCTTCAATGATGGTAGCATCGGAATGATCTCTGACGTTGATATACCCAACACTTCATAAGCTTCCCTGAATACTCTTTGGTTCATTGTCAATCAATCCTAGCGCAAAACCAATACAAAATCCCTCTTTGTTGTCAACTGCATCAATAAATCGTCCCTAACCATCATATCGACCGGTTTCAAGCACACATAAATCATCCTTGAGAGAAGACATAGGCATGATATTCTTCTTAACAACATCATCAACAACTGAAAGAGCTTGAAACAGAGTTCTGATGTCTTCATCAGCATCAATATAGGAAAAGGATGACAAATTGTTCACTAGCATCGCCTGCTCACCGCCGACAGTCACTAATTTCCCACTTTCACTAACTTCAGCTTCCGATGGAGCGTGGAGATCATAGCCCCTGTCTCATGAATCCAGGGTCTTCCAAGGAGACAACTATAAGCTAGATGTATATCCATTACCTGGTAGGTAATTTGGAATACAAACGGTCCAATCAGAATAGGAAGATCAACTTCACCAATCACAGTCTCCTTTGAGCCATTGAAAGCTTTCACAACAATCCCATTATACCTCATGGGAGCACTTTGATACGCAATCCTTGACATATTTGACTTTAGAATTACATTCAAAGATGACCCGATATCAAGCAACACATTAGACATAACATTATCCTGATAATTCACTAAAATATGCAGAGCCAAATTATGGTTCCTTCCTTCTTCAAGCAAGTCATCATCACAAAAACTCAAATTGTTGCATGATGTCATATTTGCCACAATACTATCAAATTGATTAATAGTCACATCATGATCAACATAAGCTTGTTCAAGAATCTTCTACAAAGACTTCCTATGAGCCTCAGAACATATCAAGAGTGACAAAATTGATATCTTAGACGGAGTATGCAACAATTTCTCAACAATATTGTACTCACTCTTCTTTATCAATTTCAAACCTCATCTTCAATAACTTTCTGATTACAATCATTGAACTGACCTATATGGATAACAACATCTTCAATCTATTTACCCGCACTTACATCTTCCATTCTCTTCGGAGGATCCGAAGCAAAGACTCTACCACTTCGAGTAACCCTTGTCACATCAGCAATTCTAACCACAGACTTTGGAGAAGGAATAAGAACTTCGTTACCATTTTCTAACGTCGTAGCATTATATCTGTATGGAACGACTTTATTAGACTCATATGGCATTAGACCAGGTAAATTGATCACCAAAGGAGTAACAATAGACTTGCGGCTATCAAAATAAATAACCATATTCTCAGGAATATTGAATTGAGGAAGAATGACATTCACTTCATTCTCATACTCATCTATTTTCTCTATTACTTCAATCAATTTATCATCCATCATTTTTTTCAAATCTCTCTTAATAATCACGCAACCATGAGGATTCACTGAGCAAATGCGACAAGCAGCATAATCGAGATTAATATTGTGATATTCACTTAAGAAAACATGCATCTCAACTAGAGATCTTCGTATCTAGCGAACATCATAAATCTTGAACAAACCATGACAACCGTCAACCATGTTCACATACGCCTTACCATGGGTAGGAAACAAATTTGTCTTAACATTTGGATTAACATCATTGAAAGACAAAATGGTACTCCTTATCAATTTTCGCACTTCAAACTTCAATGGGAAAAAATTTTCAATATCATGCTCCGGGGCACCTTAATGAAAAGCACAATGATCTTTTGACTTATACCACCATGGAATAACCTCTGGAACTGAAGGTGGAGAACATGTTTGAACAATATTCTTCTCAATTAACGATAGAAACAACTCTGCATACAACATCTGAATAGGATCAAAGTTTGGTTTAGCACGACCCTATTGAGTACCATTCGGTTGCATATAAGATTGTTGATAACAAGGATGATACTTCGGAGCCACTGACACAATTGGAGTTACATTAATCACAGGTGTTACAGAAGCTACATGTTGTTAATGACGAGCTTCTTGATCGCGAGGTCTTCTATAACCTTCACGAGACACAACATTAGTCTCACCTTCTTTCTTCTTATCAAAGTCAAACCTCTTAGAACTTGAATCAACATTACTTTCTTTACTCAGGCGTCCCTCACAAATACCTTCTTCTAGTCACATCCCCACATTCACCATTTTAGTGAAATTAGATGGAGCGCTTGCAATCATCTTCTCATAATAGAAAGAACCTAAAGTCTTCAAAAAGATCCTCACCATCTCTTTCTTTTCCAATGGATGAACAATCTGAGTTGCATGCTTGTTCCATCTTTGCGCGTACTCTTTGAACATTTCTTTGTCTTTATGGGACATAACACAGAGCTGATCTCTGTTCGGTGCCATATCAACATTATACTTGTACTATCTTACAAAATCCTCTCCCAAATCATTGAAAAACTTGATTTGGTTGCTGTCCAAACCCATATACCAACTCAATACTGTGCCAGTCAGAATGTCTTGGAAGTAATGAGTCAGAAGCTAGTCATTTTTTGTCTGAGTAGACATCTTCCTTGCATACATAGTCAAGTGACTCAGAGGATAAGAATATCCTTATACTTCTCAAACTCAGGAAATTTGAACTTGTGAGGAACCTTAATATTAGGAACCAAACAGAGATCATAAACATCTTTACTAAACAATTCCATGTCTCAAAGCTTTAACTTCTTTTTGAATTTCAACAAACCGGCCTTGAAAATCATCAAGCCTTTCATTCACACCAGCGCCTTCACTAGGCTTAGCATGGTAAATCACTTCATCAAGACGAGGAGTAGTATGAATTATAGGCGTTGTCGTAGTCATCACAGGCTGAAGAGGAGCAAACGCAGGAATCTCATGAGGAGGAGGATATAACCTCAGGAATGAAATTAACTGGCATACCCCACGGTGTTCTAGTATGCATATGGTAACAAGGAGAAATGATAGTTTCTGTAGGAACCAAGGCAGTGACAATCTTAGAGATGGTTGTCCATTAAACCAGATAATTAGGAGGAGGGGGTGACTGATTCAGAGCAGCCACCAGACTTTCCATCATGGCAGTTATCCTTTCCAAACTATCATTCAGAGTCGTAACTTCTTCGCGAAGCTCGCGATTCTCTTGTTGTAGAGTTTCCAACATCTTCTTTTATTTTCTCGAGTACCATAACGATGAGTCAACTTACCAAGGGAACACTGGATGAAGACCAAGAAACACATAAGAACCTTGTAGAACTCTCAAGAAGAAAGACCAATGCAGGCATGATGCATGGTATGCGAATTCTAATGCAAAGATTTCAAAGGACTATAAGGTAAATTACAATATTTAAAAAGGATAACATGTTTTGGAATACTGAAAAACTCATTCTCATTAATATCGAAAAGAGAATTACAAATTTGAAGTACAAGTCTCAAAATTCCTAATACATGAGAGGAAAGAAAACTAAGCCTATGGGATCATATCTGATGAAATCCCAAAACCAGGCTGATACTTCAAATGAATTCTTCTAATCTCTTTCTTATACTGGATCTCCATGTCTACTTTATCTTTCACAAGCTGATCAACAACAACATTCCAAGTACCAGAAGTAGGAGGAATAATAGATGAAGTACTAGAGGAAAATAAATCCTATTACACTCTCGGTCTCTTCTTGATACGCCTCTCAAGTAGTTCAATAAGATCATCTTTCTCTTTTAGTTGCTCTTGTATAATTGACTTCTAGAGTAACCATGCTTCTCTCTCTCGCTTCATCTTGTATAACTCTTCTTGAAGTGCAACTTTCTCATCACTAGGAGGAAGAAAGGATGATAAAGGATAAATAGGAAACAAAGGTTCCTCAAGTGGATAAGGCATCCTAAGCTTGCAAGCTCTAGATCAAACCCACTGAATATAACTCCTCAGATGTGTTGATAGGGCAGAAGCCGACTTGTTGATACACGAAGTGCACGAAGGATCCTTTGGTACCCATGCAGGAGGACATGCAATGGCTAAGAAGTTGCTAAGATCAGGTTATTACTGGATCACAATGGATGCTGACTGTTGTGCCTATGCCAGGAAATGCCATAAATGCCAGATTTATGCGGATAAAGTGCATGTGCCTCCCAATCCTCTGAATGTGATGTCTTCACCCTGGCCCTTTGCCATGTGGGGCATTGATATGATTGGCAAGATTGAACCGACTGCTTCAAATGGCCACAGATTCATCCTGGTAGCCATTGACTATTTTACCAAGTGGGTCGAAGCAGCTTCCTATGCAAATGTTACAAGGCAAGTGGTAGCCCGATTTCTGAAGAGAGACATCATCTGTCGGTATGGAGTACCCGAGCGAATCATTACTGATAATGGTTCCAACTTAAACAACAAAATGATGGAAGAACTATGCCGGGACTTCAAGATCCAACACCACAATTCTTCCCCTTACAGGCCAAAGATGAACGGCGCTGTCGAGGCAGCTAACAAGAACATCAAGAAGATTGTGCAAAAGATGGTAGTTACATACAAAGACTGGCATGAAATGCTACCGTTTGCCTTACATGGGTATCGAACGTCAATCAGAACATCCACTGGGGCAACACCGTATCAGCTTGTTTATGGTATGGAGGCAGTCCTACCTGTTGAAGTTGAATTACCCTCCCTGCGAGTACTAATGGATGTTAAGCTGAATGAAGCAGAATGGGTCCGAGCCCGATACGAACAACTGAATCTGATTGAAGAAAAGAGGTTGGCTGCCATCTGTCATGGTCAGTTATATCAGAAGAGAATGAAGAAAGCCTTTGATCAGAAAGTCAGGCTCCGAGAGTACCAAGTAGGAGATCTTGTGCTGAAAAGACTCCTCCCTCCTCATACAGACCACAGGGGCAAGTGGACTCCGAACTATGAAGGGCCATTCGTAGTAAAGAAGGTTTTCTCTGGTGGAGCGCTGATGCTCAGGACTATGGATGGTGAAGACTTCCTGCCTCCCGTGAATTCAGACGCAGTTAAAAAATACTTAGCATAAAATGACCCGCTGGACATAAAAACAGAATGTAAGTCCAGGCAAAAATAGGGCATCCCGGCAAGTCAAAAACAGAATAAAAGACTCGGGCAAAAATAAGGGAAATAAATAAAAAAAATGTACACCCGCTGAGTTGAAAAGCCGCATTGGACAACTCAGGCAAAAATGGGTATCCCGATGGATCGAAAACCCGAAAGGGCGATCCATGCAAAATAAGGGAATAAGCGAACAACTGCATTCTGAATTCGTCTGTATCACTTACAACTTGGTAAGCTTCGAAAGGATCAAACCTCTTTCAGAATCAGCTTTCTTCAGAAAGCAAGACGAGAAGAACGTCAAATGTCATACGAGTCATAGCAAAGGGAAGCTCCTTGAAGCGTCATCAACATTGCCAACATCTGTTGTTTCTCAATTTGTAACAATCTCCTCATTTTAGGGGATTTGTTTCTTTGACTGTATCTTGCCAA
Organism: Lathyrus aphaca; assembly: GCA_963966055.1. Lineage (NCBI taxonomy): Eukaryota > Viridiplantae > Streptophyta > Magnoliopsida > Fabales > Fabaceae > Lathyrus > Lathyrus aphaca. The sequence continues at coordinate 331,992,827 of OZ014521.1, forward strand.
TTCAGGGCACGCGAATTAATAAAATCAGATTTTCAGTCATGTTTCGTCTCGTACATTTTATTTTCATTTTCATTTGCAAAAAATGTCCGATGTCTTTAAGATACTGATCGCATAAATACGGATGCTTCTCTTCTAAAAAATACGTGCTTGCAGGAAATATACTTACTCCCGGGAGTGTCTGAACTCTTAGGATGGAATCCGGTAAGGGATACCTCGGGATTACTTGTGCGTTTCTCTGTCTTTTCAGGATTGCAGGTATTCAAAGCACAACATGGGGCATGAAAGCTTCACCCCAGCAAGCTGGCAAACCAGGATCTACTCAGCCATAGCACCGGAAGTGCTTTCTCCCCAGCTGAGTTACTATTTATTACTTCCTCCTCAGCCAAATGCAAAAGCCAGGGAACTATCTCCCCACAGAGTGTCAACCTCTACCCGGAAGAGCAACGTGTGAAGAAATCACAACAGAGTGAAAGAAAGCTTCTACAAACCCCAGCTGGGTCCCCCATTACGAGGATAGGTCTATCAATGACCTATTTCCCCAAGCAGAGTCATACATGACAGTTATACCAATGATCTCATCCCCAGCTGGGGCGTCTACTTCAAGCAGATCAGTCAGAAATCTTCGCAGCAACGGGATCCGAATCCCGGATCATTACCTTTTGCATAATCATAGCATTCACATCATATTCTCCCCGCAGAGCGTAGCATTCCGTCTAATACGGAGCATTACGGCAAAAATCAAACATATTGCATAATCATAAGCCATGTTCTGAATCAAACGCTTGTAAATACTGACAATCCATCAACGATGTACAGAAAACTACCCAGGTTCCCCGGCAGAGAGCTAAGGCACTTTCCTTAAAGATACGGATACTTTTGACACCCGTCCGTGTCATATCCCCAGTAGAAAGCCAAAGCGTCCCCTTTGCACTCACAGATACATATATATACAACTTCCTTGACACTCGTCCGTGTCATCTTCCCCAGTACAGTTATCTAAACACTTGGTAAACCACATACTCGTTTATAATACACTTTTTTCGACACTCGTCCTTGTCGCACTCCCCATCAAGTTAAACACTCGTCTGTGTTTCACTCATACTTGTTACTCCTACTTTTTTACTCATACAGATACTCGTCCGTATCTTGTATACACCACTTATCTTCCTTAGATTCGACACTCGTCCGTGTTCTTTGTTAACCAGTTGGTACTCGTCCGTATCATCACCTCTGAACATGTGTCAGTGTTTGTTTCTACTGATACTCGTTCGTATCATAGTCTTAAGGATGCTCGTCCGCATCTTTAATCTATACACCGTGTCAAAAACTTAGGTCTTCTTGAATTTAGACACTCGTCTGTGTCTATTGTTACCCAGAAGAATCCCCTCAGGTTCGACACTCGTCTGTGTACTTTGTTAACCAGTTGATACTCGTCCGTATCATCACCTCTGAACATGTGTCAGTGTTTGTTTCTACCCGATACTCGTCCGTATCATAGTCTTAAGGATGCTCGTCCGCATATTTAATCTATACACAGTGCCCGAACAATTATACCTCTCATTTCTTGGATATAGACACTCGTCCGTGTTTACTATTCCCCAGCGAAATCCCCAACAAAGCTTGTTGAACTGTTTCCTTTTTATCTGGCATTCGTCCTATGTCATGATACCTTTTCGGCAGCCGTACCCTGCCAAGTGATCGTCCTTCACCTCTTTGATGATCGTCCTTCATCACTCCCAGTGGAGTCTCTATTCATTGGAACCCCTCCTTATCCGACATTCGTCCTATGTCGTGATATTCTCGGTAGTCGTCCTCTGCTAGGTGACCGTCCTTCACCTCCTGATGATCGTCCTTCGTCATTTTATCCGATGGCCGTCCCCATCGTTGATCTTGTTATCTGACATTCGTCCTATGCCATGATAAACCCTGATAGCAGCCGTACCCTGCTAGGTGATCGTCCTTTACCTCTTGATGATCGTCCTACATCATGCTTGTCCGATGGCCGTCCCCATCGTCGACCTTTTTATCCGACATTCGTCCTATGTCGTGATACTTTTCGGCACCCTTCCCCTGCCAGGTGATCGTCCTTCACCTTAGATGACCGTCCCTCATCTTATCCCCAACAGAGCAGCCGTCCCCTGCTAGGTGATCGTCCTTCACCTTTGATGACCGTACCTCATCATTTATTTCATTTACCTATAATTCCCAGAGAGTCTCATAGCTTTACTTGATGGCCGTCCCCATCATAATCTCTTATATCACCAGCTTGTCGGCCGTCCCCGTCATTGCTTTATTTCCTACATTTTCCCCAGCATGTCGGTCGTCCCCGTCATTGCTTCATCCCCAGCAGTCGTCCTCTGCTCGACGGTCGTCCTCCGTCTCCCGCACTTTATAATTATACTTTATTTTCCTTTACAATCTATATCCCTTTTCTTCTTCATTCTGTGAGTGCAAATTTTGGACTGTCTTTGGTATTCAATCACAAGTTATCTTGTTTGAATGTTAAGCCGTTGCTTACATCCTGCACAACTAACTCATGCTTGAATAGGGGCAGCTGTAAACACCCCAAATTTGCCCTCACTCATTCACACCATGGCTTGTGATCTCTTCATATGCATAAGTTCAATCATACCATCTCATATTGCATTTTTGCTTCACTGCATTGGTTCAAATTCATCTGCATCTAGGGTTTGTGATCTGAGCAATCCAAGAGCTATTTGAGCCACTCCAAAGGTCTTCAATCACTTCAAAGGGGTCCATGTATGTTCAAGCATCATATTATATCCTCTCAAGATCAAAGAAGCCAAAGAATCACAAGAACTGAGAATGGCATGGAAGCAGAGCCAAGTTTAACTGCACAGATGACCTAGAATTAGGGTTTTGGTTTCAGAGGCCATAACTCCAAAATTTTTGGTCATTATTGTTTCTATTGGTCTCTATATGGTATAAGGATCATGCATATCAATTTTCATGAAGAAATTCAATGGGGAAGGCATCTAATCAAGAGTTGACTTCTTGAGCAAGTCAGTGTAAAATCAGGGCATCTGAGGCCCCCAATGACCCAACCAAAGGGTGTTCTTCATCATTTTGAATGTGTATGGTCTTTATTTGATCATATAAGATGTTAGAAGTTCACAAAGTTGAAGAATTTCAAGCCATTTGCAAAGTTGCCTTTTTGGGAAAATGACTTGTAATGGAAACTTGCCATTTTGGGAAACCTTTTCAACCCTTTCTTTTTGATTCAAAAATGCTTCAAATGGGAAAACTTTGGTCATGAAAGTTGTAGAATGGATCATTCCCTTTTCAAAAAGTACAAGAACTCATTCTAATTCATTTTGGATCAAAAGTTATGGCTTGTCAAAGTTGGACAAAATCACAAAATTTCAAGTTATGTACCAAAGAGGCAAAGTTGCAAAACCACTTGCCAAGGCAAAATGTAACTTCAAATGGACTTCTATGCATTACACAAACATGAACCAATGTCTAAAGATCAGAATGCACCAAAGATTTGTCCAATTTCATGACTTGTGCATTGAGAAATTCCAAAGGGGCCAAAAATTCACAAATTTGCAAAACACTACATAAACTTCACTCAACTTGCTGAATTGTCTCAAAACCAATTCCATGGACATCCTTAATCTCAGCTGAGCTAGGATAAGCCAATGAGCCAGCTACACCATTGCCCATACCTCAAGTACAACACTTTTGACTTTTTGGCAAAAACACCCATACCAATCACAACAGTCCACCACCCACTCTCTGCCCAATCCAGACCTTACAAACACACTCCAAGGGTTCATTTTCATGGGACACACAAGCCTGAAACACTCTCCAAACCATAGCTCCAAGCTTTGCCCTCTTATGCATTTTCATTCGAAACACATCACACAAGCATCAAACATAAAAACAAACTCCATAGAACATCTCAACATGTCTCACTGATCATCCCTGACCCTACACCTTGCCCTGAAACACCCTGAAACTGAAACACGATTCCTTCCCCTCTCTGAACAGAACCACTTCAAACTCACAAATCAGCCATTCTAAACCCCAACCAAGCTTCATAACTTCATCAAGAGGATCATTGGGGCCATTTTGAAGCAAAGAGGCAAGCAGAAAGCTCCTGGACTGAAAGCTCAATCTCAGGTAACATGATGAACAAATTTTCCAGAACCTTGATTTCTTGTTAGAATGTTGTTCTATATGTTGCCCTGATCACGGGGATCTATTTATTTTCGAAAATGAGTCAAAAACAAGCATGTTGTGGTGTTCTGAAATTTCTGCCCTAAGATTTGTTTTCTTCGATTCTCACTGTGTAGTCAATATAAATTGTTTTTGGCCATGGATACTTGTTACCCATTGTTGAATGATTGATTCTGGAGATTTGTGGGCCTTGGGGATGTGTTTTGAGTGATTCTGGTGAGAAAGGCAGCCGGAGAAGACGACCGGAGCTTATCTCCAGTCGCCTGAGATTAATTAGGGTTAAGTGTGATTAATTAGGAGTTTTGAATGTGAACCCTTGGATTTGCTTTCCCGCGCGCGAACGAGTGGCCTGGATGCTTCATTAAAGCCCTAATCTCCATTTAATTATTTAAATCATGTTTAATTAATTTATAAAACAAAATTAGCCAGATTTGAATCTGGGCCTTTGGATCTGGCGCGCAGTCAACCAGTCCAAGCCCAGATCAAATCCTGGCCATCCTTTTGAATTACTTTCATTATTTTCATTTTTTAATTCATTTTTCTTCATTTTATTTAAAATAGCAAAATACCTTTAAAAATTATGAAAATTTTTGTCAAAGTTTTCATTAACTTTTAAAACCCAAAAATATTTTTATTTTTATTTTTTGCACTGAAAATTATTTTTAAATCATTTAGATGTTTATTTTTAATTAATTAATGGAAATTAATTAATCAAAAATAAATTTAGGTATTTAAAAATCACAAAAAAATTCACATTGCATTTAGAAACATTTAGAAACATTTTTCAACTCTCAAACCAAATTTCTTTTTTGTTCTTGATGCCTTTTGATCATTTTTATTGGAATTAATTTCATTTCAAGGCAATATTTTGTGTCAAACTTCAAAAATTTCTTTCTGCCTAACCATTGAGGGTTGAATGATGATTCTTCTTTCATTGCACTCTTCATAGCATGTAGTTTATAGGATAAAATTGGTTTGAATTGATCTTGCATTTTCAATTTGTTTAGCATTTTTCTTGATGAGGTACCCCAAAACCCTAGCAATCTTAGGAAATTCATAACTTTCATTAGGTTAAGAGTTGGATCCTCTCCTTTGGGCAGTGAGTTTGTATAGGTTTAGGTTATCTTTGATTGCATTTTCAAATTTTTATCATGTTATTTGCTTCTGGTTTTGGATTTTTGCTTTGTATGATGCATGTAACCCTAATTTGTGCCTTCCTTTGCATCCATCTCTCATTTGCTTGCATCCATTGACTTGCCATGACATTTTATGCATTCATTTGATTCATAAGACATCTTAGGACATATTAGAATTGTGTTTGATCATTGCATCATTCATTTTCCATGTTGTATGTCCATTTCATTTCATAACATTTCATGAACTTTCATGGTTCAAAGCATGCCTCATTTGCATCCATACCCTTGTATGATCATTCTCATGTCTTACCTCATGTTTGTATCATCTCTTAGCATCATTAATATCATAATTATGCTTCTGGTTTTGGTTTGCATCATGATATTTCATCTCATTTGCATTGCATTTCATTTCTTTTGGCTAACTTTTCAGGTGGTAAGTTGTTTTGAGAAGTGAATTTGCCTTCACTTCTCACAATATATCCTTATCTCTTTTGCATCCTTGCTGCATTTTGTCTTGTGTATTAGAGTGAGCTTGCTCATTCATGTTCATCTCCTACTTTCTTCCTTCAAGCAACTTGTCTTCTTAAGTGAAGCAAGTTGTTTTGTTTCTCTTTGCTCCTTTCATCTGCTTCCTGGTGGTTTCTCTGAAGATCTTCTTGCAAACCTCATTAACCCTAGGAAAACCCAAGCATGATCACAATTAGGGTTTGATTAGTCCCCCCATTTAGCTTTTACCTTTGTGTCATCATTGAGTCTTCTCTTCTCACCTCATAATCAAGGACTAAACCCTAAAGGTTTTAAGGCTTTGTGATTAAGCTTATGCCTGCATCCTTCTATTAGGATGGAGTGTATAACTTTAATCCTAAGTGTTAAACCCTTAATGTGTTTAAATCCTTTAATCAATTCATCTTAATAATCACTAAGACATTAAGCTTGTAACTTGGGCCTTGCATTAGGGTTCTAATTCTTCCTTAATTGGTTAAGAAGGACTAACCCTAGTGTTAATGGACAAGTCCCCCTCAAGTTGTCTTACAAACCATAAAAATCATTTCTTCATCTTATCATTAACTGAAATCCACTCTAATAAAGGCTTTGTTTTGTCATAAGTTTAATCCCTAATCATGGATTAAGTTGAGGAGTCTTTCTCAGCTTAAATGTTCTCATCTATTATCCTTCTATTAGGATGGTGTAATGAGTCCATTAAATCTTTGATTATGGCTTAATCTCATTACTTAACACTAAACAAAAACAACAAAAACATCTAAATAATCACAAGTAGGTTAATGATCTTAATCCTACATCATGGTGATTAAGTTTGAGGTGTTTACTTCATGCTTAAGGTATTCTCATTAACCCTAACTAGAGGGAGGATGTTTTGAGTTTACTAACCCTTGGCTTAGGCTTAAGCTCATTTTCTTATGACAAACTCCAAAAAGCAATAAAAGATTGAAAACACAAAAACAAACAAATAATCGTCTCCTTCAGGATTCTTTTCTCATCATCTTCACTCACAAACGATAACTCGCTTCTTCCGTCTAATGCAAGACAGTTCGCACCTGAGCCAGACAGGTCATACACTTGAGCATAGACAAGTAAGCAGTTCACAAGTCAATTTATCTTTCAGTCTCTTTGAGTCGAACTACGGTGTTCTGACTTCCTCATTGCACGAGAGGATACGTAGGCATAACTTAACGGTTATCGAACAAAAGTCTCTGTATATTCCCCCTCCTTCCAGCATCATTCTTTAAGCCTCATAGTCTTGAGCTCCATACTCCTGTTCTTACACTGACACTTCTCCTATACATTTCACACTTCTTTTACACTGACACTTGCATTTCTTTCCAGCTTTGATACACAGATTGCACTGACACTACCCCTTTAAAACACAAATCTTTTAAGCGTGGATCCCGTCGAGTACGGCGGACAATCTGGGTGCTAATACCTTCCCAGGTTGTAACCAACCCCCTTTCTCAGTCTCTCTAGTTCGCAACCGTCTTATCCATCTCTTCTTAGGTTTATGCAGCATTACCTTTCCTCCGGGATAAAAATGCCTAGCTGGCGACTCTTGTCTTCCTGAGTTCACCCCTGTGTGTTCTCTCTCCTTTCGCCTACCGTTCGCGTTTGTACCCCTTCTGACCAGGTGTCATTTTGGTGGGAGCGACAGCTTGGCGACTTTGTTGGGGACCCTTATATACTGTAACCAGGGCTTCTGGTTCTTTTTGTGGGTTCCTCCTAGCGCTTGTTTGATTTGTGTTTACTAGGGTGTTATGTGCTAATTGTGTTTATATATTTGCTTTATTTACTGCTTTATGTACAGTTATTTATTGCTTTCTTTACAGCTTTATACCTCATACTGTCATACTGTCATCTTGCTGGATCTGGTTTTTGTTTTGGTGGGTGGGGTTCTACTGAGAGTTTAAGGTCCTATACCTGGGACCTGAGTGACACCTAGGCTAGAGTGGTTCATGTTCTTTCCCATTCCATTTCGGTCTGGTGCGGGAATATGAAACACGGTTCAGATGTGGGTTTCTTCTTGAGAACTCTGTGCTACAGATTTCCTATAGTGCTAGGGCTATCTAGGAAGCCTGCTAAGTCTGGATGACCATTACTATGACCTTCAGAAACTGAGGTGAATTAGAGGAGGATCTTTTATGGTTATTGTAAACACTGTGCCTCCGGGTTAGAAGTGTTTACACTTCTCATAACTGATCCAAGCTTGAGGATCTTTGTTCTAGAACATCACCTGTGAGGGGGTTGGGCTGTTTACAGGTTTGCAGGTACCATTGGCCACATCATACCCTGTTACTTGTTTGGTTTAAGAGTACTCCATTTTGGACAGTTCTTGTGATTTAACCCTGGACATGTGACTCTTTATTTGAGTCCCCTACCTTGGTTACTGGATTTCTGAACCTCCATCTGGACTTCTTGAACATACATGGACTTATATCAAGACAGTTAATCAGATCCAGCTTGATCACAAACCCTTGCATATCATTGGCATACTCATCATTTGCATCATTTAACATTTGTTTATTTGTTTTTCAGGGTATCCACATCATATTTGGCTTGGTTTTGACCCCTTCATCTGCATAGACCCCTGCTCATCAGTTATCTGCTTCAACTATCTTCATTAGTTGCCTGCTTCAGCTACTCTTATCATCAGCCTTAGCCTATCAGTGGCTCATTTCCAGTATCAGTCTTCATCATCAGCACTTGTTTTCAGCTCTTTACCAACAGTCATGGCACCCAAGAAGAGCAACATTTCATACCATTTCTTTGAGCCTGTGCTAACTGGCATCAGGCAGGTCCAGGCACTTATCACTCCAGACCACATCCCATTATTCAGAGAGCATTATGGAGACATCCTTGATATGGCTATGGACCTGGACCCTTCTCAGAGGAGTTTGATCCACACTTGCCTACAGTTTTATGACCCTCCTTTGAGATGCTTCACTTTCCAGAACTTTCAACTAGGACCTCTGCTGGAGGAGTTCTCATCATTGATTGGAGTACCTGTCAGGGGTGATATCCCCTTCAACCCAGAGATGACTTCTCCCAGCAATGGAGAAGTGGCAAAAGCACTGTACCTGGAACCTATTTTGATTGAGCAGAACATGACAACAAAGGCAGGGATCCCTGGTTTGCACCTGGACTTTCTGACTTCTCAGGCCATCCTGAAGGCCTCCTTGGGAGAATGGAGGGCAGTTTGTGCATTGTTAGCCCTCAGTATATATGGGGTTATACTATTTGCAGATGAGCCCAAGTTTATCAGCAAGAATGCCATTCATCTTTTCCTTCTGAGGAACCCAGTACCCACCTTGCTGGGAGATTTCTATTATTCCATTCACCAAAGAAATGAGAAGCAAAGAGGGAAGTTGGTGAGATGCTGTGCTCCCCTATTTCATACCTGGCTGCTCAAACACTTACCTAGGACTGATGCCTTCCTGAATCCTCACCAACAGAAGAATTGGGCTAAAAGACTTATTGCTTTGACTTCAGATGACATCAGGTGGTGTACCCAGAGCACCAAGGGAAGGGACATAATAACTAGCTGTGGGAAGTACCCCAATGTACCTCTAGTAGGAGTGAAGGGTTGCATCAACTACAATCCTTTGCTGTTTAAGAGACAATTGGGCTATGCCTTGGTTCACCCTCCTAGAGTACAAGACTTGGCTGAAACCCTGTATTGTGAGATAAAACCTAATCTAGCTGTTGTCAGACAAGCATCCTGGGCTTGGGACAACATCCAGACCAAAGGGATGGCCATTCTTGGGAGGTGCAATAATGTGGCTTCAGCTCAGTATTATGAATGGTCTCATGCTAGAGCTCAGATTTCTGGGATGCCTTTCACCATTGAGGATGCACCTGGACCATCCACAGTGCCACCTCCAGCCACTATCAGCCTGGAAGAATTTGAGAAGCTGAAGGAAAGGAATGAGAATCTGTCTCAAGCTCTGAAGAAAACCCTCTGGGAGAGGAGTGATGGTCGTCTAGACATTGAGAGGTTGGAGAAGCTTAAGGTGGAGCATCTGGCCAAGATTGAGAAAGCAGAGGACTACATCAAGAAATCAAGAGCTGGAGAGCAAATTCTGAAGAATGCCTGTAAAGAGGCCCAGTTTCAGAAGGCTAGGACTGATCTCTATCTGCAAGAAAGTCAAGCTAGGTGGGTCAGGATCACTGAAGCTCGTACTCAAGAAGATAAGAGAACTCAAGCCAGGATTGAGCAGTTGGAGGCCAATGAAAAGAAACAACAGGAAGCTCTGCTAGCAGCCCAGAGGGAGATTTCAGAATTGAAGCTTCGGGCTGGTTTGAAGAGGTCAAAGGACCAAGACAGGCACAAGAAGCTGCCACTGCTATTGCCACCAGAAACCTTCTCATCAGAAACATTACAGAGCATCCGGCTGGTCCTGTAACTGAAGCACTTTTGAAGGAGGTTAAGGAGGATGAGTTTGGATTAGATGTTTGACTTCTTTGCTTGTTGTTATTTCCATTTCATGTACTTTTCTTTTTATGTTGTATTTTGACCCTTCAGGGGCGTATGTTGTAAAAACAAACTATGTATGATCCACCATGTGTAATATATTTGTTAGTTTGTTTCATTGAGTTTATTTTCTCAAGCAACATCAGAGTATCTTCCTCAGGGTCTGGAAAGGTCAAAACCAAGAACCAAGCCGGATACCCTGGAAAGCAAATAAGCATACTGCATTGCATGCTAACTGTTGTTTTGTTTTGTAGGTTTTTGTTTTGTTTGTTACTAACTCTGTTGTGGTTCAGGAATTATTGCTCGCCGCCGGGTGTTCCCTCTCAACCGTCCGCACCGGTATCCTACTTGCAACAATCTTCCTGGTATCCAAATGGATCAAGTACAGCAAGATCTGACGGAGGTCAGAACTCAGATGGCTAATGAAAGGTTGGAGATGAGAAACCAAATGACCCAATTCATGGAAGTAATGAATGGCTTGCCCGAAAGTCAAGAAAGGTTGAGGGCATTAGTAGAAAGATAAACCCCGGAAGAACCCCATCTAGGGACTGGAGGAACAAGTAACAATGAAAGGGGTCAGCCCCATGTTAATCCACCAGTATATGGGCCTCATCTACATCCGGAAGTCAACATCCCGGGTAATGTGCAAGGAAATACTACTGCAGGCAGGATCTTGCAAGAAGATCCTCAAGAGGAGCAGTTTACTGTAATGGGAGCTGGGGATGAAGTCTATGATAGGAGGTTTGATGAAATTGCTGAGAAGTTGAGATCTCTGGAGTCTCAAAATTCCATGGGTTTTGATGTCATGGATATGGGGTTAGTGGAAGGGGTAAGGATTCCTCACAAGTTTAAACCCCCGTGCTTCGAGAAGTACAATGGCACTTCCTGTCCACGAACTCACTTACAGTCTTTTCTGGGGAGGCTTAAGGCATACACCATGGATGAAAAACTATGGATGTTTTATTTTGAAGACAGCTTGACTGGGGCTTCAAGGGAGTGGTATTCACACTTGACCAGAGCTACTATCAGATGCTGGAAGGACCTAGCTGAAGCCTTCATCAGGCAGTACCAATACAATTTGGACATGGCTCATAACAAGACCCTCTTGATGGGAATGTCCCAGTCCTCCAGAGAAAGCTTCAGGGAATATGCCCAGAGGTGGAGACAGCTTGCTGCTGCTGTCCAGCCACCCATGTCGGAAAGAGAAATGGCCGACATGTTTATGAATACTCTGCAAGGAACATATATTGATAGGCTAGCTGCCTTTTCTTCCACCAGCTTCGCAGACGTAGTAATAGCCGGGGAAAGAATTGAAAGCCTATTGAAGATGGGCAAAATTTCTGATAATGGTGCAAGTTCGTCTAGTAACTCCAGGAAACCTTTTGCGGGACCTAGAAGGACTGGTGAGACAAATGCCATTCATGCCAGCAGGGGCAGACCTCAGTATGTTCACAGATCAATAGCAGCTGTCACTATTCCAGCTCCGATTCCTCAGCAACCAGCATATCAACAACCACAACAACCCCACTATCAACAGCAAGTTCAGTATCCGCCACAGAGAGCCTATAACAATAACAACAATCAACAACAAAGACCTTTTCAGCAAAGACCGTCACAGGCAAATAGGGTGATTGATCCTATCCCTATGCCTTATGCTGCCTTGTTGCCACAACTCCTGAAACTCAACTTGGTTGAATTAAGGATGTTAGCACCACCAGATCCCTCTAATCTCCCAAGAAATTATGATGTCAACGCCAGACGTGCTTTCCATTCCAATGCACCTGGCCACAATACGGAGAAGTGCAGGGCCTTGCAAATGAAAGTCCAAGACCTGGTGGATTCTAAAGCCCTCAACTTTGCACCCCCTCCAAGTGTCACCAAGAATCCCATGCCCAATCATGGAGGACCAAGAATTAATGCCATTGAGGAAGACAAGCCATCTTTCCTAATCACCAGTGTTGGACAGATTCAGACACCTCTGGTCGAAATTAAAGCGCAGCTTCTAGAGTGTCAGATGTTCCCCGGGTGTGAGCTTGGTTGTGGGTATTGCAACATTTCGGTCAACGGGTGTGATAATTTGAGAAGCCGCATAGATGGTCTTATCAAAAGTGGTATACTTCAGATCTCAACAACGGCGCCTACAAATCCAACAATTCCTTTGACAACAATTCCTGATCCTTCTACAACTGCAACAACAATCATTCCAACCAATTCATCAATATCATCAACAATGGCTTCATCTATCATTTCAGCAAATCAAATGTCAACAACCATTTCTTCTACAACATCAGCATCCATTTATTCAGCAGGATCTTCTACAACACCAACAGAAATTAATGAAGATATCTCAGCAGTCACCATCTACTATGATCCATCAGATGTTCCTCCAAACAACAACTTCCAACAACAAACAGTGGCACTTCCTGCCAGGTCACCAGTCACCATTTACTACGATCCACACACCGTTACAGTACCCTCCTCTGCAGCAGTCAGTCCAGTTACTATCACGGTACCTGGACCAGTTCCATATGAAAGCAGCAATGCCATACCTTGGCATTATGGCTCTGACCTCTACTGCAACGGGGAGAGAATCACTTTGGATTCTTCAACCTCTTCTCCACAGATTGATAATGTTGGGGGAGGCGTAGGCTTCACCAGAAGCGGACGCCTTTTTGCCTCACAATTGCAAAGACCTAATGCCGAAGCAGAAGCTGCTGCCAAAGCAAAGGGGAAGAGTGTGATATCCGAAGAACCAATTATCAAGGAAACTCAGAAGACATCTTTTGAACAAGATGTAGACGAGTTTATGAGGATTATAAAGAGAAGTGATTACAAGGTGGTGGATCAGCTTCACCAGACTCCCTCAAAAATCTCCATATTATTCCTATTGATGTGTTCTGAAGCTCACAAGAATGCATTATTGAAAGTCCTGCACGCAACATACGTGCCAGAGGAGATCACTGTTAATCAGCTAGAAACTGTGGTGGCAAATGTCAACACCAGTCATGGACTGGGCTTCACCAATGCTGACTTAACAACTGAGGGACGTAACCACAACAAGGCTTTACACATCACTCTAGAATGCAAGGGTGCTGTTCTATCCCATGTACTGGTGGACACTGGGTCTTGACTCAATGTTCTACCAAAGAAAGCCTTAGTAAAGCTGGAGTATGATGGCTTGGCATTGCGTCCAAGTAATTTAGTGGTGAGAGCATTTGATGGCTCTAAAAGATCAGTGCTTGGGGAGATTGATCTGCCTGTAATGATTGGCCCGCAGACTTTTAAAATTACCTTCTATGTGATGGACATTCAGCCGGCCTACAGCTGTTTGTTGGGTAGACCCTGGATCCATGCCGCTGGCGCTGTTACGTCTACCCTTCACCAGAAGCTGAAATTCGAATGGGAAGGCCAGATCATCACCATCTGTGGTGAAGAAGACATCTTTGTCAGCCATCTGGCTATGTATAAGTATATTGAGATGGATGGAGAGATCCATGAAACTATGAGCCAAGGGTTTGAGGCCCTGAACATAAATGAAGCATCTGCTGTACTAGGAACCTCCATGACATCTTATCAGCAAGCCAGGAAGGTTGTTGAAGAGGGGACTGCCCAAGGCTGGGGCAAGCTACTGCCCGTGGAGAAGAAAGAGGACAGATTTGGGTTGGGTTACAAACTAACTCAACAAGATCAATCAGAGGCTGCCAAGAAGCCCAGTTTTGTCAGCGGGGGAATGCTCACCCCGGATGCCGTGAACAACTTGGAAGACGAGGAAGAAAGCGACCGCAACCTGGAGAGCTGGATACGTCCAAGGATCCCAAGGAGCCAAGTCCTTAACTGGTCTTCCCAGGAAATTATAAGGGTTACTCCTGCAGAGTAATTATTATTTCCTGTATTTTAAGCATGCATCAAGTCTTGCATCTTGCCCAAGATGACAAGAGTCATTTTGTAATCGGGCCATCTTGTAATTTTGTGCAAATAGATCAATTAATGAATATCGGACATCTTTTTGCAAATGAGTCTTTTTCTTTTCCGCTCACTGTTTTTCATTCTTCTTTTTGTACAAAAATAAAATGGCAATGTTTTCAAAATGATAACTTCATTTCACTTTTTCTAAAAACAAGATTAAAATGGATCACTAAAATGAACAATCTAAACCCTTGCAGAGAGTGCCTTTCAGACTGCACCGACAACAACACTGCTATGACTCCGTATGACTTTGACAATCCAATCAATCAAGCTGATGAAGGGGTTGAAGAAGATTATGAGCTTCCTGAAGAGCTAGCCAGGTTGTTAAGGCAAGAGGAGAAGGTTATCACTCCTCATCAGGAGGAAGTCGAAACGGTTAATCTTGGTACGGAAGAAGACCTGAAAGAGGTTAAGATCGGGGCCTGCCTACAAGACTCAGTGAAAGAGCAACTGATTGATATGCTTCGAGAGTATGTGGATGTGTTTGATTGGTCTTATCAGGATATGCCGGGGTTGGACACCGATATTGTCATGCACAAGCTGCCTTTGAAAGAGGATTGCCCGCCAGTAAAACAGAAGTTGCGCCGTACTCGCTTTGAGATGGCAATGAAGATAAAAGAAGAGGTACAAAAGCAGTGGGACGCCGGTTTCCTTGCTGTAACTAGCTATCCGCCGTGGGTCGCTAATATTGTACCTGTGCCTAAGAAAGACGGCAAAGTGAGAATGTGTGTGGACTACCGGGATCTGAACAGAGCCATCCCGAAAGATGACTTCCCATTACCTCACATTGATGTATTGGTTGATAACACGGCTCAGTTCTCGGTGTTCTCCTTCATGGACGGATTTTCAGGATATAATCAGATCAAGATGTCACCTGAAGATATGGAGAAGACCACTTTCATCACACCTTGGGGCACGTTCTGTTATAAGGTGATGCCATTCGGACTAAAGAATGCTGGTGCAACTTATCAACGGGCTACGGTAACATTATTCCACGACATGATCCATAAAGAAATTGAATGTTATGTGGATGACATGATTGCCAAGTCCCTCACAGAAGAAGATCACCTGGTAAATCTGTTGAAGCTATTCAAGCGTCTGGGGAAGTACCAATTGAAGTTAAACCCCAACAAGTGCACATTCGGGGTGCGATCCGGTAAACTGCTGGGATTTATTGTGAGTGAGAAAGGGATTGAAGTTGACCCTGACAAAGTCAAAGCCATTCAAGAAATGCCTGCGCCAAAGACAGAAAAAGAAGTTCGAGGTTTTCTAGGTAGATTGAACTACATTTCAAGGTTCATATCTCACCTTACAGCAACCTGTGAGCCTTTGTTCAAGCTGCTAAGAAAAGAACAAACGGTCAGGTGGAATGAAGACTGCCAGAGGGCTTTTGACAAGATCAAGAAATACTTACAAGAGCCTCCAATCCTTATGCCTCCAGTTGAAGGAAGACCTCTGATAATGTACTTGACAGTATTAGAAGAGTCAATGGGGTGTGTGCTGGGCCAGCATGACGAGTCTGGTCGAAAAGAGTATGCAATATACTACCTAAGCAAAAAGTTTACCGACTGTGGACAACGTTATTCACTGCTCGAGAAAACTTGTTGTGCTTTAGCGTGGGCTACTCGCCGACTAAGGCAGTATATGTTGACCCACACTACTTTGTTGATATCAAAGATGGACCCAGTTAAGTACATTTTCGAGAAGCCAGCACTCACCGGACGGGTTGCCAGATGGCAAATGATCCTCACAGAATATGACATCCAGTACACATCTCAGAAAGCCATCAAGGGCAGTGTATTGTCTGATTATCTTGCTGAGCAGCCCATTGATGATTACCAGCCTATGAGATTTGACTTCCCTGATGAAGACATCATGTTCATAAAAGCAAAAAATCATGAAGAGCCTGTTCACACTGAAGGGCCTGACCCAGAAGAGGAATGGACTATGATGTTTGATGGGGCTGTTAATATGAATGGTCGTGGTGTTGGTGCAGTACTCATTACACCCAAAGGAGTTCACATGCCTTTCTCGGCAAAACTCACTTTCAACTGCACTAACAACGAAGCTGAATACGAAGCTTGTATTATGGGACTTGAGGAAGCCATTGACCTCATGATCAAGATTTTGACGGTATTCGGAGATTCAGCTCTGGTAATTAATCAAACCAACGGCAAATGGTACACCCACCAGGATCATTTAATACCTTATAGGGATTATACAAGGAGGTTATTGACTTTCTTTACAACGGTCAAGCTTGAGTATATCCCTCGGGACGAGAATCAGTTTGTAGATGCTCTGGCTACCATTTCATCCATGATCAAAGTTCAAGCTGCCAACTTCGTACCTCGGATCTCAGTGTCCAGACTTGACAGACCAGCATATGTATTTGCGGCAGATGTTGTCAAAGATGATAAGCCTTGGTTCCATGACATTAAGTGCTTCTTGGAAGATCAAACATACCCACCTGGGGCGTCTTCCAATGATAAGAAGACATTAAGAAGGTTAGCTGGTAGTTTCTTCCTGAATGCTGATGGTTCCTTGTACAAGAGAAACTTTGATATGGTACTCCTCAGATGTGTTGATAGGGTAGAAGCCGACTTGTTGATACACGAAGTGCACGAAGGATCCTTTGGTACCCATGCAGGAGGACATGTAATGGCTAAGAAGTTGCTAAGATCAAATTATTACTGGATCACAATGGATGCTGACTGTTGTGCCTATGCCAGGAAATGCCAGATTTATGCGGATAAAGTGCATGTGCCTCCCAATCCTCTGAATGTGATGTCTTCACCCTGGCCCTTTTCCATGTGGGGCATTGATATGATTGGCAAGATTGAACCGACTGCTTCAAATGGCCACAGATTCATCCTGGTAGCCATTGACTATTTTACCAAGTGGGTCGAAGCAGCTTCCTATGCAAATGTTACAAGGCAAGTGGTAGCCCGATTTCTGAAGAGAGACATCATCTGTCGGTATGGAGTACCCGAGCGAATCATTACTGATAATGGTTCCAACTTAAACAATAAAAAGATGGCAGAACTATGTCGGGACTTCAAGATCCAACACCACAATTCTTCCCCTTACAGGCCAAAGATGAACGGCGTTGTCGAGGCAGCTAACAAGAACATCAAGAAGATTGTGCAAAAGATGGTAGTTACATACAAAGACTGGCATGAAATGCTACCGTTTGCCTTACATGGGTATCGAACGTCAATCAGAACATCCACTGGGGCAACACCGTATCAGCTTGTTTATGGTATGGAGGCAGTCCTACCTGTTGAAGTGGAATTACCCTCCCTGCGAGTACTAATGGATGTTAAGCTGAATGAAGCAG
Organism: Lathyrus aphaca; assembly: GCA_963966055.1. Taxonomy (NCBI): domain Eukaryota; kingdom Viridiplantae; phylum Streptophyta; class Magnoliopsida; order Fabales; family Fabaceae; genus Lathyrus; species Lathyrus aphaca. The sequence continues at coordinate 332,010,450 of OZ014521.1, forward strand.
AATGGGTCCGAGCCCGATACGAACAACTGAATCTGATTGAAGAAAAGAGGTTGGCTGCCATCTGTCATGGGCAGTTATATCAGAAGAGAATGAAGAAAGCCTTTGATCAGAAAGTCAGGCTCCGAGAGTACCAAGTAGGAGATCTTGTGCTGAAAAGACTCCTCCCTCCTCATACAGACCACAGGGGCAAGTGGACTCCGAACTATGAAGGGCCATTCGTAGTAAAGAAGGTTTTCTCTGGTGGAGCGTTGATGCTCAGTACTATGGATGGTGAAGACTTCCTGCCTCCCGTGAATTCAGACGCAGTTAAAAAATACTTCGCATAAAATGACCCGCTGGACATAAAAACAGAATGTAAGTCCAGGCAAAAATAGGGCATCCCGGCGAGTCAAAAACAGAATAAAAGACTCGGGCAAAAATAAGGGAAATAAATAAAAAAAATGTACACCCGCTGAGTTGAAAAGCCGCATTGGACAACTCAGGCAAAAATGGGTATCCCGATGGATCGAAAACCCGAAATGGCGATCCATGCAAAATAAGGGAATAAGCGAACAACTGCATTCTGAATTCGTCTGTATCACTTACAACTTGGTAAGCTTCGAAAGGATCAAACCTCTTTCAGAATCAACTTTCTTCAGAAAGCAAGACGAGAAGAACGTCAAATGTCATACGAGTCATAGCAAAGGGAAGCTCCTTGAAGCGTCATCAACATTGCCAACATCTGTTGTTTCTCAATTTGTAACAATCTCCTCATTTTAGGGGATTTGTTTCTTTGACTGTATCTTGCCAATTCAGGGCACGCGAATTAATAAAATCAGATTTTCAGTCATGTTTCGTCTCGTACATTTTATTTTCATTTTCATTTGCAAAAAATGTTCGATGTCTTTAAGATACTGATCGCATAAATACAGATGATTCTCTTCTAAAAAATACGTGCTTGCAGGAAATATACTTACTCCCGGGAGTGTCTGAACTCTTAGGATGGAATCCGGTAAGGGATACCTCGGGATTACTTGTGCGTTTCTCTGTCTTTTCAGGATTGCAGGTATTCAAAGCACAACATGGGGCATGAAAGCTTCACCCCAGCAAGCTGGCAAACCAGGATCTACTCAGCCTTAGCACCAGAAGTGCTTTCTCCCCAGCTGAGTTACTATTTATTACTTCCTCCTCAGCCAAATGCAAAAGCCAGGGAACTATCTCCCCACAGAGTGTCAACCTCTACCCGGAAGAGCAACGCGTGAAGAAATCACAACAGAGTGAAAGAAAGCTTCTACAAACCCCAGCTGGGTCCCCCATTACGAGGATAGGTCTATCAATGACCTATTTCCCCAAGCAGAGTCATACATGACAGTTCTACCAATGATCTCATCCCCAGCTGGGGCGTCTACTTCAAGCAGATCAGTCAGAAATCTTCGCAGCAACGGGATCTGAATCCCGGATCATTACCTTTTGTATAATCATAGCATTCGCATCATATTCTCCCCGCAGAGCGTAGCATTCCGTCTAATACGGAGCATTACGGCAAAAATCAAACATATTGCATAATCATAAGCCATGTTCTGAATCAAACGCTTGTAAATACTGACAATCCATCAACGATGTACAGAAAACTCCCCAGGTTCCCCGGCAGAGAGCCAAGGCACTTTCCTTAAAGATACGGATACTTTTGACACCCGTCCGTGTCATATCCCCAGTAGAAAGCCAAAGCGTCCCCTTTGCACTCACAGATACATATATATATACAACTTCCTTGACACCCGTCCGTGTCATCTTCCCCAGTACAGTTATCTAAACACTTGGTAAACCACATACTCGTTTATAATACACTTTTTCCGACACTCGTCCTTGTCGCACTCCCCATCAAGTTAAGCACTCGTCTGTGTTTCACTCATACTTGTTACTCCTACTTTTTTACTCATACAGATACTCGTTCGTATCTTGTATACACCACTTATCTTCCTTAGATTCGACACTCGTCCGTGTTCTTTGTTAACCAGTTGGTACTCGTCCGTATCATCATCTCTGAACATGTGTCAGTGTTTGTTTCTACTGATACTCGTTCGTATCATAGTCTTAAGGATGCTCGTCCGCATCTTTAATCTATACACCGTGTCAAAAACTTAGGTCTTCTTGAATTTAGACACTCGTCTGTGTCTATTGTTACCCAGAAGAATCCCCTCAGGTTCGACACTCGTCTGTGTTCTTTGTTAACCAGTTGATACTCGTCCGTATCATCACCTCTGAACATGTGTCAGTGTTTGTTTCTACCCGATACTCGTCCGTATCATAGTCTTAAGGATGCTCGTCCGCATCTTTAATCTATACACAGTGCCCGAACAATTATACCTCTCATTTCTTGGATATAGACACTCGTCCGTGTTTACTATTCCCCAGCGAAATCCCCAACAAAGCTTGTTGAACTGTTTCCTTTTTATCTGGCATTCGTCCTATGTCATGATACCTTTTCGGCAGCCGTACCCTGCCAGGTGATCGTCCTTCACCTCTTTGATGATCGTCCTTCATCACTCCCAGTGGAGTCTCTATTCATTGGAACCCCTCCTTATCCGATATTCGTCCTATGTCGTGATATTCTCGGTAGTCGTCCTCTGCTAGGTGACCGTCCTTCACCTCTTGATGATCGTCCTTCGTCATTTTATCCGATGGCCGTCCCTATCGTTGATCTTGTTATCTGACATTCGTTCTATGCCATGATAAACCCTGAGAGCAGCCGTACCCTTCTAGGTGATCGTCCTTTACCTCTTGATGATCGTCCTACATCATGCTTGTCCGATGGCCGTCCCCATCGTCGACCTTTTTATCCGACATTCGTCCTATGTCGTGATACTTTTCGGCAGCCGTCCCCTGCCAGGTGATCGTCCTTCACCTTAGATGACCGTCCCTCATCTTATCCCCAACAGAGCAGCCGTCCCCTGCTAGGTGATCGTCCTTCACCTTTGATGACCGTACCTCATCATTTATTTCATTTACCTATAATTCCCAGAGAGTCTCATAGCTTTACTTGATGGCCGTCCCCATCATAATCTCTTATATCACCAGCTTGTCGGCCGTCCCCGTCATTGCTTTATTTCCTACATTTTCCCCAGCATGTCGGTCGTCCCCGTCATTGCTTCATCCCCAGCAGTCGTCCTCTGCTCGACGGTCGTCCTCCGTCTCCCGCACTTTATAATTATACTTTATTTTCCTTTACAATCTATATCCCTTTTCTTCTTCATTCTGTGAGTGCAAATTTTGGACTGTCTTTGGTATTCAATCACAAGTTATCTTGTTTGAATGTTAAGCCGTTGCTTACATCCTGCACAACTAACTCATGCTTGAATAGGGGCAGCTATAAACACCCCAAATTTGCCCTCACTCATTCACACCATGGCTTGTGATCTCTTCATATGCATAAGTTCAATCATACCATCTCATATTGCATTTTTGCTTCACTGCATTGGTTCAAATTCATCTGCATCTAGGGTTTGTGATCTGAGCAATCCAAGAGCTATTTGAGCCACTCCAAAGGTCTTCAATCACTTCAAAGGGGTCCATGTATGTTCAAGCATCATATTATATCCTCTCAAGATCAAAGAAGCCAAAGAATCACAAGAACTGAGAATGGCATGGAAGCAGAGCCAAGTTTAACTGCACAGATGACCTAGAATTAGGGTTTTGGTTTCAGAGGCCATAACTCCAAAATTTTTGGTCATTCTTGTTTCTATTGGTCTCTATATGGTATAAGGATCATGCATATCAATTTTCATGAAGAAATTCCATGGGGAAGGCATCTAATCAAGAGTTGACTTCTTGAGCAAGTCAGTGTAAAATCAGGGCATCTGAGGCCCCCAATGACCCAACCAAAGGGTGTTCTTCATCATTTTGAATGTGTATGGTCTTTATTTGATCATATAAGATGTTAGAAGTTCACAAAGTTGAAGAATTTCAAGCCATTTGCAAAGTTGCCTTTTTGGGAAAATGACTTGTAATGGAAACTTGCCATTTTGGGAAACCTTTTCAACCCTTTCTTTTTGATTCAAAAATGCTTCAAATGGGAAAACTTTGGTCATGAAAGTTGTAGAATGAATCATTCCCTTTTCAAACAGTACAAGAACTCATTCTAATTCATTTTGGATCAAAAGTTATGGCTTGTCAAAGTTGGACAAAATCACAAAATTTCAAGTTATGTACCAAAGAGGCAAAGTTGCAAAACCACTTGCCAAGGCAAAATGTAACTTCAAATGGACTTCTATGCATTACACAAACATGAACCAATGTCTAAAGATCAGAATGCACCAAATATTTGTCCAATTTCATGACTTGTGCATTGAGAAATTCCAAAGGGGCCAAAAATTCACAAATTTGCAAAACACTACATAAACTTCACTCAACTTGCTGAATTGTCTCAAAACCAATTCCATGGACATCCTTAATCTCAGCTGAGCTAGGACAAGCCAATGAGCCAGCTACACCATTGCCCATACCTCAAGTACAACACTTTTGACTTTTTGGCAAAAACACCCATACCAATCACAACAGTCCACCACCCACTCTCTGCCCAATCCAGACCTTACAAACACACTCCAAGGGTTCATTTTCATGGGACACACAAGCCTGAAACACTCTCCAAGCCATAGCTCCAAGCTTTGCCCTCTTATGAATTTTCATTCGAAACACATCACACAAGCATCAAACATAAAAACAAACTCCATAGAACATCTCAGCATGTCTCACTGATCATCCCTGACCCTACACCTTGCCCTGAAACACCCTGAAACTGAAACACGATTCCTTCCCCTCTCTGAACAGAACCACTTCAAACTCACAAATCAGCCATTCTAAACCCCAACCAAGCTTCATAACTTCATCAAGAGGATCATTGGGACCATTTTGAAGCAAAGAGGCAAGCAGAAAGCTCCTGGACTGAAAGCTCAATCTCAGGTAACATGATGAAATTTTTTTCCAAAACCTTGATTTCTTGTTAGAATTTTGTTCTATATGTTTCCCTGATCATGGGGATCTATTTATTTTCGAAAATGAGTCAAAAACAAGCATGTTGTGGTGTTCTGAAATTTTTGCCCTAAGATTTGTTTTCTTCGATTCTCACTGTGTAGTCAATATAAATTATTTTTGGCCATGGATACTTGTTACCCATTGTTGAATGATTGATTCTGGAGATTTGTGGGCCTTAGGGATGTGTTTTGAGTGATTCTGGTGAGAAAGGCAGCCGGAGAAGACGACCGGAGCTTATCTCCAGTCGCCTGAGATTAATTAGGGTTAAGTGTGATTAATTAGGAGTTTTGAATGTGAACCCTTGGATTTGCTTTCCCGCGCGCGAACGAGTGGCCTGGATGCTTCATTAAAGCCCTAATCTCCATTTAATTATTTAAATCATGTTTAATTAATTTATAAAACAAAATTAGCCAGATTTGAATCTGGGCCTTTGGATCTGGCGCGCAGTCAACCAGTCCAAGCCCAGATCAAATCCTAGCCATCCTTTTGAATTACTTTCATTATTTTCATTTTTTAATTCATTTTTCTTCATTTTATTTAAAATAGCAAAATACCTTTAAAAATTATGAAAATTTTTGTCAAAGTTTTCATTAATTTTTAAAACCCAAAAATAGTTTTATTTTTATTTTTTGCACTGAAAATTATTTTTAAATCATTTAGATGTTTATTTTTAATTAATTACTGGAAATTAATTAATCAAAAATACATTTAGGTATTTAAAAATCACAAAAAAATTCACATTGCATTTAGAAACATTGTTCAACTCTCAAACCAAATTTCTTTTTTGTTCTTGATGCCTTTTGATCATTTTTATTGGAATTAATTTCATTTCAAGGCAATATTTTGTGTCAAACTTCAAAAATTTCTTTCTGCCTAACCATTGAGGGTTGAATGATGATTCTTCTTGCATTGCACTCTTCATAGCATGTAGTTTATAGGATAAAATTGGTTTGAATTGATCTTGCATTTTCAATTTGTTTAACATTTTTCTTGATGAGGTACCCCAAAACCCTAGCAATCTTAGGAAATTCATAACTTTCATTAGGTTAAGAGTTGGATCCTCTCCTTTGGGCAGTGAGTTTGTATAGGTTTAGGTTATCTTTGATTGCATTTTCAAATTTTTATCATGTTATTTGCTTCTGGTTTTGGATTTTTGCTTTGTATGATGCATGTAACCCTAATTTGTGCCTTCCTTTGCATCCATCTCTCATTTGCTTGCATCCATTGACTTGCCATGACATTTTATGCATTCATTTGATTCATAAGACATCTTAGGACATATTAGAATTGTGTTTGATCATTGCATCATTCATTTGCCATGTTGTATGTCCATTGCATTTCATAACATTTCATGAACTTTCATGGTTCAAAGCATGCCTCATTTGCATCCATACCCTTGTATGATCATTCTAATGTCTTACCTCATGTTTGTATCATCTCTTAGCATCATTAATATCATACTTATGCTTCTGGTTTTGGTTTGCATCATGATATTTCATCTCATTTGCATTGCATTTCATTTCTTTTGGCTAACTTTTCAGGTGGTAAGTTGTTTTGAGAAGTGAATTTGCCTTCACTTCTCACAATCTCTCCTTATCTCTTTTGCATCCTTGCTGCATTTTGTCTTGTGTATTGGAGTGAGCTTTCTCATTCATGTTCATCTCCTACTTTCTTCCTTCAAGCAACTTGTCTTCTTAAGTGAAGCAAGTTGTTTTGTTTCTCTTTGCTCCTTTCATCTGCTTCCTGGTGGTTTCTCTGAAGATCTTCTTGCAAACCTCATTAACCCTAGGAACACCCAAGCATGATCACAATTAGGGGTTGATTAGTCCCCCCCATTTAGCTTTTACCTTTGTGTCATCATTGAGTCTTCTCTTCTCACCTCATAATCAAGGACTAAACCCTAAAGGTTTTAAGGCTTTGTGATTAAGCTTATGCCTGCATCCTTCTATTAGGATGGAGTGTATAACTTTAATCCTAAGTGTTAAACCCTTAATGTGTTTAAATCCTTTAATCAATTCATCTTAATAATCACTAAGACATTAAGCTTGTAACTTGGGCCTTGCATTAGGGTCCTAATTCTTCCTTAATTGGTTAAGAAGGACTAACCCTAGTGTTAATGGACAAGTCCCCCTCAAGTTGTCTTACAAACCATAAAAATCATTTCTTCATCTTATCATTAACTGAAATCCACTCTAATAAAGGCTTTGTTTTGTCATAATTTTAATCCCTAATCATGGATTAAGTTGAGTCCATTAAATCTTCTATTAGGATGGTGTAATGAGTCCATTAAATCTTTGATTATAGCTTAATCTCATTACTTAACACTAAACAAAAACAACAAAAACATCTAAATAATCACAAGTAGGTTAATGATCTTAATCCTACATCATGGTGATTAAGTGTGAGGTGTTTACTTCATGCTTAAGGTATTCTCATTACCCCTAACTAGAGGGAGGATGTGATGAGTTTACTAACCCTTGGTTTAGGCTTAAGCTCATTTTCTTATGACAAACTCCAAAAAGCAATAAAAGATTGAAAACACAAAAACAAACAAATAATCGTCTCCTTCAGGATTCTTTTCTCATCATCTTCACTCACAAACGATAACTCGCTTCTTCCGTCTAATGCAAGACAGTTCACACCTGAGCCAGACAGGTCATACACTTGAGCATAGACAAGTAAGCAGTTCACAAGTCAATTTATCTTTCAGTCTCTTTGAGTCGAACTACAGTGTTCTGACTTCCTCATTGCACGAGAGGATACGTAGGCATAACTTAACGGTTATCGAACAAAAGTCTCTGTATATTCCCCCTCCTTCCAGCATCATTCTTTAAGCCTCATAGTCTTGAGCTCCATACTCCTGTTCTTACACTGACACTTCTCCTATACATTTCACACTTCTTTTACACTGACACTTGCATTTCTTTCCAGCTTTGATACACAGATTGCACTGACACTACCCCTTTAAAACACAAATCTTTTAAGCGTGGATCCCGTCGAGTACGGCGGACAATCTGGGTGCTAATACCTTCCCAGGTTGTAACCAACCCCCTTTCTCAGTCTCTCTAGTTTGCAACCGTCTTATCCATCTCTTCTTAGGTTTATGCAGCATTACCTTTCCTCCGGGATAAAAATGCCTAGCTGGCGACTCTTGTCTTCCTGAGTTCACCCCTATGTGTTCTCTCTCCTTTCGCCTACCGTTCGCGTCTGTACCCCTTCTGACCAGGTGTCATTTTGGTGGGAGCGACAAGGCGCACAACAAGAAATTTCTGTATTACCTTTGGAAGTCCTATGGTGAATAGAATGATACATATCTCCAAGAAAAGTAGGCACTGGATTTCTCTTCAAGAAAATATGAATAACATGCTCGTCAACAATACCATCTAGGTTGGGAAACAACACAATACTAAAGATGAGCAAAGCGAGAATGACCTCGAATGCATCCCCATTACCCAAAGTGAGAGAAGTATAAGCTTTCCCCATTAAGAACTTAACATTGATTCCACGAACATCCCCTTTAGGAACAAACTTTCCCTTAAGATCAAATTCCTTTAGGCAAAAGGCTTTGGCAATAACTTGGTCATAAGCTCCTCTTCTAACGCACCGAGAAAAAACTCCGTGTCCAAAATCGGCAAACCCATCCAATAAGAATACTCCTCTAAGGTCGACACTTGCTGATAATTAGGAAAGGTGAAACAATGATGCAATAGATCATAGAACTGAACCAAGTTATGAAGAATCCTCTCTGGTACATCGGTCTTCATAATAACCAAAAGTTTACCATAAATTTTCTTAAAATCATCGGTATCATCCACCAAGGTTCCGAGCTTTCTTAACTCTCCTAAATGAGGAATCTTGAAACTATACTTCCGAGTATTCCTCCTTTCGACATTCAAAGCCAAAGACATCTGAAATATTTGTAAAAGTGCCTATAAGTCCCTTGAAATATTGATAACAATGCTCATGAATTCATGAGTGCATGCATGCAATAAGCACAAACAAGATCACACAAAGCACATGGGTCTAGGTTCCGAGTCACGAGCATGAAGTCAAGAGATTAGAACACCAACCCACAAAGGTATATACTAAGGTTTTGTCTTCATTGTACCTGGAAAAAACCAAAAGGGTTCTAACAAAAGTTTCCGAAGTTAGAAGCCATCCTTCGGATATCAACGGTACGTTAGACTACTCCCCAACCGATAATTTCCTCAAGAAGACCTCGTCCGAGTGTAGTATAGCGTGACAACCACCCTAGGTTTACACCCGGATATCTTCCGTACTACGTTCCTAAAATGGCTTGGATGGGTTAAGGGTTCTATGGTCCTTAGCATGATCAGCTCCAGGTCGAAAAAGTAATGCCATGATACAATTACTCGCCATGACATTAGTAATTCGAGAGAGCCTAACTGAGTGGTGATTATCGAATTGATATCGCATTGTACTACTCTGCCACGTATCTCTTTGAATATCTCCTTCCTATCATAAGTTCACTCAGATCAGGGTACATGATATATCTTACTAACAGAGGATCACCAAATCAAAACAGAACAAGCAATAACAAACAAATCAAACCAAAGTAGTAAATAAATCAAAGTAGGCTGAATCCACTAAGAGATTACTCCCCAACAGAGTCGCCACTTTTCTGTAGCGGGGAAATTATGAGTGTAAGACAATTAAGTTAACTCAAAGTAAACAGAGTCGCCACCACGCTTTTATTTTATTCCAAGAAAGGAAAAGGAAAAAAGAGTGAATAAATCCTAATGAATCTAAAAGAAAAAAGCTAAAGAAACAAGCAGAGAAAGGATAAGGGGATATGTTACAAAATGAGAAGGTTTTAAGCACCCAAAATGTTCGTGGTACTCCACGGGAGCCCTTTGAAAAATTTATTGCTTTTGGTTTGAAAATGTTTTGGTAAATGAGAATGGGGGGATGAGAAAAGAATTACTCCCTCCGGTCTCATATATAAGTAAATTTACAAAAAAAACTCGTGCTTTAAGAAAAATGTTTGAATGCATTTAAGTCTTATACTCTTTCTAATTTTACCCCTACTTTTTGCTTTGGAAATCGTTAAAAACATAGAAATATGAAAAAAGTAGGGATATATTTGGAATAATAATATTTAATATAATAAATATATGTAACTTTTTCTTATATTTAAGACCTTAATTTTTTGTTGTAAATTTGCTTATATATGAGACCGGAGAGAGTAATTTTTAATATTTTTGTGTTTGGAGAGGTTTACCACCTCATGCCCACGTACTCACAATGTGCAATGTAAGATCAAAACCCTTTAGTTCGTGCTACAAATAGTGAAAATTGGTTGTTTTTAATTGATTTTATTTAGTGGGGAAAATTTTTCATTTTCAAGTAGATAGTCTCACAAATATACCATGAGAATGAAGGCATGGACTCATACATCATTATAGCGATGATTTCAACTCGAAATCGTTTCAATTGATAGCGGGTGCGACAATGCTGTTATGAGGTTTAGCTTGCGAGGTAACAGCGTAATACGAGAGTGGATGAGTTTCTTCTCCTTCGACCATCTCAACTTCTTTAGATGTTCCTACTCAGTTTTCAACTGATTCAGGTGGATAAGCTAAAAGATCAGGAATATTGTACATTCGTTGGTACTCTACTATACGGCGTCTTAAATGTAAAAAACACTCTAATTCAGTGATCGGAGGTTGCAAGTTTTCGCCTTGTGAGCGAGTACTTGGCATACAATCGATGAATAAGAATTAGGAAAAATAAATTGGTTACCTTAGACTATACTGCCCACTTTTAGAGTGCACTAGTGACTAATTACAAAATCCCTGGAAACGGCGCCAAAAACTTAATGTGTGATCGACCTAACGTCTAACGGTATCTTAACTGCAAGTGCACATCCTATCGCGTAGTAATAAAAAGATGTCGAACCCACAGGGATTATGTTATCACTCTAGTGCTATAAATGTTTGCTATGTTAGCTAAGGCGAATATTTCCATGAATTTGGTTTCTAAAGGTAAACTAAAAGGTAAAATTACTTAGGTTAATATTATATAAATAAGGCGGTCGGTATGTAACTTAGTAGACCTATGCAGATTAAACCAAAACTAAGCGTATAGAAATACTTCACTTTATTACTTCTGTAGAAATCATCAGTTTAAAAACCCTCAACTCACACTCTCGTGGTGTTGTATTAGATTATATTCCCAAAGCCCCATGTCTGCTCTTGCTAGCCCATAAGTGTTTAGAAAATACTCTTTGAAAACTTAATAAAGTCCAATTCAGTTTAAAGCGCTCTTGCTGTATTTAAAATAAATGCTTAACTTTAGCTATCCGGTTAAAACCTCACACTCTCGTGGTCTCGATCCTAACTTTTTCTACTCTTTTTACTCTCGTAACAAAAAGCTTGATTTTAATAATAAAAAGTCTCATCCAGAAATTAAGTTAATTAGAACTTTTAGCTTAGCATTAATTTAATCTGTTCGGTTACCATTATTACATACCGACACTACTAGATTAGCTATACATACTAATTAAAACGGAAAAACAATGATAATTAATTAAATAAAAAGAAAACATAATGAATAATAAATAATAATTAAACAATAAAAATTATAATGCATTATTTTAAAACCTGATACAAAGAAATTATCCTCGTAGATCCCTCTTCCACATATGGCGGCAATATTGGAACTTCTCGGAAATTGAATACGAGTTCTGAGGCTAGAAAACAATAAACCTAATCTAATGTAATAGTTTCCTAATGTTGGAAACTATTACTTACAGGAAATTGAATTGAAAAGAAATAAACAATGAAAGCAAAAAGAATTAAAATAACGAAGAATAAGAATGCAGTAAAAACTTGCCAGAGCTTTGTTAAGAATTGGTGCAGCAAAACTCTCCCCCTTTTCCTTCTGTTGATGTTGCTATTTATAGAGTAGGAAGAGTATGGAAGTTGGAGAAATAACAGGTCCTATTTCAGCCCTCTTCTTGAGGAAAGATAGGAAGACTTGGTGACTTCGTGTGGTAAATGTTGAGAAAACTCAGGAAAGTGAACGAGGAAGTCTCTCTTTCTATTTCAAAACAACTATGCATTTAAAGTTTAAAAATAAAAGGAACGTAACACCCATGACGAGCATTTTGGCATGTTTTTGAGCGTGTGATGATCGTAAGGATGGTGTGACGGTCGTCACACGCTAAAGGACGCATGACGATCGTAAGAGGTGTGTAACGACCGTCACTGCTGCAATTTATGCATAATCTTGTTTTATGCTTTGTCCTTTGATATGTCTTTGTCGCTCCCGATAGATGGGACATGGCCCAGATAAAGGTACAGACGCGAACGGTCGGCGAGAGGGACAATGAGAACACACAGCCGTGAACTCACTGGAGATGAATAGAGTCGCCAGCTAGGCATTTTTATCCCGGAGGAAAGGTAATGCTGCATAGACCTAGAAAGATAGATAAGACGGTTGCGAACCAGAGAGACTGAGAAAGGGGGTTGGTTACAACCTGGGAAGGTATTAGCACCCAGATTGTCCGTCCTACTCGACGGGATCCACGCTTAAAAGATTTGTGTTTTAAAGGGGTAGTGTCAGTGCAATTTGTGTGTAAAAGAGCTGGAAAAGGATGTACAGGTATCAGTGTAAGAGAAAAGTGAAGTATAATATATACAGTGTCAGTGTAGGAATAAGAATAAACTGCTCAAGAATATGAGGCTTAAAGATTAATGCTGGAAGGAGGGGGAATATACAGAGACTTTTGTTCGATAACTGTTAAGTTATGCCTACGTATCCTCTCGTGCAATGAGGAAGTCAGAACACCGTAGTTCGACCCAAAGAGACTGATAGATGAGTTGACTTGTGAACTGCTTACTTGTCTATGCTCAAGTGTATGACCTGTCTGGCTCAGGTGCAAACTGTCTTGCATTATGTAAACACCCCAAATTTGCCCTCACCCATTCACACCATGGCTTGTGATCATTTCATGTACATAAACACAATCATATTACCTCACATCTCATTTTGATTCACTGCATGGATTCTAAGGCATCTGCACCTAGGGTTTGTGATCTGAGCAATCCCAAGGCATCTTGAGCCATTCCAAAGGACACTAATCAACTCAAAGGGGTCCATGTGTGTTCTTGTATCATGTTACATCCTCACAAAGTCAAAATTGCAAAGGAATCACAAGAACTAGGGTTTGAGTGGATGCAGAGCCAGGTTGAACTGCACAGTTGACTAAAATTAGGGTTTTGGTTCCAGAGGCCATAACACCAAAATTTTTGGTCATTCTTGTTTCCATTGGTCTCTATATGGTATAGGGAGTATGCATATCAGTTTTCATGAAGAAATTCCATGGGGAAGTCATCTGATCAAGAGTTGACTTTTCAGACAAGTCAGTGTAAAATCAGGGCATCTGAGGCCCCCAATGACCCAACCAATGGGTGATCTTCATCATTTTGAGTGTATATGATCTTTATTTGATCATGGAAGAAGGTTGAAGTTCATAGAAATCAAGAATTTAGGGTTTTTGCAAATGTTGACTTTTTGGGCATAGTTGACTTTTCAAGAATGCCTCATTTTAGGTCATTTTTCAAGCCTTGATTCTTGATTCAAAAAGGCTCCAAATGGAAAAACTTTGGTCATGAAAGTTGTAGATCTCATCTTTCCCTTTTCAAAATGTACAAGAACATGATCAAACTCTTCTTGAATCAAAAGTTATGGCAATGCAAAGTTGGCTAAAATCATTGATTTTCAAGGCATGCTTCAAATGGAAATTTTGCAAGATCAAGAACCAATGCATTTTGTAACTTCCAATTCATCTAAAACCAGCACATAAACATTCTCTAAGCCCTAAAAATCAGATTTGAACCAAGATCACATGTGTTTAGTTCATGTAACAAGGCATTTTTATCATGAAAATCCAAAAAGTAACCAAGTTGCAAAACACTCATTTCTCCTCACCAACTTGCTGCATTGGTCCTTGAATCAAGCTAGCTTCACACACTCATCATGCTGCGCAGCCCATGCCCATTGTACTTTCCTAGCACCTCACCATACTTGCCTTACACAAAAGTTGGATTTTATGCAAAAGTAAACTTACCAATCACTATAGGCCAGGTCACATCATCTGACCTATAGGATTAAAATAACATATCATTTTGCAAGCCATTCCATGTACTAAGCAAGGCTGAAGCTCTCTCATTCATGACATTCACACAAACACTCCCAATTGCAACTTGCTTCGAATCTGATTCCACAGCTTGCAAACACTCAAACTATCTTCACCATTTCAACTCACCTTGCTCCATAGACCACCCAGCACCAAGAACCCAAGCCTGAAACAACCAGAATACTCCATAACCATTTCTCACCTCAGCCTGCATTTCTCTTCGAAACTCTCACCACAGCTTGCAAACACACAAACAAACACCACAGACCTTCTCCATTCATCCTCAGGATCACAAACAACCCCTCACCATGATCTGAAAGTGCCTGAAACACCATTGCCATTTCTGATCAAGCTTGAGCAGAAGCTGTCGAATCTCACTATCCAGCCAACATAAATTGTTCTAAGGCATTCAAACATCATCAAGAGGTCCTAAGGAGTGGATTGCACAAGGAGAGGTGGCCAGAAAGTTCTCAGGTTGAAAGCTCCAAATCTCAGGTAGCTCGAAATTATTTTTTCCAGAAATCATTTTTCTTGTTACAAACTTGTTCTATGTGATTCACTGATTATCCCGATGTTCTTGGTTTTGAAAATGGCTTTGATTTGAGAGTTTAATTTGTCTCTGAAACCTGCGTGCCCTAGAACTTGTTCTCTTCGATTCAGTTTGTGTAGGAAGAATAAATGTGTTTTAGGATAGGGGTTTGATTCGTGAGGATGTGAGGAACATTTCCCAGTTTTTAGATTTCATTTTTTGATACGTTTTTAGGGAGTTTGAAGTTTCTCAGGGAGAGAGCTGGCCGGAGAAGACGACCGGAAGTCTTCTCCGGCAGCCTGAAAGTGATTAGGGCTAATGGTCATTAATTAGTGAACTTTAAATTTGGGCCCTTGGATGCTGCTTCCCGCGCGCTAGTGAGTGGCCTGGATCTCTTTGATTATGCCCTAATCCACGTGTTAACTTAATTAATCCATAATTTGAATAATTTAATCAGAGTCAACCTGGACCCTTGGATGACGCGCGCAGTCAACCAATTTAAACTCAGAATCAATCTCATCCATCCATCCTGATTACTTCCTATTTTATTTGATTTTAATTCAATTTTATTTCAATTAACTTGCATATTTATTTTAAAATAGCAAAAATGTCTTAAAAATTATGAAACTTTTTCTTTAAAGTTTTATTAATTTTTAAGACCCAAAAATATTTTTATTTTATTTTTATCATTAAAAAGGTATTTTTAAATATTTAAAAGATTATTTTTAATTGATTAATGGAAATTAATTAATTAAAAATACTTTTAAGTATTTGAAAATTACAAAAAAATTCATGAAATGTTCTAGGACATTTAGAAACATTGTCCAACCTTCAAACCAAATTTCTTTTTTGATCTTGATGCATTTTAAGAATTTTTCATTGAATTAAATCATTTTTTATGCATTATTTTGATCATGGATTCAAAAATTCATTTCTGCCTATTGGAGAAGAGTTGGACATTGGTTCTTCTTGCATTGTTTTATGTTTAGCATGTAGTTTATAGGATAAAATGGCCTTGATTTGTTTCTTCATTTTCCAATTGTTTGACATTTCTTTTTTTAAGAACCCTAAAAAACCCTAATAACTTGTAAAAATCATATCTTGAGATTGGTTGAGAGTTGAGAGTCCCCCTTTGGGCAGTGGTTCATTATAGGTTTAGGGTTTCTTTGGGTGGCGTTTTCCATTTTTTATCCTAGGGCTTGCTTCTGTTTTGGGTTTTTGTTTGATGTTTGATCCATAAACCCTAATTTGGGCTCTCTTTTGCATCCTTCTTGCATTCTTTTGCATAACATGACTTGACTTTACATTTTGTGCATTCTTGTGTTTCACTTGACATCTTAAGACATGTAGAAAGCATGTTTGATCATTGCATTACATGTTTGCCATGTCATTTGTCTTGTATGCTTCATAACATTTCATGCTTATTCATGCTCCTTAGCTTGCATCATTTGCATCCATGATCTTGTATGAACATCTCCATGCCTTGCCTCATGTTCATAGCATCTCATAGCATCATTATCATCATCAACATGCTTCTGGTTTTGTTTAGCATCATGCCATTTCATCTCATCTTGCATTGTTTTGCATTTCTTTCTAACATTTCAGGTGGTAAGTAAACTTGAGAAGTAAATTTGCCTTCACTTCTCATACCTTTTCTTTTCATCTCTCTTGCATCCATTGCTGCATTTCTACTTGTGTTTGAGTTTGAGCTTGCTCATTCTTGTTCTTCCCACTTTCTTTCTTCAAGTGACTTGACTTCTTGAATGAAGCAAGTCACTTTGCTTCTCTTGATCTTGTTCATCTGCTTCCTGGTGGCTCCTTTGAAGATTTGTTCTTGCAAACCTCACAAACTTTAGGATCATCCAAGCATGATAATGAATTAGGGTTTTGATTAGTCCCCCTCATAGTTTTACCTTTGTGTCTCTCTTTGAGTCTTCTCTTCTCACCTCATAATCAGGGACTAAACCCTAAAGGCTTTAAGACTTTGTGATTAAGCTTATGCCTGCATCCTTCTCTTAGGATGGAGTGTATAACTTTAATCCTAAGTCTTGAACCCTTAATGTGTTTAAATCTCTTAATCAATTCACTTAATAAATATCAAGACATCACACTTGTAACTTGGGCCTTGCATTAGGGTTCTAATTCTTCCTTAAGTGGTTAAGAAGGACTAACCCTAGTGTTAATGGACAAGTCCCCCTCAAGTTGTCTTACAAATCATAAAATTCACTTCATCATCATATCATTAACTAAAATCCATCTAATAAAGGCTTTGTTTTGTCATGAGTTTAATCCCTAATCATGGATTAAGTTGAGGAGCTTTCCTCAGCTTAAACATTCTCATCTATTATCCTTCTATTAGGATGGTGTAATGAGTCTGTTTAATCCCTGATTATGGCTTAACCTCATTACTCAACACTAAACAAAATCACAAAAACATCTAAATAATCACAAGTAGGTTAATGATCTTAATCCTACACCAAGGGTGATTAAGTGTGAGAATCTGACTTCACACCTAAGGTATTCTCATTACCCCTAATCAGAGGGAAGATGTGATGAGTTTACTAAATCCATTGGTTTAGACTTAAGCTCATTAACTTATGACAAACTTTCAAAAGCAATAAAAGACTGAAAACACAAAAAACAAACAATAATCGTCTCCTTCGGGATTCTTTTCTCATCACCTTCATTCACAATCGAGAACTTGCTTCTTCCGTCTAATGCAAGACAGTTTGCACCTGAGCCAGACAGGTCATACACTTGAGCATAGACAAGTAAGCAATTCACAAGTCAATTCACCTTTCAGTCTCTTTGGGTCGAACTACGGTGTTCTGACTTCCTCATTGCACGAGAGGATACGTAGGCAGAACTTAACAGTTATCGAACAAAAGTCTCTGTATATTCCCCCTCTTTCCAGCTTTATTCTTTTAAGCCTCATGATCTTGAGCAATTCATTTCATTCCTGGTCTCACACTGACACTGTACATTCATACACTTCACACTTCTTACACTGACACCTGTACATCTTTTCAGTTCTTTTATACACAGATTGCACTGACACTACCCCTTTAAAACACAAATCTTTTAAGCGTGGATCCCGTCGAGTACGACGGACAATCTGGGTGCTAATACCTTCCCAGGTTGTAACCAACCCCCTTTCTCAGTCTCTCTGGTTCGCAACCGTCTTATCCGTATCTTTTTCTAGGTTTATGCAGCATTACCTTTCCTCCGGGATAAAAATGCCTAGCTGGCGACTCTTTTCATCTCCAGTGAGTTCACGTCTGTGTGTTCTCACTGTCCCTCTCGCCGACCGTTCGCGTCTGTACCTTCATCTGATCCATTTTCATTTGTCGGGAGCGACAGCTTGGCGACTCTGCTGGGGATCCTTATACTGCAACCAGGGCTTCTGGTTCTTTTTGTGGGTTCCTCCTAGCGCTTGATTGATTTATGTTTACTGGGGTGTTATGTGCTTGTTTGTGCTTGTATTTATTTTTGTTTATTGCTTTATGTACAGCTGCTTTACTGCTTTCTTTATTGCATTTATATGTATCATACTGTCATTGTGGCTGGCTGGATCTGTTGTTTGCTTTGGTGGGTGGGTGTTTCATTGAGAGTTAAGGTCCTATACCTGGGACCTGAGTGACACCTAGGCTAGAGTGAATCATATTCTTTCCCATTCCATTTCGGTCTGGTGCGGGAATATGAAACACGGTTCAGATATGGGTTTCTTCTTGAGAACTCTGTGTTGCAGATTTCCTGCAATGCTAGGGCTATCTGGGAAGCCTGTTAAGTCTGGATGACCTTTTAGTATTGACCTTCAGAAACTGAGGTGAATTAGAGGAGGAACTTTTATGGTTATTGTAAACACTGTACCTCCGGGTTAGAAGTGTTTACACTTCTCATAACTGATCCAAGTCTGAGGATCCTTGTTCTAGATCACCACCTGTGAGGGGGGCTGGGTTGTTTACAGGTTTGCAGGTACCTTGACCTCAGAATACCCTGTTACTTTGACTTTGTTAAGAATGCTCCATGTTGGATAGTTCTTGTGATTCTAAACCCTGGACATGTGGCTCTTTATTTGAGTCCCCCACCTTGGTCACTGGATTTATAGACCTCCATCTGGAATTCTTGAACACACATGGATCTATATCAGGGCATTTTGATCGGATCCAGCTCAGGCACAAACCCTTGCATATCATTTGCATACATACCCATTGCATCATATTAACATGTGCTTATTTGTGTTTCAGGGTATCCATTTTCATCTGGTTTTGGTTTTGACCCCATCTGCAGTATTGACCTATCTCCACCAGTACTTGCTTCAGCTTGTCAGCCATATACTTCAGTTACTTGCACTAGCCAGCCAGTGGCCCACTTCTCAACATCTTCATCAGCACTCTACTCAGTCTTCAGCATCATGGCTCCAAAGAAAAGCAACACCACCTATCACTTCTTCCAACCAGACTTATCAGACATCAGGAGGATCCAAACCCTGATCACTCCAGATCACATACCTTTATTCAGGGAGCATTATGGGGATATACTTGACTTGGTTATGGATCTGGACCCATCTCAGAGGAGCCTGATCCATACCTGTATTCAGTTTTATGACCCCCCATTGAGATGTTTCACCTTTCAAGACTTTCAGTTGGGTCCTCTTTTGGAAGAATACTCATCATTGATTGGTTTGCCTATCAAGAGAGAAATCCCTTTTAACCCTGAAATGGTCTTTCCCAGCAATGGAGAGGTAGCAAAAGCTTTGCACCTGGAGCCTGTTTTGATTGAACAGCATATGACCTCTAAAGCTGGGATCCCTGGTTTTCATCTGGATTTCTTAATTTCTCAAGCTAGTCTGAAGGCCTCCTTGGGGGATTGGAAAGCTGTTTGTGCTTTGTTGGCCTTAAGTGTATATGGAATTGCGTTGTTTGCAGATGAGCCTCGATTCATTAGCAAGAATGCAATCCATTTGTTTATCCTGAAGAACCCAGTGCCAACTCTATTGGGTGATCTCTATTACTCAGTACATCAGAGGAATGAGAAGCAGAGGGGGAGGCTAGTGAGGTGTTGTGCTCCATTATTCCATGCTTGGCTTCTTAAGCATCTACCCAGGACAGATGCATTCCTAAATCCTCATCAGCAAAGCAACTGGGCTAAGAGGCTCACTACTCTCACTTCAGCAGACATCAGATGGTGTACTCAAAGCACCAAAGGCAGGGATATCATCACCAGCTGTGGACATTTTCCTAATGTGCCTTTGATAGGAGTTAAGGGCAGTATCAACTACAATCCTCTGCTGTTCAGAAGGCAATTGGGCTATGCACTGGTTCATACTCCAAGGGAACAGGACCTGGTGGAGACTCTCTATTGTGAGAACAAGATCAGTTTGACTGTTGTTAGGCAGGCTGCCTGGGCCTGGGATAATGTTCAAACCAAGGGGGTCACCATTCTGGGGAAGTGTAATAATGTGGCATCAGTCCAATATTATGATTGGTCCCATGCTAGGGCCCAATTCTCTGGAATGCCCTTTACCATAGAAGACATGCCTGAGTCATCTTCAGCACCACCCCCTGCCACTATCAGTTTGGAGGAGTTTGAAAGCTTGAAAGAAAGAAATGAGAAGCTAACCCAGGCTTTGCAGAAGACCCTCCGGGAAAGGAGTGAAGGTGTGAGGGAGATTGAGAGATTGGAGAAGTTAAGAGTGGAACACTTGACTAAAATTGAGAAGTCTGGAGATTATATCAACAAGTCTAAAGCTGGTGAACAGATTCTGAAGAATGCTTGTAAAGAAGCCCAGTTCCAGAGAGCAAGAACAGACTTGTACTTGAAGGAGAGTCAGGCCAGGTGGGTCCGGATCACTGAGGCCCGTGCTCTAGAAGACAAGAGAGTTCAAGACAAGGTGGAGCAGATGGAAGAAGCCCTGGCAGCGGCCCAGAAGGAAATATCAGAGCTAGAAATCAGAGCTGGAGTGAAGAGGTCTAAGGACCAAAGTCAGAACAAGAAATTGACTGCAGCTGTTGCAACAAGAAACCTTCTCATCAGAAGTCTCATGGAGCGTCCGGCTGATCCTGTGACCGAAGCACTTCTCAAGGAAGTTCGTGAGGATGAGTTTGGCCTTGGAGTTTGATCATTTGCTTGTTGCTATTCCTATTCCATGTACTTTTGCTTTTTTGTGATGTATTTTGACCCCTTCGAGGGCTTGTGTTGTAAAATGAACAAGTTGTATTATTTCATCTTATGTAATATATGTGTGTTAGTTTCCATCTGGGTTCACTGCAAAAGCGATTTCAACAGCAGCATCTTCAAGGGTCTGGAAGGGTCAAAACTGAAGACCAAACCGGATACCTTGGGAGCAAATAAGCATAACTGCATTGCATACTAACCCTTTTGTTTGTTTTGTAGGTTTTGTTTTATTGTTACTAACCTCTGTTGTGATACTCAGGAATTATTGCTCGCCGCCGGGTATTTCCTCTCAACAGGCCACACAGGTACCCAACTAGAAACAACCTTCCGGGCATCCAAATGGACCAGATGCAGCAAGACCTTACAGAGGTCAGAAACCAGATGGCAAACGAAAGATTGGAGATGAGAACCCAGATAACGCAATTCATGGAAGTGATGAACAACTTAGCTCAAAGCCAGGAGAGGCTCAGAGCTTTGGTAGAAGGGAGGAATCAAGATGAGCCCCATGTGGGGACTGCAGGCACAAGTAACAATGAACGGGTACAACCTCATGTTAACCCTCCTGTGTTTGGTCCCCATCTCCATCCTGAGGTTAATATTCCTGCAAACATTCAAGGAACAGCCACTGCGGCCAGGGTACTTCAAGAAGATCCTCAGGAGGACCAATTTACAGTAATGGGTGCTGGAGAGGAAACTTATGACAGGAGATTGGATGAAATGGCTGAAAAGTTGAGGTCCTTAGAATCTCAAAATTCTTTGGGGTTCGACGTCATGGACATGGGTTTGGTAGAAGGGGTCAGGATCCCCCATAAGTTCAAGCCTCCTTGTTTCGAAAAGTATAATGGGACTTCATGCCCCCGGACTCATTTGCAATCATTTCTGGGAAGGCTGAAGGCCTATACAATGGATGAGAAACTTTGGATGTTCTACTTCGAAGACAGCTTGACTGGAGCATCAAGAGAATGGTACTCTCACTTGACAAGGGCAACTATTAGATGCTGGAAGGACCTGGCAGAGGCCTTCATCCGACAGTATCAATACAACTTAGACATGGCACCCAACAGGACTCTCCTAATGGGAATGTCACAGTCGTCAAGGGAAAGTTTCCGAGAATATGCCCAGAGATGGAGGAAATTGGCTGCTGCCGTTCAACCACCAATGTCTGAGAGAGAAATGGCAGACATGTTTATGAATACTCTCCAGGGAACGTATATTGACAGGTTGGCTGCTTTCTCCTCCACTAGCTTCGCAGATGTTGTCATAGCTGGGGAGAGAATCGAAAGCCTGTTAAAAATGGGCAAAATTTCTGATAATGGTGCCAGTTCGTCCAGTGGTACAAGAAAGCCTTTTGCAGGCCCGAGAAGAACTGGCGAGACCAATGCCATTCACACCAACAGGGGTAGACCCCAGTACGTTCAAAGGTCGATAGCAGCAGTCACTATCCCTGCTCCAGCTCATCCACAGCCAGTCTATCAACCTCCGCAACAAAACTTCCAACAACAACCTCAATATCAGCCGAATCAATATCCTCCAAGAAACTACAATAGCAACAACACCAACAACAACAATCAACAGAGGCCATTCCAACAAAGGCCATCCCAAGCTAATAGAGTAATCGACCCGATCCCAATGCCGTATGCTGCCTTGCTGCCACAACTTCTGAAACTCAACCTAGTTGAGCTAAGAACGTTGGCACCTCCGGATCCCAACAGTCTACCAAGGAACTATGACTCCAATGCTAGGTGTGCTTTTCATTCGAACGCACCTGGTCACAGTACAGAAAAATGCAGGGCTCTGCATATGAAGGTACAAGACTTGGTAGACTCCAAGGCTCTGAATTTTGCACCGCCGCCCAATGTCAATAAAAACCCAATGCCAAACCATGGTGGTCCTCGAATTAACGCTATTGAAGAAGACAGACCGTCTTATTTAATAACCAGTGTGGATCAGATCAGGACACCATTGGTGGAAATCAAAGCTCAACTCCGCGAAAACCAAATATTTCCGGGGTGTGAACTAGGGTGTCCCTATTGTAATATTTCATGGAATGGGTGTGAGGACCTGAGGAATGGCATTGACAGCCTTATTCAGAGTGGCCTGCTACAGATCACTACATCATTCCCGATAAACCCAACAACTTCATCAGCAACGGTTCCAGAACCTCCTACAAATGCAGCAACTATTGTTCCCGACAATTCACCAGCAACATCAACAAGTACTTCGTCTGTCCTCCCAAATGATCAGTTTTCAACAGTTTCTCCTGCTACAACTTCAGCTTCATTCCATTTCGAATCTCCATCAACAACAACATCAGTCCTTCCAACAACACCTCCTACAACACCAGCAATCAATCATGAAGATGTCTCTACTGTTACCATATTCTACGATCCTGAAAATAATTCCGCCTACCATTCAGAAGGTGCTGCTCCCGCCAGAGCACCAGTTACAATCTTTTATGATCCACAAACAATAACAGTCCCTTCAGCAGCAGCAATCAGTCCGGTCACTGTCACGGTGCCTGGACCAGTACCATTTGAAAACAACAGGGCCATCCCTTGGCACTATGGCTCTGACTTGTATTGCGAAGGAAAAAGAATCACTCTTGAAACATCAGCACCTGCACCACAAGTAGATAATGTGGGGGGAGGCGGAGGCTTCACTCGAAGCGGACGTCTCTTCGCTTCACAAGTTCAAAGACCTACTGCCGAAGCAGAAGCTGCTGCCAAGGCAAAGGGAAAAGGCCCGGTGCAGGAAGACCCAGCTGCCAAAGAAACCCTGAAGACACCGTTCGATCAGGAAGTTGATGAGTTTATGCGAATCATCAAAAAGAGTGATTATAAAGTTGTGGATCAGCTTCACCAGACGCCATCCAAAATCTCTATCCTCTCACTGCTTATGTGCTCCGAAGCCCATCGGAATGCACTACTTAAAGTCCTGCACGCAGCTTACGTGCCCGAGGAGATTACTGTCAACCAATTGGAAACCGTGGTTGGAAATGTTACTGCTAGCAATGGGCTAGGGTTCACCAATACTGACCTGACGGCGGATGGCCGCAACCACAACAAAGCCTTGCACATAACCATGGAATGCAAAGGAGTTGTCCTTTCTCATGTGCTGGTGGACACAGGTTCTTCCCTGAATGTCTTACCAAAGAAGGCTCTGGTGAAGTTAGAATATGACGGATTGGCATTGAGACCCAGCAACCTGGTAGTAAGAGCCTTTGATGGCTCTAAGAGATCGGTTCTGGGAGAGATTGAGCTGCCCGTGACAATTGGCCCACAGACCTTTAAAACTATCTTTTATGTGATGGACATTCAGCCCGCCTACAGCTGTTTGTTGGGTAGACCCTGGATTCACGCCGCCGGCGCAATAACGTCTACCCTTCACCAAAAGTTAAAATTTGAGTGGGAAGGCCAAGTTGTCACAATCTGTGGAGAGGAGGACATTTTTGTCAGCCACCTGGCAACCTATAAGTACATTGAAATGGATGGGGAGATCCATGAAACAATGAGCCAGGGGTTTGAAGCTTTGAATGTGCATGAGGCATCTGCTGTATCTGGTACTCCAATGTCATCATACCAACAAGCTCGGAAGGTTGTTGAGGAAGGAACTGCCCAAGGCTGGGGCAAACTGCTGTCGGTGGAGAAAAAAGAAGACAAGTTTGGGTTGGGTTACAGACCAACTCAACATCAAGCAAAAGCTGCTGCAGAGCCTGGTTTTGTCAGTGGGGGGATGCTTACCCCCGATGCTATCAACTGTCTGGAAGACGAGCTGGAAGAGGAGCGCAACCTGGAAAGCTGGATTCGTCCAAAGATCCCGGGGAGCAGTGTCTCGAACTGGTCTTCCCAGGAAATTATAAGAGTTACTCATGCAGAGTAATTATTATTTCCTGTATTTTTATAAGCATGCATCAAAGTCTTGCATCTTGCCCAAGATGACAAGACTCATTTTGTAATCGGGCCATCTGTACTTTTTGTGCAAACAAGATCAATTAATGAAATATCAGACATCTTTTTGCAAACGAGTCTTTTCTCTTTTCGTTCACTGTTTTTCCATTTTTCTTTTTGTACAAAAATAAATGGCGGTGTTTTCAAAATGATAACTTCATTTCACTTTTTTTTTTCTAAAGCAAGATTAAAATCAATCACTAAAATGAACAAACTTAACCCTTGCAGAGAGTGCCTTCCTGACAGCACCGATAACAGCACGGCTATGACATCGTATGACTTTGACAATCCAATCAATCAAGCTGATGAAGGGGTTGATGAAGAATATGAGCTTCCTGAAGAGCTAGCTAGGCTGTTGAGACAAGAGGAGAAGGCTATTACTCCTCACCAGGAGGAGATTGAAGTGATTAATCTTGGTACAGACGAAGACGTGAAGGAAGTTAAAATCGGGGCCTGCCTGCAAGACTCAGTGAAGAGACAACTGATAGATCTGCTTCAAGAGTATGTTGATGTGTTTGCTTGGTCGTATCAAGACATGCCAGGGTTGGATACCGACATTGTTGTGCACAAGCTGCCTCTAAGGGAATAATGCCCACCGGTCAAACAGAAACTGCGCCGAACTCGTCC
The DNA here is from genome assembly GCA_963966055.1 of Lathyrus aphaca. Classification (NCBI taxonomy): domain Eukaryota; kingdom Viridiplantae; phylum Streptophyta; class Magnoliopsida; order Fabales; family Fabaceae; genus Lathyrus; species Lathyrus aphaca. The sequence goes on from OZ014521.1 coordinate 332,035,903, forward strand.
CGACATGGCTATGAAAATTAAGGAAGAGGTACAAAAGCAATGGGACGCCGGGTTCCTTGCTGTGACTAGCTATCCGCCGTGGGTTGCTAATATAGTGCCTGTGCCTAAGAAAGATGGCAAAGTAAGAATGTGTGTTGACTACCGGGATCTGAATAGAGCCAGCCCGAAAGATGACTTCCCATTACCTCACATCGATGTATTGGTGGATAACACGGCTCAGTTCTCGGTATTCTCCTTCATGGACGGATTCTCAGGATACAACCAGATCAAAATGTCACCTGAAGACATGGAGAAGACAACCTTTATCACACCTTGGGGCACGTTCTGTTACAAGGTGATGCCATTCGGACTAAAGAATGCTGGTGCAACGTATCAACGGGCTATGGTGACATTATTCCACGATATGATCCACAAGGAAATAGAATGTTATGTGGATGATATGATCGCCAAGTCCCTTACAGAGGAAGATCACCTGGTGAATTTGCTGAAGTTGTTCAAGCGTCTGAGGGAGTACCAATTGAAGCTGAACCCCAACAAATGTACGTTCGGGGTGCGATCCGGTAAGCTGCTGGGCTTTATTGTAAGCGAGAAAGGGATTGAAGTGGACCCTGATAAAGTCAAAGCCATCCAAGAGATGCCTGCACCGAAAACTGAGAAAGAAGTTCGAGGGTTCTTAGGTCGATTGAACTATATTTCACGGTTCATATCTCACCTTACGGCAACCTGTGAACCCTTGTTCAAGCTGTTAAGAAAGGAACAAACGGTCAGGTGGAACGAAGATTGCCAGAAAGCTTTTGACAAGATCAAGGAATATCTGCAAGAACCTCCAATCCTCATGCCGCCAGTTGAAGGAAGACCTCTGATAATGTACTTGACAGTATTAGAAGAGTCAATGGGGTGTGTGCTGGGCCAGCATGACGAGTCTGGTCGAAAAGAGTATGCAATTTACTACCTAAGCAAAAAGTTTACCGACTGTGAACAACGTTATTCACTGCTCGAGAAAACTTGCTGTGCTTTAGCGTGGGCTGCTCGCCGACTGAGACAGTATATGTTGACCCACACTACTTTGTTGATATCAAAAATGGACCCAGTCAAGTACATATTTGAGAAGCCAGCTCTTACCGGACGGGTTGCAAGATGGCAGATGATTCTCACAGAATATGACATACAGTACACATCTCAGAAAGCCATCAAGGGCAGTGTACTATCTGAATATCTTGCTGAGCAACCCATTGATGACTACCAGCCTATGAGGTTTGACTTCCCTGATGAAGACATCATGTTCATTAAATCAAAAGATCATGAAGAGCCTATTCACACTGAAGGGCCTGACCCGGAGGAAGAATGGATTATGATGTTCGATGGGGCTGTTAATATGAATGGTCGCGGTGTTGGTGCAGTACTCATTACACCCAAAGGGGTTCACATGCCTTTCTCGGCAAAACTCACTTTCAACTACACTAACAATGAAGCTGAATACGAAGCTTGCATTATGGGTCTTGAGGAAGCCATTGACCTCAGGATCAAAACACTGACCGTATTCGGAGATTCAGCTTTGGTAATCAATCAGACCAATGGGAAATGGTATACACATCAGGATCATCTGATACCTTACAGGGATTATACAAGAAGGTTATTGACTTTCTTCACAATAGTCAAACTTGAGTATATCCCTCGGGATGAGAATCAGTTTGCAGATGCTCTTGCTACCATTTCGTCCATGATCAAAGTTCAAGCTGCTAACTTTGTACCTCAGATTTCAGTGTCCAGACTCGACAGGCCAGCATATGTATTTGCAGCAGATGTTGTAAAAGATGACAAGCCTTGGTTCCATGACATTAAGCGCTTCTTGGAGGATCAAACGTACCCGCCTGGGGCATCTTCCAATGATAAGAAGACCTTGAGAAGGCTTGCTGGAAGTTTCTTTCTGAACACTGATGGGTCTTTATACAAAAGGAACTTTGATATGGTACTCCTCAGATGTGTTGACAAGACAGAGGCAGACTTGTTAATGCGCGAAGTACACGAAGGATCTTTTGGTACCCATGCCGGAGGGCATGCCATGGCTAAAAAGTTGTTAAGATCAGGCTATTACTGGGTCACAATGGATGCAGACTGTTGTGCTTACGCTAGAAAATGTCATAAATGCCAAATCTACGCAGATAAGGTGCATATGCCTCCCAACCCTTTGAACATCATGTCTTCACCATGGCCCTTTGCCATGTGGGGCATTGATATGATCGGCAAGATTGAGCCAACTGCTTCGAATGGCCACAGATTCATCCTGGTCGCCATCGACTATTTCACCAAGTGGGTTGAAGCAGCCTCATATGCAAATGTTACCAGACAAGTGGTAGCCAGATTTCTGAAAAGAGATATCATCTGTCGGTATGGAGTGCCCGAGCGAATCATTACTGATAATGGTTCCAATCTAAACAACAAAATGATGGCAGAGCTGTGCCGGGACTTCAAAATCCAACATCACAATTCTTCTCCTTACAGGCCAAAGATGAATGGCGCTGTCGAGGCAGCAAATAAAAATATTAAGAAGATTGTGCAGAAGATGGTAATCACATACAAAGATTGGCACGAAATGCTACCGTTTGCCTTGCATGGGTACCGCACATCAATCAGAACGTCCACTGGGGCAACACCGTACCAGCTTGTATATGGTATGGAAGCAGTCCTACCTGTTGAAGTTGAACTACCCTCGTTACGGGTATTAATGGATGTTAAACTGAGTGAAGCAGAATGGGTTCGGTCCCGATTCGAACAACTGAGTCTGATCGAAGAGAAGAGATTGGCTGCAATCTGCCATGGGCAGTTATATCAGAGGAGAATGAAGAGGGCCTTCGATCAGAAAGTCAGGCACCGAGAGTACCAAGTAGGGGATCTGGTGTTGAAAAGAATCCTTCCTCCTCATACAGACCACAGGGGCAAATGGACTCCAAATTATGAAGGACCATTCGTCGTAAAGAAAGTTTTCTCCGGTGGAGCGCTGATGCTCAGCACCATGGATGGCGAAGATTTCCCGTCCCCTGTGAATTCAGATGCAGTTAAAAAATACTTCGCATAAAAAATGACCCGCTGGACACAAAAACAGAATGTAAGTCCAGGCAAAAATGGGGCATCCCGGCGAGTCAAAAACAGAATAAAAGACTCGGGCAAAAATAAGGGAAATAAACAAAAATGTACACCCGCTGAGTTGAAAAGCCGCATTGGACAGCTCAGGCAAAAATGGGTATCCCGATGGATCGAAAACCCGAAAGGGCGATCCATGCAAAATAAGGGAATAAGCGAATAACTTCATTCTGAATTCTGAATTCGTCTGTATTATCTACAAGTTGGTAAGCTCCAAAGGATCAAGTTTCTTTCAGAACCAGCCTTCTTCAGAAAGCAAGACGAGAAGAACGTCATTGTCATACGAGTCATAGCAGAAAAGGAAGCTCCTTGAAAGCGTCGTCAGCATCGCCAGCACTTTATTTCTCAATTTGTAACAATCTCCTCATTTCAGGAGATATGTTTCTTCGACTGTATCTTGCCAATTTAGGGCACACAAATCAATAAAATCAGATTTTCAGTCATGTTTCGTTTTTACATTTATGTTTTGCAAAGAAGTGTCTGATATCTCTAAAAACACAATTGCATAAGTACAGATGCTTTTCTCTAAAAATAAAAGCACATGCTTACAGGGAATATACTTACTCTCGAAAGTACTTATCTCCTGTGACGGAATCCAGTGAGGGATACCTCGGGACCATTTGCGCGTTTCCTTATCTTTGCAGGATTGCAGGTATCCAGAACGCGACTTGGGGCATATAAGCTACAGTCCAGCAAGCTGGCAAATCAATAAACAGGCTTAACACTCAAGATGTTTTCTCCCCAGCCGAGTTGCCGCTCTTTGCTCTCCCCAGCTGAGTGACCAACAACCTTCCCCAGCCTCTATTCAGAAGAGCAACGCGCGAAGAAGTCACAACAGAGTGCAGAAAGCTTCTACGAACCCCAGCTGGGTCCCGTATTATAAGGATATGTCAATCAGTGACCTATATCCCCAAGCAGATGCTTCATCAGATCTATCAATGATCTCATCCCCAGCTAGGATGTTCACTTCAAGCAGATCAACCAGAGATCTTCGCGGCAACGGGATCCGAGTCCCGGATCTGTGCCTCTTTGCATAATCATAGCATTCGCATCATACTATCCCCTCAGAGCGTAGCATTCCGTCTAATACGGAGCATTACGGCAAAAACCAAATGCATAGCATAATCATAAGTCATGTTGTGAATTGAGCACTTGTGAATAATAAACCGTTCATCATCATTATACAGAAAGATCCCCACCAGGGTCCCAGCAAAAGCAGTTGCCTCACAAATCACAAACACCAGTATATATTTCCTTTTTGACACCCGTCCGTGTCATCACTTCCCCAAACAGATCACCCGTATTGCAGATACTCCCTGACACCCGTCCGTGTCAAATCGCCAGCAAAAAGCCAAGGACATCCTCTTTGCACTCACATATACCTATACATACACTTTCTTGACACCCGTCCGTGTCATATCCCCAGAGCAGTCGCTTACACTTTTACAACCCATATACTTGTTGATATTATATTACTTTTCTCTCTTGGCACTCGTTCGTGTCACTCTCCCCAGCAGATAAACACTCATCATTATATATACTCACTACTCATTGGTACACTTATACAGATACTCGTCCGTATCTTGTATACACCATCACTCATACCCCCACAGATTCGGCAATAGTCCTTGTTCTTTGTTAACCCGTTGGTACTCGTCCGTACCATCATCTCAGAACATTGCGTCTAGCGTTTGTTTCTACATGATACTCGTCCGTATCATAGTCTTAAGGATGCTCGTCCGCATCTTTAATCCATACACTGTGTCAAACACTTGTGTCTTCTTGAACATAGATACTCGTCTGTGTCTACTATTCCCCAGAAGAGTCCTTTCAGATTCAACACTCGTCCGTGTTCCTTGTTAACCCGTTGATACTCGTCCGTATCATCATCTCTGAACATGTGTCAGTTTGTTTCTACATGATACCCGTCCGTATCATAGCCTTAAGGATGCTCGTCCGCATCTTTAATCTATACAATACCAAACACTTATACCTTTCCTTTCTTGGTTGTAAACACCCGTCCGTGTTTACTATACCCCAGTAGATCACCAACAAAGCATTTTCTTTTATCTGACACTCGTCCTGTGTCATGATAACCCTGAGAGCAGCCGTACCCTGCTGAGTGGTCGTCCTCCACTTCTTGATGGTCGTCCTCCATCATGCTCATCCGATGGTCGTCCCCATCGTTGTTTTTAGCAGTCATCCCCTGCTAGGTGGTCGTCCTCCACCTTTTGATGATCGTCCTTCATCATTTTATCCAATGGCCGTCCCCGTTGTTGATTTTGGTTATCTGGCATTCGTCCTATGTCATGAGAAACCTCGAGAGCAGCCGTACCCTGCTGAGTGGTCGTCCTCCACTTCTTGATGGTCGTCCTCCATCATGCTCGTCCGATGGCCGTCCCCATCGTTGACCTTTTCTATCCGATGGCCGTCCCCATCGTTGATATTTTCGGCAGCCGTACCCTGCCAGGTGGTCGTCCTCCACCTTTGATGGCCGTCCCCATCATATTCCTTTTATTCCCAACAGAGCAGCCATCCCCTGCTAGGTGATCTTCCTTCACCTTTGATGGCCGTACCCCATCATCTGTTTATTTCATTTGTTCTTTAACCCGATGGCCGTCCCCGTCGTGGTCCCTTTTCTTTTAGCCCGATGGCCGTCCCCATCGTTGTTCCCTTTACCTTTATGAACCTGACGGCCGTCCCCGTCATGTTTCATTTGTCCCCAGAGAATCTTACGGCTTTATCTTGATGGCCGTCCCCAGAGAATCTTATGCATAATCTTGTTTTATGCTTTGTCCTTTGATATGTCTTTGTCGCTCCCGATAGATGGGACAGGGCCCAGATAAAGGTACAGACGCGAACGGTCGGCGAGAGGGACAATGAGAACACACAGCCGTGAACTCACTGGAGATGAATAGAGTCGCCAGCTAGGCATTTTTATCCCGGAGGAAAGGTAATGCTGCATAGACCTAGAAAGATAGATAAGACGGTTGCGAACCAGAGAGACTGAGAAAGGGGGTTGGTTACAACCTGGGAAGGTATTAGCACCCAGATTGTCCGTCCTACTCGACGGGATCCACGCTTAAAAGATTTGTGTTTTAAAGGGGTAGTGTCAGTGCAATTTGTGTGTAAAAGAGCTGGAAAAGGATGTACAGGTATCAGTGTAAGAGAAAAGTGAAGTATAATATATACAGTGTCAGTGTAGGAATAAGAATAAACTGCTCAAGAATATGAGGCTTAAAGATTAATGCTGGAAGGAGGGGGAATATACAGAGACTTTTGTTCGATAACTGTTAAGTTATGCCTACGTATCCTCTCGTGCAATGAGGAAGTCAGAACACCGTAGTTCGACCCAAAGAGACTGATAGATGAGTTGACTTGTGAACTGCTTACTTGTCTATGCTCAAGTGTATGACCTGTCTGGCTCAGGTGCAAACTGTCTTGCATTATGTAAACACCCCAAATTTGCCCTCACCCATTCACACCATGGCTTGTGATCATTTCATGTACATAAACACAATCATATTACCTCACATCTCATTTTGATTCACTGCATGGATTCTAAGGCATCTGCACCTAGGGTTTGTGATCTGAGCAATCCCAAGGCATCTTGAGCCATTCCAAAGGACACTAATCAACTCAAAGGGGTCCATGTGTGTTCTTGTATCATGTTACATCCTCACAAAGTCAAAATTGCAAAGGAATCACAAGAACTAGGGTTTGAGTGGATGCAGAGCCAGGTTGAACTGCACAGTTGACTAAAATTAGGGTTTTGGTTCCAGAGGCCATAACACCAAAATTTTTGGTCATTCTTGTTTCCATTGGTCTCTATATGGTATAGGGAGTATGCATATCAGTTTTCATGAAGAAATTCCATGGGGAAGTCATCTGATCAAGAGTTGACTTTTCAGACAAGTCAGTGTAAAATCAGGGCATCTGAGGCCCCCAATGACCCAACCAATGGGTGATCTTCATCATTTTGAGTGTATATGATCTTTATTTGATCATGGAAGAAGGTTGAAGTTCATAGAAATCAAGAATTTAGGGTTTTTGCAAATGTTGACTTTTTGGGCATAGTTGACTTTTCAAGAATGCCTCATTTTAGGTCATTTTTCAAGCCTTGATTCTTGATTCAAAAAGGCTCCAAATGGAAAAACTTTGGTCATGAAAGTTGTAGATCTCATCTTTCCCTTTTCAAAAAGTACAAGAACATGATCAAACTCTTCTTGAATCAAAAGTTATGGCAATGCAAAGTTGGCTAAAATCATTGATTTTCAAGGCATGCTTCAAATGGAAATTTTGCAAGATCAAGAACCAATGCATTTTGTAACTTCCAATTCATCTAAAACCAGCACATAAACATTCTCTAAGCCCTAAAAATCAGATTTGAACCAAGATCACATGTGTTTAGTTCATGTAACAAGGCCTTTTTATCATGAAAATCCAAAAAGTAACCAAGTTGCAAAACACTCATTTCTCCTCACCAACTTGCTGCATTGGTCCTTGAATCAAGCTAGCTTCACACACTCATCATGCTGCACAGCCCATGCCCATTGTACTTGCCTAGCACCTCACCATACTTGCCTTACACAAAAGTTGGATTTTATGCAAAAGTAAACTTACCAATCACTATAGGCCAGGTCACATCATCTGACCTATAGGATTAAAATAACATATCATTTTGCAAGCCATTCCATGTACTAAGCAAGGATGAAGCTCTCTCATTCATGACATTCACACAAACACTCCCAATTGCAACTTGCTTCGAATCTGATTCCACAGCTTGCAAACACTCAAACTATCTTCACCATTTCAACTCACCTTGCTCCATAGACCACCCAGCACCAAGAACCCAAGCCTGAAACAACCAGAATACTCCATAACCATTTCTCACCTCAGCCTGCATTTCTCTTCGAAACTCTCACCACAGCTTGCAAACACACAAACAAACACCACAGACCTTCTCCATTCATCCTCAGGATCACAAACAACCCCTCACCATGATCTGAAAGTGCCTGAAACACCATTGCCATTTCTGATCAAGCTTGAGCAGAAGCTGTCGAATCTCACTATCCAGCCAACATAAATTGTTCTAAGGCATTCAAACATCATCAAGAGGTCCTAAGGAGTGGATTGCACAAGGAGAGGTGGCCAGAAAGTTCTCAGGTTGAAAGCTCCAAATCTCAGGTAGCTCGAAATTATTTTTTCCAGAAATCATTTTTCTTGTTACAAACTTGTTCTATGTGATTCACTGATTATCCCGATGTTCTTGGTTTTGAAAATGGCTTTGATTTGAGAGTTTAATTTGTCTCTGAAACCTGCGTGCCCTAGAACTTGTTCTCTTCGATTCAGTTTGTGTAGGAAGAATAAATGTGTTTTAGGATAGGGGTTTGATTCGTGAGGATGTGAGGAACATTTCCCAGTTTTTAGATTTCATTTTTTGATACGTTTTTAGGGAGTTTGAAGTTTCTCAGGGAGAGAGCTGGCCGGAGAAGACGACCGGAAGTCTTCTCCGGCAGCCTGAAAGTGATTAGGGCTAATGGTCATTAATTAGTGAACTTTAAATTTGGGCCCTTGGATGCTGCTTCCCGCGCGCTAGTGAGTGGCCTGGATCTCTTTGATTATGCCCTAATCCACGTGTTAACTTAATTAATCCATAATTTGAATAATTTAATCAGAGTCAACCTGGACCCTTGGATGGCGCGCGCAGTCAACCAATTTAAACTCAGAATCAATCTCATCCATCCATCCTGATTACTTCCTATTTTATTTGATTTTAATTCAATTTTATTTCAATTAACTTGCATATTTATTTTAAAATAGCAAAAATGTCTTAAAAATTATGAAACTTTTTCTTTAAAGTTTTATTAATTTTTAAGACCCAAAAATATTTTTATTTTATTTTTATCATTAAAAAGGTATTTTTAAATATTTAAAAGATTATTTTTAATTGATTAATGGAAATTAATTAATTAAAAATACTTTTAAGTATTTAAAAATTACAAAAAAATTCATGAAATGTTCTAGGACATTTAGAAACATTGTCCAACCTTCAAACCAAATTTCTTTTTTGATCTTGATGCATTTTAAGAATTTTTCATTGAATTAAATCATTTTTTATGCATTATTTTGATCATGGATTCAAAAATTCATTTCTGCCTATTGGAGAAGAGTTGGACATTGGTTCTTCTTTCATTGTTTTATGTTTAGCATGTAGTTTATAGGATAAAATGGCCTTGATTTGTTTCTTCATTTTCCAATTGTTTGACATTTCTTTTGTTAAGAACCCTAAAAAACCCTAATAACTTGTAAAAATCATATCTTGAGATTGGTTGAGAGTTGAGAGTCCCCCTTTGGGCAGTGGTTCATTATAGGTTTAGGGTTTCTTTGGGTGGCATTTTCCATTTTTTATCCTAGGGCTTGCTTCTGTTTTGGGTTTTTGTTTGATGTTTGATCCATAAACCCTAATTTGGGCTCTCTTTTGCATCCTTCTTGCATTCTTTTGCATAACATGACTTGACTTTACATTTTGTGCATTCTTGTGTTTCACTTGACATCTTAAGACATGTAGGAAGCATGTTTGATCATTGCATTACATGTTTGCCATGTCATTTGTCTTGTATGCTTCATAACATTTCATGCTTATTCATGCTCCTTAGCTTGCATCATTTGCATCCATGATCTTGTATGAACATCTCCATGCCTTGCCTCATGTTCATAGCATCTCATAGCATCATTATCATCATCAACATGCTTCTGGTTTTGTTTAGCATCATGCCATTTCATCTCATCTTGCATTGTTTTGCATTTCTTTCTAACATTTCAGGTGGTAAGTAAACTTGAGAAGTGAATTTGCCTTCACTTCTCATACCTTTTCTTTTCATCTCTCTTGCATCCATTGCTGCATTTCTACTTGTGTTTGAGTTTGAGCTTGCTCATTCTTGTTCTTCCCACTTTCTTTCTTCAAGTGACTTGACTTCTTGAATGAAGCAAGTCACTTTGCTTCTCTTGATCTTGTTCATCTGCTTCCTGGTGGCTCCTTTGAAGATTTGTTCTTGCAAACCTCACAAACTTTAGGATCATCCAAGCATGATAATGAATTAGGGTTTTGATTAGTCCCCCTCATAGTTTTACCTTTGTGTCTCTCTTTGAGTCTTCTCTTCTCACCTCATAATCAGGGACTAAACCCTAAAGGCTTTAAGACTTTGTGATTAAGCTTATGCCTGCATCCTTCTCTTAGGATGGAGTGTATAACTTTAATCCTAAGTCTTGAACCCTTAATGTGTTTAAATCTCTTAATCAATTCACTTAATAAATATCAAGACATCACACTTGTAACTTGGGCCTTGCATTAGGGTTCTAATTCTTCCTTAAGTGGTTAAGAAGGACTAACCCTAGTGTTAATGGACAAGTCCCCCTCAAGTTGTCTTACAAATCATAAAATTCACTTCATCATCATATCATTAACTAAAATCCATCTAATAAAGGCTTTGTTTTGTCATGAGTTTAATCCCTAATCATGGATTAAGTTGAGGAGCTTTCCTCAGCTTAAACATTCTCATCTATTATCCTTCTATTAGGATGGTGTAATGAGTCTGTTTAATCCCTGATTATGGCTTAACCTCATTACTCAACACTAAACAAAATCACAAAAACATCTAAATAATCACAAGTAGGTTAATGATCTTAATCCTACACCAAGGGTGATTAAGTGTGAGAATCTGACTTCACACCTAAGGTATTCTCATTACCCCTAATCAGAGGGAAGATGTGATGAGTTTACTAAATCCATTGGTTTAGACTTAAGCTCATTAACTTATGACAAACTTTCAAAAGCAATAAAAGACTGAAAACACAAAAAACAAACAATAATCGTCTCCTTCGGGATTCTTTTCTCATCACCTTCATTCACAATCGAGAACTTGCTTCTTCCGTCTAATGCAAGACAGTTTGCACCTGAGCCAGACAGGTCATACACTTGAGCATAGACAAGTAAGCAATTCACAAGTCAATTCACCTTTCAGTCTCTTTGGGTCGAACTACGGTGTTCTGACTTCCTCATTGCACGAGAGGATACGTAGGCAGAACTTAACAGTTATCGAACAAAAGTCTCTGTATATTCCCCCTCTTTCCAGCTTTATTCTTTTAAGCCTCATGATCTTGAGCAATTCATTTCATTCCTGGTCTCACACTGACACTGTACATTCATACACTTCACACTTCTTACACTGACACCTGTACATCTTTTCAGTTCTTTTATACACAGATTGCACTGACACTACCCCTTTAAAACACAAATCTTTTAAGCGTGGATCCCGTCGAGTACGACGGACAATCTGGGTGCTAATACCTTCCCAGGTTGTAACCAACCCCCTTTCTCAGTCTCTCTGGTTCGCAACCGTCTTATCCGTATCTTTTTCTAGGTTTATGCAGCATTACCTTTCCTCCGGGATAAAAATGCCTAGCTGGCGACTCTTTTCATCTCCAGTGAGTTCACGGCTGTGTGTTCTCACTGTCCCTCTCGCCGACCGTTCGCGTCTGTACCTTCATCTGATCCATTTTCATTTGTCGGGAGCGACACATTAGACGGAAGAAGCGAGCTCTCGTTTGTGAGTGAATGAGATGAGAAAAGAATCCCGGAGGAGACGATTATTGTTTGTTTTTTGTGTTTTCAGTCTTTTATTGCTTTTGAAAGTTTGTCGTAAGTTAATGAGCTTAAGCCTAAACCAATGGGTTAGTAAACTCATCACATCTTCCCTCTGACTAGGGGTAATGAGAATACCTTAAGTGTGAAGTCAGATTCTCACACTTAAACACCTTTAGTGTAGGATTAAGATCATTAACCTATTTGTGATTATTTAGGTGTTTTTGGAGTTTTTGTTTAGTGTTGAGTAATGAGATTAAGCCATAATCAGGGATTAAACAGACTCATTACACCATCCTAATAGAAGGATAATAGATGAGAATGTTTAAGCTGAGGAAAGCTCCTCAACTTAATCCATGATTAGGGATTAAACTCATGACAAAACAAGCCTGTGATTAAGTGGATTTTAGATTAATGGTGTGATGATGAAGTGAGTTTTATGATTTGTAAGACAACTTGAGGGGGACTTGTCCATTAACACTAGGGTTAGTCCTTCTTAACCAGTTAAGGAAGAATTAGAACCCTAATGCAAGGCCCAAGTTACAAGTGTGATGTCTTGATGATTATTAAATGAATTGATTAAGAGATTTAAACACATTAAGGGTTTAACACTTAGGATTAAAGTTATACACTCCATCCTAAGAGAAGGATGCAGGCATAAGCTTAACCACAAAGCCTTAAAGCCTTTAGGGTTTAGTCCCTGATTATGAGGTGAGAAGAAAAGACTCAAAAGAGACACAAAGGTAAAACTAAAGGGGGGAAGACTAATCAAAACCCTAATCATTGTCATGTTTGGTTGTTCCTAAGGTTTGTGAGGTTTTCAAGAGGAATCTTCAATGGAACCACCAGGAAGCAGATGAAAGGATCAAGAGAAGCAAAGTGACTTGCTTCATTCAAGAAGTCAAGTCACTTGAAGAAAGAAAGTGGGAAGAAGAAGAATGAGCAAGCTCAAACTCAAACACAAACAAAAATGCAGCAATGGATGCAAGAGAGATGAGAAGAAAGCATGAGAAGTGAAGGCAAATCCACTTCTCAGAATCACTTACCACCTGAAAGGTTAGAAAGGAAATGCAATGCAATGTAAAATGGGATGGGATGACATGATGAGAAACAAAACCAGAAGCATAAACATGATGCTAATGATGCTATGAGATGCTACCAACATGAGGCAGCACATGGAAATGATCATACAAGTTCATGAATGCAAATGAAACAAGTTAGGAACCATGAACATACATGAAAAGTTATGAAGTGCACATGACATACAATATGGCAAATACATGATGCAATGATCAAATATGCTTTCAATAAGTCTTATGATGTTCAATGAACCAAATGGAAACATGGTATGTCATGGCAAAGCATGCTATGCAAGGAAATGCAAGATGGATGCATATGGAAGCCCTAATTAGGGTTTATGATCAAAGCATCAAACAAAAACCAAAATCAGAAGCAAACAACAAGATAAAAAATTGAAAATGCCACACAAAGGATCCCTAATCCCATACTAAACCACTGCCCAAAGGAGAGGTTCCAACTCTTAACCTAATTCAAGTTATGATTTTTACAAGATTCTAGGGTTTTTAGGGTTCCTAAACAAAAGAAATGTCAAACAATTTGAAAATGAAAGATCAAATCATGGCCATTTTATCTCAAAAACTACATGCTAAACACAATGCAATGCAAAAAGAATCAATGTCCAATCCTTCATGAATAGGCAGAAATGATTTTTTGAACTATGGATCAAATTAATGCACAAAAATAATTTTAATTCAATGAAAAATTCTCAAAATGCATCAAGATCAAAAAAGAAATTTGGTTTGAAGGTTGGACAATGTTTCTAAATGTCTCAGAACATTTCATGAATTTTTTGGTGATTTTTAAATACCTAAAAGTATTTTTAATAAATTAATTCTCATTAATCAATTAAAAATAATCTTTTAAATATTTAAAAATACTTTTTTAATGCTAAAAATAAAAACAAAAATATTTTTGTGTCATAAAAATTAATGAAACTCAGGATAAAAAATTTCATAATTTTTAGACAATTTTTACTATTTTAAATAAATTGTGCAAATTAAATGAAAAGAAATGAAATAAAAATTGAAATAAATGAAAGTCAACTGAGTGGAGGGCCAGGATTGAGTCTGGATTTAAAAGGGTTGACCACGCGCGCGAATGGAGGGTCCAGATGGCTTCTGAGCAAATTAGTTTAATTATAATTAATTAAATTAAATAAAGTGGATTAGGGCTAATTGAGTGAATCCAGGCCACACATGCGCGCGGGAGGTCAACAAGTCAAAGGATCCTACGCTCCACATTCAAATGAAATTAATTACAGGGATTAGGGCATAATGATTTTCAGGTGGCCGGAGAAGACCTCCGGTCGTCTTCTCCGGTGGGAAGCCCACCTGAAAATCCCTAAAACTCTCAAAACCTAACTAAAACGAAATCTAAAAACAAGGAAATGATTCCCACTCACTCACGAACCAAAACCCCAAATCAAAACAAATTTATTCTTCCTGGAAAGGCTGAATCGAAGCAAACAAGAACTAGGGCAAAAAAGTTTCAGGAAGCAATTAAATTCTCATTTCATCACCATTTTCAAAACTAAAAACATCAGAACAATCAGTGAAGCATGGAGAACAAGTTTAGAACTTAAAAATCCATTTCTGGAAAAAAAGTTCTTGAGCTACCTGAGATTCGAAGCTTTCACTCCAGCAACTTTCTGACCTCCCCTCCTTGTGAAATCCACTCCTTATGACCTCTTGATGATGCTTGAATGCTTTGGAGAAGTTTATGCTGGCTAGATGAAGAGTTTGAACAGCTTCTGCTCAAGCTCAGTTGAAAGTGGCAATGGTGATGCAGGCTGTTTCTGGCAATGGTGAAGGGTTGTTTGTGGTCAGGATGATGAGTGGAGAAGGTTTGTAGAGTTTGTTTGAGTGTTTGTGAGCTGTGGAGTGAGTTTCGAATGAAACTGCAAGTTGGAGTGAAAATGGAGAAGCAATGTTTTTGTTTGATTCAGGCTTGGTTCTTTGTTGGTTTAGGCTTAATGGAGTATGGTGAGATGATTAGTGAAGCTGGTTTGAATGTTTGTGAGCTGGGCAGAGAGATTCGAAGAGAAATGCAAATGGGGTGAGTTTTGTGTATGTGATCTTATGGCCTGTTTCAGCTTGGCTTCTTCATATGTTTTTCTTGCTAAAGGATAGTATAAACAATTCCAAGTGGCCAGAGGATGTGACATGGCCTGCTGTGATTGGGATGTTTGCTTTTGCCAAAAGTCAACTTTTTTGTAAGAGAGGTATGGCTTGAGTTCTAGCTTGGTACAATGGCTAGGGCTGGCGCAGCATGGTGTGTATGGGAGGCTAGAGTGGTTCAAAGGCCAATGCAGCAAGTGGTAAGAGGCATCATGATGGTTTTGCAAGTTGTTCCAACTTTGGTTCACATGTGATTTTCTCATTCCATAAGCCATGAAACATGAGAATTTTTGGTCCAATTCTGATTTTTAGGACTTATGTGATGTTTGTACATTGGTTTGAAGTGAACTAGAAGTTACAAATGGCCTTGGTTCATGATCTTGCAAATTTCTCATTTGGTGCACATCTTGAAAATAAGTGATTTTTGCCAACTTTGTCACACCATAACTTTTGATCCAAAATGAATTAGGTCATGTTCTTGTGCTTTTTGAAAGGGGAAAAATGTATTCTACAACTTTCATGACCAAAGTTTTTCCATTTGAAGCATTTTTGGATCAAAAAGTAAGGCTTGAAAAATGACCTAAAATGACATATTCTTGAAAAGTCAACTATGCCCTAAAAAAGTCAACTTTGCAAAACTTCAAATTCTTGATTTTTGTGGACTTCAACCTTCTTCCATGATCAAATAAAGATCATATACACTCAAAATGATGAAGATCACCCCTTGGTTGGGTCATTGGGGGCCTCAGATGCCCTGATTTTGCACTGACTTGTCTGAAAAGTCAACCCTTGATCAGATGACTTCCCCATGGAATTTCTTCATGAAAATTGATATGCATACTCCCTATACCATATAGAGACCAATGGAAACAAGAATGACCAAAAAAATTGGAGTTATGGCCTCTGAAACCAAAACCCTAATTTAGGTCAACTGTGCAGTCAAACTTGGCTCTGCATCCATACCAATCCCAGTTCTTGTGATTCTTTGGCATCCTTGACTTTGAGAGGATATAATATGATGCTTGAACACACATGGACCCCTTTGAAGTGATTGGTGGCCTTTGGAGTGGCTCAAGAAGCTCTTGAATTGTTCAGATCACAAACCCTAGATGCAGATGACTTAGAATCTATGCAGTGAATCAAAAATGTGATATGAGATGGTATGATTGAGTTTATGCATATGAGGAGATCACAAGCCATGGTGTGAATGGGTGAGGGCAAATTTGGGGTGTTTACAGCTGCCCCTATTCAAACATGAGTTAGCTGTGCAGGATGTAAGCGACGGCTTAACAGGCAAGCGAGATAACTTGTGGTTGAATACCGAAGACAGTCCAAAATTTGCACTCACAGAATGAAGAAGAAAAGGGATATAGATTGTAAAGGCAAATAAAGTATATTGTAAAGTGTGGGCGACGGAGGGCGACCGTCGAGCAGAGGACGACTGCTGGGTAAAGAGCAATGACGGGGACGGCCGACATGCTGGGGAAATTGTGTGAAGTAAAGCAATGACGGGGACGGCCGACATGCTGGGGATAAATGGTAAAGCCAAGACGGGGACGGCCGACTAGCTGGGAAAAATAAGATTATGATGGGGACGGCCATCAAGATAAAGTTGCAAAACTCTCTGGGGAAAACATGACGGGGACGGCCATCAAGTTCACAAAGCAAAGTAACCGACGATGGGGACGGCCATCGGGCTAAAAGAAAAGGAAAAGGGACCACGACGGGGACGGCCATCGGGTTAAAGAATAAATGAAATAAACAGATGATGGGGTACGGCCATCAAAGGTGAAGGACGATCACCTAGCAGGGAACGGCTGCTCTGTTGGGGAATAAAAGAAATATGATGGGGACGACCATCAAAGGTGGAGGACGACCACCTGGCAGGGTACGGCTGCCGAAAATATCGCGACATAGGACGAATGCCGGATAAAAGGTCAACGATGGGGACGGCCATCGGACGAGCATGATGGAGGACGACCATCAAGAGGTGGAGGACGACCACCTAGCAGGGGACGGCTGCTCTCAGGGTTTAACATGACACAGGACGAATGCCAGATAACCAAAATCAACAATGGGGACGGCCATTGGATAAACTGATGAAGGACGATCATCAAGAAGGTGGAGGACGACCACCTAGCAGGGGACGGCTGCTAAATATCAACGATGGGGACGGCCATCGGATGAGCATGATGGAGGACGACCATCAAGAGGTGGAGGACGACCACCTAGCAGGGCACGGCTGCTCTCAAAATTTATCATGACACAGGTCGAGTGCCAGATAAAAAGGAAAATTTGTTTTGCTGGCAATCTACTGGGGAATAGTAAACACGGACGAGTGTTTACATCCAAGAAATAAAGGGTATAAGTGTTTAGGTATCTGTGTATAGATTAAAGATGCGGACGAGCATCCTTAAGACTGCGATACGGACGAGTATCGGGTAGAAACAAATACTGACTCGTGTTCAAAGATGATGATACAGACGAGTATCAACTGGTTAACAGAGAACACGGACGAGTGTTGAATCTGAAGGGACTCTTCTGGAGAATAGTAGACACAGGCGAGTATCTATATTCAAGAAGACAAAAGTGTTTGACACAGTGTATGGATTAAAGATGCGGACAAGCATCCTTAAGACTATGATACGGACGAGTATCATGTAGAAACAAACGCTTGACGCATGTTCTGAGATGATGGTACGGACGAGTACCAACTGGTTAACAAAGAACAAGGACCAATGCCGAATCTGTGGGGATATGAATGGTGTATACAAGATACGGACGAGTATCTGTATAGGTATGAGTGGTATGAATATACATAGATGGGTGTTTATCTGCTGGGGAGAGTGACACGGACGAGTGTCAAGAGAGAAAAGTATAATAATACCAACAAGTATATAAAAGTGTAGATGACTGTGCTGGGGATATGACACAGACGGGTGTCAAGGAATTGTATATAGGTATATGTGAGTGCAAAGAGGATGTCTTTGGCTTTCTGCTGGGGATATGACACGGACGGGTGTCAGGACGTATTTGTAATACGGGTGATCTTGTTTGTAAAGAGTATTCAGGTGACTTTACTGGGGAAAAATGGCACGGACGGGTGTCAAAATGAGTATATACTGGTGTTCGTGATTTGTGAGGCAACTGCTTTTGCTGGGGACCCTGGTGGGGGTTTCTCTGTACGTTGATGAACTGTCATTATTCGCAAGTGTTAGTTCAAAACATGGCTCATGATTATGCTATGTGTTGGATTTTTGCCGTAATGCTCCGTGTTAAAACGGAATGCTACGCTTTGTGGGTAAGCATGATGTGAATGCTATGATTATGCAAAGATATCAAACCGGGATCCGGGTCCCGTTGCTGCGAAGATCTTCGATCGATCCGTTTGAAGTAGACATCCCAGCTGGGGATGGGATCATTGGTAGACCTGATGAGATGATATCTGCCTGGGGATACGGGTCAATGATGAACCTATCCTCATAAATGAGAGACCCAGTTGGGGTTTGCAGAAGCTTTCTTCACTCTGTTGTGATCTCCTCTGCGCTGCTCTTCTGGATAGAGGCTGGAACTCTGTGGGGAGATAGCTCTTTGACCTTTGTACCCGACTGAGGATGATAACTCGGCTGGGGAGAAAAAGAGATTATTGAGAGACCCCCTAGGGATTCTGCTGAAGTAGATTCTTGACTCAGCCGGGGATACGGGCGCCTTTCGTGATGCATGGCAACTCTGATGGGGGTGAGTAATAAGTGGCCAACTCAGCTAGGGGGAGTCATGAAAGGCAACTCAGCTGGGGAAAGAGCACTTTGGGTGCTGAAATTGAGTGTTGATTTGCCAGCTTGCTGGGATGAAGTTTTCATGCCCCAAGTTGCGTTCTGGATACCTGCAATCCTGAAAAAGATAGAGAAACGCACAAGATAATCCCGAGGTATCCTTACTGGACTCCGTCATAGGAGTTTAGATACTTCTAAGAGTAAGCGTATTTCCTGCAAGCATGTTTTTGTTTGAAGATAAGCATCTGTATTCTTATGCAATCAGTTTCCTTTAAACATCAGACATTTTTGCAAATAAAATGTACAAAACGAGACATGACTGAAAATCTGATTTTATTAATTCATATGCCCTGAATTGGCGAGGTACAGTCAAAGGAACATATCCCCTGAAATGAGGAGATTGTTACAAATTGAGAAATAAAACGCTGGCAGTGTTGATGATGCTTTAAGGAGCTTCCTCTTCACTATGACCTATATGACTTTTGACGTTCTTCTCATCTTGCTTTCTGAAGAATGTTGATTCTGATTGAAGCTTGATCCTTTCGAAGCTTACCAAGTTGTAGATGATACAGACGAATTCAGAATGCAGTTGTTCGCTTATTCCCTTATTTTGCATGGATCGCCCTTTCGGGTTTTCAATCCATCGGGATACCCATTCTTGCCTGAGTTGTCCAATGCGGCTCTTCAACTCAGCGGGTGTACATTTTTTTGTTTATTTTCCCTTATTTTTGCCCGAGTCCTTTATTCTGTTTTTGACTCGCCGGGATGCCCTATTTTTGCCTGGACTTACATTCTGTTTTCATGTCCAGCGGGTCATTTTATGCGAAGTATTTTTTAACTGCATCTGAATTCACAGGGGACGGGAAATCTTCACCATCCATGGTGCTGAGCATCAGTGCTCCACCAGAGAAAACTTTCTTTACTACAAATGGTCCTTCATAGTTTGGAGTCCATTTGCCCCTGTGGTCTGTATGAGGAGGGAGGATTCTTTTCAGCACAAGATCTCCTACTTGGTACTCTCGGTGTCTGACTTTCTGATCGAAGGCCTTCTTCATTCTTTTCTGATATAACTTCCCATGACAGATTGCAGCCAATCTTTTCTCTTCAATCAGACTCAGTTGTTCATACCGGGACCGAACCCATTCTGCTTCGTTCAGCTTAACATCCATCAATACCCGTAGAGAGGGTAATTCAACTTCAACCGGTAGGACTGCCTCCATACCATACACAAGCTGATACGGTGTTGCCCCAGTGGATGTTCTGATTGACGTGCGGTACCCATGCAAGGCAAACAGTAGCATCTCATGCCAGTCTTTGTAAGTGACTACCATCTTCTGCACAATCTTCTTGATATTCTTGTTAGCTGCCTCAACAACGCCATTCATCTTTGGCCTGTAAGGAGAAGAGTTGTGGTGTTGGATCTTGAAGTCCCGACATAATTCAACCATCATCTTGTTGTTTAGATTGGAACCATTATCAGTAATGATTCGCTCGGGAACTCCGTATCGACAGATGATATCTCTCTTCAGAAATCTGGCTACCACTTGCCTCGTGACGTTTGCATATGAGGCTGCTTCAACCCACTTGGTGAAATAGTCAATGGCGACCAGGATGAATCTGTGGCCGTTTGAAGCAGTCGGTTCAATCTTGCCAATCATGTCAATGCCCCACATGGCAAAGGGCCAGGGTAAAGACATGATGTTCAAAGGATTGGGAGGCACATGCACCTTATCCGCATAGATCTGGCATTTGTGGCATTTCCTGGCGTAGGCACAACAGTCGGCATCCATAGTGATCCAGTAATAGCCTGATCTTAACAGTTTCTTAGCCATGGCATGCCCTCCTGCATGGGTACCAAAGGATCCTTCGTGCACTTCATGCATCAACAGGTCTGCTTCTGTCCTATCAACACATCTGAGGAGTACCATATCAAAGTTCCTTTTGTATAAAGATCCATCAGTGTTCAGAAAGAAACTACCAGCAAGCCTTCTCAAAGTCCTCTTATCATTGGAAGATGCCCCAGGTGGGTATGTTTGATCCTCCAAGAAGCATTTAATGTCATGGAACCAAGGCTTTTCATCTTTAACAATATCTGTTGCGAACACATATGCTGGTCTATCAAGTCTGGACACTGAAATCTGAGGTACAAAGTTAGCAGCTTGAACTTTGATCATGGATGAAATGGTAGCCAGAGCGTCTGCAAACTGATTCTCGTCCCGAGGGATATACTCAAGCTTGACTGTTGTGAAGAAAGTCAATAACCTCCTTGTATAATCCCTGTAAGGTATCAGATGATCCTGGTGGGTGTACCATTTGCCGTTGGTTTGATTGATTACCAAAGCTGAATCTCCGAATACAGTCAATGTCTTGATCCTGAGGTCAATGGCTTCCTCAAGACCCATAATGCAAGCTTCGTATTCAGCTTCGTTGTTAGTGCAGTTGAAAGTGAGTTTTGCCGAGAAAGGCATGTGAACTCCTTTGGGTGTGATGAGTACTGCACCAACACCACGACCATTCATGTTAACAGCCCCATCAAACATCATAGTCCATTCTTCCTCCGGGTCAGGCCCTTCAGTGTGAACAGGCTCTTCATGATCTTTTGCTTTTATGAACATGATGTCTTCATCAGGGAAGTCAAATCTCATAGGCTGGTAATCATCAATGGGTTGCTCAGCGAGATATTCAGACAATACACTGCCCTTGATGGCTTTCTGAGAAGTGTACTGGATGTCATATTCCGTGAGAATCATTTGCCATCTTGCAACCCGTCCGGTAAGTGCTGGCTTCTCAAAAATGTACTTAACTGGATCCATCTTTGAGATCAACAAAGTAGTGTGGGTCAACATATACTGTCTCAGTCGGCGAGCAGCCCACGCTAAAGCACAGCAAGTTTTCTCGAGCAGTGAATAACGTTGTTCACAGTCGGTAAACTTTTTGCTCAGGTAGTATATTGCATACTCTTTTCGACCAGACTCGTCATGCTGGCCCAGCACACACCCCATTGACTCTTCTAATACTGTCAAGTACATTATCAGAGGTCTTCCTTCAACTGGAGGCATAAGGATTGGAGGCTCTTGTAAGTATTCCTTGATCTTGTCAAAAGCCTTCTGGCAGTCTTCATTCCACCTGACCGTCTGTTCTTTTCTTAACAGCTTGAACATGGGTTCACAGGTTGCTGTAAGGTGAGATATGAACCGTGAAATGTAGTTCAATCGACCTAAGAACCCTCAAACTTCTTTCTCTGTCTTTGGTGCAGGCATCTCTTGAATAGCTTTGACTTTATCAGGGTCAACTTCAATCCCTTTTTCGCTTACAATAAAACCCAGCAGCTTACCAGATCGCACCCCGAATGTGCATTTGTTGGGGTTCAACTTCAGTTGGTACTTTCTCAGACGCTTGAACAACTTTAGCAGATTTACCAGATGATCTTCTTCAGTGAGGGACTTGGCAATCATGTCATCCACATAACATTCTATTTCTTTATGGATCATGTCGTGGAATAATGTCACCATAGCCCGTTGATATGTCGCACCGGCATTCTTGAGCCCAAATGGCATTACCTTGTAGCAGAACGTGCCCCAGGGTGTGATGAAGGTTGTCTTCTCCATGTCTTCAGGTGACATTTTAATCTGATTGTATCCTGAAAATCCGTCCATGAAGGAGAATACCGAGAACTGAGCCGTATTATCCACCAATACATCAATGTGAGGTAATGGGAAGTCATCCTTCGGGCTGGCTCTGTTCAGATCTCGGTAATCAACACACATTCTTACTTTGCCGTCTTTCTTAGGCACAGGTACTATATTAGCAACCCACGGTGGATAGCTAGTCACAGCAAGGAACCCGGCGTCCCATTGCTTCTGTACCTCTTCCTTGATCTTCATAGCCATGTCTGGGCGAGTACGGCGCAGCTTCTGTTTAACCGGTGGGCATTCTTCTCTCAAAGGCAGCTTGTGCACAACAATATCAGTATCCAACCCTGGCATATCTTGATAAGACCAAGCAAACACGTCCACATACTCTTGAAGCAGGTCAATCAGTTGTTTCTTCACTGAGTCTTGCAGGCAGGCCCCGATTTTAACCTCTTTCACGTCTTCGTCTGTACCAAGATTGATCACTTCAACCTCCTCCTGGTGAGGAGTAATAACCTTTTCCTCTTGTCTTAACAACCTGGCTAGCTCTTCAGGAAGCTCATATTCTTCATCAACCCCTTCATTAGCTTGATTGATTGGATTGTCAAAGTCATACGAAGTCATAGCCGTGCTGTTGTCGGTGCTGTCTGGAAGGCACTCTCTGCAAGGGTTCAGTTGGTTCATTTTAGTGATTTGATTTTAATCTTGTTTTAGAAAAGTGAAATAAAATTGTCATTTTGAAAACACTGCCATTTATTTTTTTGTACAAAAAGAAAAATGGAAAAACAGTGAGCGGAAGAAAAAGACCCATTTGCAAAAAGATGTCTGATATTTCATTGATTAATCTTGTTTGCACAAAAAGTACAGATGGCCCGATTACAAAATGAGTCTTGTCATCTTGGGCAAGATGCAAGACTTTGATGCATGCTATAAAAATACAGGAAATAATAATTACTCTGCATGAGTAACTCTTATAATTTCCTGGGAAGACCAGTTTGAGACACTGCTCCCCGGGATCTTTGGACGAATCCAGCTTTCCAGGTTGTGTTCTTCTTCCATCTCGTCTTCCAGACAGTTGACAGCATCAGGGGTGAGCATCCCCCCACTAACAAAGTTGGGCTCCTTAGCAGCCTCTGCTTGATCTTGTTGAGTTGGTTTGTAACCCAACCCAAATTTGTCCTCTTTCTTCTCCACCGATAGCAATTTGCCCCAGCCTTGGGCGTTTCCTCCCTCAACAACCTTCCGGGCTTGTTGGTATGATGATATTGAAGTACCAGATACAGCAGATGTTTCATTGACATTCAAGGCTTCAAAACCTTGGCTCATTGTTTCATGGATCTCCCCATCCATCTCGATATACTTATAGGTAGCCAGGTGGCTGACAAAAATATCCTCTTCTCCACAGATTGTAACGATTTGACCCTCCCACTCATATTTTAACTTCTGGTGAAGGGTAGAGGTCACGGCGCCAGCGGCGTGAATCCATGGCCTACCCAATAGACAACTGTAGGCAGGCTGTATATCCATCACGTAGAAGGTCGTTTTGAAGGTCTGCGGGCCAATCGTTATGGGCAATTCAATTTCTCCCAGAACCGATCTCTTTGAACCATCGAAGGCTCTCACCACCAGGTTGCTGGGTCTCAACACCAATCCATCATATTCTAGCTTCACCAGGGCCTTCTTAGGCAAGACATTGAGGGATGACCCCGTGTCTACCAGCACATGGGAAAGGACAGCACCTTTACATTCCATGGTTATGTGCAAGGCCTTGTTATGGTTGCGGCCTTCCGTTGTCAAATCAGTATTGGTGAACCCTAGTCCGTGACTAGCATTAACATTTCCTACTACAGCTTCCAGCTGATTGACAGTGATCTCTTCAGGCACGTAAGCTGCGTGCAAGACTTTGAGTAGTGCATCCCGATGGGCTTCGAAGCACATAAGCAATGATAAGATTGAGATCTTGGAAGGCGTCTGATGAAGCTGATCCACTATTTTATAATCACTCTTCTTGATGATTCGCATGAACTCATCAACCTCTTGATCGAAGGGTGTTTTCAAAGCTTCTTTAACAGTCTGCTCTTCCTGCACCAGGCTTTTTCCTTTCGCTTTAGCAGCAGCTTCTGCTTCGGCAGTGGGTCTCTGAATTTGTGGAGCGAAAAGACGTCCGCTTCGAGTGAAGCCTCCGCCTCCTCCCACATTGTCAATTTGTGGTGCAGGGGTTGATGATTCAAAAGTGATTCTTTGTCCTTCACAGTACAGGTCAGAGCCGTAATGCCAGGGGATGGCATTACTACTTTCATAAGGTACTGGTCCAGGCACCGTGATAGTGACTGGACTGACTGCAGCTGCGGAAGGAATTGTGATAGTCTGTGGGTCGTAATAAATTGTGACCGGTGCTCTGACGGGAGCAGCACTTTCTGAATTGTAGGCAGAGTTGTTTTCAGGATCATAAAATATTGTGACAGTCGAGACATCTTCATGATTTGTTGCTGGTGTTGTAGGAGACATCGGTGGAAGGACGGATGTTGTTGTTGTAGGAGTTTCAAAATGGAGTGGTGCTGGAGTTGTAGAAGAAAAATTTGTTGATAACTGATCAGTTGAGATGATAGATGAAGTACTTGTTGATGAAACCGAAGAATTGTCAGGAACAATGGTTGTTGCAGTTGTAGGAGGTTCTGGAGTTGTTGCTGATGAGGTTGCTGGATTTGTTGGAAATGATGTGGTGATCTGAAGTTGGCCACTCTGAATGAGACCGTTTATGCCACTCCTCAAATTATCGCACCCATTTACCGAGATATTGCAGTAAGCACAACCCAACTCACACCCCGGGAACATTTGACATTCGAGGAGCTGAGCCTTAATTTCTACCAACGGTGTCCGGATCTGACCCACGCTGGTTATTAAATAAGACGGCTTGTCTTCTTCAATAGCGTTAATTCTGGGACCACCGTGATTTGGCATGGGGTTCTTATTGACATTGGGTGGTGGTGCGAAATTCAGAGCTTTTGAGTCTATCAGGTCTTGTACCTTCATGTGCAAGGCTCTGCACTTTTCTGTACTGTGGCCAGGTGCATTTGAATGGAAGGCACATCTGGCGTTGGAATCATAATTCCTGGGTAAACTGTTGGGATCTGGAGGTGCCAACGTCCTTAGCTCAACTAGGTTGAGTTTCAGGAGTTGTGGCAGCAATGTAGCATATGGCATAGGGATCGGATCAATTACCCTATTGGCTTGAGAAGGCCTCTGTTGGAATGGCCTTTGCTGGTTATTGTTGTTGGTGTTGCTGTTGTTGTAATTTCTCGGAGGGTACTGATTCTGTTGATGGTACTGAGGTTGTGACTGAAAGTTTTGTTGCGGAGGTTGATAAACTGGTTGAGGATGAGCTGGAGCAGGAATGGTGACTGCTGGCACTGATCTGTGAACATATTGGGGCCTGCCCCTGTTGGTGTGGATGGCATTGGTCTCGCCAGTTCTTCTTGGGCCTGCAAAAGGCTTTCTTGCATTACTGGATGAGCTTGCACCATTGTCTGAGATCTTACCCATCTTCAATAGGCTTTCAATTCTCTCCCCGGCTATAACCACATCTGCAAAGCTGGTGGATGAGAAGGCAGCTAGCCTATCAATGTAAGTCCTCTGAAGGGTGTTCATAAACATGTCTGTCATTTCCCTTTCAGACATAGGTGGCTGAACAGCAGCAGCCAACTGCCTCCATCTCTGGGCATATTCTCGGAAACTTTCCCTTGACGCCTGTGACATTCCCATTAGGAGAGTCCTGTTGGGTGCCATGTCTAAGTTGTACTGATACTGTCTAATGAAGGCCTCTGCCAGGTCCTTCCAGCATCTAATAGTTGCCCTTGTCAAGTGAGAGTACCATTCTCTTGAAGCTCCTGTCAAGCTGTCTTCGAAATAGAACATCCAGAGCTTCTCATCCATAGTATAGGCCTTTAGCCTTCCCAGAAATGACTGTAAATGAGTCCGGGGGCATGAAGTCCCGTTGTATTTTTCAAAACAAGGAGGCTTAAACTTATGGGGGATCCTGACCCCGTCTACCAAGCCCATGTCCATGACATCGAAACCCAGAGAATTTTGAGATTCTAAGGACCTCAATTTCTCAGCTATCTCATCCAGCCTTCTATCATAAGCCTCTTCCCCAGCACCCATTACTGTAAACTGGTCCTCTTGGGGGTCTTCTTGAAGTACCCTAGCCGTCGTGGCAGTCCCTTGAACCTTTGCAGGAATATTGACCTCAGGATGGAGATGTGGTCCAAATACAGGAGGATTGACATGAGGTTGGACCCTCTCGTTGTTGCTGGTGCCGGCAGTCCCTATATGTGGATCCTCTTGATTTTGCCTTTCCACCATGGCCCTCAATCTTTCCTGGCTCTGAGCCATGTTGTTCATTACTTCCATAAACTGCGTCATTTGATTCCTCATTTCTAGCCTTTCATTTGCCATCTGGTTTCTGACCTCAGTAAGGTCCTGCTGCATCTGATCCATCTGAATGCCCAGAAGGTTGTTACGGGTCGGATAACGGTGCGGACGATTGAGGGGAAATACCCGGCGCCGAGCAATAGTTCCTGAACATCACAACAGAGTTAGTGGCAATAAAACAAAAACCTACAAAACAAACAAAAGGGTTAGCATGCAATGCAGTATGCCTATTTGTTTTCAAGGTATCCGGTTTGGCATTCAGTTTTGACCCTTCCAGACCCTTGAAGATGTTGTTGATGTTGCTTTTGAAGTGAAACTCGGATGGAACAAACTAATACATATATTACAAAAGCAAAATGGTACATAGTTTGTTTACAAATACAAGCCCTCTGAGGGGTCAAAATACATTACAGGAAAATAAAAGTACACGGAAAGAAAGCAACAACAAACAAATGGTCAAACACCAAGACCAAACTCATCCTCACGAACTTCTTTGAGAAGTGCTTCGGTCACAGGATCAGCCGGACGCTCCGTGAGATTCCTGATGAGGAGGTTCCGGGTAGTAACAGCTGCAGTTAGCTTCTTGTGCTGACTTTGGTCTTTTGGCCTCTTCACTCCAGCTTGGATCTTCAGCTCTGATATCTCCCTCTGGGCTTCTTCCAAGGCTTCATGCTGCACTTTTGCACTAGCTTCCATCTGCTCTATCTTGTCTTGGACCCTCTTGTCCTCCAGAGTACGAGCCTCGGTGATCCTGACCCACCTATCCTGACTCTCCTTCAGATACAAGTCTGTCCTTGCTCTCTGGAATTGGGCTTCCTTGCAAGCATTCTTCAGAATTTGTTCTCCAGCTTTAGACTTTTTGATATAATCCCCAGACTTTTCAATCTTAGTTAGATGCTCCACTCTCAGCTTCTCTAGCCTCTCAATCTCCATCCTGCCCTCACTCCTCTCTCGGAGGGTCTTCTGCAAAGCCTGGGTTAACTTCTCATTTCTTTCCTTCAAGCTCTCAAACTCCTCCAAACTGACAGTGGCAGGGGGTGGTGCTGAAGATGACTCAGGCATATCTTCTATAGTAAAGGGCATTCCAGAGAATTGAGCCCTGGCATGGGACCAATCATAGTATTATGCTGATGCCACATTGCTGCACTTCCCCAAAATGGTTATTCCCTTGGTTTGAACATGATCCCAAGCCCAGGCAGCCTGCCTAACAATAGCCAGATTAATCTTGTTCTCACAATAAAGAGTTTCCACCAAGTCCTGTGCCTTAGGAGTGTGGACCAGTGCATAGCCCAGTTGTCTTCTGAACAGCAGAGGGTTGTAATTGATACTACCCTTAACTCCTATTAGGGGCACATTGGGAAAATGCCCACAGCTGGTGATGATATCCCTGCCTTTGGTGCTTTGAGTACACCACCTGATATCTGCTGAAGTTAGAGCAGTGAGTCTCTTGGCCCAGTTTCTCTGCTGATGAGGATTCAAAAATGCATCTGTCCTGGGTAGATGCCTGAGAAGCCAAGTATGGAATAATGGAGCACAACACCTCACTAATCTTCCCCTCTGCTTTTCATTCCTCTGATGCACTGAATAGTAGAGATCCCCCAATAAAGTGGGTACTGGGTTCTTCAAGATGAAAAGATGGATTGCATTCTTGCTAATGAATCGAGGCTCATCTGCAAACAACACAATTCCATATATACTCAAGGCCAATAAAGCACAGACAGCTTTCCACTATCCTAAAGAAGCTTTCAGGGTAGCTTGAGAGATTAAGAAATCCAGATGGAAGCCAGGGATTCCAGCTTTAGAAGTCATAAGCTGCTCAATCAGGACAGGTTCCAGATGCAAAGCCTTTGCTACTTCTCCATTACCAGGAAAGACCATCTCAGGGTTGAAAGGGATTCCACCCCTGATAGGTATACCAACCAATGATGAGTATTCTTCTAATAGAGGGCCCAGCTGAAAGTCCTGAAAAGTGAAACATCTCAGTGGGGGATCATAAAACTGAATGCAAGTGTGGATCAGGCTTCTCTGTGAAGGGTCCAGATCCATAACCATATCAAGTATATCTCCATAGTGTTCCCTGAACAGTGGTATGTGATCTGGAGTGATCAGGGTCTGAATCCTCCTGATGTCAGATAGCTCTGGCTGGAAAAAGTGATAGGTGATGTTGCTCTTTTTAGGAGCCATGATGCTGAGACTGAGTAGAGACAAGTGCTGATGATAACACTGAAGAATGAGCCACTGATTGGCTGGTGCAAGATAACTGAAGTAGATAGCTGAAGCTGATGAAGATAGGTCAATGCTGAAGATGGGGTCAAAACCAAAACCAAATGAAGATGGATACCCTGAAACACAAATAAGCAAATGTCAATATGATGCAATGTTTATGTATGCAAATG
Organism: Lathyrus aphaca; assembly: GCA_963966055.1. Lineage (NCBI taxonomy): Eukaryota > Viridiplantae > Streptophyta > Magnoliopsida > Fabales > Fabaceae > Lathyrus > Lathyrus aphaca. Next base: position 332,065,117 of record OZ014521.1, read on the forward strand.
ATATGCAAGGGTTTGTGACTGAGTTGTATCTGATCAAATGCCCTGGTATAAGCCCATGTGTGTAAGAAATCCAGATGGAGGTCTATAAATCCAGTAACCAAGGTGGGGGGGCTCAAATAAAGAGCCACATGTCCAGGGTTTTTAGAATCACAAGAACTGTCCCAAAATGAAGTGTTCTTAATCAAGTCAAAGTAACAAGGATATTCTGAGGTCAAGGTACCTGCAACCTGTAAACAGTCCAACCCCCTCACAAGTGGTGTTCTAAAACAAGGATCCTCAGACTTGGATCAGTTATGAGAAGTGTAAACACTTCTAACCCGGAGGTACAGTGTTTACAATAACCATAAAAGTTCCTCCTCTAATTCACCTCAGTTTCTGAAGGTCAATACTAAAAGGTCATCCAGACTTAGCATGCTTCCCAGATAGCCCTAGCATTGCAGGAAATCTGCAACACAGAGTTCTCAAGAAGAAACCCATATCTGAACCGTGTTTCATATTCCCGCACCAGACCGAGATGGAATGGGAAAGAATATGATTCACTCTAGCCTAGGTGTCACTCAGGTCCCAGGTATAGGACCTTTAACTCTCAATGAATCACCCACCCACCAAAGCAAACAACAGATCCAGCCAGCAGCACAGTATGACAATATGATATAATGCAAAGCCATAAAGAAAGCAGTAAACAAAACTGTACATAAAGCAGTAAATAAAGCAAATATACAAACACAGACAACACATGACACCCCAGTAAACACAAATTAAACAAGCGCTAGGAGGAACCCACAAAAAGAACCAGAAGCCCTGGTTGCAGTATAAGGTTCCCCAGCAGAGTCGCCAAGCTGTCGCTCCCGATAGATGGGACAGGGCCCAGATAAAGGTACAGACGCGAACGGTCGGCGAGAGGGACAATGAGAACACACAGCCGTGAACTCACTGGAGATGAATAGAGTCGCCAGCTAGGAATTTTTATCCCGGAGGAAAGGTAATGCTGCATAGACCTAGAAAGATAGATAAGACGGTTGCGAACCAGAGAGACTGAGAAAGGGGGTTGGTTACAACCTGGGAAGGTATTAGCACCCAGATTGTCCGTCGTACTCGACGGGATCCACGCTTAAAAGATTTGTGTTTTAAAGGGGTAGTGTCAGTGCAATTTGTGTGTAAAAGAGCTGGAAAAGGATGTACAGGTATCAGTGTAAGAGAAAAGTGAAGTATAATATATACAGTGTCAGTGTAGGAATAAGAATAAACTGCTCAAGAATATGAGGCTTAAAGATTAATGCTGGAAGGAGGGGGAATATACAGAGACTTTTGTTCGATAACTGTTAAGTTATGCCTACGTATCCTCTCGTGCAATGAGGAAGTCAGAACACCGTAGTTCGACCCAAAGAGACTGATAGATGAGTTGACTTGTGAACTGCTTACTTGTCTATGCTCAAGTGTATGACCTGTCTGGCTCAGGTGCAAACTGTCTTGCATTAGACGGAAGAAGCGAGCTCTCGTTTGTGAGTGAATGAGATGAGAAAAGAATCCCGGAGGAGACGATTATTGTTTGTTTTTTGTGTTTTCAGTCTTTTATTGCTTTTGAAAGTTTGTCGTAAGTTAATGAGCTTAAGCCTAAACCAATGGGTTAGTAAACTCATCACATCTTCCCTCTGACTAGGGGTAATGAGAATACCTTAAGTGTGAAGTCAGATTCTCACACTTAAACACCTTTAGTGTAGGATTAAGATCATTAACCTATTTGTGATTATTTAGGTGTTTTTGGAGTTTTTGTTTAGTGTTGAGTAATGAGATTAAGCCATAATCAGGGATTAAACAGACTCATTACACCATCCTAATAGAAGGATAATAGATGAGAATGTTTAAGCTGAGGAAAGCTCCTCAACTTAATCCATGATTAGGGATTAAACTCATGACAAAACAAGCCTGTGATTAAGTGGATTTTAGATTAATGGTGTGATGATGAAGTGAGTTTTATGATTTGTAAGACAACTTGAGGGGGACTTGTCCATTAACACTAGGGTTAGTCCTTCTTAACCAGTTAAGGAAGAATTAGAACCCTATTGCAAGGCCCAAGTTACAAGTGTGATGTCTTGATGATTATTAAATGAATTGATTAAGAGATTTAAACACATTAAGGGTTTAACACTTAGGATTAAAGTTATACACTCCATCCTAAGAGAAGGATGCAGGCATAAGCTTAACCACAAAGCCTTAAAGCCTTTAGGGTTTAGTCCCTGATTATGAGGTGAGAAGAAAAGACTCAAAAGAGACACAAAGGTAAAACTAAAGGGGGGAAGACTAATCAAAACCCTAATCATTGTCATGCTTGGTTGTTCCTAAGGTTTGTGAGGTTTTCAAGAGGAATCTTCAATGGAACCACCAGGAAGCAGATGAAAGGATCAAGAGAAGCAAAGTGACTTGCTTCATTCAAGAAGTCAAGTCACTTGAAGAAAGAAAGTGGGAAGAAGAAGAATGAGCAAGCTCAAACTCAAACACAAACAAAAATGCAGCAATGGATGCAAGAGAGATGAGAAGAAAGCATGAGAAGTGAAGGCAAATCCACTTCTCAGAATCACTTACCACCTGAAAGGTTAGAAAGGAAATGCAATGCAATGTAAAATGGGATGGGATGACATGATGAGAAACAAAACCAGAAGCATAAACATGATGCTAATGATTCTATGAGATGCTACCAACATGAGGCAGCACATGGAAATGATCATACAAGTTCATGAATGCAAATGAAACAAGTTAGGAACCATGAACATACATGAAAAGTTATGAAGTGCACATGACATACAATATGGCAAATACATGATGCAATGATCAAATATGCTTTCAATAAGTCTTATGATGTTCAATGAACCAAATGGAAACATGGTATGTCATGGCAAAGCATGCTATGCAAGGAAATGCAAGATGGATGCATATGGAAGCCCTAATTAGGGTTTATGATCAAAGCATCAAACAAAAACCAAAATCAGAAGCAAACAACAAGATAAAAAATTGAAAATGCCACACAAAGGATCCCTAATCCCATACTAAACCACTGCCCAAAGGAGAGGTTCCAACTCTTAACCTAATTCAAGTTATGATTTTTACAAGATTCTAGGGTTTTTAGGGTTCCTAAACAAAAGAAATGTCAAACAATTTGAAAATGAAAGATCAAATCATGGCCATTTTATCTCAAAAACTACATGCTAAACACAATGCAATGCAAAAAGAATCAATGTCCAATCCTTCATGAATAGGCAGAAATGATTTTTTGAACTATGGATCAAATTAATGCACAAAAATAATTTTAATTCAATGAAAAATTCTCAAAATGCATCAAGATCAAAAAAGAAATTTGGTTTGAAGGTTGGACAATGTTTCTAAATGTCTCAGAACATTTCATGAATTTTTTGGTGATTTTTAAATACCTAAAAGTATTTTTAATAAATTAATTCTCATTAATCAATTAAAAATAATCTTTTAAATATTTAAAAATACTTTTTTAATGCTAAAAATAAAAACAAAAATATTTTTGTGTCATAAAAATTAATGAAACTCAGGATAAAAAATTTCATAATTTTTAGACAATTTTTACTATTTTAAATAAATTGTGCAAATTAAATGAAAAGAAATGAAATAAAAATTGAAATAAATGAAAGTCAACTGAGTGGAGGGCCAGGATTGAGTCTGGATTTAAAAGGGTTGACCACGCGCGCGAATGGAGGGTCCAGATGGCTTCTGAGCAAATTAGTTTAATTATAATTAATTAAATTAAATAAAGTGGATTAGGGCTAATTGAGTGAATCCAGGCCACACATGCGCGCGGGAGGTCAACAAGTCAAAGGATCCTACGCTCCACATTCAAATGAAATTAATTACAGGAATTAGGGCATAATGATTTTCAGGTGGCCGGAGAAGACCTCCGGTCGTCTTCTCCGGTGGGAAGCCCACCTGAAAATCCCTAAAACTCTCAAAACCTAACTAAAACGAAATCTAAAAACAAGGAAATGATTCCCACTCACTCACGAACCAAAACCCCAAATCAAAACAAATTTATTCTTCCTGGAAAGGCTGAATCGAAGCAAACAAGAACTAGGGCAAAAAAGTTTCAGGAAGCAATTAAATTCTCATTTCATCACCATTTTCAAAACTAAAAACATCAGAACAATCAGTGAAGCATGGAGAACAAGTTTAGAACTTAAAAATCCATTTCTGGAAAAAAAGTTCTTGAGCTACCTGAGATTCGAAGCTTTCACTCCAGCAACTTTCTGACCTCCCCTCCTTGTGAAATCCACTCCTTATGACCTCTTGATGATGCTTGAATGCTTTGGAGAAGTTTATGCTGGCTAGATGAAGATTTTGAACAGCTTCTGCTCAAGCTCAGTTGAAAGTGGCAATGGTGATGCAGGCTGTTTCTGGCAATGGTGAAGGGTTGTTTGTGGTCAGGATGATGAGTGGAGAAGGTTTGTAGAGTTTGTTTGAGTGTTTGTGAGCTGTGGAGTGAGTTTCGAATGAAACTGCAAGTTGGAGTGAAAATGGAGAAGCAATGTTTTTGTTTGATTCAGGCTTGGTTCTTTGTTGGTTTAGGCTTAATGGAGTATGGTGAGATGATTAGTGAAGCTGGTTTGAATGTTTGTGAGCTGGGCAGAGAGATTCGAAGAGAAATGCAAATGGGGTGAGTTTTGTGTATGTGATCTTATGGCCTGTTTCAGCTTGGCTTCTTCATATGTTTTTCTTGCTAAAGGATAGTATAAACAATTCCAAGTGGCCAGAGGATGTGACATGGCCTGCTGTGATTGGGATGTTTGCTTTTGCCAAAAGTCAACTTTTTTGTAAGAGAGGTATGGCTTGAGTTCTAGCTTGGTACAATGGCTAGGGCTGGCGCAGCATGGTGTGTATGGGAGGCTAGAGTGGTTCAAAGGCCAATGCAGCAAGTGGTAAGAGGCATCATGATGGTTTTGCAAGTTGTTCCAACTTTGGTTCACATGTGATTTTCTCATTCCATAAGCCATGAAACATGAGAATTTTTGGTCCAATTCTGATTTTTAGGACTTATGTGATGTTTGTACATTGGTTTGAAGTGAACTAGAAGTTACAAATGGCCTTGGTTCATGATCTTGCAAATTTCTCATTTGGTGCACATCTTGAAAATAAGTGATTTTTGCCAACTTTGTCACACCATAACTTTTGATCCAAAATGAATTAGGTCATGTTCTTGTGCTTTTTGAAAGGGGAAAAATGTATTCTACAACTTTCATGACCAAAGTTTTTCCATTTGAAGCATTTTTGGATCAAAAAGTAAGGCTTGAAAAATGACCTAAAATGACATATTCTTGAAAAGTCAACTATGCCCTAAAAAAGTCAACTTTGCAAAACTTCAAATTCTTGATTTTTGTGGACTTCAACCTTCTTCCATGATCAAATAAAGATCATATACACTCAAAATGATGAAGATCACCCCTTGGTTGGGTCATTGGGGGCCTCAGATGCCCTGATTTTGCACTGACTTGTCTGAAAAGTCAACCCTTGATCAGATGACTTCCCCATGGAATTTCTTCATGAAAATTGATATGCATACTCCCTATACCATATAGAGACCAATGGAAACAAGAATGACCAAAAAAATTGGAGTTATGGCCTCTGAAACCAAAACCCTAATTTAGGTCAACTGTGCAGTCAAACTTGGCTCTGCATCCATACCAATCCCAGTTCTTGTGATTCTTTGGAATCCTTGACTTTGAGAGGATATAATATGATGCTTGAACACACATGGACCCCTTTGAAGTGATTGGTGGCCTTTGGAGTGGCTCAAGAAGCTCTTGAATTGTTCAGATCACAAACCCTAGATGCAGATGACTTAGAATCTATGCAGTGAATCAAAAATGTGATATGAGATGGTATGATTGAGTTTATGCATATGAGGAGATCACAAGCCATGGTGTGAATGGGTGAGGGCAAATTTGGGGTGTTTACAGTCTTATGTCCATTTGCTTCATATCTTCACTTTGCACCTATTTGACTTGACAAACATTATACTTGAAAAAATGCGAAAACTCGGGAGTTAATTATATCAAAATGCATTGAAAACGGACTAGAAATGAGCCAAATAAATGATACGATTTCTCGTTATCAGTAGTCATTGTCAGAGTTAGTGAGAATGAAAATAGAGAAGGAGTAGAAGGTAGAAAACTTTAAAAATCCTGGAATCACACAATAAAGCAAAAACAAACACAACAATAAGTGAATTTAAAGCATTTAAAAAATTAGAATTTTGAAAAATTTAACAAAATAAAACGAAATTAAAATGAAATTCAAAAGTAAAAAAATCATGGGTTGCCTCCTACAAAGCACTTCGTTTAATGTCAGGGCTCGACACAACTTAAGGGAGATTAATATAAGGTTTTTGATGGCAATTCTGCCAGTTTAAAACCTGTCGAAAATTCTTTGTCTTCTACGCAGTTATAATGTTTAAGGCGTTTCCCTTTTACTATAAATGGTGCACTAGACATACCCTTAATTTCTATAGCGCCACTAATTAAAACTTTTGTTATTTCGAAGGGACCGGACCATCTGGATTGTAATTTTCTAGGAAATAACCTAAGCCTCGAGTTAAATAGAAGAACGATGTCTCCCACAATGAATTCTTATTTAGAAATACGCTTGTCATTCCATCTCTTCATTCTTTCCTTATATATGCGGGCATTCTCGTAAGCGTCTAGTCTTAGTTCTTCCAATTCATGTAAGTCTAAAATACGTTTCTCACCTGCCTAAGTATAATTAAAGTTAAGAGTTTTAATTTCCCAATAGGCTTTATGCTCTAATTCTACTGGCAAGTGGCATGATTTTCCATAGACTAATTTGAAAGGTGTGGTTCCTATGGGTGTCTTAAAAGCTGTTATGTAGGCCCATAAAGCTTCAGGTAGTTTGGTAGACCAATCTTTCCTTGATGTAGCAATAATTTTCTCTAGTATTTGTTTTATCTCTCTATTTGAAACTTTTACTTGTCCACTAGTTTGTGGATGATATGGTGTTGCTACACGGTGTCTTACTCTATATTTTAATAAGAGTTTATCGAATATTTTAGATATGAAATGAGAGCATCCGTTACTCATGACGAGTCTTGACACACCAAATCTCGGGAAGATAATGTTCTTAAAAAGCTTCATGACTACTCGTGTGTTATTTGTTTGAGAAGCTATAACTTCGATCCATTTCGAACCATATTCGACAACAACGAGTATAAACTTATTTCCAAAAGAAGATAAGAATGGTCCCATAAAGTCAATTCCCCACACATCGAAGAATTCTACTTCTAAAATACCTTTTTGGGGCATCTCATTGCGCCTCGAGATGTTTCTAGTGTGTTGGCATCGATCGCAATTTAAAATGGCGAGGTGAACATCTTTCCAAAGAGTGGGCCAAAATAGGCCTGATTGAAGAATCTTTGCGCAAGTCTTCGAAGTTCTTGCATGTCCACCGTAAGGAGCAGAATGACAATGGGAAATTATGTTTTCCATTTCTTCTTCTAGGACACATCAACGGTAAATACCATCGGGCCCACGCTTGAAAAGCAATGGTTCATCCCAGTAATACTGTTTAAGATCATGGAAGAATTTCTTCTTTTGTTGGTATGTGAGATCTGGTGGAAGTACCCCGACAACTAAATAGTTGACTATGTCAGCGTACCATGGTAGAGTTGTTTGCGCACATATTTCTTCCACTATTTCTTCTTGGATTTGTTCGTCTAAAGTCAAGGAGGATATCTCACTTTATAATTGGGCTATAAGGCGTTTATCAGGGAAATCATTGTTAATTTGTATTTGGTCTGGTTTAATTCCTTCCATACATGATAAGTGGTCTGCTACTACATTGTCAGTTCCTTTCTTATCCTTAATTTCTAAATCAAACTCTTGTAGCAAAAAGATCCATTTTAGTAATCTAGGTTTTGCGTCCTTTTTACTTAGAAGGTATCTAATGGCGGCGTGATCGGTATAAATGATGATTTTAGCTCCTACTTGGTTAGAACAAAATTTATCAAGTGCGAATACGACTGTTAAGAGTTATTTCTCCGCGGTGGCGTAGTTCATCTGAGCAGGGTCTAGATTTTTACTTGTGTAGTATATTGCGTGAAGTTTCTTATTTTCTCTTTGTCCTAAGACTGCGCCTACAGCGTAATCACTTGCATCACACATAATCTCAAATGGTAATGTCCAATCTGGTGGTTGCATGATGGGAGCAATGATAAAATGTGTTTTTGAGTGTTTCAAATGCTTTTAAACAGTCTTCGTCAAAGATAAACTCAACATCCTTCATTAGTAGACCGGTCAACGACTTAGGGATCTTGGAAAAGTCCTTAATGAATCATCGGTAAAAACCGGCGTATCCTAAGAAACTTCTTATTTCTTTCACAATTTTAGGTGGTTGAAGGTCTTTTATTACTTCTATCTTTGCTTTATCTACCTCGATGCATCTGTTAGATATCACATGTCCTAAAACGATCCCCTGTCGGACCATAAAATGACACTTTTCCAAATTAAGTACGAGATTCACTTTCACGCATCTCTCGAGTACCATCTCTAAGTTAGATAAACATCCTTCAAAGCTTTGTCCGCATACGGAGAAATCATCCATAAACACTTTCATGACTTCGTCAATGAAATCGGCAAAAATCTCCATCATACATCGTTGAAATGTCGTTGGAGTGTTTCATAGACTGAACAACATATGACGATAAGCGAATGTTCCGTAGGGGCATGTGAACATTGTCTTTTCTTGGTCGTCTGGGTGAATAGGGATTTGGAAAATTCTGAGTAACCATCTAGTTAGCAAAACTAAGAATGTTTGGCTAATCTTTACAACATTTGATCGATGAAGGGTAAAGGAAAATGGTCTTTCCGGGTAGCTTTGTTCAGTTTTCGGTGCATACATATTGAAGGACTTATTCCTTTCAGATAAGATATGTTGTAGCCTAATGCAGAGGGTTATTTTCTTAAGACGTCTAAAAGTTTTTCGGTCTCGAGTTATCCTAAGTCTGCATTTACTATAACTGGCCTTTTAAGTTAAGAATCTAGGAATTTGTATCTAAGATTATTGGGTAATGCTTTGAGTTCTAGAGCGGGTTTCTTTGGGCATGGCATATGGTCTGGTGTAAGAGCTAAGCATTCATTTAGACTTTCGTCTCGATAGGGTTCTTTCCAATCATCATCTTCGAAGATCAGAGGAGATGGGATTTTCATTATATCAGAATAGGTAGTCTTTTCTTTTTCCATTTCCCGCCTGCACTCGTCAATGACGTCTATAAGGTAGCAAGTATCGTCTATGGCTGGAGCTTGGAGGAATTGGGTTAAAATGAATTCGAATTTATCTTCTCCTAATTCAAATGTTAGCCTGCCTTTCTTCACATCTATGATAGCTCCGATTGTGGCTAAAAATGGTCTTCCGAGTATGATAGGAGTCGTAGCATCTTCCTTGATATCCATAATCATGAAATCAATTGGGATGTAGAACTGGCCTATCCGTACAGAAGCGTTCTCTAGAATACCAACCGAGATTTTTACTGAGCGATCAGCTAGTTGAACTGACATCTTGGTTGGTCTTAGTTGTCCCATATCGAGCTTCTTGAAAATTGATAATGGCATAACACTTATACTGGCTCCTAAATTGCATAGAGCTTTGTCTATGATGAACTTTCCTATTACACAAGGAATAGAGAAACTTCCTCGATCCTTCAGTTTAGGAGGCATGTTGTTTTGGATAATTGCGTTACACTCAGCAACAAGTGTAATTGTTTAATTCTCCTCGATTTTCTTTTTGTTAAATAAGATCTCTTTTAGAAATTTAGCATATGAGGGCATCTAAGTAATAACTTCTCTAAAGGGTATCGTAATGTTTAACTGTTTCAGAAGCTCTACGAATTTCTTGAACTGTCCCATAGTTTTAGAATTTGTTAACCGTTGGGGGTACGGAATTGGTAGTTTATATGGTGGTGGAGGTACATAAGGTCTTTCTTTTTCCTCGACCTCTTGTTCTTTGGCTTATTTTTCCTATGGTCTATCATTCTTCTCAATTGATTTCTCAGGTTGTTAGTACATGGTTGGGTTTTCGGTTCTAGGATCGGCAGGTTCGTCCAATTCTTTTCCGCATCTTAGTATAACTGCATTTGCATGACCTTTAGGATTTGGTTATGGCTGTCCAGGAAATGTTCCAGCTAGGGCAGTGGTGGATGCTTGTTGTTGGGTTACTTGAGAGATTTGGGTTTCTAACATCTTATTATGAGTAGCTAAAGCATCTACCTTGTTCACCAATTGTTTGATCTGCTCACTAGTATGGATGTTTTGGTTCAGGAATTCCTTGTTTGTTTGAGTTTGTGTAGCTATGATGTTTTCCATCATCAATTCAAGTTTGGATTTCCTAGGAGCATTTGTATTGTGTGCGGAAGGTTTTTGGTATCCCGATGGTACATCTGGTGCTTGGTTAGGCGCATGCAAGGTATTATTGTTCTTGTAAGAGAAATTTGGATGATTCTTCCATCTTGGGTTGTAGGTATTAGAATAAGGATTCCCTTTAGCATAGTTCACCTGATCTATGGTTAATTCGGCAAGAAGTTGACATTCTGGTGGTGTGTGTCTCGGGATTCCACAAATTTCACAATTTGGAGTTACGACAGCCACGGTGGCTGGTGGTGTTATGGTCAAGTTATCGATCTTCTGGAATATGGCATCCATATTAGCATTTACGTGATTTAAAATTCTCACTTCATACATTCCCCCCTTTGTAACGCCCGAAAATCTAAATTTAATTATTTAATCATTTATTTAATTAATTTAGAAAATTTGGAGAGTTTGGGTTAATTTGAGAATTTTGGAGAAAATGAGTATTTTTATATAATAAGGATAAATAATGTTTTATTATACTATTTTATTTTTATTATTAAAAATATGTTAAAGAAAAGGGTAAGATGGTCCTTTTGGGAAATCATGAGGGTAATATGGGAAAAGGCTAAGCTGGGATATATATCCAAAGAAGAGAATACAATCAGTTTCTCATATTTTGTTTTCTATCGTGTTTTGGAAGTGCTCTGAAGAAAGAGGAACTCAGAGTCAGGAGGCTGTGGAGAACCCAAGAGAAGCGTGTAAAGCGTCGAAATTCTCTAAGGTATGGGGAGTTTTCATAATCTATGATAAATGTTTAGGAATTGGAATATGAATGGATTAGAATGGTATGAGTTTTAGGGGTTTTTGGGGTTTTGAGTTAGGTTGAGTTTTATGAGAAATCTTGATGAATTAGAGTGATTGGAATAAGTTATAATCATATATTTGTTTGTATAATTGTTGTCTTGATGTTGTTGAGGTTTAATTGATGTTTTTGAATGGTTTTTGAGTGTTATGATGTGAAACCCGTAATGAGGTTTGGGGGCTTTTGGTGTTGGGACTGTCTGCAATTGTATAGCAGAGAACTGCTGGAAAACGTGCGTTAACCGGTTAACGCTATGGGTTAACCGGTTAACCATTGCAATATTTGGGAAATTCTGGAAATTCGTCGATGTTAACCGGTTAATGCTATGGGTTAACCGGTTAACACTGTTGGGACAACAAATTTTATTTTCTTTAAAAATTCATATCTTTTAAACCGTAAGTCCGATTCGCATTCCGTTTGAAGCGTCGGGACGAGTACAAAATGAACTTTATTTTGATGAATAGAAACGGGGAAAATGCAACAGTTTTGATAAATGAATTTGTGAAATAACCTTATAATTATCTCATAAATTACCGGGTACGGGTTAATTCTTGATGTGTCAGAGTGGTTAGGAAACCAGTGTTCAGGGTGTAATGTCATGATGATATATATGAATATTTGATGATTGTTTTGCTGATTGAAATGAATGATGCGAATTATTTTTGGTGAATTTTTCGATGTAGCGCATCATTGCATTTCATAACATTCACGGTGGGGCTTTGGCCTATTTATTTGCTTCAATCCCATTGTGTGGATTGAAGTGTCTCGATGATTATGGTGTGCTCCCTTGTGGAGGGTTGATGGTCATGTATCCATCTTATGGTGTGCTCCCTTGTGGAGGGTTGATGGTCATGTATCCATCTTTTGGTGAAAATTGTACCACATGCATATTGCATATCAGGATGTAGAATTGCATATTTTGGATGAATTTCATGATTGTGTTGGTGTTAATTGAGTTCATGATGGTGTTGTGGTTGTTGCTGAATTTTGTAATTGACGATGTTATGTTATGTGTACTAATTTATTTATGATTCTATATTCTTATAAGTTTATGATATATTATGATTACTCACCCTGCCTGCTTGGAAACGTTGCCTCCTTCGTGGGTAACTTGCAGATGTCGAAGAATAGTCCTGCAGTGCAATAGGAGTAATTCATGAGTCTCGGAGCGTGCTTTAGTGTTCTTTTGAAGTGGTTATGGTTTATGTGTCCTGCTCTGTGTCATGTAACACTGGGATGGGTTTTATTCTGTTAACTGTTTCAGTTATGTTATCATTGGATAAATGTTTTTCCTATTTATATGATGTTAAATTCAGGATGGTGAAAATTATACTTATGAGGTTTTGAATTTTGAAGTTAAATTCCGCTGTGAAATGCTTATGATATTTTGACGTTGATTAACCCGTGTTACGAGACAGGACACTGTTGTGTATTTTTGTTGAAAATGTGATACCCTTTTAGACGATTACTCTGATAATATTTGAATATTATGTTTGGGGTAGAAGGGTGTTACATTAGTGGTATCAGAGCAGGTCGGTCTGTCCGGCCAAGTCTTGTTGTTGTCAGTCAGTTGTCAAGTCGTTATTTATTTAACGATTATTCTCTTCTGATATGGTAAGTGTTGTGCAGAATGGCAGGAAACAACTCGCGCGCTCTCGCTGATGCTATTGCAGCTCTTGCTCAGACTGCTGCTCGAAACAATGCGCATGATGAGTTTCGTGCATTGGAGAAATTCCAGAGGAATAATCCACCTGTGTTTGAAGGAACTCATGACCCGACGAGGGCACAAAAGTGGCTCAAGGCAATTGAGAAGATTTTCAGAGTGATGGCGTGTGCTGACGCGCAGAAAGTTCAATTCGGAACTCATATGTTGTCCGAGGAAGCTGAAGACTGGTGGGATAATACCCGTCAGTGTCTCGAGGATGAGGCTGTTGTGGTGACTTGGACTGTGTTTAAGGCGGAGTTCCTTAAGAAGTATTTTCCAGAAGATGCTCGTGGTAAGTTGGAGACAGAATTCCTTGAACTGAAGCAAGGAAACTTGACTGTGGCAGAGTATGCTGCCAAATTTGAAAGGCTGGTGAAGTTTTGTCCTCACTACAACAGGGTAGATGCTGAACTTTCCAAGTGTCTTAAGTTTGAGAATGGGCTGAGACCTGAAATTAAGCAGGGAATTGGATGCCAACAAATTCACAAGTATGCAGAGTTGGTGGATAAGAGCCGTATTTATGATGAGGACAGTCGAGCTCGGTCAGCTCACTATAAACAGCTGAGCGAGAAGAAAGGCAAGAGTCAGTATAGAGGAAAACCTTATGTGACTACTGGTGATAAGGGGAAGCAGAAGGCATATGATGAGAAGAAGCAAAGTAGGGGAGCTGCTAATGTACCTGTTAAGTGTTACAAGTGTGGAGAGGCAGGTCATAAGGCCGATGTGTGTACCACCAGAATTGTGAAATGTTACCGTTGTGGCAAGCTTGGGCATAAGGTGAGTGATTGTCCTAATGAAGGCCCAACCTGTTACAATTGTGGTGATCAGGGGCATATCAGCACCCAATTCCAGAAACCAAAGAAGAATGCTGCTACTACTCAGAATGCTAGAAGAGTGTTTGCATTAGCTGGTTCAGAAGCTCCAAAGAAGGACAACTTGATCAGAGGTACCTGTTTTATTAATATTGAGTTGATTGCTATTATTGACACTGGAGATACACATTCATTTATTTCTCTTGAGTGTGCTAATAGATTGGGTTTAAAGTTGTCTAATATGAATGGTAATATGATAATAGAGACTCCTGCTAATGGTTCTGTGACTACCATGCTTGTCTGTTTGAAATGTCCTTTGACAATTTTCGAGAAGAATTTTGTGATGGATTTGGTGTGCCTACGATTACACCAAATCGATGTTATCCTTGGTATGAACTGGTTGGAATTCAATTATGTTCATATTAACTGTTATAGTAAAACGGCGCAGTTCCCTGATTTGAGCGGGAATGGTGAGTTGATGTTTTTATCTGCTAAGCAAGTGGAGGAGCTTGTTTTAGATGAAGCTTTGATGTTTGCAGTGTCTACCTCATTACAAGTTGATGATAAGACTGTCAGTGCAGAGTTGCCTATGGTTTGTGAATTTCAAGATGTGTTTCCTGGTGATATAAGTGATTTACCACCGGAACGTGAGATTGATTTTTCTGTGGACTTAGTACCGGGTACGAGTCCTGTCTCGATGGCTCCTTATAGAATGTCGACTTAAGAGTTGAATGAGTTGAAGAAACAATTAGAAGAATTGTTAGAGAAGAGGTTCATTAGACCCAGTGTTTCTCCTTGGGGTGCTCCGGTGTTGCTTGTTAAGAAGAAGGATGGTAGTATGAGATTGTGTGTCGATTATCGACAGTTGAATAAAGTGACTATCAAGAATAAGTACCCACTTCCGAGGATCGATGATTTGATGGATCAACTAGTAGGTGCTTGTGTCTTTAGTAAAATTGATCTGAGGTCTGGTTATCATCAGATTAGAGTTAAAGTTGAAGATATTCCGAAGACAGCTTTCAGGACGAGATATGGGCCTTATGAGTATACGGTGATGCCGTTTGGGGTTTCTAATGCGCCTGGTGTGTTTATGGAATATATGAATAGAATCTTTCATGAGTATCTGGATAAGTTCGTGGTGGTTTTCATAGATGATATCTTGGTATATTCTAAATCAGAAGAGGAACATGCCGAGCATTTGAGAGTTGTGTTGCAAGTGTTGAGAGAAAAGAAATTGTTTGCTAAATTATCTAAGTGTGAATTTTGGCTAAGGGAAGTGAGTTTCCTCGGCCATGTAATTTCAAGTGGTGGAATTTCAGTGGATCCTTCAAAGATTGAGGCGATATTGCAGTGGGATACTCCGAAGTCAGCTACAGAAATTTGTAGTTTTCTTGGGTTGGTTGGTTACTATCGTAAGTTCATTGAAGGTTTTTCTAAGATAGCTTTACCGTTGACGCAATTGACTAGGAAGGGTCAAGCGTATGTGTGGGATGTTGCTTGTGAAGAGAGTTTCATAGAACTGAAGAAAAGATTAACGACCGCGCCAGTGTTGGTCTTACCAAATCCAGATGAGTCCTTTGTAGTTTATTGCGATGCTTCCAAGATGGGTCTTGGTGGAGTTTTGATGCAGGATAATAAGGTGGTTGCTTATGCTTCTAGACAGTTAAGAGTTCATGAGAGGAACTATCCTACTCACGACTTAGAGTTAGCAGCTGTGGTGTTTGTGCTTAAGATTTGGAGGCACTACTTGTTTGGTTCGAAATTTGAAGTATTCAGTGATCACAAAAGTTTAAGGTACTTGTTTGACCAGAAAGAGTTAAATATGAGACAGAGGCGGTGGCTTGAATTATTGAAAGATTTTGATTTTGATTTGAATTACCATCCGGGTAAGGCAAATGTTGTGGCTGATGCTTTGAGTAGGAAGTCGTTGCATATTTCAATGCTTATGGTGAAAGAATTGGAAATGATCGAGCAATTCAGAGATATGAGCTTGTTGTGTGAAACTACTGCTGATAGTGTGAAATTGGGGATGTTAAAGCTGACCAGTGAGATTTTGGAAGAGATTCGTAAGGGTCAGAAATCTGATTTGAAATTAGTCGATCAATTAATGTTGGTTGATTAAGGTAATGCAGGTGACTTTCGAGTTGATGAAGATGGAGTTTTAAGATTCCGAGATAGAGTATGTGTTCCAGATATTGCGGGAACTAAGAAGAGTATTTTAGAAGAGGGGCACAAGAGTCGACTGAGTATTCATCCTGGAGCTACGAAGATGTATCAGGATTTACGCAGATTGTTTTGGTGGCCGGGTATGAAAAGAGACATTGTTGAATTTGTATATGCTTGTTTGACGTGTCAGAAGTCAAAGATAGAACATCAGAGACCTTCAGGTATGATGCAACCATTGAACGTTCCTGAGTGGAAATGGGATAGTATTTCCATGGATTTCGTGACTGGGTTACCTAAGACTGCTAGAGGTAATGATTCGATTTGGGTAATTGTTGATCGGTTAACTAAGTCGGCACATTTCTTGCCAATGAGGATTAACCATTCCATGCAAAGGTTAGCTGAGATTTATATTGAGGAAATTGTGAAGTTTCATGGTGTGCCTTCAAGTATTGTATCAGATAGAGATCCGCGGTTTACATCGAGGTTTTGGAAGAGTTTATAGGATGCCTTGGGTACTAAGTTGAGGATGAGTTCTGCTTATCACCCTCAAACGGATGGTCAGACGGAAAGAACAATCCAATCTTTAGAAGATTTGCTGAGAGCTTGTGTATTAGATCAATGAGGGTCTTGGGATAGTCATTTGCCGTTGGTCGAGTTTACGTACAATAACAGTTTTCATGCTAGTATCGGGATGGCTCCATATGAGGCGTTGTATGGTAGACGTTGTCGTACTCCGTTATGTTGGTATGAGTCAGGAGAGAGTTTGGTGCTTGGGCCAGAGATTGTCCAAGAAACGACTGAAAAGATAAAAATGATTCAGGAAAGGATGAAAACGTCGCAGAGTCGTCAAAAGAGTTATCACGATAAAAGAAGGAAAGCACTTGAGTTCCAAGAGGGAGATCATGTGTTCTTAAGAGTTACTCCTATGACTGGTGTGGGAAGAGCTTTGAAATCTAAAAAGCTCACTCCACGTTTCGTCGGTCCGTATCAGATTATGCAGAGGATAGGGGAAGTGGCCTATCGGGTGGCTTTACCTCCCTCTCTTGCGAATTTACATGATGTATTCCATGTATCACAGTTGAGGAAGTACATTCCGGACCCGTCGCATGTAATTCAGATAGATGATGTTCAGGTGAGAGATAATCTGACGGTTGAAGTTTTACCAGTAAGGATTGATGGTAGGGAATTGAAGCGACTTCGAGGTAAGGAAATTGCTTTAGTGAAGGTATTGTGGGGAGGACCAGCTGGAGAAAGTTGGACTTGGGAGCGGGAAGATCAGATGAGGGAGTCGTATCCGACTCTATTTACTTCAGGTAATTTTCGAGGACGAAAATTCTTTAAGTAGGGGAGAGTTGTAACGCCCGAAAATCTAAATTTAATTATTTAATCATCTATTTAATTAATTTAGAAAATTTGGAGAGTTTGGGTTAATTTGAGAATTTTGGAGAAAATGAGTATTTTTATATAATAAGGATAAATAGTGTTTTATTATACTATTTTATTTTTATTATTAAAAATATGTTAAAGAAAAGGGTAAGATGGTCCTTTTGGGAAATCATGAGGGTAATATGGGAAAAGGCTAAGCTGGGATATATATCCAAAGAAGAGAATACGATCAGTTTCTCATATTTTGTTTTCTATCGTGTTTTGGAAGTGCTCTGAAGAAAGAGGAACTCAGAGTCAGGAGGCTGTGGAGAACCCAAGAGAAGCGTGTAAAGCGTCGAAATTCTCTAAGGTATGGGGAGTTTTCATAATCTATGATAAATGTTTAGGAATTGGAATATGAATGGATTAGAATGGTATGAGTTTTAGGGGTTTTTGGGGTTTTGAGTTAGGTTGAGTTTTATGAGAAATCTTGATGAATTAGAGTGATTGGAATGAGTTATAATCATATATTTGTTTGTATAATTGTTGTCTTGATGTTGTTGAGGTTTAATTGATGTTTTTGAATGGTTTTTGAGTGTTATGATTTGAAACCCGTAATGGGGTTTGGGGGTTTTTGGTGTTGGGACTGTCTGCAATTGTATAGCAGAGAACTGCTGGAAAACGTGCGTTAACCGGTTAACGCTATGGGTTAACCGGTTAACCATTGCAATATTTGGGAAATTCTGGAAATTCGTCGGCGTTAACCGGTTAACGCTATGGGTTAACCGGTTAACGCTATGGGTTAACCGGTTAACACTGTTGGGACAACAAATTTTATTTTCTTTAAAAATTCATATCTTTTAAACCGTAAGTCCGATTCGCATTCCGTTTGAAGCGTCGGGACGAGTACAAAATGAACTTTATTTTGATGAATAGAAACGGGGAAAATGAAACAGTTTTGATAAATGAATTTGTGAAATAACCTTATAATTATCTCATAAATTACCGGGTACGGGTTAATTCTTGATGTGTCAGAGTGGTTAGGAAACCAATGTTCAGGGTGTAATGTCATGATGATATATATGAATATTTGATGATTGTTTTGCTGATTGAAATGAATGATGCGAATTATTTTTGGTGAATTTTTCGATGTAGCGCATCATTTCATTTCATAACATTCACGGTGGGGCTTCGGCCTATTTATTTGCTTCAATCCCATTGTGTGGATTGAAGTGTCTCGATGATTATGGTGTGCTCCCTTGTGGAGGGTTGATGGTCATGTATCCATCTTATGGTGTGCTCCCTTGTGGAGGATTGATGGTCATGTATCCATCTTTTGGTGAAAATGGTACCACATGCATATTGCATATCAGGATGTAGAATTGCATATTTTGGATGAATTTCATGATTGTGTTGGTGTTAATTGAGTTCATGATGGTGTTGTGGTTGTTGCTGAATTTTGTAATTGACGATGTTATGTTATGTGTACTAATTTATTTATGATTCTATATTCTTATAAGTTTATGATATATTATGATTACTCACCCTGCCTGCTTGGAAACGTTGCCTCCTTCGTGGGTAACTTGCAGATGTCGAAGAATAGTTCTGCAGTGCAATAGGAGTAATTCATGAGTCTCGGAGCGTGCTTTAGTGTTCTTTAGAAGTGGTTATGGTTTATGTGTCCTGCTCTGTGTCATGTAACACTGGGATGAGTTTTATTCTGTTAACTGTTTCAGTTATGTTATCATTGGATAAATGTTTTTCCTATTTATATGATGTTAAATTCAGGATGGTGAAAATTATACTTATGAGGTTTTGAATTTTGAAGTTAAATTCCGCTGTGAAATGCTTATGATATTTTGACGTTGATTAACCCGTGTTACGGGACAGGACACTGTTGTGTATTTTTGTTGAAAATGTGATACCCTTTTAGACGATTACTCTGATAATATTTGAATATTATGTTTGGGGTAGAAGGGTGTTACACCCTTAGTTTGGTTCTTCTTTACATGTGTTCTTTCTCCTCCCATTGGCAATGATTTTGAGCCATGTTTTCAATGAGGTTATAGGCTTCTTCGAATGGTTTATCCATAAGAGCGTCACCCGCGGAAGCGTCTATCGTCATCCTAGTGTTCTATAGAAGTACATTATAGAAGGTAATGATGGTTACCCAATTTTCAAACCCATGGTGTGGACATAATCTTAATAGATCCTTGTATCTTTCCCACGCTTCATAAAGTGATTCAGCATCTTTCTGTCGAAATCCGTTAATCTTAGCTCTCATCATATCTGTATTGCTTGGCGGGAAATAACGTGATAGGAAGACTTTCTTCAGTTTTGCCCATGTTGTGACAGAGTTGGTGGGTAGAGATTGTGACCATGCCCAAGCTCTATCTCTTAATGAGAACGAAAAAAGTCTCAACCTTATTGTGTCTTAGGTTACACCATTTGCTTTTACGGTATCTGTGTATTGCACAAACTTCGTCAGACTTTCATTTGGATCGTCCGTAGGATTTCCAGAAAACTGGTTTTGTTGTATAGCTTGCAACAATGAAGGTTTCAATTCAAAATTGTTTCGGGTAATGGCTGGTGCGACAATATTGTTATACGGTTCTTGTTGATTAGGAGTCGTATAGAACTTGAGTGAACGTGGTGCTTCTCCGTTTTCGGCCATGAATAGTTCTTTAACTGGTTCTGGTATAACATTTTTCAGGAAAAAGGGCTTCGTTGGTCTGGAGTTCTAAGTCTTCGCCCTGGGAGTGAGTAATAGGCATACAATCGAAAAAGGAAAGGTAAATTTGTTGCCTTAGTCTAGACGGTGCAATAATGAATTGGACTATTGACTAAATCTAAGTCTCCGACAACGGCGCCAAAAACTTGATCGCGACTATCTGAGTCTAACGGTTGCTAACAGCAAGTGCACAGTCTATCGCATAGTGATAAAATATATCGATCCCACAGAGACTCGATAATCAACCTAACACTATCGGGTGTTACTATTTTTAGCTAAGCTAAGTGATATTTTAGTTTTAAAGGGGAGAGAAAATAATAATTCTAGATTAAATTAAATTAATGATAAGGACATCGATATGTAATTGGATCGCCTTCGCGAATTCAACAAAGGATCGACTTATTAAGGTTTGTTAAATTATCTTTCCGTAGAAACTATCGGTTTAAAATTCGTTAACTCACACTCTCGTGGTCTTGCTTATTACTATACTCCTAAGTTCAATTGAGCGCTCTCGCTGTGTCAATTCAAGTTAGAAATACTTTTTGGAAACCTAGAGGTTCTAATTGGTTTTAAAGTGCTTCCGCTGTATTTAAAACAATGCTCGATTTCAGCTATCCGATTACAATTTCACACTCCCGTGGTCTTAATCCTAACCTTTTATACTTTCTTACTCTCGTAACAAAAGTTGTTCATAATAAGAAATCGAAACAAAAAAGTAACTTAATTTAAAGTCTTATCCTAGTTTTATTGAATTCGTTCTGGTTAGACAATCACATACCAATTAAAGGTTTAGCCAAACATATTAAATAAATGCGAAGAAAGATAGAAGAAGAATTGCATAAAAATAAATGACATACTAATTAAATGGTAAAACATTAAAATATAGAAACCTGGCTGAAATATTCTTGATCAACCGATCTTGCAGAAACTTAGACTAAAATGAATATTTAGTGGCTAGAAAGAGTTAAATGCCGATAGCTTCCTAAAGATGGAGGCTATCACTTTGGTTTGGTAATGGAAAAATAAACAATACTGAAAATAGAAACTCTGAACTTCTAATGATAATTTGGCAGCAATTTGGTGCAAAAACGAAGCTCCCGTTGCAATTGATGGATACTGCTATTTATAGCTTCTACAACTTAGGTTTGTTGAGAAATTGAAGGAGTAAACTTTGCTTGGGCCTTGACTATTGAAGTTGGACTGAAGTTGAGTAGGGTAGAGGAAATTTCTATGTTGAATGAGAAGAAAGCACGCAACGACTATCTGTTTTGACTAAACTGATGCGTATTTAGGTTTATGGAAAATAGCTTGTGACAATCAACTTGGCTTTGGGACGGTCATCTTGGCTTTGTGATGGTCGTCCCACTCCTGTGACAGTTGTCCCACAGGTAAAACACAAAATTCTTTATTTCGGCTTCTATTTTTCCTCATTTCTTGTCCTATATGTTTCATTTTCACTATTTTCTTCCAAAAGTCAGGTGTAGTCAAATACCTGCAAAATAAACACAATTCTCGCGTAATATCGCTCAAAACAATTAACTTAATAACTTAAATGATCGGAAACTATACTAAATAATCGATACAAATTCGAGTTATCACTTACTATATCTAGAACCGGTTTCCAAGTCTCCTTTGATCTAGGATTTTCTCCTATAGGAATCCCAAGATAGATGAATGAGATGGATCCTACCTTATAATTGAGAACTCTGTTTGCATCTCGGAGTCAACACTCAGAGATTTTAATCCATATGAGGCAACTTATTTGGAAATTAACTTTCAATCCCGACATCATTTCAAACAAGGCCAGATTTTCCTTTATACACCTTATATTCCCCCACTTCTTTTCTCCAATGATTAATGTGTCGTCCGCATATTGGAGATGAGTAAAACTATAATTTCCTTTATCACATTTATGCCCATCAAAATTTCCAAGTTCAATAACTTTTTTCATGAGTAGATTGAAGCCTTATGCTATTAAGAGAAAAAGGTAAGGGGACAACGAATGCCCTTGTCAAAGACCTCTACCCATCTTAACCTACGATGTAGGGCTTCCGTTAACCAACCCTAAAACCATACACATTTTCAAACATTCTAATATCCATCTCCTCCATTTCTCATGGAACTCCATTTTTGGCCATCACATTTTCTAAAAAGTTCCAATCCACTGAGTCGTAAGCCTTTTCAAAGTCTACCTTGAACAAAATTGCTTCCTTTTTCTTTCTTTTTGCATCATCCATGATTTCATTTAAGATTAGAATATTGTCTATGACCCTGATGAAATATTGTCTATGTCCATTTTTGGAATTAACATAATGAAAGATGAGTCTGTCCCTTTGATCATCTGCCCATACCAATGGAACTCTTCGATGACCCTGATGAAATCAACTTTAACATCTACCCAAAATTCCTTCACAAATCCAATGTTCACTCCGTCATGACCTGGGTTTTTGAACTATCACAATCCCACACCACACTATATATTTCTTCTTCTGCGAATTCTTTAATCAACTCCTTCATCTCCAGCTCAGGAATTTGTTTAAATTTTAGATTTGCATCAATGATTCCAGAGCTTCTTGCCTTGAAAATCGTTGTTGAAAGTGCTCATACATTTCCTTATGTATTTCTTCCACTCCTTCCAACCTATTTCCATTTACTTCGAGGAACAATATTTCATTCTCCCTTCTCCGGCCTTTTATTAATATAGCCATGGAAGTATTTGAAATTTGCATTTTTAGCTTCAAAATGAAAATTTATGACTCTCATTGAAACATTGTGCTAACTCTCTTCTCCCACGCCGATTTTTCTCAAATGGTTTACAGTACACATGGTTTTAGGAATGCCATAATGGCTTCCCCATGCATTGATTAGTAATTCTTGATCTAATACTTTTATGATTCAACAATCATTCTACATTTGTATCTATCCACAATAACTTTTAGAATATAAATAAAAATTGAATTTAATTGATATTCATTAACGGTATAAAGTAATTTACACTATCAGTTAATTATTCTCATTAAATATTTTTTATTGAAGTTTCACTTTTTATTAGCGTTTATAAAATATTAATGATTGTAATGCATTAATAGACACTAACAACGCATAATAATTAATCTCATACATATTTTAAAGTCAAAAGATGAAAATTTAAAATGAACAAATATTGCAACAATCATTTTAGCTATAAAATATTAAAAATAAAATGGCCAAATAGTTAATTAACTATTGAATTTCAAAACTTAACAATTTTAGCATTTTGATTCCTAATATATTATATTTTAAATAAAAATACTACAATTGAGTCTACAAAAATTTGAAATTATTATTAATATTATCACGTAGTATAATCTTGGACATGGTAAACATACAACTTTTTTCATACACGACTTGTAATTAGTCAAAGATTACTAACATGTTCACACTCTAAAATTATATAATTCAAGTTCAACTCCCTACCAAAATTACCAACTTGAAATCAAAATATACAATACCAAAGTCCAACCGTTTTGGTGGTTCAACACTTCAACGGTTCAACCCACTCAAATTCATCTTGACCCATCCACCTCTAAACAATATTAATTTTTCAAACAATAACTAACTATCATACAAAACGATGAATCTAACTCTTGATTGCCATCTCATCTACCTCATAAAACTCAAGTTTGATTGCATTTAACGCACACTCTTGAAACTTCAAATCATTTTTCTCACGTGTTACTGTTCACTACCATTCCATTACCGACGGAAATTCTTAGCCACCCAAATTCTCTGCAGTTTGCCATCTAATCTCTAAGTGACATGATTGATTGTGATTGCTTTCCCCACCTTAGACCTTATAACTTATAACAATCACATTTTATTTTAGATCTAATATGTGTACGTATCTTTGTGTATCTCCAACACCAACTCACAAAGGACAATTAAGTAGATAGACAAAAATAAGTACAACCAATAATAACAAATAACAATCACAACTAAACTATACCAAACAATCTAATAGATAAAGATTTCGCCATACAAATTTAAAATCTACGTATAAATGAAGTTTCAAACAATTAAATTAAAGAAAATAAAGAAATAACTCTGATATCTATCCACATAGTTTGACCCAAAAGATGTTTAAATATTTTTGGGAGAGGACAAAAATTATTGGAGAATGCTCGTGAGATAACTTGTGAAGTATTCAAACTGTTTTGAGAGGTTCAAATTGGTATCGGGAATAAGTGTAAAATTTTTAGAAACAAGTTTTTCGGGTTTAACTGTTAACTAATTCTTTGGAGGCTGCTCCGGAATTTCTATCTTGCGGAATAGGAAATATTTCTTTTAAGATTTTGGGTTTCCGTTGGATACAATCTAAGAAGAAAGTCCACTTGGGATTTCATCCATAATTCATAAAAAACTTTCGTTATGAAAGCGAAGGAAGTTATCTATAGGGGTAGGGTATAGGGGATGGGGTGACATTAATGTAAACTTACAGGAAATGTAAATGAAATAGAAAGGGGTTTTTTATGTATAAAAAGACTTTTAATGTAAAATTATTGAAAATATATAAAATGGTAGAACACATACGTATAATTTTTCCCCACTCATTTCTCAAGACGTGGGTACTTAGAGTTTATAGATATGTGTGTATAATTGCAGACCCCTTTCAAAATGAACCTAAGTATCCTTATATACTACTCAACAATAACTGTCTGAAGATGGTATACTACTCTTAGAATGACACGTCCCAAGACTATGCAGCAGTTTCCTTCTATGTGTTCCCACATGTTTATGCATAACCGTCGATGTAGACGCAGTTCCGACCTTGTGATACCATTTGAATTTCTTAAATGCTTTGCTAGGCGCCAAAAATTGACTATCCTCATCGAGGTCTTCGATGTCGACCATGTTAAGATAACATGTTTTATCGTATTGTCCATTGCAGTGATGAACTCCACATGTGGCATCCAAGTCAACATTGTTTCCGTTATAGTGATGACCTCCACATGTGGTAATTGAGTCGACATTGCTTTCATTGTAGTGATGAACTTCAACCTTAGCCAAAATAACATTGTATTTAATTTCACTAAGTACCCAAGTTCTTCACCACGTCATTCGAGATTGCCACCTTCGACCGATACCACTCTATGTGACTTCCGACCTTGAGTCATATTGATCCTTGTGTGGACTCACTTTATTTTTCCCTTCTACATGGAATACTTATGGCTAATCTCATTAGTACTTTCCATTTATAGTCAATTCTAAAATTCCAATGTAACAAATGGCCCCCCAAAAGGCCATGTTTCGATTTGCAACAAACAAGAGAGACATGGCCTTTTTTATTTCAATTTTTAGACGTTGTTTCATTTATGCTGACATCATCATTACCTCTTTACGACACGTTGTCATTGTGCATGAGATTCGCTCAGAATCGCATCATCACTCCTACTTCCCAAGAAGACGTGGGTTTTCACGTTTCTATAACTGCTCCCACTCCCCATTAATGCAGTGCTTTGAAAATCCATAAAACCCTATAATCAGTCTCATGCGGCTGCTAGGTTTCTGATCCACCAATTGTGACTAACACTGCACAACCAACTGTTGTGACTAACAACACTGTACAACTACCTGTTGTGACTGACAACCACTAAGACACGCAATCCTAGTCTTCCTAAAGCTTCTGACCTCATTGGTCCTTTAGGGAATACAAACAACTGTTTGTAAAAGGGTTTTGTTTACAATTAAGTGCTTCTTCATAAGCTGGGTAAACACGTTGAAAATCAATGGATTAAAATATAAACTATACATAAATTATGAATATTACATTGTATTATGGTTCAGTATTGTGTGAAGTCTTCTTTAGCAGAGCAGCAACAACTGCAACCATTGTCACTTCTTTCTTCATGCGACCATATCCTTATATAGCCAAAAATATATCCGTTAGAGGGCATATAGATAATTCTTAAATGATTTGGCTATTGCAGGAATGTCGTTATGGCAGGGATGAAAATCATACAACCACATTCGTCCTTTTCCATAAAATCAGGATAGTGGATGAGTATTGGAATAAAGCTTTTTTGTATTGTGTACTTTTCCCTCGTAAACATTAACCAAATTTTTTGTACTTCAGATGTTTCTGATTCTGAGATAATTGAAGCATGAGTATAAGAATAGATAGTTGGGTCTTCAGAATCTTAAGTCTTCAGAGTCTTTAGAACTTTTTTCTACAGAACCTTATATTCAAAATCTTTAGCACTTAGTCTCTAGAAACTTTAGTCTCTAGAAACTTTAGTCTTCAGAAACCTTAAGTCTTCAGAATCTTCAGAACTTCGTTCGGTAGAACCTTGTCTTTACGATTCTTCTGCACTTAGTTCTCAAAAGATAACGACTTCGGAAGCTTAACAGACTTCAAAAGTAGAATATCAGAATCACACATATAATACATAATCCAAGAGAGCATTGCAACAACAAAATAATGTCATCTTAGAATCTATCTGAATGTGATCAGATACAGATGCAACCTTCCTTCTTTGGAACAAAAGCGACTTATGTCATACATAGTGACTCGCATATAGTTTTTATTAAACATCAGAAGCTACATATTAGATTTACAAAATTAAAAAAAAAACATTAAAGTATCAAATTGTTCTCACACAAATACTCTTTTGTTATCACCAAAACATAGAGATAAGATGCAAAACCAATTCTTGTTCTTACAAAAGCACAAAAAAGAAAGAGATTCTTTAATGTCGGTTAATACTCTTCTTTATTAAAAAACAAAATAAGAATTGAAAATTGAATTTCAAACTCTGATGAGTTATCTCCCGTTGTTGTTTATTTCTTATCGGTCATCTGAGGACATATTTTTACCTTGGACATATATAAATGGGTTTGAAAGCTTGCAATATATGTTATTTTCTCGGTGTCTGAAAGGAGGTAAACATGTCAAGTTTCTTGCTTGTTTCCCCTTTGAATTCATGTGTAATTTTATCATTCTAAATACTTTTTTATGCAAAATTTTCGAGGAACACACGGTCTGGAGGTTTCCCATGACATGTGTTGTGTTTCCACTTGAATCACTCTACATATAAGAATACTGAAGCTGACATGTCCAACCCGTGTTTTATGACATAGCCCGTGTCAGCACCTTAGGAAGTTAAGAATTCTTGAATTCATAGTGTAACACCCCAAAATTTTTCCTCTCATATTTCATATCATTTAGCATACACTTTCATGCATGACATTACATTCAAGTCTCATAAAGATAAGACATTCATCATTGGAAGATTCATAAGGCATGTGATCAGTTGATCTCAAAGCCTGATCATCCAAAGCCAAAGAATAAGAGACAAGTGCTTTCAAGGGGTCTCAAGGGGCTCTCATAGATCACACTATGTCATTTGATACTTCAAGTCATCTCAATATGTGAATCCATCAAGAAAGTGGATCAGTACACCTCCTCCTAACAAAAACAATAAAAAAAATTCGGGTTTTGTGTTCAAGAGAGAAATCTTCAGGATTTTGATCCAAACTTGTGCTCAATATTTACTACATGACAACAAGTGGTTAAGTATGGAATATTGTCCATGGATTCATTTTGGAAGGTTGTCAATTGATCAGTTACTTGAGAATCAAGAAAGTCAAGAAAAGTCAACCGTATAGTGGGAAAAAGTTAACTCTAGACTTTTTCAGGTCAAAATCATGTTCTTCATGTCAAATATGGTTTATAATAAAAATTTAATCAAGAAATGTCAAGTTATTCATCAAAAATCAAGAAATGTACAAAGTTGCCAAATTTAGAAACTTAGGGTTTCAAAAAATGGCAAGTTTAGACCATTTTGCATCTCACTTCAAGGGATTCATTCTTCAAGATAAAGGCCTTAAACTTCAGGCCTAAGTTGGGCCAATTTAAGATCACGTCCTAAGCTTCAAATCCATAACAAGAACACCTCCATTGGATCAAAATTGAGAGAGATATGATCAATAAAAGTTGAGCAAAACTAGGGTAGCTTTGTTGGGAAACCAAGTCATGGGCGCCAGAGGCCCTGCCTTTCATCAAACACGTGGTGTGCTGAATGTCAAGCCATTTTCTCCATCAAGAAAGCTTCAAATGAAATTTTTTTGAGAATCAAAGTTGTTCATCTTGATCCCCTCTACAACTTTCATGTTTAGAGATTTTTCATTTGTTCAATGTATTAGGAGATATGAGAGCTCAAAGTGGAAGCCTCACACAAAATTTTTCATAGGCATATGGTCAGGCCTGCAGGCGAATCTCACACGCCCATGGTTCAGTTTTATGCACTTGATTTCATGTTCATTTTTATGCATCTTATAGGACTTTATTCATCTTAATTCCAACATCAAACTTGTTCTATGATTTTTTATTGATCCATATCTTTTTTCATACACTCAACATGAAGAATTTCATCCCCAAAGTTCAATTTTTTCATTGGTGCATAGCTACCACACTTAGAAGTTTTTCATGGTTTGTTTTATTTCATTTCACACACATACACTCCTTACATCACATTTTGCTTCTTATGGCCAAGCCTTGTCCTTGTAAAAGATACATACATCATGTACCATGCACAAATGTGGAATGTCCTTAAAAAAGAAACTTGTCCACTAAGCTTCCTTGCAACTCCACATATATACACCAGCATCATTCATCATTCTTTTCTCATCATGCACATGAACATAACAACAACACACCATACATATCCTTTTTCACTTTTACATTGCTCACTCCATCTTTCCTTGGTCATTTCACCCTACAAATAACCTTACTATGGTTTTAACCATCAACCATGATAGTTAGGATTTAACCACACCTATAAGTAGAAACCTTTAACTAACTTTTCCTACAACAATCATTTTTCACATTTCACAAACCTCATTCTCTAAAAAAAACTCTCTGATCTCTCTCTGAATTTTGCTTGTTATCAAAGCTTTTCTCATTGCATTTTCTACAATCTTCATTATCATACATCAATTAAACCTTGAACCTACTTCCTTTTCTTCTTCATCATCTATCACAATTCTTGCATTTGAGGTTTTCTCAAGCAATTCATGAGCCTAAGTCTTTATTTGGCTCAAGTTCAAGTTCAGGAGTTCAAGCATTGCACCTCTAGTCTTCTTGCACTCATTGATTCAACACCTTCAGGTTTTCTTCTTCAACTTTCACTATTCAAATTTTCAAAGATTTAAGCTGTTTATTACATGTGTTGAAGCTCAATAGGAGCTATGGTTGATCCGTTTAATTGATATGCACTTTAGGTGCTTAGAATGAAAACATAGGGCAAAATTATTTTGCTCGAATCTCTTTGTGTGTGTATGCTATGAAAAATCCAATGCTTGATATGTGTTCTACTCAACTTCCTGATCAGTTTGATATATAGTTAGAAAATTTTGGTTGACCTGCAATTTTGAGTTGCCGGAGAGTGGTCGGAGAAGACGATCAGTGTCTTCTCTGGCCAATGAGAATTCTATAAACCCTAGCTGAGCCTCAATTAAGTCGTGACTGCCTGATTAAGTTTGATCCAACGCATAATACTTTTCCAGCAAATTAACAAGGATAATGTCCCTCACGTGCCTCTGATTCCATGAATTGTTGACTTTTAATGATTGTATGGATGTGCGTGTATGCTTGCTATCATGTGCGTGCATTATGATACATGTGTTATGTTTACTTCCGAGATCATATCATGGTGATTGCATCTAATGGATCAGAGTGAGTCAATTGTTTGACTAAGTTCCACCATAACTGCACTAAACACATGCGTTCTTGGACCTGTACTCTTTTATGATATTCACACCCCACGCTCTGAGCCCAAACCAATTTTGAACTATGTTTTTTCTATGTGTGCACCCCTGGCTATTTCTTTCAAATTTTTATTTTTCTTTTCATACTCATTTCATTTTTAATTTGTAAGAATACTTTTCATCATCCAAATATTCCATAAAATTCATGTAGCATCTAATACATTTTATTAATTTTTCAAATTTTTTAATTCTGATTTTATCCAATTTTGCATATTATTTTGCATTTATCTTTTATTTTATTTTCAAAGTAAAATTCCCTTTGATACTTGAACTTTCACAATTTATTTCTCTTAACTCATAAAACATTTTTCATCCATTCTTTTTGCAATGATTGAGTTATCATTTTAAGTGTTTGAAAACATATTTCTTACATTTTTAAAATCATTTTAGCATGCCTTTTGAAGTCCATCTTTGATCATATGAATTATGTGATCCTTTGTAACTTTGAGGTCTTTTTTGACATAGTTTCTTTTTAACTCTTGGGTTGATCTTTTACCTGTTGTTTGCTTCTGACTTAGGTCTTTTATGACTAATTTTCATTATTTTTTATTCTGGTTTTCTAATTTTTGGATACCTTGTGGTTGAAGTAACATTTGTGAACCTTTTCTTTCTTTCTTCTAACCTAGTTGATTAGGAGGCACTTGTGCCATTGTTTGAGGATCCGTGTGTGGTATTATAGGTCATCTTTAGAAATTTTATAGGTCATCTCTTGCCCATTATAGGTTAGGTTGGTTTGTGTGTGACTTTGGTCTGTGTTTGTGCATCCTAATTTGATATTTGACCTAAATGAGCATCGATTCTCTTCTCAAACACTTCACATGCTTCTTTTATGCATCAAATATGATCATCTACTCGTCTCATAGGCTTTCTTATTTGTTCCTTATGTGACATCTTTTTCCTACTTTCTTGAATTATCTTGACATGTTTTACATATACATTTGGTATGATCATACTTAACTTCTCATAACATCAAATATGCCATATTCTATTGACTTGCATTCATTTTCATCCATT
Organism: Lathyrus aphaca; assembly: GCA_963966055.1. Taxonomy (NCBI): domain Eukaryota; kingdom Viridiplantae; phylum Streptophyta; class Magnoliopsida; order Fabales; family Fabaceae; genus Lathyrus; species Lathyrus aphaca. Next base: position 332,095,946 of record OZ014521.1, read on the forward strand.
TTCATCTTTGACTTGTAACTTTGACTTGTTTTCTTCTTAGGTGAAAATGAACTTGTCTTATTCTTTTCATCTCATCTCTTCAATAACTAACACATTCATGCTTTATATTATCATCTCATATCATATTTAATAACTCGTATAGGTCATTATATTTTGACATTGGTGATTAGTCATGTATTAATTCAAGTTATATGTCATATGTATTCATACTTAATAAGTTGTGCATTGTGTGAACTTGTTTGATCCTTTGGCTTCTCTTTTGACCTAGTTTGAGTTTCTTTGGGTACCTTATACCTTTTAGAGTAGTGATAGGATTAGGTTATTACTTGGAGAGTTCTCATACCCTAGGATCTCTTTCATTTGGTTTCTTAACTTGTTTGAGTTCTCATTACTTCTTATTTGCAATTGTGATTTGTATTGCTAACTTTTCAGGGGCTAATGGTAAGTCACTTGAGTGTGGGTGGGCATCCACACTCTAGTTTCTTACCTTATCTTTTAATCATTCAATTTGTGTTTGATTAAGCATTTAAAGATTCTTTGTTTGTACAATATTTTCTCATCCCTCTTAGAAAACAACTTAGCTTCCATCTTGGAAGTAAGTTGCTTTCTTCTTCCGCTTCTTCTTCTTCTTCTTCTTCTTTTTCTTCTTCTTTTTCTTCTTCTTTCTTTTCCTTTCTTTCTCCTTTCCTTTTAGTATAGTGCTCTTTAAACCACACTAACCCTAAGAAATCTATGCATGATAACTCCTAGGATTGATAGTTACCCTTTAGCTTTTTTACCTTTTTCTCTTTTTGGTCTTTCTCTCTTCTCATCTCCAAAATCAAATCAAAAACACCTAATAAGGGTTGAAATAACTTCATGTGACATGAGCCTTATTCCATGGGTCACTTGCATCTATCCCATCTTGCGGTAATGTGAGCTTGTCTAGCATGATGCACAAGTCTTCAATATGAAGTTATTTCATAAATAATCTAAAAGACACTTCTTCATTCAAAAGTAACAAAAACACTTAATAAAGAAAATAGGCTAGTGTGCTTAAGTCTTGTTCATTGTGTTGAAAAAACCACATAATACGGGAAATGACACATACTTGTTGTTATTATGATGTTTACGTTGAATATGTGACGCCCTTTTTGTGTTGAACTCTGATTTTTGTTTAAACAATATGATTAATTTTGTTGTGGGTAAAAAGGGTGTTACATTAGTAGTATCAAAGCAGGTTGGTCTGTCAGGTCATTTGTCATTGTTGTGGGTCTGTGTCGGTCGTTATTATTAACGATTATTCTTATCTGATGTTGTGAGTGTTGTGCAGAATGGCTAGAAAAAACATGTGTGCTCTTGAGGAAGATTTTGCAGCATTGGTTGAGGCTACGTCTCGGAACAATGAACATGATGACTTTCGTGCTTTGGAGAAGTTCCAGAGTAACATTCCGCTGATGTTTGAAGGTGATCATGAACCACTTATTGCTCAAAAGTGGATCAAGTCCATTGATATGATATTTAGGGTGATGATGTGTACGGATGCACAAAAGGTGCAGTTTGGTACACATATGTTGTCAGAAGAGGCTGGAGACTGGTGTGATAATTCCCGTCAGTGTTTGGAGGATGCTAGTGACCTGGGCAGTGTTAAGGAGGGAGTTTCTAGGAAAGTATTTTCTGGAAGATGCTCATGGTAAGATGGAGGTAAAACTTCTTGAATTGAAACAAGGAAGTATGACAATAGCAGAGTATGCTTCCAAGTTTGAGAGGTTGGTGAAGTATTGTCCTTACTACAACCATGTTGATGCTGAATTGTCGAAGTGTCTCAAGTTTGAGAGTAGGCTGAGACTAGAAATCAAATAGGGAATTGGATGTCAGCAGATCTGCAAATATGTTGAATTGGTGGACAAGAGTATAATTTATGACGAAGATAGCTGAGCTCGATCTACTCACTACAAGCAACTAAGTGAGAAGAAAGAGAAAGGTCAGTTTAGAGGAAAACCTTATGTGACTCCAGCTGAGAAGGGGAAGCAGAAGGTTTCATATGGGAAGAAGCCAAGTGGGGGAGGAAGTTCCATTCCTCCCAAGTGTCATAAGTGTGGTCAATTCGGCCACCAGTCGGATGTGTGCACTAATCTAGTGGTGTGATGTTACAGGTGTGGTAAGAGAGGTCATCCAGTTGGTGATCATCCGAATGAAGGTCCAACTTGTTCTAATTATGGTGAACAAGGACATATCAACACCTAATTCCATAAGCCTAAGAAGACTACTACTTCTGCTCAAACCAATGGCAGAGTGTTTTCGTTGACTAGTTCAAAAACTCCTAAAAAGAATAATCTGATTCGAGGTACTTCTTTTATTAATAATGTTGAGTTGATTGTTATTATTGATACTGGTGATATGCATTATTTTATTTATCTGGAATGTGATAATAAGTTGGTTTTGAAGTTGTCGAGTAGGAATGGTGTATGGTAATAGAAACGCCAGCTAATGGTTCTGTTACTAATACACCTGTTTGTCTGAAGTGTCCTTTGACTATTTTTTAGAAGGATTTCTTGATGGATCTGGTGTGCTTGCCTTTACAGCAAATTGATGTTATTCTTGGAATGAACTAGTTAGAGTTCAATTTTGTGCATATCAATTGGTATGCAAAGACTGTTGAATTTCTTGAGATTGGTGATCATGGTGAGTTGATGATTTTGACGGCTAAGCAAGTAGAAAAATTATTAGAAGATGAAGCTCAGATGTTTGCAATGTTTGCGTCGTTGCAAATCGAATGGAAGACTTTGAGTATGGAGTTGTCGATTGTTCAAGAGTTTCCTGATGTATTTCTGGAGGATATAAGTGATTTACCTATAGAGTGTGAAGTTGAGTTTATAGTGGATTTATTACATGGAACTAGTCCTGGGTCTATGGCTCCATATCGGGTGTCCGTTGTGGAGTTGAGTGAGTTGAAGAAGCAACTAGAAAAGTTGTTAGAGAAGAAGTTTGTTCAACCTAGTGTTTCTCTGTGGGATGCTCCAGTGTTGTTGGTTAAGAAGAAAGATGGTAACATGAGGTTGTGTGTCGATTATCGACAATTAAACAAGGTTACTATCAAGAATAATTATCCACTTCTGAGAATCAACAATTTGATGGATCAGTTGGTAGGAGCTCATGTATTCAACAAGATTGAATTAAGGTCTAGTTACCATCTGATTCATGTTAAGTTTGATAATATTCTGAAGACAGCTTTCAGAACGAGGTATAGTCATTATGAGTATACAGTGAGGCCGTTCGGTGTATCTAATGCACCAGGTGTGTTCATGGAGTACATGAATAGAATCTTTCATGAGTACTTAGATAAACTTATGGTAGTCTTATTGATGATATTCTGATTTTTCCAAGACAAAAGAGGAACATGCGGAGCAATTGAGGATTGTATTTCAAGTGTTGCGAGAGAAGAAGTTGTATGATAAACTGTCTAAGTGTGAGTTCAGATTACAAGAAGTGAGTTTTCTTTGACATGTAACTTTCAGTGGTGGAATTGTTGTTGATCCATCAAAAATTGATGTAGTGTTGCAGTGGGAGACTCCTAAGTCTACTACTGAGATTAGAAGTTTTCAGGGTTTAGCAGGTTATTATAGGAAGTTTATTGAAGGTTTTTCAAAGTTGGCGCTACCTTTGACTCAGTTGACTCGAAATACCGAAGCTTATGTGTGGGATGTTGCGTGTGAAAAAAAGCTTTGTAGAGTTGAAGAAGAAGTTAACGACTGCTCCAGTGTTGATTTTTCCGAATCTAAATGAGTCGTTCATGGTGTATTATGATGTGTCGAAGATGGGACTTGGAGGAGTTTTGATGCAAAATGGTCAAGTGGTTGGCTATGCTTCTAGAAAATTGAGAGTCCATGAAAGGAATTATCCTACGTATAAGTTAGAGTTGGAAGCTGTGGTATTTGTGTTGAAGATTTGGAGACATTATCACTTTGGTTCGAATTCGAAGTGTTCAGTGATCACAAGAGTTTGAATATCTGTTTGATCAGAAGGAACTAAATATGAGGCAGAGAAGATGGTTAGAATGGTTGAAAGACTTTGACTTTGAATTGAATTACCATCCTGGTAAGGAAAATGTGGTTTCATATGCTCTGAGTAGGCTTTCATATGTGGTTTCAAAGTACAACTCATTTTGATCAGAATTGGCCCAAGAATCATACATTTTCATGCCTTGAACTTCAAGAAATTTCAAAAGGGCCAAAACTTCTCAAATTTGCAAAATGGTATAGATCTTCCCATACACTTGTGCCAACATGCCAAATCTGATCCACAAGCTTCCCTTGATCTCTGTTGAGCCAAGCCATGCCCAAATCTAGACCTACCATGTGCCCATACCTCAAGTACAACCAACCTTGACTTTTTGCATTTCACACCATACCAATCAGCATAGCCCACAACAACTCTTCTGACCTATCACAGCTTCACATACATGCCCTAAGGATCACATTGCATAATATCTTGGAGCCTGAATCATCTCACACATTTAGATTGCCAAAATCCCTCTCAAACTTCATTTCTTCGAAACTCCAAAACCAACCATCAAAACTTCAAACAAACTTCACCAATCATCTCCATACACCCTCCAGATCTTTTCCCAACCATTAAAATAGAATTTAAGTTTCTAAAAATCACAAAAAAATTCATGTTGCATCTTAACACATTTAGAAACATTTTCAAACCCCTCATACAAATTTCGTTTTGGTTTTGATCATCATTTGACAATTTACTTTGAATTTAGGGTTCATAAAATCACATTTTTAAACCCTAACCTTTGAAAAATCTTTTCTGCCTAACTATGAAGGGTTTGAAGTTGGTTCTTTTGGCATTGTTTCACACATATCATGTAGTATCTAGGATATCTTTGGCATCAATTTATCTTACATTTTCAATTTGTTTGGCATTTTACATTGAGGATCACCCAAAAAACCCTAGAAACTTAGGAAATTCATAACTCCTTCTAGGTTTAGCTTTTGACCTCCCCCTTTGGATGGTAACCTAGTATAGGTTTAGGGTTCCTTTAAGTGAATTTTCAATTTTTTATCATATCATTTGCTTATGTCTTTGCCATTTGCATCTCATCCTTTCATGTAACCCTAATTTTGCATCTTCATTTGCATCTTACATTGCATTGCATGAACATGTGAACTTGCCATGCCATTCTAAGCATTTGTATGCCATCTTAGACATCTTAAGACATTATTTGAACATTGCTTGATCATTTATTCATACATTTTCTATGCTTTGCATCCATTTCATTTCATAAACATCCATGTGTTTACATGCTTCCTACATGCTTCATTGGCATTCATTCTCTTGTATAATCACACCATTGCATCTTGTATGCCTTTGCATCATGTCATAACATCATTTGCATCATGTACATGCTTCTGGTTTTGGTCTTTGCCCTTGCATATGCATTGTTTCATTTCATTTCTTTCCTTATGCATCTTGTGCTAACTTTTTAGGTTAATGGTAAGTTTGTGTGGGAGGTGGATTTGCCTTCACCTCCCACCTCTTCTCATACTTTCATACTGCATCCTTGCTGCATTTTTGTTTGTCTTTGAGTGGGCTTTCCTCACTTGTGCTTCTCTTCCCTCCTTCATTTAAGTTACTTATCTTTTTAGGAAGTAAGTAACTTATTCTTCCTCTTTTCACTTCCTTCTCTTTTCATCTTGCTTCTCCTTGGTGGTTTCCTTGAAGACTTCTCCTCTTAAGCCTCACAAACCCTAGGACTTCCAAGCATGATAATTCTCTAGGACTTATTAGTTTCCCTTAGACTTTTTCCTTTGGGTCTTCTTTGTGTCTCTTTTCTCATCTCATCATTAGAGACTAAACCTTTAAGGTTTTAGGACTTTGGAATTAGGGTTATGTCTGCATCCTTCTCTTAGGATGGAGTGTATAACTGTAATCCTAAGTGTTAAACCCTTAATCTGTTTAAACCTCTTAATCAATCCATCTAATAATCACTAAGACATTAACTTGTAACTTGGGCCTTACATTAGGGTTCTAATTCTTCCTTTATGGTTAAGAAGGACTAACCCTAGTGTTTAATGGAGAAGTCCCCCTCAAGTTTTCTTACAAATCATAAAACTAATTTCTTAATCTCACCCCTTAATTAAAATCCACTTAATAAAGGTTTGTTTTGTCATGAATTTAATCCCTAACCATGGATTTAGTTGAGGTATCTTCCTCAGCTTAAGTGTTCTCATATATTATCCTTCTATTAGGATGGTGTAATGAGTTCACTAATCCTTGATTATGGCTTAAACTCATTACTTAACACTAAACAAAAAACCCAAAAACATCTAAATAATCACAAGTAGGTTAATGATCTTAATCCTACATCATCATGGTAATTAAGTTGGAATGGTTATCTCATACTTAAGTAGGCTCATTATCCCTAATCAGGGAGGATATAATGAGTTTGCAAGCCTTTGATTTAGGCTTAAGCTCATTAACTTATGACAAACACCAAAAACAATAACAAAACTGAAAACACAAAAAACAAACAATAATCGTCTCCTTCGGGATTCTTTTCTCATCACATTCATTCACAAACGAGAACTCGCTTCTTCCATCTAATGCAAGACAGATAGCACTCGAGCCAGACGAGTCATACACTTGAGCATAGGCAAGCAAGCAGTTCACAATCAATTTATCTTTTAGTCTCTTTGAGTCGAACTACGGTGTTCTGACTTACTCATTGCACGCGAGGATACGTAGGCATAACTTAACTATTATCGAACAAAGGTCTTTGTGTCTTCCCCTTCTTTCAGCATTCTCTTTTAAGCCTCAGTTCCTGAGCATTCACCTTTTGCACTGGCACTTGTACATTCATTTCCAGCTTTTGCACACAGATAGCACAGGTACCTACCCCTTTTAAACACAATCTTTTAAGCGTGGATCCCATCGAGTATGGCGGACAATCTGGGTGCTAATACCATCCCAGGTTGTAACCAACCCCCTTTCTCAGTTTCTCTGGTTCGCAACCGTCTTATCCATCTTTTCTAGGTTTATGCAACATTACATTTCCTTCGGGATAAAAATCCCTAGCTGGCAACTCTATTCACCTTCATTTCATCTTCTCCTTTCGCCGACCGTTCGCGTCTGTACCCTATCTGACCCGGTGTCATTTCAGGGGAGCGACAACTTGGCGACTCTGCTGGGGAACCTTATATTGCAACCAGGGCTTCTGGTTCTTTTTATGGGTTCCTCCTAGAGCCTGTTTGATTTGTGTTTACAGGGGTGTTATGTGCTACTTGTGCTTTTTATTTATTGCATTATTTATTGCTTTATGTACAGCTTTATTTATTGCTTTCATTTACAGTTTTATGCATTTCATACTGTCATGATCATATGTGCTGGATCTGCTGTTTCCTTAGTGGGTGGGGGATCATTGAGTGATTAAGGTTCCATACCGGGGACCTGAGTGACACATAGGCTAGAGTGGCTTCATATTCTTTCCCATTCTATTTCGGTCTGGTGCGGGAATATGAAACACGGTTCATACATGGGTTTCTTCTTGAGAACTCTGTGCTACGGATTTCCTGTAGTACTAGGGTTATTTGGGAAGCCTGCCTGGATGACCTTTTATGACCTTCAGCATCTGAGGTGAATTAGAGGAGGATCTTTTATGGTTAGTGTAAACATTGTACCTCCGGGTTAGAAGTGTTTACACTTCTCATAACTGATCCAAGTCTGAGGATCTTTGTTCTATAACAATACATGTGAGGGGGTTGGGATGTTTACAAGTTTGCAGGAACCTTTGGCCTCATCATACCCTGTTACCAGTTTTGTTTAAGAATGCACCACTTTGGACAGTTCATGTGAAACCCTGGATTTGTGACTCTTTATTTGAGTCCCCCACCTGGTTACTGGTTTCCTAAACCTTCATCCAGACTTTTGAACACATGGACCCTATCAAGGCAGATAACAGATCCAACACTTGATCACAAACCCTTTACATATCATTCTGCATACATCATTTTTGCATCATTTAACATTTGTCTATTTGTTTTGCAGGGTATCCACCTTATTATCTTTGGTTTGGTTATGACCTGTTCTGCTGCTCAGACTTCTTCAGTTATCTTCTCCAGCACCTTCATCAGTTTATCTTCATCAGAGACTCTTCTCAAGTTATCTTCATCAGAGACCCTTCTTCAGCACCTTCTCCAGTCATCTTCATCAGTTTTCAGCAGTCACCTTCATCAGGGTTTCCCCTAAATTCCTTCACCAGCATCCAGTATCAGCATGGACACTTCCAGAAAGAGCAAGATCACACACCACTTCTTTTAGCCCACCCTGACAGGTATCAGACAGATCCAGTCTCTCATTACTCCTGATCATGTCCCATTATTCAGAGAACATTATGAAGGCATATTGGATATGATCATGGACCTGGATGCATCCCAGAGGAGCATGATCCATACTTGCTTGCAGTTTTATGATCCTCCTCTCAGATGCTTCACATTCCCTGATTTTCTGTTGGGACTTCTGTTAGAAGAATTTTCCATGTTGCTAGGTGTCCCTATCAGGAGAGGGATTCCTTTCAACCCTGGGATGGTTGCTCCTAAGAATGAAGACATAGCTAAGGCATTGCATTTGGAGCCTACCCTCATTGATCAGAGCATGACCACCAAGGATGGGGTGCCAGGCCTTCACTTGGATTTCTTGATCTCCCAGGCCACCCTACATGCTGCATCAGGGAAATGGGATGCTGTTTGTGAACTCTTGGCACTCAACATATATGGAGTTATCTTGTTTGCAGACGAGCCAAAGTTTGTAAGAAAGAATTCTATTCACCTGTTCCTACTGAGAAACCCAATTCCTACCCTGCTTGGAGACTTATATTATTCAGTGCACCAAAGGAATGAGAAGCAAAGAGGAAGACTGGTCAGATGTTGTGCTCCCCTCTATTACTGTTGGTTGTTAAGACATTTGCCAAAGTCAGACACTTTCCTAAACCCTCATCAGCCAAGGAACTGGGCTAAGAGATTGATTGCCCTGACATCAGAAGACATCAGATGCTGCACTCAGAGCACCAAGGGCAAAGACATCATTACTAGCTGTGGGCAATATCCTAATGTGCCATTTATTGGAGTAAAAGGTTGCATCAACTACAACCCTTTGCTCTTCAAGAGACAGTTAGGGTACGCTTTGGTTCATCCCCCAAGAGGGCAAGACTTGACAGAGACCCTCTATTGTGACATCCAACACAACTCTGCTATTGTCAGACAGGCAGCCTGGGCCTGGGACAAGATTCAGACTAAGGGGACAACTATCCTTGACAAATGTAACAATATAACTTCAGCACAATATCTTGATTGGCCTCGTACCAGGGCACAAATCACCCGGATGCCATTCACCTTAGAAGATGTACCTGGACCTTCAACAGTACAACCTGTAGCTACTGTCAGTCTGGAAGAGTTTGAGAAACTGAAAGAGAGGAATACTCAGCTCTCTGAAGCCTTGAAGAAGACCCTCTGGGAGAGGAATGACATCCGTCTAGATAATGAGAGGTTAGAGAAGCTCCGGATTGAGCACTTGACCAAGATTGGGAAGACGGATGACTACATCAGGAAGGCTAGAGCAGGGGAATTAGTACTGAAGAATGCTAGCAAGGAAGCAAAAACTCAGAAGGCTAGGGCAGAACATTACTTAGAAGAGAGTCAGGCTAGGTGGATCAGGATCACTGAGGCCCGTGCACAAGAAGATCAAAGGACCCAAGCTAAGATAGGGCAACAGGAGGCTAGTGAGAAGAAGAATCAGACAGCTTTGTTAGCAGCACAGAAGGAGATCTCTGAATTGAAACTCCGGGCAGGGTTGAAGAGGTCAAAGGATCATGATAAGCATAAGAAGTTGACCAGTGCCATTTCTACCAGGAACCTCCTCATCAGGACTATCACAGAGCACCCGGTTGGTCCAGTGACTGAGGCCCTCCTGAAGGAAGTCAGAGAAGATGACTTTGGATTGGATGTTTGACTTTTTTTGTTTGTACTTCCTTTTGATTGTATTTTCTTTTTTGATGTATTTTGACCCGCCAGGGGAATGTTATTGTAATCAAACTATGTATCTTCACTGTTTGCAATATATTTGGTTTGTATTATTTTTGGTGGGCTTTATCTCTCTTTGCAACATCATCAGCATTTCCTCGAGGTCTGGAAAGGTCAAAACCAAAGAACCAAACCGGATACCCTTGGAAGACAAATAGGCATCCTGCATTGCATACTAACATTTTCTTTGTTTTGTAGGTATTTGTTTTGTTGTTGTTTCTCACTTTGTTGTGGTTTCAGGAAACATTGCTCGCAAAAGAGTGTTCCCTGTCAATAGAGCACACCAGTACCCAACAAGAAACAACCTTCCGGGACTACAAATGGATCAGGTTCAACAATACTTGACTGAAGTGAAGGCCCAGATGGCCAATGAAAGGATTGAGATGAGAAATCAAATGAATTAATTTATGACAGTGATGACTGGTCTAGCTCAAAGCCAGGAAAGACTGAGGGAGTTGGTTGAGCGACAAACTCCCGAGGAACACCATCCAGGTACAGGAGGTACCAGTAACAACGATCACGTGGAGCCTCGCACTGATCCACCAGAGTTTGGACCTCACCTGAACCCAGACATCAATGCCATAAGAAATACCCAGGGTAACACAACTGGAGGAAGGGTCTTGCAGGAAGATCCTCAAGAGGAGCAATTTACTATGGTCGGGGCTGGAGACGAAGTTTACGACCGTCGTTTGGATGAAATTGCAGAGAAGCTAAGGTCTCTTGAATCCCAAAACTCTCTAGGTTTTGATGTCATGGACATGGGATTGGTGGAAGGGGTGAGAATTCCTCACAAGTTCAAACCCCCGTGTTTTGAAAGATACAATGGCACATCCTGCCCACGTACCCACCTTCAGTCTTTCCTGGGGAGATTGAAAGCCTACACCATGGACGAGAAGCTGTGGATGTTTTACTTCGAGGATAGCTTGACAGGGGCATCCCGGGAATGGTACTCCCACTTGACCAGGGCCATAGTAAGAAATTGGAAAGACTTGGCTGAAGCTTTCATCCGTCAGTATCAATATAATCTGGACATGGATCCAAACAGGACCCTTCTGATGGGAATGTCACAATCTTCCTGTGAAAGCTTTAGAGAGTATGCCCAAAGGTGGAGGCAACTAGCTGCTGTTGTTCAACCCCCGATGTCTGAAAGGGAGATGGCAGACATGTTCATGAATACTCTCTAGGGTACCTATATTGACAGATTGGCTGCATTTTCTTCCACCAACTTTGCAGATGTGGTGATAGCTGGGGAAAGAATCGAGAGCCTACTGAAGATGGGAAAAATCTCCGACAACGGTGCCAGTTCAAGCAGTGCAAGGAAGCCATTTGCTGGGCCCCATAGATTGGGTGGAACAAACTCTGTACACATGGGAAGAAGAAGACCCCAATATCTGCCCAGATCAGTTGCCGTTGTTACTATCCCTGCTCCATCTCCTCAATATACTCAACAACCACAACACTTTCCGCAACAGCCACAGTTTCCTCAATAGAGATCATACAACAACAATAACAACAATCAACAACAATGCCCTTTTCAACAGCGGCCATCTCAGATCAATAAGGTGTTTGACCCCATTCCAATGCCATATGCTACACTGCTGCCACAACTCCTAAAGCTCAATCTTGTTGATTTGAGTACATTGGCTCCGCCTGATCCTCAGAACCTTCCAAGAAACTACGATGTCAACTCTAGGTGTGCTTTTCATTCTAATGCACCTAGTCACTCTACGGAAAAATGCAGAGCTCTGTATATGAAGGTCCAGGATCTAGTAGATTCAAAGGCCCTGAACTTTGCACCACCTCCCAATGTCATGAAAAATCCTATGCCAAGCCACAGTGGGCCAAGGATTAATGCTATAGAAGAAGGCTCACCCATGAGTTTAATAGAAAATATTGCAAGTATTCAGACACCTCTGGCAGAGGTTAAAGCTCAGCTTTTGAAATGCCAAGTGTTCCCAGGTTGTGAGGCCTATTGTGAATCTTGCAAGGTTTCCATGAACGGGTGTGCGAGCTTGAAGGTTGGCATCAATGGCTTGATCAAAGAGGGCATTCTGCAAATAACAACAACAGCTTCTACGACACCAGCAACTCTTTTGTCAACAACAAGTGATTCTTCTACAACTGCAACAATCATTGTTCCTACGGATTCATCTACAACTTCAGCAACCATTTCTTCCTTCACTTCAACAAACAACAGTTCCAGCAACCACTAACAACGACGTCTCCACAGTTACTATCTATTATGACCCGACAACGGTCACGAATTCCAGCAACTTTCAACAATCTCAGCAATAGTTCCAATCAAGCTTCAATTCACCACCACCAACATCCACTAGAAGTCCTGTCACTATCTTCTACGATCCACATACAATAACAGTTCCAACATCTGCTGCAATAAGCCCAGTCACCATCACGGTGCCAGGGCCAATTCCATATGACAAAGACAATGTTGTACCATGGCATTATGGTGCTGACCTTTACTACAACGGAGAAAAAATCCTTCTTGATTCTTTTGTTCATACTCCCCAAGTGGATAATGTTGGGAGAGGCGGAGGCTTCACCCGAAGCGGACGCCTTTTTGCGTCACAAGCTCCAAGAACCAATACTGAGGCAGAAGCTGCTGCCAAAGCCAAGGGGAAAAGTGTGATACCTGAAGAATCTGCACCAAAAGAGGCTCATAAATCATCCTTTGATCATGATGTGGATGAATTTATGAGGATAATTAAAAGAAGTGACTATAAAGTTGTGGATCAGCTCCACCAGACTCCCTCTAAGATCTCCATATTATCCCTGCTATTGTGTTCCGAAGCCCATCGGGATGCACTACTCAAAGTTCTGCACGCAGCCTACGTGCCAGAGGAGATCACAGTGAATCAGCTTGAAACAGTGGTGTCTAATGTCAATACTAGCCATGGGCTAGGTTTCACTGATGCTGATTTGACCACAGAAGGACGTCAGCATAACAAATCTTTGCATATAACCCTGAAGTGCAAAGGAGCTGTACTATCTCATGTTCTTGTAGACACTGGGTCCTCACTCAATGTTTTACCCAAGAAAGCTCTTGTCAAGCTCGTATATGATGGAATAGCTCTCCGACCAAGCAATCTTGTGGTCAGGGCTTTTGATGGCTCCAAGAGATCTATTCTTGGACAGGTGGGGCTGCCAGTGATAATCGGTCCGTAGGTCTTTAAGACTACTTTCTATGTGATGGACATTCAGCCGGCCTACAACTGTTTGTTGGGTCGACCATGGATTCACGCCGCAGGCGCAGTAACGTCGACCCTTCACCAGAAATTGAAATATGTGTGGGAATGACAGATTATCACCATCTGTGGTGAGAAGGACATATTTGTTAGCCATCTGGCTACATATAAATACATTGAGATGGATGGTGAAATCCATGAAATAATGAGCCAAGGGTTCGAGGCCCTGAATGTCAATGAGGCGACGACTGAAGTATTTGCTGCATCCCAGGAGGATAGGATGGGTACTTCAATTGTGTCCTATCAGCATGCCCGGAAGGTTGTTGAAGATGGTAATGCCCAGGGCTGGGGCAAGCTGCTGCCAGTAGAGAAGAAGGAGGATAGATTCGGTTTGGGTTACAGACCATTCCGACAAGATCAATCAGAGGCTGCCGAGGAGCCCAAGTTCATCAGTGGGGGGATGCTCACCCCAGATGTTGTTAACGACCTGGAAGACGAGGCGGAAAGCGAACGCAACCTGGAGAGCTGGATTCGTCCAAGGATCCCGGGGCACCAAGTCCTTAACTGGTCTTCCTAGGAAATTATAAGGGTTACTCCTGCAGAGTAATTATTATTTCCTGTCTTTTTAGCATGCATCAAGTACTGCATCTTGCCTAAGGTGTCAGGACTCATTTTGTAATAGGGCCATATTGTAATTTTGTGCAAATGAATTATCAATGAATATCAGACATCTTTTGCAAACGAGTCTCTTTTTCGCTCACTGTCTTTTAACTTTTTTTACTTTTGTACAAAACAATAAAATGACAATGTTTTCAAAATAAATAACTTCATTTTCACTTTTTTCTAAACAAGATTAAAATTGATCACTAAAACAAACCAATCTCAACCCTTGCAGAGATTACCCTCCAGATTGCACCGACAACAACACCGCTATGACCTTGTATGACTTCAACAATCCAATTAATCAAGCTGATGAAGGGGTTGAAGAAGACTATGAGTTACCTGAAGAGTTAGCCAGGTTGTTGAGACAAGAATAGAAAGTGATTACTCCTCATCAGGCGGACGTTGAAACAGTTAATCTTGGTACCGAAGAGGATTTGAAAGAAGTGAAGATTGGGGCCAGTCTGCAGGCTTCAGTAAAAGAACAGCTTATTGATATGCTTCGAGAATACGTCGACGTCTTTGCTTGGTCCTATCAAGACATGCCAGGTCTGGATACGGATATCGTTGTGCACAAGCTGCCTTTGAAAGAAGACTACCCTCCAGTAAAGCAAAAGGTACGTCATACTCGTCCGAATATGGCCATGAAGATAAAGGAAGAGGTACAAAAACAGTGGGACGCCGGTTTCCTTGCTGTAACTAGTTACCCGCCGTGGGTTGCTAATATTGTATCAGTGCCTAAGAAGGATGGCAAAGTACGGATGTGTGTGGATTACCGGGATCTGAATAAAGCTAGCCCGAAAGATGATTTCCCATTACCTCACATTGATGTATTGGTCGACAACATAGCTCAGTTCTCGGTGTTTTCCTTTATGGATGGTTTTTCAGGGTATAATCAGATCAGAATGTCATCCGAAGACATGGAGAAAACAACCTTCATCACACCTTGGGTCACTTTTGTTACAAGGTAATGCCTTTTGGACTGAAAATCGTCGGTGCAACCTATCAACGGCTATGGTAACATTATTCCACGACATGATCCACAAAGAAATTGAATGCTACATGGATGACATGATTTCCAAGTCCCTTACTGAAGAAGATCATTTGGTAAATCTGCTGAAGTTGTTCAAGCGTCTGAGAAAGTATCAGCTGAAGCTAAACCCCAACAAATGCACATTCGGGGTGCGTTCTGGTAAGTTGCTGGGATTTATCGTAAGTGAAAAGGGAATTTAAGTTGATCCTGACAAAGTCAAAGCCATTCAGGAGATGCCTGCACCTAGGACTGAAAAGGAAGTTCGGGGGTTCTTAGGTAGATTGAACTACATATCAAGGTTCATATCTCATCTCACTGCAACCTGTGAACCCTTGTTCAAATTGTTAAGAAAGGAACAAACGGTCAGGTGGAATGAAGATTGTCAGAAGGCTTTTGACAAGATCAAGGAGTAACTGCAATAACCTCCAATTCTCATGCCTCCAATTGAAGGAAGACCTCTAATAATGTACTTGACAGTATTAGAAGGATCAATGGGGTGTGTGATGGGCCAGCATGACGAGTCTGGTCGAAAAGAGTATGCAATATACTACCTAAGCAAAAAGTTTACCGACTGTGAACAACGTTATTCACTGCTCGAGAAAACTTGTTGTGCTTTAGCGTGGGCTGCTCACCGACTAAGACAATATATGTTGACTCACACTACCTTGTTGATTTCAAAAATGGACCCCGTCAAGTACATATTTAAGAAGCCAACACTTACTGGAAGGGTTGCAAGATGGCAAATGATTCTGACAGAGTATGACATTCAGTACACATCTCAAAAGGCCATCAAAGGCAGTGTACTGTCTGACTATCTAGCTGAGCAACCCATTGATGATTACCAGCCCATGAGATTTGACTTCCCTGATGAAGACATCATGTTTCTAAAAGAAAAAGATCATGAAGAGCCTATTCACACTGAAGGGCCTGATCCAGAAGAAGAATGGACAATGATGTTTGTCGGGGCTGTCAATATGAATGGTCGTGGAGTTGGTGCAGTGCTCATTACACCTAAAGGAGTTCATATGCCTTTTTCGGTAAAACTCACCTTTGCCTGCACTAACAACGAAGCTGAATACGAAGCCTGTATCATGGGTCTTGAGGAAGCCATTGACCTCAGGATCAAGACTTTGAATGTTTTTGGAGATTCTTCTTTGGTAATCAATTAGACCAACGACAAATGGTACACTCACCAAGAGCATCTGATCCCATACCGTGACTATACGAGGAGATTACTGAATTTCTTCACAACAGTCAAACTTGAGTACATCCTTCGAGATGAAAAAAAGTTCGCAGATGCTTTAGCTACCATTTCCTCCATGATCAAGGTTCAGACTGCAAATTTTTTTCCTCGGATTTCTGTATCCAGACTAGACCGACCAACATACGTATTCTCTGTGGACATTGCTAAAGATGGCAAGCCATGGTTCCATGATATCAAAAGCTTCTTAGAGGATGAAACATACCCACCTGTGGCATCATCCAATGATAAGAAGACATTAAGAAGGTTGGCTAGTAGTTTCTTCCTTAATGCTGATGGTTCATTATACAAACGAAACTTTGACATGGTTATGCTCAGATGTGTTGATGAGAAAGAAGCAGACCTGCTGATGCACGAGGTGCATGAAGGATCTTTCAGTACCCATGCGGGAGGACATGCAATGGCTAAGAAATTGTTATGATCAGGTTACTACTGGATCACAATGGATGCAGACTGTTGTGCCTATGCTGGAAAATGCCACAAATGCCAGATCTACACAGACAAAGTGCATGTGCCTCCGAATCCTTTGAACGTGATGTCTTCACCCTGGCCCTTTGCCATGTGGGGCATTGACATGATTGGAAAGATTGAACCGACTGCTTCTAATGGCCACAGATTCATCCTGGTAGCCATTGATTACTTCACCAAATGGGTTGAAGCAGCTTCGTATGCAAACATCACCAGATAAGTGGTAGCCAGATTTCTGAAAAGAGACATCATCTATCGATATGGAATTCCCGAGCGAATCATTACTGATAATGGTTCCAATTTGAACAACAAAATGATGGCAGAACTGTGCCGGGACTTCAAAATCCAACATCAAAACTCTTCTCCTTACAGGCCAAAGATGAATGGTGCTGTTGAGGCAGCTAACAAAAACATCAAAAAGATTGTGCAGAAAATGGTGTTTACTTACAAAGATTGGCATGAAATCCTACCATTTGCTTTGCATGGGTACCGAACCTCAATCCGAACGTCTACCGGGGCTACACCTTATCAGCTGGTATATGGTATGGAAGCTGTCATACCTGTTGAAGTTGAATTACCCTCCTTACGGGTACTGATGGATGTAAAGCTGAATGAAGTAGAATGGGTCCGATCTCGGTACAATCAGTTGAATCTGACCGAAGAAAAGAGATTAGCTGCAATTTGTCATGGGCAGCTATATCAGAAAAGGATGAAGAAAGCCTTCGATCAGAAAGTCAGGCTTCGGGAATACCAAGTGGGAGATCTTATGCTGAAAAGACTTTTTCCTCCTCATACCGACCACAGGGGCAAGTGGACTCCAAATTATGATGGTCCATTCATAGTAAAGAAGGTTTTCTCTGGTGGATCACTGATGCTCACTACTATGGATTGTGAATATTTCTTATCCCCTGTGAATTCAGATGCAGTTAAAAAATACTTCGTAGAAAATGACCCGCTGGACACAAAAACAGAATGTAAGTCCAGGCAAAAATAGGGCATCCCGGCGAGTCAGAAACATAATAAAAGACTCGGGCAAAAATAAGGGAAAATTTTAAATAAAAAAATGTACACCCGCTGAGTTGAAAAGCCGCATTGGATAGCTCAGACAAAAATGGGTATCCCGGTGGATTGAAAACCCGAAAGGGCGATCCACGCAAAATCAGGGAATAAGTGAACAACTGCATTCTGAATTCGTCTGTATCACTCACAACACGACAAGCTTCGAAAGGATAAAGCATCAGTCAGAATCAACCTTCTTCAGAAAGCAAGATGAGAAGAACGTCAATGTCATACAGGTCATAACAAAGGAAGTTCACAGGAGCATCGTCAACATTGCCAACACTTTTACTTTTCTCAATTTATAGCAATCTCCTCATTCCAGGGGATTTGTTTCTATGATTGTATTTGCCAATTCAGGGCACCCAAATTAATAAAATCAGATTTTCAGTCACACCTCTTCTTGTACATTTTTGTTTCGTTTGCAAAATGTCCAATATCCATGATATAATATTTGCATAAAACAAATGAGCCATTTTTGATAAATGATTGCAGGAAATATACTTACTTTCAGGAATATCTAATTCCTATGACGGAATCCGGTAAAGAGATGCCTCGAGATCCTTGTGCGTTTCTTTGTCTTAACAGGTTGCAGGTATCCAATACGCAGCATGGGGCATGCCAAGCCCAATTCCCCAGCATACCTCCTCCCCAAGCAATACCTGGAAAGCTTTTTCCCCAGCGGAGTTGTCAAAGCCTCCTCATCTCTAGCAAAAAATCTATTCAATAGGAGCATCCCCAGCCAAGTTCCCCACAGGATTTCCAGTCTCTCCCCAGGAGAGCAATGCCTGAGACTCCTACACAACAAAGTGACAAAAGTTTCCTTCTCCCCATCTGAGGTTCTCCTTACAGGATAGGTCTATCAATGATCTATTTCCCCAAGTAGAGCTATATATCCTAACAGATCTACCAATGATCTCCCCCAGCTGGGATATCCCTCCAAGCAGATCAACCAAGGATCTTTTCTTCAGTGGGATCCGAATCCCGAATCGGTTTCTCTTTTGCATAATCATAGCATTCACATCATTTTTCCCCGCAAAGCGTAGCATTCCGTCCAATACGGAGCATTACGGAAAAAATCAAACATTTGCATGATCACAAGTCAGGTTCGAGCCAGTCACCTGTAATTACCATCAGTATTTCATCAGTAGTATATAAAAGCTCACATCCCCTGCAAATAAAAGCCAAAGCGTCCCCTTTGCACTCTCCAACACAAAATGCCTGTTTATATATACTCTTTCGACACTCGTCCGTGTCATATCATTCCCCAGCAGATATAAGCCAAAAACATCCCCTTTGCATTCTCAAATACAGATACCTATATATACTCTTTTGACACTCGTCCGTGTCACCTTTCCCCAGCATGGTTTTCAAAACACTTGTTGCCAATCAAACATTTGTTTATAACACACTCCTTTCGACACTCGTCCGTGTCATCCCCACAGGTCGCCGGAACACCTTTTACACCCTCACATACAAATATTTGTTCATAACTTATACACATCTCTTTTCACACCCGTCCGTGTCATACTTTCCCCAGCAAGTTGAACACTCGTCCGTGTCTTGCTAATACTTCACCAACAATATTCACTCATACTTATACAAAAGATACTCGTCCGTATCTTGTATCACTCCTCAAACAGATCTGACACTCGTCTGTGTTCTTTGTTAACCAGTTGGTACTCGTCCGTATCATCATCTCTAAACACGCGTCAGCGTTTTTTTCTACCGATACTCGTCTGTATCATGGTCTTAAGGATGCTCGTCCGCATCTTTAATCTATACACGTCGTCAAACACTTATACCTTTTATTCTTGAGCGTAAACACTCGTCCGTCTTTACCATTCCCCAGCAGAACAACTTTGCTCCTATCCGACATTCGTCCTATGTCGTGATACATTCGGCAGCCGTCCCCTGCTAGGTGATCGTACTTCACCTTTGGATGATCGTCCCTCATCCTTTCCTCCAGCGGAGTCTCCATTATTGGAACCCTTTTATATCCGACATTCGTCCTATGTCGTGATATTTTCAGCAGCCGTCCCCTGCTAGGTGATCGTCCTTCACCTTTTGATGACCGTCCCTCATCATTTTATCCGATGGCCGTCCCCATCGTTGATTTTGTTATCCGACATTCGTCCTATGTCGTGATAAAGAGCAGCCGAACCCTTCTAGGTGATCGTCTTTCACCTTTTGATGACCGTCCCTCATCATTTTATCTGATGGTCGTCCCTATCGTTGACCTTTTCTATCTGACATTCGTCCTATGTCGTGATAAAGAGCAGCCGTCCCCTGCTAGGTGATCGTCCTTCACCTCTGATGACCGTCCCTCATCATTATTTCATTTATTCTTTAACCCGATGGTTGTCCCCATCATTGTTTACTTTACTTTGCAAACCTGATGGCCGTCCCCATCGATGCCTTTACTTTAATCCCCAGAGAATCTTGTTTCTTTACCTGATGGCCGTCCCCATCATGATCCCTTTATTCCCCCAGCATGTCGGTCGTCCCCGTCATTGCTCTACTTACCACTTTATCCCCAACAGTCGTCCTCTGCTCGATGGTCATCCTCCATCGCCTTCATTTGATAATCACGCTATACTACCTTTTACAATTTATATCCCTTTTCTTCTTCTCCCTAGTGTAACACCCTAATTTTTGCCCTAAGATTTCTTTGCATATCATCTGCATTTTGCATACAAACAAGATCGCACTGGCTTTCGAGTTTCTCCTCAGATGAAAGGTCTATGCTTCACAGGGGATCACCTTTATTTTTACCTCTTTATATTTGTTTATTTATTGACTTCTAACCAAAATACAAAAAAATGTGTTGCAGTGTTCTTTTTCTCCTCTGTGGTGCAGGTTTGCGAAGATAAGACAGTAATTTCATTCAGATGTGTTTGTTCAGTCACAACTCGATTTCAGATGGATGTTTGACCTAATATTGGTCAAACTATCAAAAGATTGTGTCGACTGCCAGTTGTGTGTGCCAATGGTTCAGTTCTCGGACAATGCGTTTTCAAAGTACAAGTTGGGTTGTGTGACAGTGTTTGTTGCGAAGTTTGGTTTGAATCTTCAGTGTTCATCAGTTCATCGATTCATCAGTGACCCATTTGAGGATTTATTTTCCTCAGTATGGATTCAATTTATCAGGGAAATAATCAGACAATTTTCAGATGACGGTTGTGGTTTGAGTTGCAATTTATTCGACTGTTCAGATGTTCTGGGTTGGCTGTGTCCATTTTATCAGTTGATTTGCAAGGAAAATCCAAATTTGGTTATGGGCTTAAAATAAAAAATCATCATTTCACCCCTTATTCATACATTTTTTAGCTCATCCATATTTTTATTATCCAATCATTTTCTATCCATATATTTCCAACCATTTATCCATATTTCGATTTTTTCCATCATCCATCTTTCTAGAAATTCTATTATCATTTTCTCTTCCCATATTTTTAATTCCAATTCAATATCCAAATTATTCAATTTTTATCCATCCTCGATTTTTATTCAAATATCCATTTTAATCAAATTCATTTTTCTTTCAAATTCTAAATCTCCATAATATCCATTTTCTTTATTATAATCCCAATATTCCCATTATCACATTAAAACAAAAAAAACCATTAACCATTTTTTTATATATAGTACCATTTTTTTATTCCATTATTATTCTTTCTTTTCTCATACTTTTTTTTTAAAAAATATAGCAAATACATGAAGCCCAACATCTCAAGCCCATATCATTTTGTTTTAGTCCATTTTTATTATTTTTATATATACAAAATAAATTTGAAGAAAAATGAAAAATCAAGAAAGTCAAGGATTGCCTCCATCACGTGATCACATTTCCTCCAGCCTAAGAAGCTTCAAGCCTCAACAACCTTGGCCCCACATCAATCCAGCTGCCACACCTTCACAACTTGCAAGCCAACGTGCAAACCTTTTTCAGCCTTTTTCAAATAGCAACAATAAACAAAACAGCAAGCCTCCCGCATCAGCTATTGCAAGCCAAACAAAAACATCCATATTGCCTTCAAGCCCCAGCTGCAACAAGCTGCCTCAATCCCGCGCTAGCCCAAAACAGCCTCAGTAAGCCTCAGCCAAAAAAAACTTCAAACAACAGCTTCAATCAAATTCCACGCCGTAAGCCTCACGCAAGCTCATTCCATTGTCAACTCACACAATCCGTACGCAAGCCTCACGCCCAAAATATCCAAGCCGTATCCAGTACAAGTTGAAGCAGCTAACACCAACAGGCATCAAAAACAAACCAAGGGAAAAATACAAGCCAGCTTCACGCCGCACGCGTCCCGCAGCTTACTTCACAACTTGCCAAAGCCAACAAAACAGGCCAAGCATCTCAAGCCGCAGCTCATGCCTCATCACAAAATTCACGCACGAGCAACAAACGTACCTGAAAAATTAAAAAAATCAAAACGCAGTCACCCTTCAATCAAAACGCAAGGACTCCGTACTCAAAACGCAAACAGAAACAAAAACCAGTCACGTAAATCTCGTGATTTCAAAACGCGTTTGCATCTTCTCAAAACGGCAACCATCTTCCTCCTCTTCTCCTATTTAAACAGCCTTCCCCCCCTCTCTCAATTCAAGCTTCAACAGCCTCTGAACCTCTGCCAAAATCAATCCTCAACCAAAAAAAATCCCTAATCCCATTTTCGTCCCCCTTTCCACCTTCATTCTTATATCAATTTTCTTACCTTCAAAAGCTTCAAATCTTCAAACAACCTTCAACCTAATCCTTAAACCACTTTCATTTGAATCGAATCAAAAAGGAAAAAAGAGGAATTGGAAATCGGAAAAGAAGAAGAAAGAAGAGGAAGAGTTTGAATCGCGTCGTGAGAGAAGAAGTGAGAAGTGGAATTGAAAGAGTTTTGCGTGAAGGTGAGAATGAGAGATTTTGTTGTTCTGTTTCTGCCACCAATTAACATATTGAAGAAGAAGATCTTTCCCCTTTTTTTTCTGATTTCTTTTTTTCTGTTTTTCATAATTAATTTATTTTGTTTTATGAAAAATATGTTGGGCTTGGGTTTAGGTCTGGTTATTTGTTTTCCTACCCACACCCGCGGATCATCATATGGATCCATCTCCCGTTTTCTTTTTTTATATTTATTTTTAGTGTTATTGAGGTTTTTAAATTGTTATATGATTTAGTTTACTTTGATAATAAAGATTTTGTTTAGAAAATATATTTTGAAAAAAGTTTTTTTAGAAAAAGATTTTAGGAAAATGTTTAGAAACAATTTTAGGAAAGTTTTTTTAAGAGATGTTTAGAAAAAAGATTTTTAAAGAGAATTTTAAAAAAAATATTCTAATTCTTTTATGGATCTATTTTTTTGATCCATTGTTCTTCATCTTTTTTCTCTTTTGGTCGATGACAATCTCCGATTCGTAGATTGTTGATTTTCGATAAGTTTAATCTTCATTATTTCAAATCTATGGATGAATGATCATTTGGATCATTCTCCATACTTTGATATCGTGATAGGTTGCTTTTCGAGAAAATCAACGAAAATCTCGATTAAGATTAGACCGTTCTCTTTCTTTTAGTGTGGCATGTTTTCGGAGAACGATCCATTATATCGTTTCTCTAACATGTATTAACACGAATATTTTCCACTTTAATTAGTGGTGACCGGCCTCATTTGTAGGGTAATTACTCCGTAAATTACTCGGCGATTGCTTAACATAGACCTAAAGTTGTCCCAATTCGGATTAAAGATCCACTTGGATCCGGTTGCCTCGATTTTATTTTTCTTTTCGTGGTTGTGCTTGATTAAGTTCATCATACCACTTTATATTATAAATATTATAATATTGTGAATATAATTCGTTTAAATTTAATCTCTCGCACCTTATCCTTTTAATTTAATTTCTTGCTCCTTTATCTCTTTATTATGCTTTATCATATTATATCATATATCATTTGTTTATAATTATATTGTTATTTGTGGTTTTTATTTTGTCCATTTGGATATCAAAACACTAATAAAGGATTAAACACTTAAAAGACTTGTGACTTCTAATTGCGGACTATGGTTACTATCCCTTTGCTTTTGGAGAATGGACTTAGACTTTAAGATCTCCCCCCTTGCTCAAGATGGAATGGATTAGAAACCTCGGCCTCAAGATTATTTCATTAGCCTTTGAAGAGGGAATTCCGAATTTTGAAGAATTGTGCATATTATGGTTTGGTAAACTCTTCTCTTAGCTTTTAATTCATGTATTAGGATTAGTCCCTTCATTTCCTCCCCATTTTTTAATTTTCAAAACTTCTCTCTATTTCAAAAACCTTCTTGTTTTCAAACTTCAAACACTTTCATAAACAAACCTTGACTTATGTCAAGCGATTTTTAATCTTTTCACTTTATTTTCTTAATCAATGCTAATTCATGTAAATATATCAAAACCATTTTCTTACATACTTTAAAAAAACTCAAAACTCGCTCAATTGTTTTTGTGCCTTTGTGCACCTTTTTTTTTACATGTTTAGATATGATTCATCTTTTCTAGCGGAATTATTCGCTAAAGGATGACGACTTATCTCTACATTCTAAAATCAATTCAACCCATTTGTTTCTTTTCAAATTTTGTACCACGAACTACGAGGTTTTGATCTCGCATTGCACTTTGTGGGTACGTAGGCATAAGGCGTTAAAACCTTATCAAACACAAAATCATTAAAAAATATTCTTCTCCTCATCTCTTCAATCATTTTTAAGCAAACCAATTTCAGACCAAAAAAGCAATAAATATTTCAAAGGGCTCCCGTGGAGTACCACGGACGAGTCGGGTGCCTAAAACCTTCCCGGTTCGTAACCAATCCCCTTACCCATTCTCTGTTTGTTTCTTTTAGCTTTTTCTTTTAGACTCCTAGGTTTTTATTCGTTATTTTACCTTTTTCCTTTCGGAAATAAACAAAAGCGCGGTGGCGACTCTGTGAACATCGAGTTAAGTTAATCAATAGCTTACACTCACGATTTTACCGCTACAGAAAAGTGGCGACTCTGCTGGGGAGTAATCTCTAAGCGGATTTAGCCTACTTTGATTTATTTATTGCTTTGGTTTGACTTGTTTGTTATTTGATTGTTCTGTTTCGGTTTTGGTGATCCTCTGTGTGAGATAGATTCTAACCAGGATCTGAGTTGAAACTTATGATAGGACGGCGATATTCGAAGCGATATGTGATGGAGTAGTCCAAAGCAATATCGATTTGATAATCTCCACTCGGTTAGGCTCTCTTGTACTATCAATGTCATGACGAGTAATCGTACGTGGCATTATTTTCCGACCTTGAGCTGATCATACTGAGGACCTTAGAACCCTTAACCCATCTAAGCCAATTTAGGAACGTAGTGCGGAAATTGTCTGGGTGTAAACCTAAGGCGGTTGTCACGCGATACTACACTCGGACGAGGTCTATTTTAAGAATGTTATCGGTTGGGGAGTAATCCAACGTACCAGTGATATTCTAAAGATGGCTGTTAACTCCGGGCACCTCTGTTAGCACCCTTTTGGTTTTCTGCAGGTACAATGAAGACAAAACCTTAGTACTTACCTGTTTGGGTTAGTGTTCTGTTACCTTGACTTCATGCTCGTGACTCGGAACCTAAGCCCGTGTGCCTTGTGTGATCTTGTTTGTGTTTGTTGCATACATGCCATCATATATTCATGAGCATTGTTCGTAAGATTTCAAAGGACTTATAAGGAACTTTTGCAAAATTTCAGATGTCCATGGCTATGACTTTTGAAAGGAGGAACACAAAGAAGTACACTTTCAAGAATCCTAATGTTATAGAGTTGAGAAAGATAGGAGCTTTGGTTGTTGATACCCAAGAGTTCCGGAGATGTCATGGAAAGCTTTTGTATATGTTGGATACCGATGTACCTGAGGGGATTCTCCCTACTTTGGCTCAGTTTTATGACCCGTTGCATCATTGTTTCACTTTTCCGGATTATCAGCTTGTGCCGACTTTGGAGGAGTATTCTCATTGGTTAGGTTTGCCTGTTCTGGACAAGGAGTTTCTTTTCACTGGTTTAGAGAAGGAGCTTACTATCAAGGTCATCGCCAAAGCACTGTTTCTTAAGGAGTCCGATCTTAATGGGAAGTTTCTTCCAAAGGGGAGTGTTCGTGGTATTAATGCTAAGTTCTTGATGGGAAAGGCTTCTACTTCACTTACTTTGGGTCATAAGGATGCATTTGAGGACATTCTTGCTTTGCTTATTTACGGGATTGTCTTGTTTCCGAACTTGGACGGTATTGTGGATGAGAATGCTATTCAGATCTTCTTGAAGAAGAACCCGGTGCCTACTTTGCTTGGAGATATGTATCATGCTTTTCACTATAGGACCTCCAAAGGTGATGGAGAGATTGTATGTTGTGCGCCTCTTCTTTATAGGTGGTTTATTTCGCACCTACCAAAGTCGGATGTTTTCAAGAACAATAGAGAGAATCGAAGATGGTCTCAAAGGTTGATGTCACTTTCTCACAAGGACATGACATGGTATAGTTCTCATTATGATACTGGAGTTCTTATTGATAGTTGTGGAGAATTTCCTAATGTACCTCTTCTTGGTACACGTGGGGGAATTAGCTACAACCCCATTCTGGCTAGACGACAGTTCGGTTATTGTTTGAAGGATGTTCCAAACAATCTTGCCTTATCTCGTTTCTTCTTTCTTAATGGTGCTGATCATATAGAGATGAAGAAAAGGATTTCTCATTCTTGGCATGTTGTTCATAGGAAAGAGAAAGGTCAATTGGGTAGACAACACCTTCCTCCTTCCGATTGTTATATTCAGTGGGTTCGATCTAGAGCTTCCAAGCTCAAGATGCCTTATCCACCTGAGGAGCCTATGTTTCCCATTTTGCCTTTGTCTGCTTTTCTACCTCCAGTTGATGAGAAGGTGGCTCTTCAAGAAGAGTTAGACAAGATGAAGAAAGAGAAATAAGAATGGTTACTTGAGAGGACTACTATGCAGGAGCAGCTTAAGGAGAAGGATGATCTTATTGAGCTACTTGAGCGGCGTGTCACTAAGAGGCCGAGAGAGGATTTATTTTCCTCTAGTACTCCATCTACTATTCCTCCTACTTCCGGTGCTTGGAAGGCCATTGTGGACAAGTTGGTGAAGGATAAGGAAGATATGGAAGATCGGTACAAGAAAGAGATCAAGAGAATTCGTATGAAGTATCATCCAGGATTCGGGACTTCTTCGGATATGATTCCATAGGCCTAGTTTACGTTTGCTCTTATGTATTAGGATTATTGATGTTTGTACTTCATTTGTAATCCTCACTTTGATCTTAATGAGAATGAGTTTTTAAGTATTTCAAAAAATATTTCTTTATGAATATTGCAAGTTATCTTATAATCCTTTGAAATCTTTGCATGTGCATACGCATATCATGCATCATACTTGCATTTGTCTTGCTTTTTGAGTGTTTTCCAGGGATCTTATTGTTGTTTCTTGGTCTTCATTCAGTTCTCCTGTCAAGCTGACTCACCGATTCGATACTCGAGCTAATCGAAGAAGAGTGATGGAGACTTTGCAACAAGAGAATCGCGAGCTGCACGAAGAGGTTACCTATCTGAGGGAAAGCTTGGAAATAGTGTCTGCTATGATGGAAAGTTTGGTGGCTGCTCAGAATCAGCCACCTCCTTCTCCTGTTCAGAATACTGTCATCTCCGAGGTCGTTACCGCTTCAATTCCTGTTGAGACTGTTATTTCTCCTCGCTATCGTATGCCTGCTAGCACACCTTGGGGCATGCCAGTTGATTTTATTCCGGCTGGGTATCGTCCTCCTCATCATCCGGAGACTGCTGCATTTAATACTGTCCCACCGCCAGTGTGGACTACTCTTCCTCCAGTTGTGACTACTGTACCGCCTGTTGTGCATACTATTCCGCACCTTGATGAAATGATTTACCATGCTAAGCCCAGTGAAGGCGCTGGAGTAGCTGAAAGACTTGATGACTTCCAGGGACGCTTTGTTGAGATCCAGAGGGAGATGAGAGCCTTGAAGCATAAGGATTTGTTCGGAAAAGATGCCTATGACCTTTGTTTGGTCCCTAATGTTAAAGTTCCTTACAAATTCAATTTGCCCGAGTTTGAGAAGTACAAAGGCAACACTTGTCCGTTGAGCCATCTGACGATGTATGCAAGAAAGATGTCTGCTCAGACTGATAATGATAAGCTGCTGATTCACTATTTCCAGGACAGTTTGACCGGTGCACCCATGAGGTGGTATATGAGTTTGGATAATAGCCAAATCAAAACCTTCAACGATTTGGGAGAAGCTTTTGTGAGGCAGTACAAGTACAACGTTGATATGGCGCCTGATAGAGATCAACTTCGTGCTATGTCCCAGAAGGACAAAGAGAATTTTAAAGAATATGCACAGAGATGGCGCGACCTGGCAGCCCAGATCGTTCCTCCGCTGGAAGAAAAAGAAATGACGAAGATCTTCTTGAATACGTTGGGTTCTTTTTATTATGAGAGGATGATAGCAAGCACTCCTTCCGACTTCACTGAGATGGTGAGCATGGGGATGCGTTTAGAAGAAGGTGTCTGTGAGGGACGGTTGAGTCAAGAGAATGGCAATGGTTCAAGCTCTAGAAGGTTCAACTTCGGGAAAAAGAAAGAAAATGAGACTAATGCAGTATCCCGTGAAAGTTATAGAAGACCTCACAGTCGTGGGAATCACCATTCGCAGCATGTGGCTTCTGTTACACCGATGATTAACGTGGCTCCAACTGTGCCAGCAGTTCCAAAGTATCAACCCCGTTATCAGCAATCTTTTGTGCAACAAGGTGGTAATCAATAAGCTCGGGCTAAGCCCCGTTTTGATCCTATTCCTATGCCATATGCGGACTTGCTTCCGTCTTTGATTGCAAAGAATCTTGTGCAAACACGTCCTCCACCTCCAGTTCCAGAGACTATTCCATGGTGGTATAAGCCAGAGGCTCATTGTGCTTTTCATCAAGGTGCACCGGGGCATGATGTTGAGAATTGTTATCCATTGAAGTTTGAAGTACATAAATTGATGAGGAACAATGTTCTGTATTTTAATGATGTTAATCCAAATGTGCAGAAGAATCCGTTGCTGAAGCATGGTAATGCGTCTGTGAATATGGTTGATGGTTGTCCGGGTTTGTTCAAGATCTATGAGGTCCGCCATATCCGAAGATCTTTGGTTGAGATGCATGCTTTCTTGAGTGAATATCACGATATTGATCATGATTATGCTGGATGTTGTATCTGCTCAGTGAATCCTCGTGGTTGCGTGATTGTTAAGAGAGATATTCAAAAGATGATGGACGATAAGCTGATTGAAGTAACAGCAAAAAGAGATGAATATGAAAATGAAGTAAATGTTATTATGCCTCAGTTCAATCTTCCTGAGAGGGTTGCTCCTGAGAGGGTGGTGATTTCTTTCGATAGTCGCAAGACTGCTGTTACTCCATTGGTGATCAATGTGCCTGGTCCAATGCCATATGAGTCTGATAAAGCTGTCCCGTACCGGTATAATGCTACGATGATAGAGAATGGTAGGGAAGTTCCTCTTCCTACTCCAAAGTCTGTGGTTAGCATTGCTGACGTGACGAAAGTGACCCAAAGTGGTAGAGTGTATGCTTCAGATCCTCCAAAGAGAGTTGAAGATACAAGTGCAAGTAAGCAGATTATGGATGCTGTTGCCCAATCGGGCTAATCTGGTAATAGTGAAGATGAAGTGCTAAAGTTGATAAAGAAGAGTGAGTACAACATCACGGAGCAGTTGTTGCAGACTCCATCGAAGATATCAGTTTTGTCTCTCTTGATGAGTTCTGAGGCTCATAGGCAGTCTTTGCAGAAGATTCTCGATCAAGCTTATGTTGACCATGATGTGACTGTTGATCAATTCGATAGTATTGTGGCTAATATCACGTCATGCAACAATTTGAGCTTCTGTGATGACGATCTGCCTGAAGAAGGAAGAAATCATAACTTGGCGTTGCATATCTCAGTGAATTGTCAGGAAGATGCCATGTCCAAAGTGCTAGTTGATACCGGATCGTCCCTGAATGTTATGCCTAAATCGACTTTGTCAAAGCTTGAGTTTCAAGGTGCTCCCATGAGGCACAATGGGATTATAGTGAAAGCGTTTGATGGGTCGAAAAAGACAGTAATCGGTGAAGTGGATCTTCCTATTCTTATTGGACCGTTTATATTCAAGATTACTTTTCAAGTAATGGATATACGTCCCGCATACAGTTGTCTCCTCGGAAGACCATGGATCCACGATGCAGGAGCTATAACATCCACTCTTCATCAGAAGTTGAAGTTTGTGAGAGAGGGTAAATTGGTGACCATTGAAGGTGAGAGAGCGATGCTTGTGAGCAACTTGTCTTCTTTTTCTTATATTGATGCCGAGGAAGAGGTGGGAACTTCGTTTCAAGCTCTTTCTGTTGTGGATAATGTTGCTAAGAAGAATACCATGCCCATGTCCTCTTTCAAGGATGCTTTGCGAGTGCTGGAAGCTGGTCAGTCTGATGGTTGGGGGCGAATTATTGATGCTGTCGACAACAAGGAAGGTTTTGGTATCGGCTTTGCGCCAGGTGCAGTTATCAAAGATCCAAAGACTATTCAAGAAGGCTTCCGAAGTGCTGGATTTATCAACGATCATTCCGCTGCTGCCATCATTGATGATGATGAAGACGAAGAAATGCCTGACTTCGTTACGCATGGAACCAGAATTGGATCGATGTTGATGTTCCTTTTATCGTTCATTCTTCAAAGTAATTGTTTTTATTTTCTTTCAAAAATCCTTTCACTCTGCCCAAGGTGAAAGTGATGTTTGTCGGGCTTTGTTTCAAATTTTATCATCATCAATAAAATGTTATTTTGTTATTTCCATATGTGTTTTTCCTTTTTGCTTTATTCTGAAAAAATGGTAACATAAAAAACCCAAAAAATATAATATTTATTTATCTGCATAATGTTTGCACTTTTGTTCATATTCTAAAATAAAAATAAAATCATTGTGCAGATTGATTGATAAACCCATTGAAAACAATGATCCTATGCCCTCTCCCAACTTTGAATTCCCTGTGTTTGAAGCTGAGGAAGAGGATGATGAAGAGTTTCCTGATGAAATTTCTCGGTTGCTTGAGCACGAGGAGAAGATTATTCAGCCTCATGGAGAGTCTATAGAGATGGTCAACTTGGGTTCTGAAGATGAGAAGAAAGAAGTCAAAGTTGGAGCATTGCTTGGTCCTGATGTTAAGAAGAGGATTATTGAGCTTCTCAGAGAATATGTTGATGTATTTGCTTGGTCTTATCAAGACATGCCAGGTCTTGACACTGATATTGTGGAGCATAGATTGCCGTTGAAGCCTGAATGTCCACCTGTAAAGCAGAAGCTCAAAAGAACTCATCCAGACATGGCAGTAAAAATCAAAGAGGAGGTTCAAAAGCAGATTGATGCCGGTTTTCTTGTGACGTCAACTTATCCTGAATGGGTGGCCAATATCGTTCTTGTTCCGAAGAAAGACGGAAAAGTCCGAATGTGCATTGATTATAGAGATTTGAACAAAGCCAGTCTGAAAGATGATTTTCCATTTCCACACATTGATATGTTGGTAGATAATACAGCTAAGTTTGATGTGTTCTCTTTTATGGACGGATTTTCCGGTTATAATCAAATAAAGATGGCACCCGAGGACATGGAAAAGACCACATTTATTACACCTTGGGGAACATTCTGCTACAGAGTGATGCCCTTTGGATTGAAGAATGCTGGTGCGACGTACCAAAGAGCTATGACTACACTTTTCCATGATATGATGCACAAAGAAATCGAAGTATATGTTGATGATATGATCGCTAAGTCGAAGACTGAAGAGGATCATGTTGAACATTTACTGAAGTTGTTTCAAAGATTAAGAAAGTATAAGCTTCGTTTGAATCCGAACAAATGCACTTTTGGTGTACGTTCTGGAAAGTTGCTAGGT
This sequence comes from Lathyrus aphaca, assembly GCA_963966055.1. Taxonomy (NCBI): domain Eukaryota; kingdom Viridiplantae; phylum Streptophyta; class Magnoliopsida; order Fabales; family Fabaceae; genus Lathyrus; species Lathyrus aphaca. Next base: position 332,127,703 of record OZ014521.1, read on the forward strand.
TTCATTGTCAGCCAAAGAGGCATCGAAGTTGATCCTGATAAAGTGAAAGCTATTCAGGAAATGCCTGCTCCAAGAACCGAAAAGCAAGTAAGAGGATTCTTGGGCCGTTTGAATTATATTTCGAGGTTTATCTCTCACATGACTGTCACATGTGCTCCGATCTTCAAATTGCTTCGGAAAGATAAAGGTTGTGTCTGGACAAATGATTGTCAGAAAGCGTTTGAAAGTATTAAAGAATATCTGCTTGAACCTCCTATTTTGTCTCCTCCGGTGGAAGGTAGACCGATGATCATGTACTTGACTATGTTGGAAGATTCCATGGGTTGTGTGCTTGGTCAGCAAGATGAATCTGGAAGAAAAGAACATGCAATTTACTACTTGAATAAGAAATTCACTGATTGTGAGTCTCGGTACTCCATGCTCGAAAAAACTTGTTGTGCCTTAGCTTGGGCTGCAAAGCGTCTTCGCCAGTATATGCTGAATCATACAACTTGGTTGATCTCTAAAATGGATCCAATCAAGTATATCTTTGAAAAGCCTGCTTTAACTGGGAGGATTGCTCGTTGGCAAATGTTATTATCAGAATATGATATCGAGTACCGAACTCAAAAAGCTATAAAAAGTAGTATCTTGGATGACTATTTGGCACATCAACCGATTGATGACTACCAACCTATCAAGTTTGATTTTCAAGATAAAGATGTGATGTTTTTGAAAGTGAAAGATTGTGATGAACCTTTGATTGAGGAAGGGCCGGAGCCTGGATCTCGATGGGGTTTAGTTTTTGATGGTGCTGTGAATGCACGTGGAAGAGGAATTGGGGCAATGATCATTACTCCCCATGGTTCACATATTCCTTTTGCCGCAAGGTTAACTTTTCCTTGTACCAACAATGAAGCTGAGTATGAAGCCTGCATTATGGGACTTGAAGAAGCTATTGATTTGAGGATTAAGCATCTTGATGTATACGGAGATTCTGCCTTGGTAATTAATCAGATTCAGGGTACGTGGGTGACTCATCAACCCCACTTGATCCCCTATAGAGATTATGCCAGGAAGATATCGACTTTCTTCACCAAAGTTGAGTTTCATTATGTTCCTCGTGATGAGAATCAGATGGCAGATGCTTTAGCAACCATAGCTTCTATGATAAAAGTGCACCAGTGGAATGATGTTCCCATGATCAGTGTGATGCGACTTGAAAGACCAGCTCATGTATTTGCAGTTGAAGAGGTCCATGATGACAAGCCTTGGTATCACGATATTAAATGTTTTCTCCAGAGTCAAGAATACCCGCTTGGGGCATCCGATAAAGATAAGAGGACTTTGAGGAGATTGGCAGGCAATTTCTTCCTGAATGGAAATGTGCTTTACAAGAGAAATTTTGACATGGTCTTGCTCAGATGCGTGGATAGACACGAAGCGGACATGTTAATGAAAGAAATTCATGAAGGATCTTTTGGCACTCATGCTAATGGGCATGCAATGGCTAAAAAGATGTTGAGAGCAAGTTACTATTGGCTGACAATGGAATCTGATTGTTGCAAGTATGTGAAAAAGTGCCATAAGTGTCAGGTGTATGCTGATAAGATTCATGTGCCACCAGCTTATCTCAATGTGATTTCTTCCCCATGGCCTTTCTCTATGTGGGGAATTGATATGATTGACATGATTGAACCCAAGGCTTCGAATGGACATCGTTTTATTCTTGTGGCAATTGACTACTTCACCAAGTGGGTGGAAGCAGCATCGTATGTTAATGTGACCAAGCAAGTTGTGGTTCGGTTTATCAAGAATAATATTATCTGCAGATATGGTGTTCCAAATAGAATCATTACTGACAATGGTTCGAACTTGAACAATAAGATGATGAAAGAGCTTTGTGAAGATTTCAAGATTCAACACCATAATTCCTCTCCTTATAGACCAAAGATGAATGGGGCTGTTGAAGCTGCGAATAAGAACATTAAGAAGATCATTCAGAAGATGGTTGTGACGTACAAGGACTGGCATGAGATGCTCCTTTTTGCTTTGCATGGGTGTAAACACCCCAAATTTGCCCTCACCCATTCACACCATGACTTGTGATCATTTCATATGCATAAACACAATCATAAGTTCTCATATCCCATTTTTGGTTCACTACATTGTTTCTAAGTCATCTGCATCTAGGGTTTGTGATCTGAGCAATCTAAGAGCTTCTTGAGCCACTCCAAAGGTCATCAATCATTTCAAAGGGGTCCATGTATGTTCAAGCATCATATTATGTCCTCTCAAAGTCAAGAATGTCAAAAATCACAAGAACTGAGAATGGTATGGAAGCAGAGTCAGGCTTGACTGCATAGTTGACCTGAAATTAGGGTTTTGGTTTCAGAGGCCATAACTCCAAATTTTTTGGTCATTCTTGTTTCTATTGGTCTCTATATGGTATAGGGAGTATGCATATCAATTTTCATGAAGAAATTCCATGGGGAAGTCATCTGATCAAGAGTTGACTTTTCAAGCAAGTCAGTGCAAAATCAGGGCATCTGAGGCCCCCAGTGACCCAACCAAAGGGTGTTCTTCATCATTTTGATTGTGTATGATCTTTATCTGATCATAGAAGAGGTTGGAAGTTCACAAAATTGAAGAATTTTAAGTCTTTTGCAAAGTTGACTTTTTGGGCAAGTTTGACTTTTAATGAAAATGTCATTTTATGTAACTTTTTCAACCCTTACTTTTTGATTCAAGTAAGCTTCAAATGGAAAAACTTTGGTCATGAAAGTTGTATAATATATCTTTCCCTTTTCAAAAAGTACAATAACATGACCTAATTCATTTTGGATCAAAAGTTATGGCTCATCAAAGTTGGCAAAAATCACTAAAATTCAAGTTATGCACCAAATGGAAAACTTGCAAATTCTTGTACCAAGGCAATTTGTGACTTCAAATGAACTTCTAATCCACACAACATGATCACACAACATCTAAAATTTAGAATGCACCCAAGGAATCACATGTTTTATGGCCCATGGATCAAGTTTCTTCCATAAGAACCAAAGTGAACCAAGTTGCAAAAGTCATCATATCTCCTCACCCACTTGCTGCCTAGTTTGCTGAACCATCCTAGCCCTTTTCCCTCACCATGCTGCGCAGCACACCCTTGTTGTACTAGGCTAGCAAGTTGCCCATGCCCTTCTTACACAAAAGTTGACATTTTTGCAAAAGCAACCATACCTATCACAAAAGGACATGTCATGTCATCTGACCAATAGCATTTGTTTATACAAATCAATTGCAAGCCAAACATAACAAGAGGCCAGCCTGAAACCAGCCACAAAACAACATTCACATTTTCACCCTCACTTGCAAAAGCTTTCGAAAATCATCATACAAGCTTCAAACACTCAAACAAACTTCACAAACCTTCTCACCATGCTTCACTGAACACAAACCAACCTTCAAAACAGCCTGAAAGCCATAGAATCACAAACACGATTCTCACTTGACCTTGAACAGAACTTGTTCAAACTTCCAAACCAGCCAACACAAACTCTTTCTAAGCATCAAGGCATCATCAGGGAGGTCACAGAAGTGGTTTTGCACAAGAGAGGAGGTCAGAAAGTGCCAGACTGAAAAGCTTCAAACTCAGGTAGCTTCATGAACATTTTTTCCAGAAATGGATTTTTAAGTTCCTAAGTTGTTCTTCATGATTCACTGATCACTCTGTTGTTTTTGGTTTTGAAAATGGTGAAGAAATGAGAGTTTAATCTTGCTCCGAAACTTTTGCCCTAAAAAATGTTTTGTTTCGATTCAGTTGATTGAGGAAGAATAAATGAGTTTTGAGTTAGGGTTTTGATTTAGTGAAGTGTGGGAATGATTTCTGGTTTGTTAGATTTCATTTTAGTGGAGTTTTGAAGAGTTTAGAAATTTTCAGGTGGGGTTCCCACCGGAGAAGACGACCGGAGGTCTTCTCCGGCCACCTGAAAATGATTAGGGCTTAATCCCTGTGTTTAATGTAGTTTGAATCTGGAGCGTTGGATGAGCTGACCTAGGTTGACTGGCGCGTGTTTGGATGGTCCAGATGCACCATTAGAAACCCTAATCCACAATTAACCTAATTAATTATGTTTAATTAATAAAAAATGGAAATTAGGCCAGTTTGAATCTCAGCCTTAGGATCACGCGCGAAGTCTTTCCCTCCATCTCAGGTTTAAATGTGGACCACTGGATGCGCTGACTTTCATTTAAATTCAGTTTTTATTTCATTTAATTGCATTTGTTTTCTCCACTTTATTTAAAATAGCAAAATCAATTCAAAAATTCTGAAAATTTTTATACACACTTTTATTTAATTTCAGAAACCAAAAACATTTTTATTTTTATTTTTTGCATTAAAAAAATATTTTTAAATGTTTAAAAGTTTATTTTTAATTAATTAATGAGAATTAATTAATTAAAAATACTTTTAGGTATTTAAAAATCACCAAAAAAATTCATGAAACCTTTAAAAACATTTAGAAACATTGTCCAACCCTCAAACCAAATTTCTTTTTTGATCTTGATGCATTTTGAGAATTTTCCATGGAATTAATTCATTTTCAAGGCATTATTTTGGTCCAAGCTTCCAAAAATCATTTCTGCCTAACCATTGAGAGTTGGACTTTGATTCTTTTTGCATTGTGTTATGCATATCATGTAGTTTGTGAGATTAATTTGGCATGAATTGATCTTACATTTTCCATTTGTTTGACATTTTTCTTGTTAAGGAACCCTAAAACCTTAGAAAACTTAGGAAAATCATAACTTGAATTAGCTTAAGAGTTGGAACCTCTCCTTTGGGCAGTGAGTTAGTATAGGTTTAGGGATCCTTTGAGTGCATTTTAAATTTTTTATATTGATGTTTGATTCTGATTTTGGGTTTGGTTTGATGCATTGATCATAAACCCTAATTTGGGCTTCCATATGCATCCATCTTGCATTTGCATTCATACCTTGACTTTCCATGACATTTTATGCACCCATTTGATCCATTTGACATCATATTGAAAGCATGTTTGACCATTGCATCTTGTATTTGCCATGTTGTATGCCATATGCATTCCATAACTTGTCATGTATGATCATGGTTCTTAACTTGCTTCATCTGCATCCATAAGCTTGTATGATCATCACCATGCCTTGTTTCATGTTTACATCATCCCATAGCATCATTATCATCATGAATGTGCTTCTGGTTTTGATTTTCATCATGTCATTTCATCTCATTTTGCATTGCATTGCATTTCTTTCACTAACTTTTCAGGTGGTAAGTTATCCTGAGAAGTGAATTTGCCTTCACTTCTCACAACTTCTTTTCATCTCTCTTATGCATCCATGCTGCATTTTGTTATGAGTTTGAGATTGAGCTTGCTCATTCTTTTTCTTCTTACTGTCTTTCCTCAAGTGACTTGACTTCTTGAATGAAGCAAGTTGCTTTGCTTCTCCTGATCCTTTCATCTGCTCCCTGGTGGTTCCATTGAAGACTTCTTTCTTAAACCTCACAAACTTTAGGAACAACCAAGCATGACAATAATTAGGGTTTTGATTAGTCCCCCACTTAGTTTTTACCTTTGTGTCTCTTTGAGTCTTCTCTTCTCATCTCATAATCAGGGACTAAACCCTAAAGGCTTTAAGGCTTTGTGATTAAGCTTATGCCTGCATCCTTCTATTAGGATGGAGTGTATAACTTTAATCCTAAGTGTTAAACCCTTAATGTGTTTAACTCCTTTAATCAATTCACATAATAATCATCAAGAAATCACTCTTGTAACTTGGGCCTTGCATTAGGGTTCTAATTCTTCCTTAATTGGTTAAGAAGGACTAACCCTAGTGTTAATGGACAAGTCCCCCTCAAGTTGTCTTACAAACCATAAAATTCACTTCATCATCTCACCATTAAATAAAATCCACTTAATCAAAGGCTTGTTTTGTCATGAGTTTAATCCCTAATCATGGATTAAGTTGAGGAGCTTTCCTCAGCTTAAACACCCTCATCTATTATCCTTCTATTAGGATGGTGTAATGAGTCTGTTTAATCCCTGATTATGGCTTAATCTCATTACTCAACACTAAACAAAAACACCAAAAACATCTAAATAATCACAAGTAGGTTAAGGATCTTAATCCTACATCAAAGGTGATTAAGTGTGAGAATCTGACTTCACACTTAAGGTATTTCTCATTACCCCTAATCAGAGGGAAGATGTGATGAGTTTACTAAATCCATTGGTTTAGGCTTAAGCTCATTAACTTATGACAAACTTTCAAAAGCAATAAAAGACTGAAAACTCAAAAACAAACAATAATCGTCTCCTCCGGGATTCTTTTCTCATCTCATTCACACACAAACGAGAACTTGCTTCTTCCGTCTAATGCAAGACAGTTCGCACCTGAGCCAGACAGGTCATACACTTGAGCATAGACAAGTAAGCAGTTCACAAGTCAATTTATCTTTCAGTCTCTTTGGGTCGAACTACGGTGTTCTGACTTCCTCATTGCACGAGAGGATACGTAGGCATAACTTAACAGTTATCGAACAAAAGTCTTTTTATATTCCCCCTCTTTCCAGCCTCATTCTTTAAGCCTCATTATCTTGAGCATTTCATTTTTGCCCTTACACTGACATTGTATATACCACACTTTGCACTCCTCTTACACTGACACCTGCACATCCTTTTCCAGCTCTTTATACACAAATTGCACTGACATTACCCCTTTAAAACACAAATCTTTTAAGCGTGGATCCCGTCGAGTACGACGGACAATCTGGGTGCTAATACCTTACCAGGTTGTAACCAACCCCCTTTCTCAGTCTCTCTTGTTCGCAACCGTCTTGTCCATATTTTTCTAGGTCTATACGGCATTGCCTTTCCTCCGGGATAAAAATGCCTAGCTGGAGACTCTATTCATTCCCTGTGAGTTCACTCCTGTGTGTTCTCACACCCTCCTTTCGCCGACCGTTCGCGTCTGTACCTTTTTGTGGGCCATTCCCATTTATCAGGAGCGACAGCTTGGCGACTCTGCTGGGGACCCTTATACTGTAACCAGGGCTTCTGGTTCTTTTTGTGGGTTCCTCCTAGCGCTTGATTGATTTGTGTTTACTGGGGTGTTATGTGCTATTTGTGCTTGTATTTGTATTTATTTTTTCTTTATGTACAGTTTTTTTATTGCTTTCTTTATAGCTTTACACATATCATACTGTCATACTGTGCTGGCTGGATCTGTTTTGTTGTTTTGGTGGGTGGGTGTTCTGTTGAGAGTTGAGGTCCTATACCTGGGACCTGAGTGACACCTAGGCTAGAGTGGTTCATGTTCTTTCCCATTCCATTTCGGTCTGGTGCGGGAATATGAAACACGGTTCAGATATGGGTTTCTTCTTGAGAACTCTGTGCTACAGATCTCCTGTAGTGCTAGGGCTATCTGGGAAGCCTGCTAAGTCTGGATGACCTTTAGTATTGACCTTCAGAAACTGAGGTGAATTAGAGGAGGATCTTTTATGGTTATTGTAAACACTGTACCTCCGGGTTAGAAGTGTTTACACTTCTCATAACTGATCCAAGTCTGAGGATCCTTGTTTTAGAACATCACCTGTGAGGGGGTTGGGCTGTTTACAGGTTTGCAGGTACCCTTGACCTCAGCATACCCTGTTACTTTGTATTGATTAAGAGTACTCCATTTTGGAACAGTTCTTGTGATTTTAACCCTGGACATGTGACTCTTTATTTGAGCCCCCCCACCTTGGTTACTGGACTTATGAACCTCCATCTGGATTTCTTGAACACATGGACTTATATCAAGGCAGTTAATCAGATCCAGCTCAGTCACAAACCCTTGCATATCATTTGCATACATCCCCATTGCATCATTTTAACATGTGTCTATTTGTTTTTTCAGGGTATCCATCCTATCATTTTGGCTTGGTTTTGACCCCCTCTTCAGCATAGACCTATCTTCATCAGTACTTACTTCAGCTGTCAGTTACCCTGCTTCAGTCACCTGCATCACTAGTCACAGCCTGTCAGTGGCCCATCTTCAGTGTTATTCTCAGCATCTGTCTCAGCTCTCCTTCAGCAGTATGACACCTAAGAAGAGTAACATCTCCTATCATTTCTTTGAGCCTGAGTTGGCCAGCATCAGGAAGATTCAGACCCTGATTACTCCAGACCATATACCACTTTTCAGAGAACATTATGGAGGAATCCTTGATGTGGTTATGGATTTGGACCCTTCACAGAGGAGTTTGATTCATACTTGTTTGCAGTTCTATGATCCCCCTCTGAGATGCTTCACCTTTCATAATTTTCAGTTGGGACCCTTGTTGGAAGAGTATTCATCACTGATTGGTGTACCTATCAGAGGTGGAATCCCCTTCAACCCTGAGATGGCATTCCCTAGTAATGAAGAGATAGCAAAGGCCTTGTATCTGGAACCAGTTCTGATTGGGAAGAATATGACTACTAAAGCTGGAGTCTCTGGTTTTTATCTGGATTTCTTGACCTCTCAGGCTATTCTGAAGGCCTCTTTGGGGGAGTGGAAGGCAGTCTGTGCTTTGTTGGCCCTTAGCATATATGGGATCATACTTTTTGCAGATGAGCCTAAGTTTGTTAGCAAGAGTGCAATCCATCTTTTCATCCTGAGAAACCCAGTGCCCACCTTACTGGGAGATCTTTACTACTCTGTTCATCAAAGGAATGAAAAGCAAAGGGGAAGATTAGTAAGATGCTGTGCTCATTTATTCCATACTTGGCTGCTCAAGCATTTGCCAAAAAACTGATGCATTCTTGAACCCCCACCAGCAAAGGAACTGGGCTAGGAGGCTTGTTGCTCTAACCTCAGATGATATCAGGTGGTGCACTCAGAGCACCAAGGGCAGAAACATCATTACTAGTTGTGGGCAGTTTCCCAATGTACCTCTGATTGGAGTGAAGGGTTGCATCAACTACAACCCTCTGCTATTCAAAAGACAATTGGGCTATGCATTAGTCCATCCTCCTAGAGCACAGGACCTGACTGAGACTCTTTATTGTGAAATCAAGCCTAATTTGGCCATTGTCAGGCAAGCGTCCTGGGCCTGGGACAATGTGCAGACTAAGGGGATAACCATTCTTGGGAGATGCAATAATGTGGCCTCAGCCCAGTACTATGAGTGGTCTCATGCCAGGGCTCAAGTTTCTGGAATGCCCTTCACTATTGAAGATGTGCCTGGACCCTCCACAGCACCACCCCCAGCAACTATCAGCTTAGAGGAGTTTGAGAAATTGAAAGAGAGAAATGAGAAGCTGACTCAGGCTCTACAGAAGACCCTCTGGGAGAGGAGTGATGGTCGCTCGGACATTGAGAGGTTAGAAAAGCTGAAGGTGGAGCATCTAACCAAAATTGAGAAGTCAGAGGATTACATTAAGAAGTCTAGGGCTGGAGAACAGATTTTGAAGAATGCCTGCAAAGAGGCCCAATTCCAGAGAGCTAGGACTGATTTGTATCTGAAGGAGAGTCAGGCTAGGTGGGTCAGGATCACCGAAGCCCGTACTCAGGAGGACAAAAGGACTCAAGATAAGATTGAGCAGCTGGAAGCTAGTGCAAAAGAGCAACAGGAAGCCCTGGCAGCAGCCCAGAGAGAGATCTCAGAGTTGAAGATTAAAGCTGGTGTGAAGAGGTCAAAGGACCAGAGTCGACACAAGAAGTTAACTGCAGCTGTTACTACAAGGAATCTCCTTATCAGGAATCTTACAGAGCGTCCAGCTGATCCTGTGACTGAAGCACTTCTCAAGGAAGTTCAGGAGGATGAGTTTGGTCTTGGTGTTTGACTTTTGCTTGTTGTTGCTTTCATTTTATGTACTTTTCTTTATGTTGTATTTTTGACCCCTCAGAGGGCATGTATTGTAAGAAAACAAACTATGTACCATTTACCTTTTGTAATATATGCGTGGGTTTGTTCATCTGATTTCTTCCAAAGCAACATCACAAGCATCTTCCTCAGGGGTCTGGAAAGGTCAAAACCAAGTGCCAAGCCGGATACCTTGGATGCAAATAAGCATACTGCATTGCATACTAACCTTTTGTTTTGTTTTGTAGGTTTTTGTTTTATTGTTACTAACTCTGTTGTGAACTCAGGAACTATTGCTCGACGTCGAGGGTTTCCACTCAACCGTCCACACAGATACCCCACCCGCAACAATCTTCCGGGCATACAAATGGACCAAGTACAGCAGGACCTTACAGAGGTCAGGACTCAAATGGCCAATGAAAGGCTAGAAATGAGGAATCAGATGACACAGTTTATGGAGGTGATGAATAATATGGCTCAAAGCCAAGAGAGGTTAAGAGCACTGGTAGAGGGGAGGAATCAGGAAGACCATCATCCAGGGTCTGCTGGGACAAGCAACAATGAGAGAGTCCAGCCTCATGTTAATCCCCCAGTCTTTGGACCCCACCTGCATCCAGAGATCAACATCCCTGCTAATGTGCAAAGGACTGCCACAGCAGGTAGAGTGCTACAAGAAGACCCCCAGGAAGATCAGTTCACAGTGATGGGAGCTGGGGAGGAAGCCTATGACAGAAGGCTAGATGAGATTGCTGAGAAACTAAGATCCCTGGAGTCCCAGAATTCTTTGGGCTTTGATGTTATGGACATGGGTCTAGTGGACGGGGTCAGGATTCCCCACAAGTTTAAACCACCATTCTTTGAGAAGTATAACGGGACTTCCTGCCCCCGGACCCATTTACAATCCTTTCTGGGGAGGATGAAGGCATATACCATGGACGAAAAGCTATGGATGTTTTATTTTGAGGATAGCTTAACTGGAGCTTCGAGGGAATGGTACTCTCATCTGACCAGAGCAACCATTAGATGCTGGAAGGACCTGGCAGAGGCCTTTATCAGACAGTATCAGTACAACTTGGATATGGCTCCCAACAGGACCCTCCTGATGGGGATGTCTCAATCATCCAGGGAAAGCTTCCGGGAGTACGCTCAGAGATGGAGACAGCTTGCTGCTGCTGTCCAGCCACCCATGTCAGAGAGGGAGATGGCTGATATGTTTATGAACACCCTCCAAGGGATGTACATTGACAGGTTGGCTGCCTTCTCTTCCACTAGCTTTGCTGATGTAGTCATAGCCGGGGAAAGAATTGAGAGCCTATTAAAAATGGGTAAGATTTCTGACAACGGTGCTAGCTCATCCAGCAACCCAAGAAAGCCTTTTGTGGGCCCAAGAAGAACTGGTGAGACCAATGCTATCCATACCAGCAGGGGCAGACCCCAATATGTTCATAGGTCTGTGGCAGCAGTCACCATTCCCGCTCCAATTCATCCTCAACCAGCTTATCAACCTCAGCAACAGAATTACCAGCAACAAACTCAGTATCCTCCTCAGAGAAATTATAACAACAACAACGCCAGCAACAACAATCAGCAAAGACCATTCCAACAGAGACCTTCTCAGGCCAATAGGGTGATCGATCCGATCCCTATGCCCTATGCCACATTATTGCCACAACTCCTAAAACTCAACCTAGTTGAGCTAAGGACATTGGCACCTCCAGATCCTGCCAGTCTGCCCAGAAATTACGACGCCAGCGCCAAATGTGCTTTTCATTCAAATGCACCTGGCCATAGTACAAAGAAGTGCAGAGCCTTGCACATGAAAGTACAGGACTTGGTAGATTCCAAAGCTCTAAACTTCGCACCACCACCAAATGTTAACAAGAACCCTATGCCACACCATGGTGGTCCCAGAATCAACGCTATTGAAGAAGACAAGCCGTCTTACTTGATAACCAGTGTGGGTCAGATTCGGACACCCTTGGTAGAGATTAAAGCTCAACTCCTTGAATGTCAAATGTTCCCGGGATGCGAGCTAGGGTGTGTTTATTGCAACATTTCAGTGAATGGTTGTGATAACTTGAGGGATGGCATAAATGGTCTCATCCAGAGTGGCCTGCTTCAAATCACAACATCAGTACCTACCAATCCAGCAATCTCCTTAACAACAATTCCAGAGTCTGCTACAACTGCAACAACCATTGTTCCAAACAACTTTTCAGTCTCATCAACAAATGCTTCATCTGTTACTTCAATGGACCAAATATCAGCAAACGTCCCTTCTACAACTTCAGCACCCCTTCATTCAGAGTCTCCTACAACCACAACACCCATCCTTCCAACAATGTCTCTTACAACATCAGCAACCAGCAATGAAAGTGTCTCAACAGTGACAATTTATTATGATCCTACGAATGATTCTGCCTACAATTCACAAAATACCACTCCTACCAGAGCACCAGTCACAATATATTATGATCCACAGACTATCATGGTGCCTTCCGCAGCTGCCATCAGTCCAGTCACTGTCACAGTGCCTGGGCCAGTACCTTATGAAAGCAGTAATGCCATCCCTTGGCATTACGGCTCTGATCTATACTGCGGAGGACAGAAAATCACTCTCGAATCAGCAACTTCTTCACCACAAATAGACAATGTGGGGGGAGGCGGAGGCTTCACTCGAAGCGGACGTCTCTTTGCCCCGCAAATTCAAAGACCCACTGCTGAAGCAGAAGCTGCTGCCAAGGCAAAAGGGAAGAGCATGGTGCAAGAAAAACAGGTTGTTAGAGAAGCTTTAAAAACACCTTTTGATCAAGAAGTTGATGAATTCATGAGAATCATCAAGAAAAGTGATTACAAGATAGTGGACCAGCTTCACCAGACGCCTTCCAAGATCTCCATTCTATCATTGCTTATGTGCTCCGAGGCTCATCGGAACGCACTACTCAAAGTCTTGCACGCAGCTTATGTGCCAGAAGAGATCACCGTCAATCAGTTGGAAGTTGTGGTTGGAAATGTTAATGCTAGTAATGGACTAGGATTCACCAACACTGATTTGACTACGGAAGGCCGCAATCACAATAAGGCTTTGCACATTACCATGGAGTGTAAGGGTGCAGTTCTTTCACATGTACTGGTAGACACAGGATCATCCCTCAATGTCTTGCCTAAAAAAGCCCTTGTGAAGCTGGAATATGAAGGATTGGCATTACGACCCAGTAACTTGGTAGTGAGAGCTTTTGACGGCTCTAAGAGATCAGTTCTGGGAGAAATTGAGTTGCCTGTAACAATTGGCCCACAAACCTTCAAAACGACCTTCTACGTGATGGACATTCAGCCTGCCTACAGCTGTTTGTTGGGTAGACCATGGATTCATGCCGCTGGCGCAGTTACGTCTACCCTTCACCAGAAGTTAAAATTCGAGTGGGAGGGCCAAGTCGTTACTATTTGTGGAGAGGAAGATATTTTTGTTAGCCATCTGGCTACATACAAATATATTGAGATGGATGGGGAGATCCATGAGACGATGAGTCAAGGGTTTGAGGCCCTGAATATTAATGAAACCTCCGCTGTACTTGGGACTTCCATGACATCCTACCAGCAGGCCCGGAAGGTGGTGGAAGAAGGAAACGCTCAAGGCTGGGGCAAACTGTTGCCTGTGGAGAAGAAAGAAGATAGATTTGGGTTGGGTTACAAACCAACTCAACAAGATCAAACAGAGGCTGCTAAGAAGCCCAACTTTGTTAGTGGGGGGATGCTCACCCCCGATGCTGTCAACAACTTGGGAGATGAGTCGGAAGATGAACGCAACCTGGAAAGTTGGATTCGTCCAAAGACCCCGGGGAGCAGTATCTCAAACTGGTCTTCCCAGGAAATTATAAGAGTTACTCCTGCAGAGTAATTATTATTTCCTGTATATTTTAAGCATGCATCAAGTCTTGCATCTTGCCCAAGATGACAAGACTCATTTTGTAATCGGGCCATCTGTAATTTTTGTTCAACAAGATTAATCAATGAAATATCAGACATCTTTTGCAAACGAGTCTTTTTCTTTTCCGCTCACTGTTTTTCCATTTTTCTTTTTGTACAAAAATAAATGGCAGTGTTTTCAAAATGACAACTTTTATTTCACTTTTCTAAACAAGATTAAAATCAACCACTAAAATGAACAAACTGAACCCTTGCAGAGAGTGCCTTCCAGACTGCACCGACAACAGCACGGCTATGACTTCGTATGACTTTGACAATCCGATCAATCAAGCTGATGAAGGGGTTGAAGAAGATTACGAGCTTCCTGAAGAGCTAGTCAGGTTGTTGAGACAAGAGGAGAAGGTTATCACTCCTCATCAGGAGGAGGTCGAAACGATTAATCTAGGTACAGAGGATGAGGTGAAAGAGGTTAAAATCGGGGCCTGCTTACAAGACTCAGTGAAGAAAAAACTGATTGACCTGCTTCAAGAATATGTGGATGTGTTTGCTTGGTCTTATCAGGATATGCCAGGGTTGGACACCGACATTGTTATGCATAAGCTGCCTTTGAGGGAAGAATGCCCACCAGTCAAACAGAAATTGCGCCGCACTCGCCCAGACATGGCAATGAAAATCAAAGAAGAGGTACAAAAGCAGTGCGACGCCGGGTTCCTTGCTGTAACTAGCTATCCGCCGTGGGTTGCTAATATAGTACCTGTGCCTAAGAAAGACGGCAAAGTAAGGATGTGTGTTGACTACCGGGACCTGAACAGAGCCAGCCCGAAAGACGACTTCCCATTACCTCACATTGATGTATTGGTGGATAATACGGCTCAGTTCTCGATATTCTCCTTCATGGACGGATTTTCAGGATACAATCAGATCAAGATGTCACCTGAAGTTATGGAGAAGACAACTTTCATCACACCCTGGGGCACGTTCTGTTACAAGGTGATGCCATTCAGACTGAAGAATGCTGGTGCAACATATCAACGGGCTATGGTAACATTATTCCACGATATGATCCATAAGGAAATTGAGTGCTATGTGGATGACATGATTGCCAAGTCCCTTATAGAAGAAGACCACCTGGTGAATCTACTGAAGCTATTCAAGCGTCTGAGGAAGTACCAACTGAAGCTGAACCCCAACAAGTGCACATTCGGGGTGCGATCTGGTAAGCTGCTGGGCTTTATTGTAAGCGAGAAAGGGATTGAAGTTGACCCTGATAAAGTCAAAGCCATTCAAGAGATTCCTGCGCCGAAGTCTGAAAAAGAAGTTCGAGGGTTTCTAGGTAGATTGAACTACATCTCAAGGTTCATATCTCACCTTACTGCAACCTGTGAACCCTTGTTCAAACTGTTAAGAAAAGAACAGACGGTCAGGTGGAACGAAGACTGCCAGAGGGCTTTTGACAAGATCAAAGAGTACTTGCAAGAACCTCCAATCCTTATGCCTCCAGTCGAAGGAAGACCTCTGATAGTGTACTTGACAGTATTAGAAGAGTCAATGGGGTGTGTGCTGGGCCAGCATGACGAGTCTGGTCGAAAAGAGTATGCAATATACTACCTGAGCAAAAAGTTTACCGGCTGTGAACAACGTTATTCACTGCTCGAGAAAACTTGCTGGGCTTTAGCGTGGGCTGCTCGCCGACTGAGACAGTATATGTTGACCCACACTACTTTGTTAATATCCAAAATGGACCCAGTTAAGTACATTTTCGAGAAGCCAGCTCTTACCGGACGGGTTGCAAGATGGCAAATGATTCTCACAGAATATGACATCCAGTACACCTCTCAGAAAGCCATCAAGGGTAGTGTATTGTCTGAATATCTTGTTGAGCAACCTATTGATGACTACCAGCCTATGAGATTTGACTTCCCTGATGAAGACATCATGTTCATAAAAGCGAAAGACCGTGAAAAGCCTATTCACACTGAAGGGCCTGACTCAGAAGAAGAATGGACTATGATGTTTGATGGGGCTGTTAATATGAATGGTCGTGGTGTTGGTGCAGTACTCATTACACCTAAAGGAGTTCACATGCCTTTCTCGGCAAAACTCACCTTCAACTGCACTAACAACGAAGCTGAATACGAAGCTTGCATTATGGGTCTTGAGGAAGCCATTGACCTCAGGATCAAGACATTAACTGTATTCGGAGATTCAGCTCTGGTAGTTAATCAAACCAACGGCAAATGGTACACACACCAGGATCATCTGATACCTTACAGGGATTATATAAGGAGGCTATTGACATTCTTCACAACGGTCAAGCTTGAATATATCCCTCGGGACGAGAATCAGTTCGCAGATGCTCTGGCTACCATTTCATCAATGATCAAAGTTCAAGCTGCCAACTTTGTACCTCAGATTTCAGTGTCCAGACTTGATAGACCAGCATATGTATTTGCAGCAGATATTGCCAAAGATGATAAGCCTTGGTTCCACGACTTTAAGTGCTTCTTGGAGGATCAAACATACCCACCTGGGGCATCTTCCAATGATAAGAAGACTTTGAGAAGGCTTGCTGGTAGTTTCTTTCTGAACACTGACGGTTCCCTATACAAGAGAAACTTTGATATGGTACTCCTCAGATGCGTTGATAAAACAGAAGCATACTTGTTGATGCATGAGGTGCATGAAGGATCCTTTGGTACCCATGCTGGAGGGCATGCCATGGCCAAGAAATTGCTAAGATCAGGTTATTACTGGATCACAATGGATGCCGACTGTTGCGCCTATGCCAGAAAATGCCATAAATGTCAGATCTATGCGGATAAGGTGCATGTGCCTCCCAATCCTCTGAATATAATGTCTTCACCCTGGCCCTTTGCCATGTAGGGCATTGATATGATTGGCAAGATTGAACCGATTGCTTCGAATGGCCACAGATTCATCCTGGTAGCCATTGACTATTTCACCAAGTGGGTTGAAGCAGCCTCATATGAAAATGTTACAAGGCAAGTGGTAGCCAGATTTCTGAAGAGAGATATCATCTGTCGATACGGAGTTCCCGAGCGAATCATTACTGACAATGGTTCCAACTTAAACAACAAAATGATGGCTGAACTATGCCGGGACTTCAAAATCCGACACCACAATTCTTCTCCTTACAGGCCAAAGATGAACGGCGCTGTTGAGGCAGCTAATAAAAATATCAAGAAGATTGTGCAGAAGATGGTAGTTACGTACAAAGACTGGCATGAAATGCTACCATTTGCCTTGCATGGGTACCGCACGTCAATCAGAACATCCACTGGGGCAACACCATATCAGCTTGTGTATGGTATGGAGGCAGTCCTACCTGTTGAAGTTGAATTACCCTCCTTGCGAGTACTGATGGATGTTAAGCTGAACGAAGCAGAGTGGGTCCGATCCCGATTCGAACAACTGAGTCTGATTGAAGAGAAAAGATTGGCTGCAATCTGTCATGGGCAGTTGTATCAGAAAAGAATGAAGAGAGCCTTCGATCAGAAAGTCAGGCACCGAGAGTACCAAGTGGGAGATCTTGTGTTGAAAAGAATCCTCCCTCCTCATACAGACCACAGGGGCAAATGGACTCCGAACTATGAAGGACCATTCGTGGTAAAGAAAGTTTTCTCTGGTGGAGCACTGATGCTCAGCACCATGGATGGTGAAGATTTCCCGTCCCCTGTGAATTCAGATGAAGTTAAAAAATACTTCGCATAAAAATGACCCGCTGGACACAAAAACAGAATGTGAGTCCAGGCAAGAACAGGGCATCCCGGCGAGTCAAAAACAGAATAAAAGACTCGGGCAAAAATAAGGGAAATAAATAAAAAATGTACACCCGCTGAGTTGAAAAGCCGCATTGGACAGCTCAGGCAAAAATGGGTATCCCGATGGATTGAAAACCCGAAAGGGCGATCCATGCAAAACAAGGGAATAAGTGAACAACTGCATTCTGAGTTCATCTGTATCACCTACAACTTGGTAAGCTTCGAAAGGATCAAGCTTTTGTCAGAATCAGTCTTCTTCAGAAAGCAAGACGAGAAGAACGTCAAAAGTCATACGAGTCATAGCAAGAGGAAGTTCCTTCAAAGCGTCGTCAACATTGCCAGCATTTTGTTTCTCAATTTGTAACAATCTCCTCATTTCAGGAAATATGTTTCTTTGACTGTATCTTGCCAATTCAGGGAACATGAATTAATAAAATCAGATTTTTCAGTCATGTTTCGTCTTATACATTTTTATTTGCAAAAAATGTCTGATATCTTTAAAATACTGATTGCATGAATACAGATGCTTATCCTCAAAAATAAAAAAAAACTACGTGCTTGCAGGAAATATACTTACTCTCGAGAGTGTCTCACTCCTATGACGGAATCCGGTAAAGGGATGCCTCGGGGTTACTTGTACATTTCTCTGTCTTTGCAGGATTGCAGGTATTCAAAAGCGCAACATGGGGCATGAAAGCTTCACCCCAGCAAGCTGGCAAATCAACACTCACTCAATCTTAGCACCCAAGTGCTTTCTCCCCAGCTGAGTTGCCACTTTTTGTTTCTCCCCAGCTGAGTTGCTATCCGATACTCCTCCTCATCCAAGTACAAAAAGCTAGGGGAACTGCTTCCCCACAGAGCCTCAGCCTCTATCCAGAAGAGCAACACACAAAGGAATCACAACAGAGTGACGAAAGCTTCTACAAACCCCAGCTGGGTCCTTCATTTGCCAGGAATAGGTCTATCATTGACCCCTTTTCCCCAAGCAGAGTCATTTCAATCAGATCTACCAATGATCTCATCCCCAGCTGGGATGTTCGCTTCAAGCGAGATCGACCAGAGATCTTCACAGCAGCGGGATCCGAATCCCGGATCGATATCTTTTGCATAATCATAGCATTTGCATCATATTCACCCCACAAAGCGTAGCATTTCGTTTAATACGGAGCATTACGGCAAAAATCAAACATGTTGCATAATCATAAGTCATGGTCTGAATCAAATACTTGTGAATAATAAATCCATCAACAATATACAGAATACATCCCAGATTCCCCAGCGAAAGCAGTTACCTCACATTCGCCAATACAAATACGTACTCCTTGTGGCACCCGTCCGTGTCATATCCCCAGCAGAAAGCCAAAGACATCCCCTTTGCACTCACAGATACTTGTATATATGCATTTCTTTGACATCCGTCCATGTCATTTTTTCAGCACAGTAACATAAACACTTTGTATACCAGATACTTGTTTATACTATACTCTTCTCCTTTTGACACTCGTCCGTGTCACTCTCCCCAGCAAGTTAAACACTCATCTATACATCACTCATACTTTCTACTCATACTTATACAGATACTCGTCCGTATCTCGTATACACCATTTATATCCCCGCAGATTCGACACTCGTCCGTGTTCTTTGTTAACCAGTTGGTATTCGCCCGTATCATCATCTCGGAACATGCGTCAAGCGTTTGTTTCTACATGATACTCGTTCGTATCATAGTCTTAAGGATGCTCGTCCGCATCTTTAATCCATACACTGCGTCAAACACTTGTGTCTTCTTGAATATAGATACTCGTCTGTGTCTACTATTCCCCAGAAGAATTCTTTCAGATTCAACACTCGTCCGTGTTCCTTGTTAACCAGTTGATACTCGTCCGTATCATCATCTCTGAACATGTGTTGGTATTTGTTTCTACCTGATACTTGTCCATATCATAGGTCCTAAGGATGCTCGTCCGCATCTTTAATCTATACACAATACCAAACACTTATACCTTCTCTTTCTTGGATTATAAACACTCGTCCATGTTACTATTTCCCCAGTAAACAATTTTATTTTTATCTGACATTCGCCCTATGTCATGATAAACCCTGAGAGCAGCCGTACCCTGCTAGGTGGTCGTCCTCCGCCTCTTGATGGTCGTCCTCCATCATGCTCGTCCGATGGCCGTCCCCATCGTTGACCTTTTTATCCGACATTCGTCCTATGTCGTGATATTTAGCAGCCGTCCCCTGCTAGGTGGTCGTCCTCCACCTCTTGATGATCGTCCTTCATCATTTTATCCAATGGCCGTCCCCATTGTTGATTTTGGTTATCTGACATTCGTCCTATGTCATGATAAACCTTGAGAGCAGCCGTACCCTGCTAGGTGGTCGTCCTCCACCTCTTGATGATCGTCCTCCGTCATGCTCATCCGATGGCCGTCGCCATCGTTGACCTTTTATCCGGCATTCGTCCTATGTCGCGATGTTTTCGGCAGCCGTACCCTGCCAGGTGGTCGTCTTCCACCTTAGATGACCGTCCCTCATCTTATCCCCACAGAGCAGCCATCCCCTGCTAGGTGATCGTCTTTCACCTTTGATGACCGTACCTCATCATCTGTTTATTTCATTTATTCTTTAACCCGATGGCCGTCCCCGTCGTGGTCCCTTTTCTTTTTAGCCCGATGGCCGTCCCCATCGTTGGTTACTTTACTTTATGAACTTGATGGCCGTCCCCATCATTTTTCATTAATCCCCAGAGAATATTACAACTTTATTCTTGATGGTCGTCCCCATCATAATCCTTTTTATCCCTAGCATGTCGGCCGTCCCCGTCATTGCTTTATTTCCCGCACTTTTCCCAGCATGTCGGCCGTCCCCGTCATTGCTTTTTTACCCAGCAGTCGTCCTCTGCTCGACGGTCGTCCTCCGTCTCCCACACTTTATAATATAATTTATTTTCTTTTACAATCTATATCCCTTTTCTTCTTCATTCTGTGAGTGCAAATTTTGAACTGTCTTTGATATTCAACCACAAGTTATCTTGTTTTCCTGATAAGTCGTCGCTTACATCCTGCACAGCTAACTCATGCTTGAATAGGGGCAGCTGTAAACACCCCAAATTTGCCCTCACCCATTCACACCATGACTTGTGATCATTTCATATGCATAAACACAATCATAAGTTCTCATATCCCATTTTTGGTTCACTACATTGTTTCTAAGTCATCTGCATCTAGGGTTTGTGATCTGAGCAATCTAAGAGCTTCTTGAGCCACTCCAAAGGTCATCAATCATTTCAAATGGGTCCATGTATGTTCAAGCATCATATTATGTCCTCTCAAAGTCAAGAATGTCAAAAATCACAAGAACTGAGAATGGTATGGAAGCAGAGCCAGGCTTGACTGCACAGTTGACCTGAAATTAGGGTTTTGGTTTCAGAGGCCATAACTCCAAATTTTTTGGTCATTCTTGTTTCTATTGGTCTCTATATGGTATAGGGAGTATGCATATCAATTTTCATGAAGAAATTCCATGGGGAAGTCATCTGATCAAGAGTTGACTTTTCAAGCAAGTCAGTGCAAAATCAGGGCATCTGAGGCCCCCAGTGACCCAACCAAAGGGTGTTCTTCATCATTTTGATTGTGTATGATCTTTATCTGATCATAGAAGAGGTTGGAAGTTCACAAAATTGAAGAATTTTAAGTCTTTTGCAAAGTTGACTTTTTGGGCAAGTTTGACTTTTAATGAAAATGTCATTTTATGTAACTTTTTCAACCCTTACTTTTTGATTCAAGTAAGCTTCAAATGGAAAAACTTTGGTCATGAAAGTTGTATAATATATCTTTCCCTTTTCAAAAAGTACAAGAACATGACCTAATTCATTTTGGATCAAAAGTTATGGCTCATCAAAGTTGGCAAAAATCACTAAAATTCAAGTTATGCACCAAATGGAAAACTTGCAAATTCTTGTACCAAGGCAATTTGTGACTTCAAATGAACTTCTAATCCACACAACATGATCACACAACATCTAAAATTCAGAATGCACCCAAGGAATCACATGTTTTATGGCCCATGGATCAAGTTTCTTCCATAAGAACCAAAGTGAACCAAGTTGCAAAAGTCATCATATCTCCTCACCCACTTGCTGCCTAGTTTGCTGAACCATCCTAGCCCTTTTCCCTCACCATGCTGCGCAGCACACCCTTGTTGTACTAGGCTAGCAAGTTGCCCATGCCCTTCTTACACAAAAGTTGACATTTTTGCAAAAGCAACCATACCTATCACAAAAGGACATGTCATGTCATCTGACCAATAGCATTTGTTTATACAAATCAATTGCAAGCCAAACATAACAAGAGGCCAGCCTGAAACCAGCCACAAAACAACATTCACATTTTCACCCTCACTTGCAAAAGCTTTCGAAAATCATCATACAAGCTTCAAACACTCAAACAAACTTCACAAACCTTCTCACCATGCTTCACTGAACACAAACCAACCTTCAAAACAGCCTGAAAGCCATAGAATCACAAACACGATTCTCACTTGACCTTGAACAGAACTTGTTCAAACTTCCAAACCAGCCAACACAAACTCTTTCTAAGCATCAAGGCATCATCAGGGAGGTCACAGAAGTGGTTTTGCACAAGAGAGGAGGTCAGAAAGTGCCAGACTGAAAAGCTTCAAACTCAGGTAGCTTCATGAACATTTTTTCCAGAAATGGATTTTTAAGTTCCTAAGTTGTTCTTCATGATTCACTGATCACTCTGTTGTTTTTGGTTTTGAAAATGGTGAAGAAATGAGAGTTTAATCTTGCTCCGAAACTTTTGCCCTAAAAAATGTTTTGTTTCGATTCAGTTGATTGAGGAAGAATAAATGAGTTTTGAGTTAGGGTTTTGATTTAGTGAAGTGTGGGAATGATTTCTGGTTTGTTAGATTTCATTTTAGTGGAGTTTTGAAGAGTTTAGAAATTTTCAGGTGGGGTTCCCACCGGAGAAGACGACCGGAGGTCTTCTCCGGCCACCTTAAAATGATTAGGGCTTAATCCCTGTGTTTAATGTAGTTTGAATCTGGAGCGTTGGATGAGCTGACCTAGGTTGACTGGCGCGTGTTTGGATGGTCCAGATGCACCATTAGAAACCCTAATCCACAATTAACCTAATTAATTATGTTTAATTAATAAAAAATGGAAATTAGGCCAGTTTGAATCTCAGCCTTAGGATCACGCGCGAAGTCTTTCCCTCCATCTCAGGTTTAAATGTGGACCACTGGATGCGCTGACTTTCATTTAAATTCAGTTTTTATTTCATTTAATTGCATTTGTTTTCTCCACTTTATTTAAAATAGCAAAATCAATTCAAAAATTCTGAAAATTTTTATACACACTTTTATTTAATTTCAGAAACCAAAAACATTTTTATTTTTATTTTTTGCATTAAAAAAATATTTTTAAATGTTTAAAAGTTTATTTTTAATTAATTAATGAGAATTAATTAATTAAAAATACTTTTAGGTATTTAAAAATCACCAAAAAAATTCATGAAACCTTTAAAAACATTTAGAAACATTGTCCAACCCTCAAACCAAATTTCTTTTTTGATCTTGATGCATTTTGAGAATTTTCCATGGAATTAATTCATTTTCAAGGCATTATTTTGGTCCAAGCTTCCAAAAATCATTTCTGCCTAACCATTGAGAGTTGGACTTTGATTCTTTTTGCATTGTGTTATGCATATCATGTAGTTTGTGAGATTAATTTGGCATGAATTGATCTTACATTTTCCATTTGTTTGACATTTTTCTTGTTAAGGAACCCTAAAACCTTAGAAAACTTAGGAAAATCATAACTTGAATTAGCTTAAGAGTTGGAACCTCTCCTTTGGGCAGTGAGTTAGTATAGGTTTAGGGATCCTTTGAGTGCATTTTCAATTTTTTATATTGATGTTTGCTTCTGATTTTGGGTTTGGTTTGATGCATTGATCATAAACCCTAATTTGGGCTTCCATATGCATCCATCTTGCATTTGCATTCATACCTTGACTTGCCATGACATTTTATGCACCCATTTGATCCATTTGACATCTTAAGACATATTGAAAGCATGTTTGACCATTGCATCTTGTATTTGCCTTGTTGTATGCCATATGCATTCCATAACTTGTCATGTATGATCATGGTTCTTAACTTGCTTCATCTGCATCCATAAGCTTGTATGATCATCACCATGCCTTGTTTCATGTTTACATCATCCCATAGCATCATTATCATCATGAATGTGCTTCTGGTTTTGATTTTCATCATGTCATTTCATCTCATTTTGCATTGCATTGCATTTCTTTCACTAACTTTTCAGGTGGTAAGTTATCCTGAGAAGTGAATTTGCCTTCACTTCTCACAACTTCTTTTCATCTCTCTTATGCATCCATGCTGCATTTTGTTATGAGTTTGAGATTGAGCTTGCTCATTCTTTTTCTTCTTACTTTCTTTCCTCAAGTGACTTGACTTCTTGAATGAAGCAAGTTGCTTTGCTTCTCCTGATCCTTTCATCTGCTCCCTGGTGGTTCCATTGAAGACTTCTTTCTTAAACCTCACAAACTTTAGGAACAACCAAGCATGACAATAATTAGGGTTTTGATTAGTCCCCCACTTAGTTTTTACCTTTGTGTCTCTTTGAGTCTTCTCTTCTCATCTCATAATCAGGGACTAAACCCTAAAGGCTTTAAGGCTTTGTGATTAAGCTTATGCCTGCATCCTTCTATTAGGATGGAGTATATAACTTTAATCCTAAGTGTTAAACCCTTAATGTGTTTAACTCCTTTAATCAATTCACATAATAATCATCAAGACATCACTCTTGTAACTTGGGCCTTGCATTAGGGTTCTAATTCTTCCTTAATTGGTTAAGAAGGACTAACCCTAGTGTTAATGGACAAGTCCCCCTCAAGTTGTCTTACAAACCATAAAATTCACTTCATCATCTCACCATTAAATAAAATCCACTTAATCAAAGGCTTGTTTTGTCATGAGTTTAATCCCTAATCATGGATTAAGTTGAGGAGCTTTCCTCAGCTTAAACACCCTCATCTATTATCCTTCTATTAGGATGGTGTAATGAGTCTGTTTAATCCCTGATTATGGCTTAATCTCATTACTCAACACTAAACAAAAACACCAAAAACATCTAAATAATCACAAGTAGGTTAAGGATCTTAATCCTACATCAAAGGTGATTAAGTGTGAGAATCTGACTTCACACTTAAGGTATTTCTCATTACCCCTAATCAGAGGGAAGATGTGATGAGTTTACTAAATCCATTGGTTTAGGCTTAAGCTCATTAACTTATGACAAACTTTCAAAAGCAATAAAAGACTGAAAACTCAAAAACAAACAATAATCGTCTCCTCCGGGATTCTTTTCTCATCTCATTCACACACAAACGAGAACTTGCTTCTTCCGTCTAATGCAAGACAGTTCGCACCTGAGCCAGACAGGTCATACACTTGAGCATAGACAAGTAAGCAGTTCACAAGTCAATTTATCTTTCAGTCTCTTTGGGTCGAACTACGGTGTTCTGACTTCCTCATTGCACGAGAGGATACGTAGGCATAACTTAACAGTTATCGAACAAAAGTCTCTGTATATTCCCCCTCTTTCCAGCCTCATTCTTTAAGCCTCATTATCTTGAGCATTTCATTTTTGCCCTTACACTGACACTGTATATACCACACTTTGCACTCCTCTTACACTGACACCTGCACATCCTTTTCCAGCTCTTTATACACAAATTGCACTGACATTACCCCTTTAAAACACAAATATTTTAAGCGTGGATCCTGTCGAGTACGACGGACAATCTGGGTGCTAATACCTTCCCAGGTTGTAACCAACCCCCTTTCTCAGTCTCTCTGGTTCGCAACCGTCTTGTCCATATTTTTCTAGGTCTATGCGGCATTGCCTTTCCTCCGGGATAAAAATGCCTAGCTGGCGACTCTATTCATTCCCTGTGAGTTCACTCCTGTGTGTTCTCACACCCTCCTTTCGCCGACCGTTCGCGTCTGTACCTTTTTGTGGGCCATTCCCATTTATCGGGAGCGACAATGGGTATCGTACATCTGTCCGCACTTCAACAGGGGCAACCCCTTTCTCACTTGTTTATGGTACAAAAGCAGTGCTCCCCGTCGAAGTTGAGATCCCATCAATGAGAGTTCTGATGGAAGCCAAGTTGACTGAGGTTGAATGGTATCAGAATAGATTTGATCAGTTGAATTTGATTGAAGAAAAGAGAATAACAGCTTTGTGTCATGGTCGGTTGTACCAGCAAAGGATGAAGAAAGCTTTTGACAAGAAGGTCAAACCTCGTGTATTCAAAGAAGGCGACCTCGTGTTCAAAAAGATTCAGTCTTTCCTTAAAGATTCTCGGGCAAGTGGACTCCGAACTATGATGGCCCATATGTTGTTAAGAAAGCCTTCTCTGGCGGTTCATTAATTCTTGCAACTATGGATGGTGAGGAGATCACTCGCCCTGTGAATGCGGATGCAGTCAAGAAATACTTCGCCTAAAAAAAATAAAAGAACAGCTCGCTAAGTTGAAAACCCGAAAGGGCGGCTTAGGCAAAAATGAGCGTCTCGGTGGATCGAAAACCCGAAAGGGCGGTCCAGGCAAAAGTTAGAGACAAAAACAGAAATAAGTATCCCGGTAGATTGAAAACCCGAAAGGGCAATCTAGGCAAAAGTTAGGGATCATGGCAAGTAACTGCGTCGACAGACTGAATCACTTGTAGCAACCGAGAATTTTAGATTCTATCCCTCAGAAGAATTTCCTATCAAAGATTCTTATTCACTCATCCTTGACTGAAGTTTCGGACACAGTGGAGTTCAAAGTTGATAGGGAGAATAGTGATCATTGTATCTCAATGTAGCCCTTTTCCATGTATTTACCATTTTTCAAATTTGTAATGATCCATGGAGTCATGCCATTTGTTGACTACCATTCTATCAATGAATTTGAGCTTTTATCCAATTGTTTGCAATTCTTTATATTGTTTCTGTTTACAAAATTTCAATTTATTATTGATGATGATTTTTGAAACAAATTTAATAAATTTAATCTTTGAAGATTTTAAAAACATTTTTCTTTTGATATATGAACAAAGAAAGGATATCAATAGTGATTCCGAGAATGGTAAAGTCTGGATGTGTGTAACTCGTCTCTCCCAAAGCAGGGTTTGATTCGATCGTGTCCATGTGAAGGTCCTAGATAGTCTTGACAGGTTGATATTAATGAT
This sequence comes from Lathyrus aphaca, assembly GCA_963966055.1. Lineage (NCBI taxonomy): Eukaryota > Viridiplantae > Streptophyta > Magnoliopsida > Fabales > Fabaceae > Lathyrus > Lathyrus aphaca. Next base: position 332,154,538 of record OZ014521.1, read on the forward strand.
GTTTTGTTCCCCAACAATAAGCATGAATGGAGATTGTATGTATTCCCCAGAAGAGTTGTTGGAAGGGATGTTCAGAATCCCTGGCAGAGTTTTGATCTATTCCTCAGCAAGTTATCTTTAAATTGAGAAGCATTGGGAATCCCCAGCTGAGTTCTTGTTCCTCAGCTTGAATTGTTTGCATCCTTGAATATAGAAGTATTGATATAGCAATCAGTTTAGAGGTTTTCTTGTGCCCTATGTTGGGTATAGATTTAAAATCCCTCATAACTGTATTTTGGTTTTGATGTTAATTTCTGATATCCCCATATGGATCCCCAGTAGGTCTGCATGTGTTGATTTCCAGCAGTTTCCTATGTGATTTTTAGCAGGTCTTGCACTCTATCCCCAAGTGGAGCAGGAGTTGTATGACAGTTATTCTTCGGAAGTTTGATTTTTATCAAGAATATTTCCACCCTCAGCAGATTATTACCTTTCCTCAGCAAGATGATATTCCTAGCAGATGCTGTTTTATCATGATTTAAGCCTTGTAGTAGGATTTTATTCCTTTGATGGCTTATGATATTCCCCTGCAGATTTCGAGTTGAATCTCCAGCATGTTTCCCTGCATTGTTGCCTTGGGATTAACCGAGTATCCGGTTGTTGTGGTGTTCATGTCACCCGTTTTCTTATCTTTATGTCTGTTTTGTCAGCATATTCATAAGCATATTCATACGCATAAGCATAGCATCGTTGGCTGGCATTCTTGCGTTTATCATTGTTATCTGCTCTTTGGTGTGGACTTTCCCCACAGAGTGTGTGTGTCGTATTCCTCTCAAGTTTAGAGTGTCGACCATTAAGCAGAAGGAGTTAATCCTTTCTATTTCCCCACTAAGTTTGTTTCTCGTGGAAGATATTGATTCAGTTTCCTCCCCAGTTTATTATCTGGATGGAATTTTCCCCAGTTGAGATATTTCCTCCTCGGGATGAGTCTTGTTTGACCGTTTCTCTCCAATTTGTTCTTGGATTGAACTTTGGTCCCCTTTTGTGGATATATTTTCTTTGGAATTAAGCTATCACTGTTTGATAGTGGGCAACATTTTCTCCAGCTTGAATATATTTGCTTTGGATTAAGCTATTGTCGCTCCCGACAAATGAAAATGGATCAAATGAAGGTACAGACGCGAACGGTCGGCGAGGGGAACAGTGAGAACACACAGCCGTGAACTTACTGGAGATGAAAAGAGTCGCCAGCTAGGCATTTTTATCCCGGAGGAAAGGTAATGCTGCATAGACCTAGAAAGAGATGGATAAGACGGTTTGCGAACCAGAGAGACTGAGAAAGGGGGTTGGTTACAACCTGGGAAGGTATTAGCACCCAGATTGTCCGTCGTACTCGACGGGATCCACGCTTAAAAGATTTGTGTTTTAAAGGGGGTAGTGTCAGTGCTATTTGTGCATAAAAGAGCTGGGAAAGATGTACAAGTGTCAGTGTAAAGAAATGTGATGTGTATAAATGTACAGTGTCAGTGTGAGATCAGGAATGAAATGCTCAAGAATATGAGGCTAAAGAATGAAGCTGGAAGGAGGGGGAATGAACAGAGACTTTTGTTCGATAACCGTTAAGTTATGCCTACGTATCCTCTCGTGCAATGAGGAAGTCAGAACACCGTAGTTCGACCCAAAGAGACTGAAAGGATTGACTTGTGAACTGCTTACTTGCCTATGCTCAAGTGTATGACCTGTCTGGCTCAGGTGCAAACTGTCTTGCATTAAGCGGAAGAAGCGAGTTCTCGTTTGTGAATGAGTGTGATGAGAAAAGAATCCCGAAGGAGACGATTATTGTTTGTTTTTGTGTTTTCAGTCTTTTATTTCTTTTTGGAGTTTGTCATAAGATAATGAGCTTAAACCTAAATCAATGGATTTGGTAAACTCATCACATCATCCCTCTGATTAGGGGTAATGAGAATTACCTTAAGTGCGAAGTCAGATTCTCACACTTAATCACCTTTGATGTAGGGTTAAGATCATTAACCTACTTGTGATTAATTAGATGTTTTTGTGATTTTTGTTTAGTGTTAAGTAATGAGGTTAAGCCATAATCAGGGATTCAACAGACTCATTACACTATCCTAAAAGAAGGATAATAGATGAGGGTGTTTAAGCTGAGGAAGGATCCTCAGCTTAATCCATGATTAGGGATTAAACCCATGACAGAACAAACCTTTGATTAAGTGGATTTTATTAATGATATGATGATGAAGTGTTTTTTATGATTTGTAAGACAACTTGAGGGGGACTTGTCCATTAACTTTAGGGTTAGTCCTTCTTAACCAATTAAGGAAGAATTAGAACCCTAATGCAAGGCCCAAGTTACAAGTGTAATGTCTTGATGATTATTAGATGGATTAATTAAGAGAGTTCAACACCTTAAGGGTCCAAGACTTAGGATTAAAGTTATACACTCCATCCTAAAAGAAGGATGCAGGCATGATCTTAATCACAAAGTCTTAAAGCCTTGAGGGTTGAGTCCCTGATTATGAGGTGAGGGGAGATGACTCAAGGAGAGACACAAAGGTAAAAACTATGGGGGAGACTAATCAAAACCCTAATTCATTATCATGCTTGGTTGGTCCTAATGTTTGTGAGGTTTTCAAGAACAATCTTCAGATGAACCACCAGGAAGCAGATGAACAAGATCAAGAGAAGCAAAGTGACTTGCTTCATTCAAGAAGTCAAGTCACTTGAAGAAAGAAAGTGGGAGGAGGAAGAATGAGCAAGCTCAAACTCAAATACACATAAGAATGCAGCAAGGTATGCAAGAGAGATGAGAATAGAGGTTATGAGAAGTGAAGGCAAATTCACCTCTCAAGTTACTTACCACCTGCAATGTTAGAAAGAAATGCAATGCAATGCAAGAGGAGATGAAATGGTATGATAAGCAAAAACCAGAAGCATGTTGATGATGATGATGATGATATGGAGTGCTATGAACATGAGACAAGACAATGAGATGTTCATACAAAGTCATGGATGCAAATGATGCAAGTTGAGGAGCATGGACAAACATGAAATGTTATGAAACATACAAGACAAATGACATGGCAAATATGCAATGCAATGATCAAACATGATTCATACATGTCTTAAGATGTTAAATGAATCATGAGAATGCACAAAATGTAATGGCAAGTCATGTTATGCAAGAGAATGCAAGAGGGATGCAAATGAAAGCTCAAATTAGGGTTCATGGATCAAACATCAAACACAAACCAAAAACAGAAGCAAACCTTAACCTAAAAAATGGAAAATGGTACCCAAAGAAACCCTAGGCCTACAATGAACCACTGCCCAAAGGGGAGCTCTCAACTCTCAACCAAACTCAAGTTATGATTTTTGCAAGTTATTAGGGTTTTTTAGGGTTTGTAACAAAAGAAATGCCAATCAATTAGAAAATGCAAGATCAAATCATGGCCTTTTTATCCTTGAAAGTACATGCCAAATGGAGAACAATGCAAAAAGAATCAATGTCTCAACCTTCACCAAAAGGCAGAAATGAATTTTTAAACACATGATCAAAATAATGCATAAAATATGATTTAATTCAATGAAAAATTCTTAAAATGCATCAAGATCAAAAAAGAAATTTGGTTTGGAGGTTGGACAATGTTTCTAAATGTCTTAGAACATTTCATGAATTTTTTTGTAATTTTTAAATACCTAAAAGTATTTTTAATTAATTAATTCTCATTAATCAATTAAAAATAATCTTTTAAATATTTAAAAATACTTTTTTAATGGTAAAAAATAAAATAAAAATATTTTTGTGTCGTAAAAATTAATAAAACCTTAAAGAAAAAGTTTCATAATTTTTATGGTTTTTTAACTATTTTAAAATAAATGTACAAATTTAATGAGAAAGAAATGAATTAAAATTAAAATAAATGGGAAGTAATCAGATTGGATGGCTGGGATTGCTCCTGGATTCAAACACGTTGACTGCGCGCGCTAGTGGAGGGCCAGGATTGATTCTGGTCAGATTAAATTAATTGTGGATTAATTAAACCTAACACGTGGATTAGGGCATAAACAGCTAATCTGGGCCATTCAAAAGAGAGGGAAGTCAGCCGGTCAACGCTCATCAACGCTCAGCATTCAAACTTGACTTAATTACGAAATTAGGGCATAAACACTCTCAGGTGGCCGGAGAAGACTTCCGGTCGTCTTCTCCGGCCAGAAGCTCACCTGAAAAATCTCAAAACCTCTCAAAACGTAATATAAATGAAATCTATGAATTGGGAAACGTTTCTAACACCCTCACGAATCAAACCCCTAACTTAAAACAAATTTATCTTCCCTAAATCATCTGAATCGAAGAGGGAAAGTTCTAGGGTTCGTGAGCTTCAAACTCAAATTAAATGCTTAAAACAAAACCATTTCAAAAACTAAAGGTACCAGAATGATCAGGCAAGCATGAAGAACAAGTTTGTAACATAAAAAGAGATTTCTGGAAAAATTATTTTTGAGCTACCTGAGTTTTGCAGTTTTTGATTTAGGAACTTTCAGGCTACTTCCCTTGATGCAAGCTGCTCTACTTGATCCCCCAAGTGTGTCTGGATGCTCAAATGGAGTTTAGATTTGCTGGATGATGAGTTTCGAAGAGAACTGCTTCAGTTCAGTCCACAATGGCTATGGTGATCTTGGCACTTTCAGGCTGTGGAAAGGGGTGGTTTGTGATCTATGAAGTGTATTGAGTTGCTTTGCAGGGTTTGTTTTGGTGTTTGTGGGCTAGGATGAGAGATTCGATAGAATCTGCAGAATGAAGGTGAACAATGGCAATGGAGTTTTCAGGCTTGTTTCAGGCTTGAGCTTTGGTGGTTTCTTGTCTATGAGGTGTGGTGAGTTGAATGATGATGAGAGTTTGAGTGTTTGATGGCTGTGTAGAGAAATTCGAATGAACTTGCAAGATGGAAGGTTTTTGTGAATGTGTCTAATGTGATGGTTTCAGCCTTGTGTGTCTTATGTTTTGGCCAGCATTTGGATAGTATAAACAATTGCAAATGGCTGGGAGATGTGACATGTCCTTTATTGATTGGGATGTTTACTTTTGCAAAATGTCAACTTGGTTGTAAAAGAGGCATGGGCTCAAAGTCTAGGCAAGTACAAGGTTGGTTCTGGTGCAGCATGGTGAGAGAGAGGTCTAGCAACAATGCAGCATCCAATGCATCAAGTTGTAGGGAGCACAATGATGGTTTTTGCAAGTTGTGGCTTCTTGTTCACATGTGACCTTTTTGTCCAACCAAACATGAAACCATAGGCAATCTTAGTTCATTTCTGATTTTATGACTTAGAGAAATGTTTGTGTACTGGTTTGAGAGGAATTAGAAGTCACATAATGCATTGATCCAAGGTTTTGCAAAATTTCCATTTGGTGCATAACTTGAAAAACAATGATTTTTGCCAACTTTGCATTGCCATAACTTTTGATCCATGAAGAGTTTGATCATGTTCTTGTACTTTTTGAAAAGGGAAAGATGAGATCTACAACTTTCATGACCAAAGTTTTTCCATTTGAAGCCTTTTTGGATCATGAATCAAGGCTTGAAAATTGACCTAAAATGAGGCATTCTTGAAAAGTCAACTATACCCAAAAAGTCAACATTTGCAAAAACCCTAAATTCTTGATTTTTGTGAACTTCAACCTTCTTCCATGATCAAATAAAGATCATATATACTCAAAATGATGAAGATCACCCCTTGGTTGGGTCATTGGGGGCCTCAGATGCCCTGATTTTGCACTGACTTGTCTGAAAAGTCAACCTTTGATCAGATGACTTCCCCATGGAATTTCTTCATGAAAATTGATATGCATACTCCCTATACCATATAGAGACCAATGGAAACAAGAATGACCAAAAAATTTGGAGTTATGGCCTCTGAAACCAAAACCCTAATTTTCAGTCAACTGTGCAGTTCATCCTGGCTCTGCATCCACTCAAACCCTAGTTCTTGTGATCCCTCTGCAATTTTGACTTTGTGAGGATGTAACATGATATAAGAACACACATGGACCCCTTTGAGTTGATTAGTGGCCTTTGGAATGGCTCAAGATGCCCTGAGGTTGCTCAGATCACAAACCCTAGGTGCAGATGCCTTAGAAACTATCCAGTGAAACCAAATGAGACATGAGATGATGTGATTGTGTTTATGCATATGAGATGATCACAAGTCATGTGTGAATGGGTGAGGGCAAATTTGGGGTGTTTACAGCTGCCCCTATTCAAGCATGAGTTAGCTGTGCAGGTTGTAAGCGGCGGCTTAACAGGCAAACAAGATAACTTGTGGTTGAATACCAAAGACAGTCCAAAATTTGCACTCACAGAAATGAAGAAGAAAAGGGATATAGATTGTAAAAGCAAAACAAAGTATATCGTAAAGTATGGGCGACGGAGGACGACCGTCGAGCAGAGGACGACTGCTGGGTAAGGTGGTACGTGAAGCAAAGCGATGACGGGGACGGCCGACATGCTGGTAAAGTGTATAAAGCGATGACGGGGACGACCGACATGCTGGGGATAAAAGATAAAGCTAAGACGGGGACGGCCGACTAGCTGGGAAAACTAAGATAATATGATGGGGACGGCCATCAAGATAAAGTAGTAACATTCTCTGGGGATTGGTGAAGCATGACGGGGACGGCCATCAAGTTCACAAAGGTAAAGTAACCAACGATGGGGACAGCCATCGGGTTAAAAAAGAAAAGGGACCACGACGGGGACGGCCATCGGGTTAAAGAATAAATGAAATAAACAGATGATGGGGTACGGCCATCAAAGGTGAAGGACGATCACCTAGCAGGGGACGGCTGCTCTGTTGGGCATGAAAGAAATATGATGGGGACGACCATCAAAGGTGGAGGACGACCACCTGGCAGGGTACGGCTGCCAAAATATCAACGATGGGGACGGCCATCGGATAGAAAAGGTCAACGATGGGGACGGCCATCGGACGAGCATGATGGAGGACGACCATCAAGAAGTGGAGGACGACCACTCAGCAGGGGACGGCTGCTCTCAAAGTTTATCATAACACAGGATGAGTGTTAGACAACTAAAATCAACAATGGGGACGGCCATTGGATAAAGTGATGAAGGACGATCATCAAAAGGTGGAGGACGACCACCTAGCAGGGGACGGCTGCTAAAATCAACGATGGGGACGGCCATCGGATGAGCATGATGGAGGACGACCATCAAGAAGTGGAGGACGACCACTCAGCAGGGGACGGCTGCTCTCGAAGTTTATCATAACACAGGATGAGTGTTAGATAAAAAAGGAAATTTGACTGCGATCTACTGGGGATATAGTAAATACGGACGAGCATTTACATCCAAGAAACAAAAGGTATAAGTGTTTGGTATTGTGTATAGATTAAAGATGCGGACGAGCATCCTTAAGACTATGATACGGACGAGTATCATGTAGAAACAAACTGACACGTGCTCAGAGCTGATGATACGGACGAGTATCAACTGGTTAACAAGGAACACGGACGAGTGTTGCATCTGAAAGTATCCTTCTGGGGAATAGTAGACACAGACGAGCATCTATATTCACGAAGACATAAGTGTTTGACACGGTGTATGGATTAAAGATGCGGACGAGCATCCTTAAGACTATGATACGGACGAGTATCATGTAGAAACAAACATTAGACGCAATGTTCTGAGATGATGGTACGGACGAGTACCAACTGGTTAACAAAGAACAAGGACTACTGTCGAATCTGCGGGGATATACATGGTGTATATAAGATACGGACGAGTATCAGAGTAGGCGTACCAATGAGTAGTGAGTATATAATGTATAGGTGAGTGTTTATCGGACGGGTGTCAGGAAAGTGTATATACAAGTATAGGCGACCACGCTGGGGATATGACACGGACGGGTGTCAAGAAAGTGTATAGATATATGTAAGTGCAAAGAGGGTGTCTTTGGCTTTCTGCTGGTGACACGACACGGACGAGTGTCAGGATGTATCTGCAATACTGGTGATCTTGGTTTGTAAAGTGTATTCAGGCAACCTGCTGGGAAATGATGATACGGACGGGTATCAAAAAGGAGATATGCACTGGTGTTTGTGATATGGGGCAACTGCTTTTGCTGGGACTCTGATGGGGATGTATTCTGTATGCCGACAGATTATCAATATTTACAAGTGTTCAAATCACAACATGACTTATGATTATGCTATGCATTTGATTTTTTGCCGTAATGCTCCGTATTAGACGGAATGCTACGCTCTGGGTGAATATGATGCGGATGCCATGATTATGCACGGATCCGGGATTCGGATCCCATTGCTGCGAAGATCTCTGGCTGATCTGCTGAGGAAGATATCCCAGCTGGGGATGAGATCATTGGTAGATCTGTAGTTGTATCTGCTTGGGGATATACGTCATCGATTGACATATTCTTATAATACGGGACCCAACTGGGGTTTGTAGAAGCTTTCTCTCTCTCTGTTGTGACTTCTTCGTGCGCTGCTCTTCTGAATAGAGAGGCCTGAAGCTCTGTGGGGAGATGATTCCTCGATTCTCGCATCCTGCTGAGGAATAATGGTGGGCATTATAGCTGGGAGATGCTGTTGGTAATTCAGCTGGGGCGAGCAATGGGAAGCAACTCGACTGGGGATAGAGCATTTCGGATGCCGATATCTTTTGTAGATTTGCCAGCTTGCTGAGACGTAACTTGTATGCCCCAAGTTGTGTTCTGGATACCTGCAATCCTGCAAAGATAAAGAAACGCACAAATGGTCCCGAGGTATCTTTTACTGAGATTCCGTCATAGGAAATAAGTACTTTCGAGAGTAAGTATATTCCCTGCAAGCATGTGTTTTATTTTTAGAGAGAGGCATCTGTACTTATGCAATTGTGTTTTTTAGAGACATCAGACAACTCTTTGCAAAACATAAATGTAAAAACGAGACATGACTGAAAATCTGATTATATTAATTCGTGTGCCCTGAATTGGCAAGATACAGTCAGAGAAACATGTCTCCTGAAATGAGGAGATTGTTACAAATTGAGAAATAAAGTGCTGGCGGTGCTTTCAAGGATCTTCCTCTTCTGCTATGACTCGTATGACAATGACGTTCTTCTCGTCTTGCTTTCTGGAGAGAGTTGATTCTGATTGCAGCTTGATCCCTTGGAGCTTACCAAGTTGTAGGTGATACAGACGAATTCAGAATGCAGTTGTTCGCTTATTCCCTCATTTTGCATGGATCGCCCTTTCGGGTTTTCAATCCATCGGGATACCCATTTTTGCCTGAGCTGTCCAATGCGGCTTTTCAACTCAGCGGGTGTACATTTTTTTTGCTTATTTCCCTTATTTTTGCCCGAGTCTTTTATTCTGTCTTTGACTCGCCGGGAGGCCCTATTTTGCCTGGACTTACATTCTGTTTTTATGTCCAGCGGGTCATTTTATACGAAGTATTTTTTAACTGCATCTGAATTCACAGGGGACGGGAAATCTTCACCATCCATGGTGCTGAGCATCAGTGCTCCACCAGAGAAGACTTTCTTCACAACAAATGGTCCTTCGTAATTGGGAGTCCACTTGCCCCTGTGGTCTGTATGAGGAGGGAGGATTCTCTTCAACACAAGATCTCCCACCCGGTACTCTCGGTGCCTGACTTTCTGATCGAAGGCTCTCTTCATCCTTTTCTGATATAACTGCCCATGACAGATTGCAGCCAATCTCTTCTCTTCGATCAGACTCAGTTGTTCGTATCGGGCCCGAACCCATTCTGCTTCACTCAGTTTAACATCCATTAATACCCGTAAGGAGGGTAGTTCAACTTCAACCGGTAGGACTGCTTCCATACCATACACAAGCTGATATGGCGTTGCCCCAGTGGATGTTCTGATTGACGTGCGGTACCCATGCAAGGCAAACGGTAGCATTTCATGCCAGTCTTTGTAGGTGATTACCATCTTCTGCACAATCTTCTTGATATTCTTATTTGCTGCCTCAACAGCGCCGTTCATCTTTGGCCTGTAAGGAGAAGAATTGTGATGTTGGATCTTGAAGTCCCGGCACAGCTCTGCCATCATTTTGTTGTTCAAGTTGGAACCATTATCAGTAATGATTCGCTCGGGCACTCCATACCGACAGATGATATCTCTTTTCAGAAATCTGGCTACCACTTGCCTTGTGACATTTGCATATGAGGCTGCTTCAACCCACTTTGTAAAATAATCGATGGCGACCAGGATGAATCTGTGGCCGTTCGAAGCAGTTGGCTCAATTTTGCCAATCATGTCAATGCCCCACATAGCAAAGGGCCATGGTGAAGACATTATGTTCAGGGGATTGGGAGGCACATGCACCTTGTCTGCATAAATCTGGCATTTATGGCATTTTCTGGCGTAAGCACAACAGTCTGCATCCATTGTGATCCAGTAATAGCCTGATCTTAACAACTTCTTAGCCATGGCATGCCCTCCTGCATGGGTACCAAAGGATCCTTCGTGCACTTCATGCATCAACAAATCTGCTTCCGTCTTGTCAACACATCTGAGGAGTACCATATCAAAGTTCCTCTTGTATAAAGATCCATCAGTGTTCAGAAAGAAACTTCCAGCAAGCCTTCTTAAAGTCTTTTTATCATTGGAAGATGCCCCAGGTGGGTACGTTTGATCCTCCAAGAAGCACTTGATGTCATGGAACCAAGGCTTATCATCTTTAGCAATATCTGCTGCAAATACATATGCTGGTCTATCAAGTCTTGATACTGAAATCTGAGGTACAAAGTTAGCAGCTTGAACTTTGATCATGGATGAAATGGTAGCAAGAGCATCCGCAAACTGATTCTCGTCCCGAGGGATATACTCAAGCTTGACTGTTGTGAAGAAAGTCAATAACCTCCTTGTATAATCCCTGTAAGGTATCAGATGATCTTGGTGGGTGTACCATTTTCCGTTGGTCTGATTGACTACCAAAGCTGAATCTCCGAATACGGTCAATGTCTTGATCCTGAGGTCAATGGCTTCCTCAAGACCCATAATGCAAGCTTCGTATTCAGCTTCGTTGTTAGTGCAGTTGAAAGTGAGCTTTGCCGAGAAAGGCATGTGAACCCCTTTAGGTGTAATGAGTACTGCACCAATACCACGGCCATTCATGTTGACAGCCCCATCAAACATCATAGTCCATTCTTCTTCTGGGTCAGGCCCTTCAGTGTGAATAGGCTCTTCATGATCTTTTGCTTTAATGAACATGATGTCTTCATCGGGGAAGTCGAACCTCATAGGCTGGTAGTCATCAATGGGTTGCTCAGCAAGATATTCAGATAGTACACTGCCCTTAATTGCTTTCTGAGATGTGTACTGTATGTCGTATTCTGTGAGAATCATCTGCCATCTTGCAACCCGTCCGGTAAGAGCTGGCTTCTCGAAAATGTACTTAACAGGATCCATTTTTGAGATCAATAGAGTAGTATGGGTCAACATATACTGTCTCAGTCGGCGAGCAGCCCACGCTAAAGCACAGCAAGTTTTCTCGAGCAGTGAATAACGTTGTTCACAGTCGGTAAACTTTTTGCTTAGGTAGTATATTGCATACTCTTTTCGACCAGACTCGTCATGCTGGCCCAGCACACACCCCATTGACTCTTCTAATACTGTCAAATACATTATCAGAGGTCTTCCTTCAACTGGAGGCATAAGGATTGGAGGTTCTTGCAAATACTCCTTGATCTTGTCAAAAGCTTTCTGGCAGTCTTCGTTCCACCTGACCGTTTGCTCCTTTCTTAACAGCCTGAATAAGGGTTCACAAGTTGCTGTAAGGTGAGATATGAACCGTGAAATGTAGTTCAATCGACCTAAGAACCCTCGAACTTCTTTCTCAGTTTTCGGTGTAGGCATTTCTTGAATAGCTTTGACTTTATCAGGGTCAACTTCAATCCCTTTCTCACTTACAATAAAGCCCAGCAGCTTACCGGATCGCACCCCGAATGTGCATTTGTTGGGGTTCAACTTCAATTGGTATTTCCTCAGACGCTTGAATAACTTGAGCAGATTCACCAGGTGGTCTTCCTCTGTAAGGGACTTGGCAATCATATCATCCACATAACATTCTATTTCCTTATGGATCATGTCATGAAACAATGTTACCATAGCCCGTTGATACGTTGCACCAGCATTCTTCAGTCCGAATGGCATCACTTTATAACAGAACGTGCCCCAAGGTGTGATGAATGTTGTCTTCTCCATGTCTTCAGGTGACATCTTGATCTGATTGTATCCCGAAAATCCATCCATGAAGGAGAATACCGAGAACTGAGCCGTGTTATCCACCAATACATCAATGTGAGGTAATGGGAAGTCATCTTTCGGACTGGCTCTGTTCAGATCCCGGTAATCAACACACATTCTTACTTTTCCGTCCTTCTTAGGCACAGGTACTATGTTAGCAACCCACGGAGGATAGCTAGTCACAGCAAGGAACCCGGCGTCCCATTGCTTTTGTACCTCTTCCTTGATTTTCATAGCCATGTCTGGGCGAGTTCGGCGCAACTTCTGTTTGACTGGTGGGCATTCTTCCCTCAAAGGCAGCTTATGCACAACAATATCGGTATCCAACCCTGGCATATCTTGGTAGGACCAAGCAAACACATCAACATACTCTTGAAGCAGATCTATCAGCTGTCTCTTCACTGAGTCTTGCAGGCAGGCCCCGATTTTGACTTCTTTCACGTCTTCCTCCGTACCAAGATTAATCACTTCAATCTCCTCCTGATGAGGAGTAATAACTTTTTCCTCCTGTCTCAGCAACCTGGCTAGCTCTTCAGGAAGCTCATATTCTTCATCAACCCCTTCATCAGCTTGATTGATCGGATTGTCAAAGTCATACGATGTCATAGCTGTGCTGTTGTCGGTGCTGTCTGGAAGGCACTCTCTGCAAGGGTTAAGTCGGTTCATTTTAGTGATTGATTTTAATCTTGCTTTAGAAAAAAGTGAAATGAAGTTATCATTTTGAAAACACCGCCATTTATTTTTGTACAAAAAGAAAAATGGAAAAACAGTGAGCAGAGAAGAAAAAGACTCGTTTGCAAAAAGATTGTCTGACATTTCATTAATTTAATCTTGTTTGCACAAAAGTACAGATGGCCCTGGTTACAAAATGAGTCTTGTCATCTTGGGCAAGATGCAAGACTTTGATGCATGCTATAAAAGATACAGGAAATAATAATTACTCTGCTCGAGTAACACTTATAATTCCCTGGGAAGACCAGTTCGAGACACTGCTCCCCGGGACCTTCGGACGAATCCAATTCTCCAGATTGCGCTCTTCCTCCAGCTCGTCTTCCAGACAGTTGATAGCATCGGGGGTTAGCATTCCCCCACTGACAAATCCTGGCTCTGCAGCAGCCTTTGCTTGACGTTGAGTTGGTTTGTAACCCAACCCAAATTTGTCCTTCTTCTCCTCCACAGCTAAAACCTTGCCCCAGCCTAGGGCAGTTCCTTCCTCAACAACCTTCCGGGCTTGTCGATATGACGACATGGAGATTCCTGAAACAGCAGATGCTTCATTGACATTCAAGGCTTCAAAACCTTGGCTCATCGTTTCATGGATTTCTCCATCCATCTCAATGTACTTGTAGGTAGCCAGGTGGCTAACAAAGATGTCCTCTTCTCCACAGATTGTGACAACTTGACCTTCCCACTCAAATTTTAACTTTTGGTGAAGGGTAGACGTTATAGCGCCAGCGGCGTGAATCCAGGGTCTACCCAACAAACAGCTGTAGGCGGGCTGAATGTCCATCACATAAAAGATAGTTTTAAAGGTCTGCGGGCCAATTGTCACGGGCAGCTCAATCTCTCCCAGAACCGATCTCTTTGAGCCATCAAAAGCTCTAACCACCAGGTTGCTGGGTCTCAATGCCAATCCATCATATTCTAACTTCACCAGAGCCTTCTTTGGTAAGACATTCAGGGAGGAACCTGTGTCCACCAGCACATGAGAAAGGACAGCTCCTTTGCATTCCATAGTTATGTGCAAGGCTTTGTTGTGATTGCGGCCATCCGCTGTCAAATCAGAATTGGTAAACCCTAGCCCATTGCTAGCAGTAACATTTCCAACCACGGTTTCCAATTGGTTGACAGTAATCTCCTCGGGCACGTAAGCTGCGTGCAGGACTTTAAGTAGTGCATTCCGATGGGCTTCGGAGCACATAAGCAGTGAGAGGATGGAGATTTTGGATGGCGTCTGGTGAAGTTGATCCACAACTTTATAATCACTCTTCTTGATGATCCGCATAAACTCATCAACTTCCTGATCAAATGGAGTCTTCAGGGCTTCTTTGGCAGCTGGATCTTCCTGCACCGGCCCTTTACCCTTTGCCTTGGCAGCAGCTTCTGCTTCGGCAGTGGGTCTTTGGACTTGTGAAGCGAAGAGACGTCCGCTTCGAGTGAAGCCTCCGCCTCCCCCCACATTATCAACTTGTGGTGCAGGTGACGATGTTTCCAGAGTGATTCTTTTTCCTTCACAGTACACGTCAGAGCCATAGTGCCAAGGGATGGCCCTATTGCTTTCATATGGTACAGGTCCAGGTACCGTGACGGTGACTGGACTGATTGCTGCTGCTGAGGGGACTGTTATTGTCTGTGGATCATAAAAGATTGTAACTGGTGCTCTAGTGGGAGCAGCACCTTCTGAATGGTAAGCGGAATTGTTTTCTGGATCGTAGAATATGGTAACAGTGGAGACATCTTCGTGATTGTTTGCTGGTGTTGTAGAAGGTTCTGTTGGAAGAACTGTTGTTGTTGTTGATGGGGAGTCGAAGTGGACTGAAGCTGAAGTTGTAGCAGGAGAAACTGTTGAAAACTGATCGTTGGGTAGAACAGATGAAGTACTTGCTGATGTTGCTGATGAATTGTTGGGAACTATTGTTGCTGTATTTGTAGGAGGATCTGAAACCGTTGTTGCTGAAGTCGTCGGGTTTGCCGGGAATGATGTAGTGATCTGCAGTAAGCCACTCTGAATAAGGCTGTCAATGCCATTCCTCAAGTTTTCACACCCATTCCAAGAAATATTGCAGTATGGGCACCCTAGTTCACACCCCGGAAATATATTGCTTTCACGGAGTTGAGCCTTGATTTCCACCAATGGTGTCCTGATCTGATCCACACTGGTTATCAAATAAGACGGTTGGTCTTCTTCGATAGCATTAATTCGGGGACCACCATGGTGTGGCATTGGGTTTTTGTTGACGTTGGGCGGAGGTGCAAAGTTCAAAGCCTTGGAGTCTACTAAGTCTTGTACCTTCATATGCAGTGCCCTGCATTTTTCTGTACTGTGACCAGGCGCGTTTGAGTGAAAAGCACACCTAGCATTAGAGTCATAGTTTCTTGGTAGACTGTTTGGATCCGGAGGTGCCAACGTTCTTAGCTCAACCAGGTTGAGTTTCAGAAGCTGTGGCAGCAAAGCAGCATACGGCATTGGAATCGGGTCGATCACTCGATTAGCTTGAGAGGGCCTTTGTTGGAATGGCCTCTGTTGATTGTTGTTGTTGGAGTTGTTGTTGTTGTAGTTCCTTGGAGGATATTGGTTCTGCTGATACGGAGGTTGTTGTTGGAAGTTTTGTTGAGGAGGTTGATAGACTGGCAGAGGATGTGCTGGAGCAGGGATAGTGACTGCTGCTATGGACCTTTGAACATATTGGGGCCTACCCCTGTTGGTGTGAATGGCATTAGTCTCGCCAGCTCTTCTAGGGCCTGCAAAAGGCTTCCTTGTACTGCTGGACGAACTGGCGCCATTATCGGAAATTTTACCCATTTTTAACAGGCTTTCAATTCTCTCCCCAGCTATAACAACATCTGCGAAGCTAGTGGACGAGAAAGCAGCCAACCTGTCAATATACGTTCCCTGGAGAGTGTTCATAAACATGTCTGCCATTTCTCTCTCAGACATTGGTGGCTGGACAGCAGCAGCAAGCTGTCTCCATCTTTGAGCATATTCTCTGAAGCTCTCTCTTGATGATTGTGACATCCCCATTAGGAGGGTCCTATTGGGTGCCATATCCAGATTATACTGATACTGTCTGATGAAGGCCTCTGCCAGGTCCTTCCAGCATCTTACAGTTGCTCTTGTCAGATGGGAATACCATTCCCTTGATGCTCCAGTCAAACTGTCTTCGAAGTAAAACATCCAGAGCTTCTCATCCATTGTATAGGCCTTCAGCCTTCCCAGAAACGATTGCAAATGAGTCCGGGGGCATGAAGTCCCATTATATCTTTCGAAACAAGGAGGCTTGAACTTATGAGGGATCCTGACCCCTTCTACTAAACCCATGTCCATGACATCGAACCCCAAATAATTTTGGGATTCCAAAGACCTCAACTTCTCAGCCAACTCATCCAATCTCCTATCATAGGTTTCCTCTCCAGCACCCATGACTGTAAACTGATCCTCCTGAGGATCCTCTTGAAGTACTCTGGCTGCAGTGGCTGTTCCTTGAACGTTTGCAGGAATATGAATCTCAGGATGTAGGTGTGGACCAAATATAGGGGGGTTAACATGTGGTTGCACCCTTTCATTGTTACTGGTGCCAGCAGTTCCCACATGGGGGTCATCTTGAGTTCTCCCCTCTACCAGAACTCTAAGCCTCTCCTGGCTTTGAGCTAAATTATTCATCACTTCCATGAACTGAGTTATTTGGGTTCTCATCTCCACCCTTTCATTAGCCATCTGGGTTCTGGCCTCATTGAGGTCTTGCTGCAACTGGTCCATCTGGATGCCCGGAAGGTTGTTTCTTGTAGGGTACCTGTGTGGCCTGTTGAGAGGGAATAGCCTGCGGCGAGCAATAATTCCTGAATGTCACAACAGAGGTTAGAAACAATAAAACAAAACCTACAAAACAAACAAAAGGGTTAGTATGCAATGCAGTATGCTTATTTGCTATCAAGGTATCCGGCTTGGTCTTCAGTTTTGACCCGTCCAGACCCTTGAAGATGATGCTGTTGAAGTTGCTTTTGAAGTGAACCCAGATGGAAACAAACACAAATATATTACAAAGGTAAAATAATACAAATTGTTCATTTTTTACAACACCAGCCCTCTAAGGGGTCAAAAATACATCACCAACAAGCAAAAGTACATGGAAAAGGAACAACAACAAGCAAATAATCAGACTCCAAGGCCAAACTCATCCTCGCGAACTTCCTTAAGAAGTGCTTCGGTCACAGGATCAGCCGGATGCTCCGTAAGATTCCTGATGAGAAGGTTTCTTGTTGCAACAGCTGTAGTCAACTTCTTGTTCTGGCTTTGGTCTTTGGATTTCTTCACTCCAGCTTTGATTTTTAACTCTGAAATTTCCTCCTGGGCTGCTGCCAGGGCTTTTTCCACCTGCTCCATCTTATCTTGAACTCTCTTGTCTTCTAGAGTACGGGCTTCAGTGATCCGGACCCACCTGGCCTGACTCTCTTTCAAGTACAAGTCTGTCCTTGCTCTCTGGAACTGGGCTTCTTTACAAGCATTCTTCAGAATCTGCTCACCAGCCTTAGACTTGTTGATATAGTCTCCAGACTTCTCAATCTTAGTCAAGTGTTCCACTCTCAGCTTCTCCAATCTTTCAATCTCCCTTACACCTTCACTCCTCTCCCTGAGGGTCTTCTGCAGGGCTTGGGATAGCTTCTCATTTCTTTCTTTCAAGCCTTCAAACTCTTCCAAACTGACAGTAGCAGGGGGTGGGGCTGATGATGACTCAGGCATGTCTTTGATGGTGAAGGGCAATCCTGAGATTTGGGCCCTAGCATAGGACCACTCATGATATTGGGCTGATGCCACATTATTGCACTTCCCCAGAATGGTGATTCCCTTGGTTTGAACATGATCCCAGGCCCAGGCAGCCTGCCTAACAACAGTCAAACTGATCTTGTTCTCACAGTAGAGGGTCTCAACCAGGTCTTGTTCCCTAGGAGCATGAACCAGTGCATAGCCTAATTGCCTCTTGAACAGCAGGGGGTTGTAGTTGATACTTCCCTTAACTCCTACCAAAGGTACATTGGGAAAGTGCCCACAGCTTGTGATCATATCTCTGCCCTTGGTGCCTTGGGTGCACCATCTGATGTCTGCTGCAGTGAGAGTAGTGAGCCTCTTAGCCCAGTTGCTTTGCTGATGAGGATTCAGGAATGCATCTGTCCTGGGTAGATGCTTGAGAAGCCAAGCATGGAATAGTGGAGCACAACACCTCACTAGCTTACCCCTCTGTTTCTCATTCCTCTGATGTACTGAGTAATAGAGGTCACCTAACAAGGTTGGCACTGGGTTCTTCAGGATGAACAGGTGGATGGCATTCTTGCTGATGAATCTGGGCTCATCTGCAAACAACACAATTCCATATACACTCAAGGCCAACAATGCACAAACAGCTTTCCAATCCCCCAGGGAGGCCTTCAAACTAGCTTGAGAAATCAGGAAGTCCAGATGAAAACCAGGGATCCCAGCTTTAGAGGTCATATGCTGCTCAATCAAAGCAGGTTCCAGGTGCAAAGCTCTTGCTATCTCTCCATTGCTGGGAAAGACCATTTCAGGGTTAAAAGGAATTTCTCTCTTGATAGGCAAACCAACCAAAGATGCATATTCTTCTAAGAGAGGTCCCAACTGAAAGTCTTGAAAGGTGAAACACCTCAATGGGGGGTCATAGAACTGGATGCAGGTATGGATCAGGCTCCTCTGAGATGGGTCCATGTCTATGACCAAGTCAAGTATATCCCCATAATGCTCCCTGAACAGAGGTATGTGATCTGGGGTCATCAGGGTTTGGACCCTCCTGATGTCTGACAAGTCTGGTTGGAAGAAATGATAGGTGATATTGCTTTTCTTTGGAGTCATGATGCTGAAGACTGGGTAGAGTGCTGATGACAATGCTGAAGTAGAGAAAACCACTGACTGGCTGGTGCTGAAGCAGACAGCTAAACTGAAGCAGATGCTGGTGAAGATGGGTCAAAGCTGCAGATGGGGTCAAAACCAAAACCTGATGAAAATGGATACCCTGAAAAACAAATAAGCACATGTTAATATGATGCAATGAGGATGTATGCAAATGATATGCAAAGGGTTTGTGACTGAGCTGGATCTGGATAAACTGCCTTGGTATAGATCCATGTGTGTTCAAGAATTCCGGATGGAGGTCTATAAATCCAGTAACCAAGGTGGGGGACTCAAATAAAGAGCCACATGTCCAGGGTTTTAGAATCACAAGAACTATCCAACATGGAGCATTCTTAACAAAGTCAAAGTAACAGGGTATTCTGAGGTCAAGGTACCTGCAAACCTGTAAACAGCCCAACCCCCTCACAGGTAGTGATCTAGAACAAGGATCCTCAGACTCGGATCAGTTATGAGAAGTGTAAACACTTCTAACCCGGAGGTACAGTGTTTACAATAACCATAACAATTCCTCCTCTAATTCACCTCAATTTCTGAAGGTCAATACTAAAAGGTCATCCAGACTTAGCAGGCTTCCCAGATCCCCCTAGCACTACAGGAAATCTGTAGCACAGAGTTCTCAAGAAGAAACCCATATCTGAACCGTGTTTCATATTCCCGCACCAGACCGAAATGGAATGGGAAAGAATATGATTCACTCTAGCCTAGGTGTCACTCAGGTCCCAGGTATAGGACCTTAACTCTCAATGGAACACCCACCCACCAAAGAAAAACCAGATCCAGCCAGCACAGTATGACAGTATGATATATAAAAGCAGTAAAGAAAGCAGTAAAGTAACTGTACATAAAGCAATAAACAAAAATAAATACAAGCACAAACAAGCACATAACACCCCAGTAAACACAAATCAAACAAGCGCTAGGAGGAACCCACAAAAGGAACCAGAAGCCCTGGTTGCAGTATAAGGGTCCCCAGCAGAGTCGCCAAGCTGTCGCTCCCGACAAATGAAAATGGATCAAATGAAGGTACAGACGCGAACGGTCGGCGAGGGGAACAGTGAGAACACACAGCCGTGAACTTACTGGAGATGAAAAGAGTCGCCAGCTAGGCATTTTTATCCCGGAGGAAAGGTAATGCTGCATAGACCTAGAAAGAGATGGATAAGACGGTTTGCGAACCAGAGAGACTGAGAAAGGGGGTTGGTTACAACCTGGGAAGGTATTAGCACCCAGATTGTCCGTCGTACTCGACGGGATCCACGCTTAAAAGATTTGTGTTTTAAAGGGGGTAGTGTCAGTGCTATTTGTGCATAAAAGAGCTGGGAAAGATGTACAAGTGTCAGTGTAAAGAAATGTGATGTGTATAAATGTACAGTGTCAGTGTGAGATCAGGAATGAAATGCTCAAGAATATGAGGCTAAAGAATGAAGCTGGAAGGAGGGGGAATGAACAGAGACTTTTGTTCGATAACCGTTAAGTTATGCCTACGTATCCTCTCGTGCAATGAGGAAGTCAGAACACCGTAGTTCGACCCAAAGAGACTGAAAGGATTGACTTGTGAACTGCTTACTTGCCTATGCTCAAGTGTATGACCTGTCTGGCTCAGGTGCAAACTGTCTTGCATTAAGCGGAAGAAGCGAGTTCTCGTTTGTGAATGAGTGTGATGAGAAAAGAATCCCGAAGGAGACGATTATTGTTTGTTTTTGTGTTTTCAGTCTTTTATTTCTTTTTGGAGTTTGTCATAAGATAATGAGCTTAAACCTAAATCAATGGATTTGGTAAACTCATCACATCATCCCTCTGATTAGGGGTAATGAGAATTACCTTAAGTGCGAAGTCAGATTCTCACACTTAATCACCTTTGATGTAGGGTTAAGATCATTAACCTACTTGTGATTAATTAGATGTTTTTGTGATTTTTGTTTAGTGTTAAGTAATGAGGTTAAGCCATAATCAGGGATTCAACAGACTCATTACACTATCCTAAAAGAAGGATAATAGATGAGGGTGTTTAAGCTGAGGAAGGATCCTCAGCTTAATCCATGATTAGGGATTAAACCCATGACAGAACAAACCTTTGATTAAGTGGATTTTATTAATGATATGATGATGAAGTGTTTTTTATGATTTGTAAGACAACTTGAGGGGGACTTGTCCATTAACTTTAGGGTTAGTCCTTCTTAACCAATTAAGGAAGAATTAGAACCCTAATGCAAGGCCCAAGTTACAAGTGTAATGTCTTGATGATTATTAGATGGATTAATTAAGAGAGTTCAACACCTTAAGGGTCCAAGACTTAGGATTAAAGTTATACACTCCATCCTAAAAGAAGGATGCAGGCATGATCTTAATCACAAAGTCTTAAAGCCTTGAGGGTTGAGTCCCTGATTATGAGGTGAGGGGAGATGACTCAAGGAGAGACACAAAGGTAAAAACTATGGGGGAGACTAATCAAAACCCTAATTCATTATCATGCTTGGTTGGTCCTAATGTTTGTGAGGTTTTCAAGAACAATCTTCAGATGAACCACCAGGAAGCAGATGAACAAGATCAAGAGAAGCAAAGTGACTTGCTTCATTCAAGAAGTCAAGTCACTTGAAGAAAGAAAGTGGGAGGAGGAAGAATGAGCAAGCTCAAACTCAAATACACATAAGAATGCAGCAAGGTATGCAAGAGAGATGAGAATAGAGGTTATGAGAAGTGAAGGCAAATTCACCTCTCAAGTTACTTACCACCTGCAATGTTAGAAAGAAATGCAATGCAATGCAAGAGGAGATGAAATGGTATGATAAGCAAAAACCAGAAGCATGTTGATGATGATGATGATGCTATGGAGTGCTATGAACATGAGACAAGACAATGAGATGTTCATACAAAGTCATGGATGCAAATGATGCAAGTTGAGGAGCATGGACAAACATGAAATGTTATGAAACATACAAGACAAATGACATGGCAAATATG
Source organism: Lathyrus aphaca (assembly GCA_963966055.1). Classification (NCBI taxonomy): domain Eukaryota; kingdom Viridiplantae; phylum Streptophyta; class Magnoliopsida; order Fabales; family Fabaceae; genus Lathyrus; species Lathyrus aphaca. Next base: position 332,176,429 of record OZ014521.1, read on the forward strand.
CAATGCAATGATCAAACATGATTCATACATGTCTTAAGATGTTAAATGAATCATGAGAATGCACAAAATGTAATGGCAAGTCATGTTATGCAAGAGAATGCAAGAGGGATGCAAATGAAAGCTCAAATTAGGGTTCATGGATCAAACATCAAACACAAACCAAAAACAGAAGCAAACCTTAACCTAAAAAATGGAAAATGGTACCCAAAGAAACCCTAGGCCTACAATGAACCACTGCCCAAAGGGGAGCTCTCAACTCTCAACCAAACTCAAGTTATGATTTTTGCAAGTTATTAGGGTTTTTTAGGGTTTGTAACAAAAGAAATGCCAATCAATTAGAAAATGCAAGATCAAATCATGGCCTTTTTATCCTTGAAAGTACATGCCAAATGGAGAACAATGCAAAAAGAATCAATGTCTCAACCTTCACCAAAAGGCAGAAATGAATTTTTAAACACATGATCAAAATAATGCATAAAATATGATTTAATTCAATGAAAAATTCTTAAAATGCATCAAGATCAAAAAAGAAATTTGGTTTGGAGGTTGGACAATGTTTCTAAATGTCTTAGAACATTTCATGAATTTTTTTGTAATTTTTAAATACCTAAAAGTATTTTTAATTAATTAATTCTCATTAATCAATTAAAAATAATCTTTTAAATATTTAAAAATACTTTTTTAATGGTAAAAAATAAAATAAAAATATTTTTGTGTCGTAAAAATTAATAAAACCTTAAAGAAAAAGTTTCATAATTTTTATGGTTTTTTAACTATTTTAAAATAAATGTACAAATTTAATGAGAAAGAAATGAATTAAAATTAAAATAAATGGGAAGTAATCAGATTGGATGGCTGGGATTGCTCCTGGATTCAAACACGTTGACTGCGCGCGCTAGTGGAGGGCCAGGATTGATTCTGGTCAGATTAAATTAATTGTGGATTAATTAAACCTAACACGTGGATTAGGGCATAAACAGCTAATCTGGGCCATTCAAAAGAGAGGGAAGTCAGCCGGTCAACGCTCATCAACGCTCAGCATTCAAACTTGACTTAATTACGAAATTAGGGCATAAACACTCTCAGGTGGCCGGAGAAGACTTCCGGTCGTCTTCTCCGGCCAGAAGCTCACCTGAAAAATCTCAAAACCTCTCAAAACGTAATATAAATGAAATCTATGAATTGGGAAACGTTTCTAACACCCTCACGAATCAAACCCCTAACTTAAAACAAATTTATCTTCCCTAAATCATCTGAATCGAAGAGGGAAAGTTCTAGGGTTCGTGAGCTTCAAACTCAAATTAAATGCTTAAAACAAAACCATTTCAAAAACTAAAGGTACCAGAATGATCAGGCAAGCATGAAGAACAAGTTTGTAACATAAAAAGAGATTTCTGGAAAAATTATTTTTGAGCTACCTGAGTTTTGCAGTTTTTGATTTAGGAACTTTCAGGCTACTTCCCTTGATGCAAGCTGCTCTACTTGATCCCCCAAGTGTGTCTGGATGCTCAAATGGAGTTTAGATTTGCTGGATGATGAGTTTCGAAGAGAACTGCTTCAGTTCAGTCCACAATGGCTATGGTGATCTTGGCACTTTCAGGCTGTGGAAAGGGGTGGTTTGTGATCTATGAAGTGTATTGAGTTGCTTTGCAGGGTTTGTTTTGGTGTTTGTGGGCTAGGATGAGAGATTCGATAGAATCTGCAGAATGAAGGTGAACAATGGCAATGGAGTTTTCAGGCTTGTTTCAGGCTTGAGCTTTGGTGGTTTCTTGTCTATGAGGTGTGGTGAGTTGAATGATGATGAGAGTTTGAGTGTTTGATGGCTGTGTAGAGAAATTCGAATGAACTTGCAAGATGGAAGGTTTTTGTGAATGTGTCTAATGTGATGGTTTCAGCCTTGTGTGTCTTATGTTTTGGCCAGCATTTGGATAGTATAAACAATTGCAAGTGGCTGGGAGATGTGACATGTCCTTTATTGATTGGGATGTTTACTTTTGCAAAATGTCAACTTGGTTGTAAAAGAGGCATGGGCTCAAAGTCTAGGCAAGTACAAGGTTGGTTCTGGTGCAGCATGGTGAGAGAGAGGTCTAGCAACAATGCAGCATCCAATGCATCAAGTTGTAGGGAGCACAATGATGGTTTTTGCAAGTTGTGGCTTCTTGTTCACATGTGACCTTTTTGTCCAACCAAACATGAAACCATAGGCAATCTTAGTTCATTTCTGATTTTATGACTTAGAGAAATGTTTGTGTACTGGTTTGAGAGGAATTAGAAGTCACATAATGCATTGATCCAAGGTTTTGCAAAATTTCCATTTGGTGCATAACTTGAAAAACAATGATTTTTGCCAACTTTGCATTGCCATAACTTTTGATCCATGAAGAGTTTGATCATGTTCTTGTACTTTTTGAAAAGGGAAAGATGAGATCTACAACTTTCATGACCAAAGTTTTTCCATTTGAAGCCTTTTTGGATCATGAATCAAGGCTTGAAAATTGACCTAAAATGAGGCATTCTTGAAAAGTCAACTATACCCAAAAAGTCAACATTTGCAAAAACCCTAAATTCTTGATTTTTGTGAACTTCAACCTTCTTCCATGATCAAATAAAGATCATATACACTCAAAATGATGAAGATCACCCCTTGGTTGGGTCATTGGGGGCCTCAGATGCCCTGATTTTGCACTGACTTGTCTGAAAAGTCAACCTTTGATCAGATGACTTCCCCATGGAATTTCTTCATGAAAATTGATATGCATACTCCCTATACCATATAGAGACCAATGGAAACAAGAATGACCAAAAAATTTGGAGTTATGGCCTCTGAAACCAAAACCCTAATTTTCAGTCAACTGTGCAGTTCATCCTGGCTCTGCATCCACTCAAACCCTAGTTCTTGTGATCCCTCTGCAATTTTGACTTTGTGAGGATGTAACATGATATAAGAACACACATGGACCCCTTTGAGTTGATTAGTGGCCTTTGGAATGGCTCAAGATGCCCTGAGGTTGCTCAGATCACAAACCCTAGGTGCAGATGCCTTAGAAACTATCCAGTGAAACCAAATGAGACATGAGATGATGTGATTGTGTTTATGCATATGAGATGATCACAAGTCATGTGTGAATGGGTGAGGGCAAATTTGGGGTGTTTACAGCTATCAATAATCAATAGTGGGTAATATTACCAAATTGATCAAGTTCTTTTACTTGTACTCCTACCCAGTAAATCCGGTAGTCGAGATATTTTCCTCTTACCCAGTAAAAAGGTAATAGAGTTTGTCTTCCTTTGTTTAAGCTCCTACCCAGTAAATCAGGTAGTCGAGAATTGCTCCTACCCAGTAAATCCGGTAGTCGAGATATTTTCTTCTTACCCAGTAAAAAGGTAATAGAAGCTGTTTCTCTTTGATTGAGTTCCTACCCAGTAAAACAGGTAGTTGATCATACTCCTATCCAGTAAATCGATAGTCGAGTCCTTTATATATCTTACCCAGTAAAAAGGTAATTGAGGTTATCCTTCTGAATTTTTCTCCTATCCAGTAAATTGATAGTCGAGTCTGTTATAGTTCCTACCCAGTAAACAGGTAGTTGATAATTCTTATCCAACTCAGTATTTCTCCATTCTTGGATTCAAATATTTTGTTTGGTTGATATTCCTGGCAGGGTGTTTATCTTTCCCTGGTTGAATCTTGTATATTGATTATTTCATATCTTTTCCCAAGTGGTGTCTGTTATCCAGTGATTTATTTTCCCGGTAACTCTTGTGTTTGTCTGTTGTTGTTTCCCCAGCGGGATTTTCTTCTGTGTTCCCAAGTTTTTGCTTCTCTCTGGTGGTCATATTTTCCCCACGGAGATCTTGGGTTTGCATATCATATTCATATCATATCATTTGTTCTCTTAGGACAAAAATTGGGTTTTCTGTATTTAAGTCTCTCCCACCTTGTAGAGACGAAGATGTCAATCTTCATATCTCCGGATTGAAGAAACTTAAATAGGGGCAGCTGTAACACCCTAATTTTTGCCCTAAGATTTCTTCGCATATCATCTGCATTTTGCATACAAACAAGATTGCACTGGCTTTCGAGTTTCTCCTCAGATGAAGGGTCTATGCTTCGCAGGGGATCACCTTTATTTTTACCTCTTTATATTTGTTTATTTATTGACTTCTAACCAAAATACAAAAAAATGTGTTGCAGTGTTCTTTTTCTCCTCTATGGTGCAGGTTTGCGAAGATAAGACAGTAATTTCATTCAGATGTGTTTGTTCAGTCACAACTCGATTTCAGATGGATGTTTGACCTAATATTGGTCAAACTATCAAAAGATTGTGTTGACTGCCAGTTGTGTGTGCCAATGGTTCAGTTCTCAGACAATGCGTTTTCAAAGTACAATTTGGGTTGTGTGACAGTGTTAGTTGCGAAGTTTGGTTTGAATCTTCAGTGTTCATCAGTTCATCGATTCATCAGTGACCCATTTGAGGATTTATTTTCCTCAATATGGATTCAGTTTATCAGGGAAATAATCAGACAATTTTCAGATGACAGTTGTGGTTTGAGTTGCAATTTATTCGACTGTTCAGTGGTTCTGGGTTGGCTGTGTCCATTTTATCAGTTGATTTGCAAGGAAAATCCAAATTTGGTTATGGGCTTAAAATAAAAAATCATCATTTCACCCCTTATTCATACATTTTTTAGCTCATCCATATTTTTATTATCCAATCATTTTCTATCCATATATTTCCAACCATTTATCCATATTTCGATTTTTTCCATCATCCATCTTTCTAGAAATTCTATTATCATTTTCTCTTCCCATATTTTTAATTCCAATTCAATATCCAAATTATTCAATTTCTATCCATCCTCGATTTTTATTCAAATATCCATTTTAATCAAATTCATTTTTCTTTCAAATTCTAAATCTCCATAATATCCATTTTCTTTATTATAATCCCAATATTCCCATTATCACATTAAAACAAAAAAAAACCATTAACCATTTTTTTATATATAGTACCATTTTTTTATTCCATTATTATTCTTTCTTTTCTCATACTTTTTTTTAAAAAAATATAGCAAATACATGAAGCCCAACATCTCAAGCCCATATCATTTTGTTTTAGTCCATTTTTATTATTTTTATATATACAAAATAAATTTGAAGAAAAATAAAAAATCAAGAAAGTCAAGGATTGCCTCCATCACGTGATCACATTTCCTCCAGCCTAAGAAGCTTCAAGCCTCAACAAGCTTGGCCCCACATCAATCCAGCTGCCACACCTTCACAACTTGCAAGCCAACGTGCAAACCTTTTTCAGCATTTTTCAAATAGCAACAATAAACAAAACAGCAAGCCTCCCGCATCAGCTATTGCAAGCCAAACAAAAACATCCGTATTGCCTTCAAGCCCCAACTGCAACAAGCAGCCTCAATCCCGCGCTAGCCCAAAACAACCTCAGTAAGCCTCAGCAAAAAAAAAAACTTCAAACAGCAGCTTCAATCAAATTCCACGCCGTAAGCCTCACGCAAGCTCATTCCACTGTCAGCTCACACAATCCGTACGCAAGCCTCACACCCAAAATATCCAAGCCGTATCCAGTACAAGTTGAAGCAGCTAACACCAACAGGCATAAAAAACAAACCAAGGCAAAAATACAAGCCAGCTTCACGCCGCACGCGTCCCGCAGCTTACTTCACAACTTGCCAAAGCCAACAAAACAGGCCAAGCATCTCAAGCCGCAACTCATGCCTCATCACAAAATTCACGCACGAGCAACAAACGCACCTGAAAAATTAAAAAAATCAAAACGCAGTCACCCTTCAATCAAAACGCAAGGACTCCGTACTCAAAACGCAAACAGAAACAAAAACCAGTCACGTAAATCTCGTGATTTCAAAACGCGTTTGCATCTTCTCAAAATGGAAACCATCTTCCTCCTCTTCTCCTATTTAAACAGCCTTCCTCCCCTCTCTCAATTCAAGCTTCAACAGCCTCTGAACCTCTGCCAAAATCAATCCTCAACCAAAAAAAATCCCTAATCCCATTTTCGTCCCCCTTTCCACCTTCATTCTTATATCAATTTTCTTACCTTCAAAAGCTTCAAATCTTCAAACAACCTTCAACCTAATCCTTAAACCACTTTCATTTGAATCGAATCAAAAAGGAAAAAAGAGGAATTGGAAATCGGAAAAGAAGAAGAAAGAAGAGGAAGAGTTTGAATCGCGGCGTGAGAGAAGAAGTGAGAAGTGGAATTGAAAGAGTTTTGCGTGAAGGTGAAAAGGAGAGATTTTGTTGTTTTGTTTCTGCCACCAATTAACATATTGAAGAAGAAGATCTTTCCCTTTTTTTTTCTGATTTCTTTTTTTTTGTTTTTCATAATTAATTTATTTTGTTTTATGAAAAATATGTTGGGCTTGGATTTAGGTCTAGTTATTTGTTTTCCTACCCACACCCGCGGATCATCATATGGATCCATCTCCCCTTTTCTTTTTTTTATTATTTATTTTTAGTGTTATTGAGGTTTTTAAATTGTTATATGATTTAGTTTACTTTGATAATAAAGATTTTGTTTAGAAAATATATTTTGAAAAATGTTTTTTTAGAAAAAGATTTTAGGAAAATATTTAGAAACAATTTTAGGAATGTTTTTTTAAGAGATGTTTAGAAAAAAGATTTTTAAAGAGAATTTTTAAAAAAATATTCTAATTCTTTTATGGATCTATTTTTTTGATCCATTGTTCTTCATCTTTTTTCTCTTTTGGTCGATGACAATTTCCGATTCGTAGATTGTTGATTTTCGATAAGTTTAATCTTCATTATTTCAAATCTATGGATGAATGATCATTTGGATCATTCTCCATACTCTGAGATCATGATAGGTTGCTTTTCGAGAAAATCAACGAAAATCTCGATTAAGATTAGACCGTTCTCTTTCTTTTAGTGTGGCATGTTTTCGGAGAACGATCCATTATATCGTTTCTCTAACATGTATTAACACGAATATTTTCCACTTTAATTAGTGGTGGCCGGCCTCATTTGTAGGGTAATTACTCCGTAAATTACTCGGCGATTGCTTAACATAGACCTAAAGTTGTCCCGATTCGGATTAAAGATCCACTTGGATCCGGTTGCCTCGATTTTATTTTTCTTTTCGTGGTTGTGCTTGATTAAGTTCATCATACCACTTTATATTGTAAATATTATAATATTGTGAATATAATCCGTTTAAATTTAATCTCTCGCACCTTATCCTTTTAATTCAATTTCTTGCTCCTTTATCTCTTTATTATGCTTTATCATATTATATCATATATCATTTGTTTATAATTATATTGTTATTTGTGGTTTTTATTTTGTCCATTTGGATATCAAAACACTAATAAAGGATTAAACACTTAAAAGACTTGTGACTTCTAATTGCGGACTATGGTTACTATCCCTTTGCTTTTGGAGAATGGACTTAGACTTTAAGATCTTCCCCCTTGCTCAAGTTGGAATGGATTAGAAACCTCGGCCTCAAGATTATTTCATTAGCCTTTGAAGAGGGAATTCCGAATTTTGAAGAATTGTGCATATTATGGTTTGGTAAACTCTTCTCTTAGCTTTTAATTCATGTATTAGGATTAGTCCCTTCATCTCCTCCCCATTCTTTAATTTTCAAAACTTCTCCCTATTTCAAAAACCTTCTTGTTTTCAAACTTCAAACACTTTCATAAACAAACCTTGACTTATGTCAAGCGATTTTTAATCTTTTCACTTTATTTTCTTAATCAATGCTAATTCATGTAAATATATCAAAACCATTTTCTTACATACTTTAAAAAAACTCAAAACTCGCTCAATTGTTTTTGTGCCTTTGTGCACCTTTTTTTTTTTTTACATGTTTAGATATGATTCATCTTTTCTAGCGGAATTATTCGCTAAAGGATGACGACTTATCTCTACATTCTAAAATCAATTCAACCCATTTGTTTCTTTTCAAATTTTGTACCACGAACTACGTGGTTTTGATCTCGCATTGCACTTTGTGTGTACGTAGGCATAAGGCGTTAAAACCTTATCAAACACAAAATCTTTAAAAAATATTCTTCTCCTCATCTCTTCAATCATTTTTAAGCAAACCAATTTCAGACCAAAAAAGCAATAAATATTTCAAAGGGCTCCCGTGGAGTACCACGGACGAGTCGGGTGCCTAAAACCTTCCCGGTTCGTAACCAATCCCCTTACCCATTCTCTGTTTGTTTCTTTTAGCTTTTGCTTTTAGACTCCTAGGTTTTTATTCGTTATTTTACCTTTTTCCTTTCGGAAATAAACAAAAGCGCGGTGGCGACTCTGTGTACATCGAGTTAAGTTAATCAATAGCTTACACTCACGATTTTACCGCTACACCTAGTGAGCGCAAATTTTGGACTGTCTTTGGTATTCAACCATAAGTTATCTTGTTTGTCTGTTAAGCCAGGCGCTTACATCCTGCACAGCTAACTCATGTTTGAATAGGGGCAGCTGTAAACACCCCAAGTTTGCCCTCACTCTCTATCACACCATGGCTTGTGATCTTTCATGTTTGCATAATGTTGCTCCCCGGATTTCCATCCTGGTACAAACGCGAAAGTGGCGCGGAAAAGAATAGAGTCTCCAGCCAGGTATTTTTATCCCGAAGGAACGGGAATGGTAATGCTGCACAAACCAGAAGAAAAGAAGAGGAAGGACACGGGTCCTGCGAACCAAAGAGACTGAGTTCGGGAGTCGGTTACGACCTGGTGTAACACGGTGGGAGAACCGACTTTAAGTTGTGTTGCGGATAGCAAGAGTCGCCACCGACTTTTATTTTATCCAAAGGAAAGGCATAAAAGAACAGGAAATACCTTTTTAAAAAGATTTTTGGGTCCGGGGGGTAGGTTATGTAAAGGGAAGGTGTTAGCACCCTTTACATCCATGGTTATCCATGGGCTCTTAGTTACTTAGCTCACTTTAAAATGTTTTTGAAAATGTGAAGTGTGTGAATAGAAATTTTCATAAAAAAGTTAATAATGATCCATGTACGGATGCGTAAAAACTTGTGTTTGAAAATTTGTTTGAAAGTGTAAAGTGTTTGAGAAATTTTTAAGTGGTGAGCAAGTAACTATGAGATACCTACCCTAAAGTTTAAGTCTTTTCTGTTCTTTATCCTTTAAGTGGCAAGACTATCCCTATTATTAAGGAATAGGTAGTCATTACCTTGGATGTATGGGACAAGTAAGGGACATCTGTTTTATGAAGGCAACTGTGAGGTGTATTAAGCATTTAGGAGGGACTGTCATCATTATTCGAAAAGGGACTTGATCTTTAAAGGCAACCATTAAGGGACTTGATGACTTTTCTTTTTTAAGGGACTTCCTTTATACACCCCACTTGACCTTTTTGAATAGGCAACAATAAGAGGCAACCCTAGAAAGTGAGATGGCGATTAAAAATCGACTTACGTGTGTGAGTGTTTAATTTATATTTATCTTATAATTAAAGTGATCTAAATTCAATTTTAAAATATAAATACATGTTTACACTCCCTAAATTACTAACCATAGCATAAAAATTAAATAAATTAAATATTTACAAAATTTACACCAAGGAACAATTACACAATAATTATAAGGAACAATTAAAATAAATAGCAAATAAATAGCAAAAATAAATAAATAGAATATAATATAATAAGGGTTAGTAATAATAAAAATTAAAAAAAAATAGGGTTATTGAAATAATAATAATAATTTAATAATAAAATAAATAAATTAGTAATAATATGGTTAGTAATAATAATAAACAAAATAAAATTAGAAACTATTAAGAGATATGAATGATTTAATTATAAAATTATATACAACTTAATTAATTATAAACATAAGAAATTATAATTATAGAGTTTAATTGTCTTTGAACATATATAAAATAATAAGATTTAGATTATATAACAAATTATAGAAGTAATTACTAATTATATTTACTAGGATTCAATTATATTAAATATTATATTTACAAAAAATTAATTATATAAATATGTATAATAATTATATTTACAAAATTAAAAAAAATAAAAATTAGGTTTTTAATAATTATTTAGGAAAGGTAAACTAGGGTTTCTTAAAATTAGGGTTTGTTAGAAAAATATTTTAGGGTTTATTTTATAATTACAATTTATTTAAATAATACGTATATACATTTTACAATTAAAATACATAATAAAAATTAATTTTTGAATTTTGAAAATATAATATGTACATTTTATAGTTTAGAAATTATTTTAATATAATATGGAAAATAATAGGAGAATATAATTTATTATTTGAATTTATTTTATATAAGATATTAATAAAATAAAAAAAACAAAGAAAAAGAATGAGAAAGCAAAAACCTGATGGGGCTGGGGTTTGAACCCAGTCCCTTATGCTTGCCAACAACTGCATACACCACTGGGTCATCCACGCGCAGGCAGCAAAGGAGTGAGTTCCATTGGTTTTGTTCTTTGTCCCAAATAATCCAGGAAAATAAAAGAAACAAAAGGCCTGGGGGGAGGATTGAACCCAGGACCTCTTGAATACAAGCAAGCACGCATGACCATCCGGCTGGGTGAGCCCATCTGATATTGGAATGGCAATAGAACATAATATATTATGCTTCATAGTTAACCTGAAAAATAGAAAAAATAATGGTACAAGACAGGATTCGAACACAGGTCTTGCAGCCAAACACCAACGCCTCTTTCCACTGGACCACACAACATGTGATGATAAATAACCAGAATAATAAAATAATATTTTAAAACAAAATTTCAAATATGAAATTCGCGCCAGGGCTTCGTCTTCCTCCTTGATACCTGCGTTTTTTGCTGCGATTTTATCTACGAAGCCTCCTGCGAATTTTCAAAACCCTAAACCTGTGTTTTTCGAATCATCATACAAATCACCATGACAATCAAAATTAATGGCCCAGATCAATTATACAGAGTTCATACATCACAGCCATGGTTTTAAAATTGATTTTTAGGTCTCAAATGTGTGGTTCCCATTTTGAACCTTTAAACCCTAACAATGGCAGTCTCCAATACAGTCCATAATAATACGATTAACCTATACAAAAAGCTTCCAAACATCACCACAAACACAAATATATGATTAGTTTTCAGTATTAACACATGAATTAATCAAATCGAAAAATCTCAAAACATGGAAAAGATGCATTCGGCTTGTGCGATTTAGGTCATGAAAATGCAATGTTATGATCCAAAATCACTCTATGAACATCCAGGAATAAGTTGCAACCTTCAAATTGCCTTGAAAGTGGCTGTAACTTAGAATCCGAATTTGAAATTTTGTGACTTTTTTGAAGATGTGAACTTACTCTTTGAGGCAAGGAATCCGTGAATTTGCAATAGGGTTGTGTTTAGTATTTATATGTGAGTGAATTAGGTCAATAAAATTGATTGATCATGTGGAAAAATTGATATGAAAAGATTCAAGTTGATCATGCTTTGAAAATAAAATATTCTTGTATGATGGCTTACTATTTTTGGACCAATCTTATGATTTCATTCCTCTTCAATTCCAATCATCATTTAAGATCTTCTAGAAACTCAATCTCCATCAAATATTACATTTTCATATTTTATTTTTATTTAAAATGATTTTTAATGAATTAAATCAAAATAAATAAAAATAAAATAATAAAAATTCTGATTTTTAATGGTTTGGGTCGTGCATGAAGTCAATGTATGGATTGGGTCATCATTTGGCAAGCCCATTTGGAAGAAATTGGTTTTAGACCTCCTTTTTCATCATAAACCAACTCAAAATTTCCCAACTTTGCAAGGGCACATACCCTTAAATTTTAATGCTATGAGGGTGTTCTTGGACATTTTGGAAAGCTTGAAGAGTCCTCTAACCAACCCCACTGGTTTCATGTCCATATCATTTACCAATCTCAAGTTATGCCCTTTTGAAGTTGTTGACTTTTTGTTGACTTTCAAAAGGACCTATAATGTCTTAGCTCATACCTTCCAAATGAAGCATTTTTGGGCTTGGATTGTGAGACACAAAGTTGTAGAGAATTCAATTTCCTTCAAAATGAGCTTTGAGTGGAGACTTGGTGATGAAGTATGTGAAAGTTATGGCTGGTCAAAGTTCAGTTGATTTTTACTGAGGAAACCCTAATTTAGAAACTCCTGATTCTTGATGATCTGGAATCTCCTTGATGAATCATGATCAACCCTTGATCAAATGATGAATTTTACTTCATATACTTGATGTTAGCAAAAAATCATGAAGTTTGACTTTGGTTTGACCACAGTTGACCTCAGTTTGACTTTTTAACTGCATTGACTGATTTTGACTAATCTGATCATCTGACTGAGTAAACCTCTGAGAAAAGTCTTGAAACTTGTCATGGGGGTTCTTACACACATATAAGATGTTATGAAGCTCACCTGAAGTCTTGGAAGTTCATTTAGCCTGATTAAAGTCAAAACCCTAGTTTTGGATGCACTGCTTAGGAGGTGCATTGTCTGAGGGAATTGTCAACTTTTCTGACCAATTGTGAACTTTGTGAACCCTGTGAACCTTATGAAATGTCTTGTGATACTCATGGGAGGTATTGTGAACCTTGTGAACCTTGTGAACCTTCATAAAGTGACTTGTAGACTTCATGAACCTCATGAAAGGTCTTGTAAATGTTTGAGAAGCTTGTGAACCTTGTGAACCTTCATAAAGTGACTTGTAGACTTCATGAACCTCATGAAAGGTCTTGTAAATGTTTGAGAAGCTTGTGAACCTTGTGAACCTTCATAAAGTGACTTGTAGACTTCATGAACCTCATGAAAGGTCTTGTAAATGTTTGAGAAGCTTGTGAACCTTGTGAACCTTCATAAAGTGGCTTGTAGACTTTATGAACCTCATGAAAGGTCTTGTAAATGTTTGAGAAGCTTGTGAACCTTGTGAACCTTCATAAAGTGGCTTGTAGACTTTATGAACCTCATGAAAGGTCTTGTAAATGTTTGAGAAGCTTGTGAACCTTGTGAACCTTCATAAAGTGGCTTGTAGACTTTATGAACCTCATGAAAGGTCCATTAAATGTTTGAGAAGCTTGTGAACCTTGTGAACCTTCATAAAGTGACTTGTAGACTTCATGAACCTCATGAAAGGTCTTGTAAATGTTTGAGAAGCTTGTGAACCTTGTGAACCTTCATAAAGTGGCTTGTAGACTTTATGAACCTCATGAAAGGTCTTGTAAATGTTTGAGAAGCTTGTGAACCTTGTGAACCTTCATAAAGTGGCTTGTAGACTTTATGAACCTCATGAAAGGTTTTGAAAGCATTGTGGAACTTGTGAACCTTGTGAACCTTCTTAGAACACAAAGTCTTGTATTGTGAGGGCAAATTTTGGGGTGCAACAGCTGCCCCTGTTCAATTTTCTGAAACCTGAGGGGTTAGATTGGTACATTTGCCAGTCGTGACCTGGAAGGTTGAAGGGGATTGAACACAAAAGCCCAAAAATTTGCACTCACCAGTGAATAAAATGATACAGATGGCTGGTTGAATATGATTGAGTGGGCTTAAAGATGCCACTTGGAGGAAAGTTCTTCAGATACATGTCTTGGAGGATGAAGCAGTCCAACATATGGAAGTATAATGATAGCTGTCAGGAGGATAAAGCAGTCCTGAGGTAATGATATGATTTCAGGAGGATGAAGCAATCCTGATGTAATAAAAAGCTGTCAGGAGGATGAAGTAATCCTGAGGTAGAGAAGCTGTCAAGGGGATAAAGCAACCATGAGGTATTTGATAATATGCTTTCAGGAGGATGAAGCAATCCTGATGTAATAAAAGCTGTCAGGAGGATGAAGCAATCCTGAGGTAGTAACAAGCTGTCAGGAGGATAAAGCAATCCTGAGGTAGTAATGTGATTTCAGGAGGATAAAGCAATCCTGAGGTAATAGGAATTTTCAGGAGGATAGAGCAATCCTGAAGTAATGATGATAGCTGCCAGGAGGATGAAGCAGTCCTGGTGTAGTAATATGCTCCCAAGAGGATGAAGCAGTCTTGAGAGATGATAAGTCTTCAGGGGGATAAAGCAGTCCTGATGAATGATATGCTTTCAAGAGGATAAAGCAATCCTGAGGAATGATAGCTTTCAGGAGGATAAAGCAATCCTGATAATCATAAGTTTGTTTGCTGGATAATTAACCTGAAAACAAGGTAGCATTCTGTATAATAATATTAGTTTATGCATTATGTATGTATGATATGATGCACTTAGGTAATGTACTATGCATCTATGTATATGTATGGTATGGTATGATATGAATGATGTATGTATGATATGACACTGCCTGAAGCTCCTGGATATCTTTGTATAACAACTGCTGGCCAGGGAAAATAAATCCCGATCTGTTGCTGAAGAATATGGGGAACTCGTTCCCGTCTTGTTTGATGATGAGGTATACATAACCTTCCGTATGCTGGGGATAGTAAGGTATGGATAACCTCCCGTCTGCTGGGGATAGCAAGGTATATATAACCTTCCGTCTTCGTTTGATAGTAGGGTATACATATAACATCCCGTCTTCGTTCGTCGTACCCTTATTGGAAAGTAATTTCCCGTATATCCGTATGAGGATAAAAGAGATGGATATAAATTCCAGGGGAGATGTGACTTTATGAAGATGGATTTGTCCTACTATGGATTTGTAACTGTCTTGTAAAGATGAACCGGCGAAGCTTCGTTGAAATCCTCCCCTCGTTCGTCCTTAGTAAATACTATTACTGTATTTTCATGCATTTCTGGTAAACATCAATCATATTAAAAGCATACATGCATTTTTGGTAAACATCAATCATATTCAAAAGCATACATACATTCAAACACAACCAATGGACGTTTCGCTTATGTAAATAGGGTAAAAGTAAATCTGGATTCAAAAGATGAAATTTATTTATATCAAAAAGTGACCCATACACGGGCAAGTTTGTACAAGGAGACATAAACCCTAGTAAGAGGATTTTGTCATAAAGTTTTTTTTACAAAACAAGGAAAATCAGCTATGTGGGAAATAGTCCTATTGAGTTTCAATTCTACTATTGCCATTATCTTCAAGTATCTCATCTTCTGCTATTGAGACGGAAGCGATTGGATTGAGCTTTATCTGTTCGAGCTTGAGTAAGTAGTACAACTGGTTGCAGTTTCATGGGTGATCCAAACGAGACATAGTCATACGCTTTAATCCCTAACTTTTGCCTGGATTGCCCTTTCAGGTTTTCAATCCACCGGGATACCCTTTTTTGCCCAAGCCGCCTTTTCAGGTTTTCGACTTGCCGGGTGTACATCTTTTTATATATATCCCTAATTTTTGCCCAAACCCTTTTGGTTTGCCGGGATGCCCTTATTTTTGCCTAGGCCTGTCAACCTAGCGGGTCTCTTTTTATGCGTAGTATTTTTTAACTATGTCTGCGTTTACAGGCTGTGGGAAGTCTTCACCATCCATTGTAGTGAGTATCATGGCACCTCCTGAGAACACTGTCTTGACTACAAATGGTCCTTCATATGTTGGAGTCCACTTGCCCCTAGGATCACCCTGTGGTAATATGATACGCTTGATTACCAAGTCACCAGCCTGATATACCTTTGGCTTAACCTTCTTGTTAAAAGCTTTGATCATTCGTTTTTGGTACATCTGGCCATGACAAACTGCTGCTAACCTCTTCTCATCAATCAAATTTATCTGGTCAAGTCGAGTCTGAATCCAGTCATCTTCATCCAAGCCTGCATCCTTCATAATTCTTAAAGAGGGAATCTGGACTTCAATGGGCAGAACTGCTTCCATACCATAGACTAAGGAGAATGGGGTTGCCCCTGTTGAAGTACGTATTGTGGTACGATAACCATGAAGAGCAAATGGTAACATCTCATGCCAATCCTTGTAAGTAATAGTCATCTTTTGTATAATCTTCTTGATGTTCTTATTAGCAGCTTCAACTGCCCCATTCATCTTTGGACGATACGGAGAAGAGTTGTGATGCTTAATCTTGAACTGTGTGCAGAGATCAGTAATCATAGTGTTGTTCAGATTAGAACCATTGTCAGTAATAATCCTTTCAGGGATGCCATACCTACATATGAGATTATTCTTAATGAACCGAGCCACAACATTCTTGGTAACAAATGCAAATGAAGCTGCCTCCACCCATTTCGTGAAGTAATCAATAGCAACCAGGATGAAACGATGCCCATTAGAAGCAGTAGGCTTGATCTCACCAATCATATCAATGCCCCACATGGCAAAGGGTCAAGGAGCAGTCAACACATTCAATGGTGATGGAGGTACATGGACTTTATCAGCATAAATTTGACACTTGTGACATGTTCTGGATAGTTGATAACAATCAGCTTCCATGGTAGACCAATAGTAACCTGCTCTCAATATCTTCTTTGCCATAGTATGACCATAGAATGAGTGCCAAAGATCACATCATGCATATCTTCCATAATCTCAATTGCTTCCTTCTTATCCACACAACGAAGCAAAGTTGAATCATGATTGCGCTTGTAAAAAATGCCATTACTCAAGAAGAACTTAGCAGAAAACCTTCTGAGAAACTTCCTATCTTTGACAGATGCCCCTTCAGGGAACTCCTGAGATTCAAGATATCTTTTCACTTCATAGAACCAAGGCTTCTCCTCTGCCCCTTCAGTGTCAATCTCATTGCAGTATGCAGGCTTTTCAAATCTATCAATAGTAATCTTGGGAGCTTCATCATCCCAGCTGATCTCAAACATGGATGCCATAGTGGCTAAGGCATCTGCCAACTGATTCTCTCTCCGTGGAATATGTCCAAAGGTAATCTCTTTGAAATGTGGGATCAAAGACAACACATGCTCTCTGTAAGGAATGAGATTATCATGCTTGGTATCCCAATCTCCTTTAATCTGACTAACTACCAGGGCTGAATCTCCATACACATCAAGGAACTGAATCTTCATATCAATAGCAGCTTTAATACCCAGGATACATGCCTCATACTCAGCCATGTTATTGGTACAATAGAAACAAAGTCTGGCAGTAATCGGGGTATGACAACCTTCAGGGGAACTAATCACAACACCAACACCATTACCAAGTGCATTAGAGGCACCATCAAAAACCATAGTCCATCGGGATCCTTGTTCAGGTCCGTCATATTGTCCAGGTTCTTTGGTAATAATCATAATGTCTTCATCGGGGAACTCAAAACTCATTGACTGGTAATCATCCACTGCTTGATGAGCCAAATGATCTGCCACAACACTTCCTTTAATGGCCTTTTGAGTAGTATACTGTATATCATATTCTGTCAAGATCATTTGCCATCTTGCAATTCTCCCGGAGAGAGCAGGTTTCTCAAATATGTACTTGATTGGATCCATCTTTGTAATCAATAAGGTAGTATGAGTCAACATATACTGTCTTAGTCGGCGAGCAGCCCATGCCAAAGCGCAGCAAGTTTTCTCGAGCAGTGAGTATCTTGTTTCACAGTCGGTAAACTTTTTGCTAAGGTAGTATATTGCCTGCTCTTTTCGACCAGACTCGTCATGTTGCCCCAACACACACCCCATTGAGTTGTCTAGCACTGTTAAGTACATAATCAAGGGTCTTCCATCAACTGGTGGCATCAAAATTGGTGGTTCCAGCAGATATCTCTTGATTTCATCAAAGGCAATCTGGCATTCATCATTCCATTCCATCACCTGATCTTTCTTCAACAATTTGAAGATTGGCTCACAGATGGCAGTTAATTGGGAAATAAATCTTGCAATGTAATTCAGTCGTCCCAAGAAACCTCTAACTTCCTTTTCAGTACGGGGAGCTGGCATTTCTCGTATAGCTTTCACTTTTGCAGGATCCACTTCAATACCTTTTCCACTGACAATAAAACCCAGGAGCTTACCAGATCTAACTCCAAAAGTACATTTGTTTGGGTTCAATCTCAACTTGTATTTCTTCAACCTCTCAAACAACTTGTGCAAATGATCAAGATGTTGCTCTTCATTCTGAGACCTGGCTATCATATCATCCACATACACCTCTATCTCATGATGAATCATATCATGAAACAAAGCCACCATAGCACGCTGATATGTTGCCCTTGCATTCTTCAAACCAAATGGCATCACCTTATAGCAAAAGGTGCCCCACTGTGTAACAAATGTTGTCTTCTCCATGTCTTCAGGAGCCATCTTGATCTGATTGTAACCAGAGAAACCATCCATAAAAGAGAATACCTTATGCTGAGCAGTGTTGTCTACCAGGATATCAATATGAGGAAGTGGAAAGTCATGTTTGGGGCTAGCCTTGTTCAAATCTCTGTAGTCCACACACATACGTACCTTACCATCTTTCTTGGGAACTGGTACCACATTTGCAACCCACTGAGGATAAGAAGTCACTGCTAAGAACCCTGCATTGAATTGTTTCATTACCTCTGCCTTGATTTTTTATGACATCTCAGGACGCATACGACGTACCTTCTGCTTCTTTGGACGACAATCTTCTTTCACTGGCAAACGGTGAACCACAATGTCTGTATCCAACCCTGGCATATCTTCATAAGACCAAGCAAAGATCTCCACATAGTCACGTAACATCTGAATTAATCTGCTCTTGACACTGTCCTCTAAATCAGCCCCTATCTTGACCTCTTTTCTGTTTTCTTCAGTTCCCAAATTCACAACTTCGACTGGCTCTTCATGTGGCTGTATAGCTTTCTCTTCTTGTTGTAACAACCTAGCAAGCTCTACAGGTATTTCACAATCGTCCTCATTTCCGTCTTCAGTTTGATAGATCGGATTCTCGAAATTATAATTGGCAATAGTAGAACTGTTATCAACAGGATCCAGAGTGGATGAGGATCTGCATTTAGTGATGTGGGTGTGTGTAAGAACACATAACTGATAAAGTAAAAATAAAAAAGAAAAGAAAGACAAGGAACACAATATTTACGAAAACGAAACGTCCACTGATTTTATTGAATGAAGTATGCAAATGAAATGCCATCCCGTAACAAGCACACCATTGTGCCCCGGGTAAGGCACAAGGCTTGAAAGTTCAATTGTTCAAGAAATTACAAACTTAAAAGCAACAACACAGTAATAGTATTTACTCTTGACTAAAGGAGATAGGGATAACATCTTCAGCTTTCCAATTATTGAGCCCAGCACCCACAGTAGGAAAAATCCAAGCATCCAGATTGTAGTCTTCATCATAGTCTCCCACAGCATTGATCTGATCTTTCATAACCCCTTGATTGGTGATACGAACAACACGAGCACGACGAACATCCTTCTGGGACTCTGCAGTGAAACCCAAACCAAACTTGTCAGACTTGTATGGGATATCAGGAAGCTGACCCCAAATAGTACAACCACCTTCATCCACCACAGCTCTAGCATCATTGAGGGAGGCCATTGCCATTGTTGGAGGTTTTCTGGTGACCACAGGAACTTTCTTCACAACAGGAGGAGCTACATAATCATTAACAACCCAGGGAACCACTTCAAATGTCTGACACGGAGTTTCAATGTATTCTCCTTCCATTTCCAGATACTTGAAGGTATTCACATGGCTGACAAAGTATTCTTCTTCTCCATAGACAGTAACAACCTTTCCATTCACCGGATATCTCAACTTTTGGTGTAATGTAGAGGTTACAGCACCTGCCCCATGGATCCAGGGACGACCAAGCAGACAAGAGTATGAAGGACGAATATCCATCACATAAAAGGTAGTAGTAAAAACCTGGGAACCAACTTTAATTGGAAGATCAATTTCCCCATGCACTACTCTTCTAGAACCATCAAAAGCCTTCACCACAATACTACTGGGCTTCAGCACAGCATCTTCAGGACTCAGCTTGTTCAGGACTTCCTTAGGCAACACATTTAGAGAGGAACCATTGTCTATCAGCACATGTGACAGGGTAGTGCCCCTGCATTCAATTGAAATATGCAAGGCCCTGTTATGATCCCTCTTGGCAGGGGTCAAATCAGCATCAGAAAATCCTAACCCATTATCATAAGTCAGGTGGGCAACACAATTCTCAAACTGATCAACAGAAATGGCATTGGGTACATGAGCAGTCTTCAGAAACTTGATCAAGGACTTGGCATGAGCCTCAGAACACAACAACAAGGACAACATAGAAATCTTTGAGGGAGTATGCCCCAATTGATCAACAATGTCATAATCACTCTTGCGAATGATTTTCAATACTTCTTCCATCTGCTTAGAGAGATCATCAGCAGCTGGCACATCAGTAGATACAGGCTCAATAACAGGACCTTTGCCCCGAGCGTCAGTGGTGGAAGTAGCAGCAGGAGCAACTGCATTCTTAGAAGCAACTGGAGGAGAGAAGACTCTTCCACTACGTGTGATCTTGCTAGATCCAGCAATATTATCAATGTCAACAGGCACATCAGCTAAAGGCTCCTGTTTAACACCATGGATGTAAACATCAGACCCATAGTGCCAAGGCACAGCTTTATCAGATGTATAAGGAATAGGACCAGGAGTAGTAATGATCAGAGGAGCCACTCTGGCTTCAGCAACAACTTTCACAGGGCCTTCAGCAGTGATCTTGATTGGGCCCTGATGAGTGATTTTGATAGGTCTCTTTGAAGTGATTCTTACCGGTACTTTGTCAACCATATCAACCTCTTCAATCTTCTTACCTTGAGTCAGATGATCCACCATACTTTCTACAGACGACAGAGTCCTCTCAAACACTATAGTATACTTATCCATGAGACGTTGAATTCCATCTCTCAATATGAAGCAACTATCTGGCTTATAAGTACAGTACAAACAATCTTCACGACAACCTGGAAAGATCCCAGCTTGTACTAACTTCTTTTTGATAACAGACAATGGTGTGGTCAACTCCATAACTGAATAGACATGTAGATCTTCATCAATGGCATTGACAGTCTTCTCATGATTCGGCATGGGAGCAGTGATCACATTTGGAGTACCCGGAGGGTCAAACTCAATCTCTCCAGCCTCAATCATATCTTGAATTTTGTTCTTCAAGACCCAGCAGTTATTAGTATCATGTCCCTGACAGTTTGAGTGATATGCACATCGTGCATTGGGGTTGTACCTGGTGGGTCAAACTCAATCTCTCCAGCCTCAATCATATCTTGAATTTTGTTCTTCAAGACCCAGCAGTTATTAGTATCATGACCTTGACAGTTTGAATGATAAGCACATCGTGCATTGGGATTGTACCTGGGTGAGGTAACATTAGGATTCTGAGGAGCCTCCTTCAAAGTAATTAGTTCAGCTTTCAACAAATGTTGCAATGCCTGAGCCAATGACATGTTGATCTTTGTAAACTGCCTTCTAGCCCTCTGTTGGTTGCCCTGTGGCTGCTCTGTTGTTGCAGGAGTTGGATTTGAAATATGAACTGCATTAACAGACTGATGCCTTCTGTTACGATCAGGCTGACCATACACAGCATTGGATTCTTTCTTCCCAGTGGGAGGCTTCTTTGCAGCACCTGATGAAGAAGTACCCACTTGGATCTTGCCATTCTTTATACCATTTTCCACTTGCTCTCCTGTCATGATCAACTCAGTGAAGCCAGATGATGAGCTTCCAATGAGATGACTGTAAAACGGACCATTCAGCGTACACATGAACATATCAACCAATTCTCTGTCAGTTAAAGGGGGTTGAACTCTTCCAGCTAAGTCTCTCCATTTCTGAGCATACTCCTTAAAACTTTCTTTGGCACCCATGGACATGCTTTGCAACTGCATGCGAGTGGGAGCTAAGTCAGCATTATATTGATACTGCTTATAGAAAGCTTCAGCAAGATCATTCCAGTCTCTGATGTTGACACTCTCCAACTGATAATACCACTCCAACTGAGCTCCAGATAAGCTCTCTTGAAAAAAGTGGATCCACAATTTTTTGTCAGCAGTGTGAGGTTGAATCCTTCTGACATAAGACCTCAAGTGCAGCTTGGGACAAGAGACCCCATCATAAACAACAAAGGTAGGAACCTTGAAACCAATGGGTATGACTACCCCAGATATCAAACTCAAATCCTCAAAATCCAGCCCAGATGATTTCTGCAACTCCATAGCATCCATCCTATCCACCAGCATCTTGAATTTGTCTTCATTAGGCTCATGATAGTAATTAGCCTCAGAATCAGAGTCCCCCATAGTGTTGTGGAGACTGCCTCCCTCTTTCTCAGATTCCTCAGATTCATAGTCTTCAACCTGCTCTTTAGTCTTGACAGGACCTTTGAACCTTCTTCCCATGTTGAGCAGGCCACCTGACCTTCTAGTCTTCTTAGTCTTCTTGGCCAGCAGTGTCTTCAATTCATCCTGCCCCTTGGATAGGTTCAGGATCAGCTCTTGGAACTGTGCATTCTGTGCCTGAAGATCCTTAACTGATTGTTCAAGAGCCATTGCTGAAATAAACAACGAGAAGATGAGAAACATGTGCATAATCATAAACCTGTGATGCAATGATATGATGTTTTAATGCGTATGCAATGTTTTCAAGGACCGTAGGATTTAAATTTGCTTAAACAAACAAGAAAGTGAACTTTTATTAGTAATAAATTTGTTTTGCCTCTTGGGCTTACAAAAATGAAAATGAAATAAGTACAAAAGGTGGGGTTTTAAGTCTTCCATGGACGTTTCCTCTTTGTGTTGAGGTACGAGTTGAGATTCCGTTCCTCGTGAAGTTGCTTTGTTAGTTCCAGGATCCTTTCTTGGCTTGCTTTGTAATGAGCCTCGAAAGTATCCCTTTGCTCCTTCAGTTGGATCCATGATCTCTGCAAGTCTTCCATATCAGTAGGCATGTTTGGGTGAAGGATGGTATAAGCTGTGTCTCCTTCAGCAACAGGTTCCATGGTAACTGGTAGGATGGCAGGGTATGGCATCATGAGAGTCTGAGCACGAGATCGCACCCATCTGAGATAAGCTTCCATAGGAATAGTGTACTTAGGCTCCAGAGTCTTGCTGTCAACCTTGTTCACTTTTCCCCATGCTCGTATGAATCTCTGACGATAACCTTGAAGATCGTTGTCGTAGTCAAACACAATGCCCTGAATCAACATGTCATGTGGACCATCACTCCGAGCGTAACCAAACTGTCGTAAAGCTAGAGAGGGGTTGTAGGTGATGCCTCCTCTTATGCCTAGAAGTGGCACATTAGGAAACTCCCCACAACGGTCAATAATGGTGACATTCTCCATAGATCTGGAGCACCAATGGATATCTGAGTGAGAAAGTGACATGATCCTTTTAGACCATCTGAACCCTTGCTCATTCTTCATTACTGAGCGAGGAAGGTGAGAAATAAACCACCTAGAAAGCAAAGGTATGCAGCACATCAAAGTTCCTCTTGCCCTTGTAGTACGGGTATGAAGGGAATGTAGAATGTCTCCAAGCAATGTAGGCACTGGATTGTGACTCAGGAAAATGTTGATGGCATGAACATCTATGAACTGATCTGGATTGGGGAACAATACTAAGCTATAAATCAGCAAGGCTAATATCTCCTCAAAAGCATCATAGCTCATGGCCTTCAAGAACACTTGAGCTTTATCCATTAGCACCTTAGCAAGAATACCTTTAACTCCGCTTCTCGTTTCTAGAACAATGTCAGACTTCTTCAGATGTAGAGCTGCAGCAATAACCTCTGGTTTAAGCTCTTTCTCCAAGCCTGTGAAGGGTCTTTGATCAAGAACAGGTATACCCAGAAGCTTAGAGAACTCTTCCATGGTTGGAACCAGCTGATAGTCGGGGAATGTGAAGCAATGGTGCTTAGGGTCAAAGAATTGAAACAGAACACTCATCATGTCTTCATTGAACCCTGAAGTGACTAGATCCAATAGGTGACCATGTCTCTTGATGAACTGGGAGTGTTCAGAAACTTGAGAAACCAACTCTTTAAGCTTGGGAGGTATCCCTACAAAGTTGATCCTGATGGTGTTTCTACGAGCAGAAGCCATGACCTGCAACAAAGAACAAAGATAAATCCTTTGGTCCTTGAAATGGTTAGGGAAAATGATATGCTTATGATGCATGATGATGTCATGATGTTATGTCCAATCACAAACATGTGGCACACACAAGCAAGTCACACAGTAGCCCTAGGTTTAAAGGCTTGCATGAGGTTCAAAGGTAAGTACCCTCCCCTGAAGTTAGTTGGTTCATCCTGTCCTACAAAAGTAACCAGGTTCTAAGGGATCTCAATATCATTGATCCTTCACAAGGGTGGTTGATCAGAAGGCAACTTACTTGCCAACCAAAACCCTCCAAGTTTAAGATCTCAATGAGCGTAGTATCGAGTGTCAACCAACTTCAGTCTGCACCAAAGCCGGTTACCTCACTACTTTCTAAAGGCCAATATGAGTTGACTAGGGTTCTAAAAGTTAGTTAGTGCATTGACAACATATGGCAGCCTCATATTATCCTCAACTTGACTTAAGGAACATAAGCACCAACCAAGAAGTCGCACTAACTATGGCCACCAGATCAACCGTATCGATATACGTCGTACAGTTTCCTTGGTCTATTGCCATTTACCTATGATACACTAGATCCGGGTTAGGACCTTTCACACATAAGAGCACCCCAGCAAGATAATATAAAGCAAACAAGGCAAACAATTTAAAGTGATCTTAATTCCTAAGGGTACCCCTCTTAAATTTAAATCCCCAGCAGAGTCGTCAGTTCTGTAACACGGTGGGAGAACTGACTTTAAGTTGTGTTGCGGATAGCAAGAGTCGCCACCGACTTTTATTTTATCCAAAGGAAAGGCATAAAAGAACAGGAAAGACCTTTTTAAAAAGATTTTTGGGTCCGGGGGGTAGGTTATGTAAAGGGAAGGTGTTAGCACCCTTTACATCCATGGTTATCCATGGGCTCTTAGTTACTTAGCTCACTTTAAAATGTTTTTGAAAATGTGAAGTGTGTGAATAGAAATTTTCATAAAAAAGTTAATAATGATCCATGTACGGATGCGTAAAAACTTGTGTTTGAAAATTTGTTTGAAAGTGTAAAGTGTTTGAGAAATTTTTAAGTGGTGAGCAAGTAACTATGAGATACCTACCCTAAAGTTTAAGTCTTTTCTGTTCTTTATCCTTTAAGTGGCAAGACTATCCCTATTATTAAGGAATAGGTAGTCATTACCTTGGATGTATGGGACAAGTAAGGGACATCTGTTTTATGAAGGCAACTGTGAGGTGTATTAAGCATTTAGGAGGGACTGTCATCATTATTCGAAAAGGGACTTGATCTTTAAAGGCAACCATTAAGGGACTTGATGACTTTTCTTTTTTAAGGGACTTGCTTTATACACCCCACTTGACCTTTTTGAATAGGCAACAATAAGAGGCAACCCTAGAAAGTGAGATGGCGATTAAAAATCGACTTACGTGTGTGAGTGTTTAATTTATATTTATCTTATAATTAAAGTGATCTAAATTCAATTTTAAAATATAAATACATGTTTACACTCCCTAAATTACTAACCATAGCATAAAAATTAAATAAATTAAATATTTACAAAATTTACACCAAGGAGCAATTATACAATAATTATAAGGAACAATTAAAATAAATAGCAAATAAATAGCAAAAATAAATAAATAGAATATAATATAATAAGGGTTAGTAATAATAAAAATTAAAAAATAAATAGGGTTAGTGAAATAATAATAATAATTTAATAATAAAATAAATAAATTAGTAATAATATGGTTAGTAATAATAATAACCAAAATAAAAATTAGAAACTATTAAGAGATATGAATGATTTAATTATAAAATTATATACAACTTAATTAATTATAAACATAAGAAATTATAATTATAGAGTTTAATTGTCTTTGAACATATATAAAATAATAAGATTTAGATTATATAACAAATTATAGAAGTAATTACTAATTATAATTACTAGGATTCAATTATATTAAATATTATATTTACAAAAAATTAATTATATAAATATGTATAATAATTATATTTACAAAATTAAAAAAAATAAAAATTAGGTTTTTAATAATTATTTAGGAAAGGTAAACTAGGGTTTCTTAAAATTAGGGTTTGTTAGAAAAATATTTTAGGGTTTATTTTATAATTACAATTTATTTAAATAATACGTATATACATTTTACAATTAAAATACATAATAAAAATTAATTTTTGAATTTTGAAAATATAATATGTACATTTTATAGTTTAGAAATTATTTTAATATAATATGGAAAATAATAGGAGAATATAATTTATTATTTGAATTTATTTTATATAAGATATTAATAAAATAAAAAAAACAAAGAAAAAGAATGAGAAAGCAAAAACCTGATGGGGCTGGGGTTTGAACCCAGTCCCTTATGCTTGCCAACAACTGCATACACCACTGGGCCATCCACGCGCAGGCAACAAAGGAGTGAGTTCCATTGGTTTTGTTCTTTGTCCCAAATAATCCAGGAAAATAAAAGAAACAAAAGGCCTGGGGGGGAGGATTGAACCCAGGACCTCTTGAATACAAGCAAGCACGCATGACCATCCGGCTGGGTGAGCCCATATGATATTGGAATGGCAATAGAACATAATATATTATGCTTCATAGTTAACCTGAAAAATAGAAAAAATAATGGTACAAGACAGGATTCGAACACAGGTCTTGCAGCCAAACACCAACGCCTCTTTCCACTGGACCACACAACATGTGATGATAAATAACCAGAATAATAAAATAATATTTTAAAACAAAATTTCAAATATGAAATTCGCGCCAGGGCTTCGTCTTCCTCCTTGATACCTGCGTTTTTTGCTACGATTTTATCTACGAAGCTTCCTGCGAATTTTCAAAACCCTAAACCTGTGTTTTTCGAATCATCATACAAATCACCATGACAATCAAAATTAATGGCCCAGATCAATTATACAGAGTTCATACATCACAGCCATGGTTTTAAAATTGATTTTTAGGTCTCAAATGTGTGGTTCCCATTTTGAACCTTTAAACCCTAACAATGGCAGTCTCCAATACAGTCCATAATAATACGATTAACCTATACAAAAAGCTTCCAAACATCACCACAAACACAAATATATGATTAGTTTTCAGTATTAACACATGAATTAATCAAATCGAAAAATCTCAAAACATGGAAAATATGCATTCGGCTTGTGCGATTTAGGTCATGAAAATGCAATGTTATAATCCAAAATCACTCTATGAACATCCAGGAATAAGTTGCAACCTTCAAATTGCCTTGAAAGTGGCTGTAACTTAGAATCCGAATTTGAAATTTTGTGACTTTTTTGAAGATGTGAACTTACTCTTTGAGGCAAGGAATCCGTGAATTTGCAATAGGGTTGTGTTTAGTATTTATATGTGAGTGAATTAGGTCAATAAAATTGATTGATCATGTGGAAAAATTGATATGAAAAGATTCAAGTTGATCATGCTTTGAAAATAAAATATTCTTGTATGATGGCTTACTATTTTTGGACCAATCTTATGATTTCATTCCTCTTCAATTCCAATCATCATTTAAGATCTTCTAGAAACTCAATCTCCATCAAATATTACATTTTCATATTTTATTTTTATTTAAAATGATTTTTAATGAATTAAATCAAAATAAATATAAATAAAATAATAAAAATTCTGATTTTTAATGGTTTGGGTCGTGCATGAAGTCAATGTATGGATTGGGTCATCATTTGGCAAGCCCATTTGGAAGAAATTGGTTTTAGACCTCCTTTTTCATCATAAACCAACTCAAAATTTCCCAACTTTGCAAGGGCACATATCCTTCAATTTTAATGCTATGAGGGTGTTCTTGGACATTTTGGAAAGCTTGAAGAGTCCTCTAACCAACCCCACTGGTTTCATGTCCATATCATTTACCAATCTCAAGTTATGCCCTTTTGAAGTTGTTGACTTTTTATTGACTTTCAAAAGGACCTATAATGTCTTAGCTCATACCTTCCAAATGAAGCATTTTTGGGCTTGGCTTGTGAGACACAAAGTTGTAGAGAATTCAATTTCCTTCAAAATGAGCTTTGAGTGGAGACTTGGTGATGAAGTATGTGAAAGTTATGGCTGGTCAAAGTTCAGTTGATTTTTACTGAGGAAACCCTAATTTAGAAACTCCTGATTCTTGATGATCTGGAATCTCCTTGATGAATCATGATCAACCCTTGATCAAATGATGAATTTTACTTCATATACTTGATGTTAGAAAAAAATCATGAAGTTTGACTTTGGTTTGACCACAGTTGACCTCAGTTTGACTTTTTAACTGCATTGACTGATTTTGACTAATCTGATCATCTGACTGAGTAAACCTCTGAGAAAAGTCTTGAAACTTGTCATGGGGGTTCTTACACACATATAAGATGTTATGAAGCTCACCTGAAGTCTTGGAAGTTCATTTAGCCTGATTAAAGTCAAAACCCTAGTTTTGGATGCACTGCTTAGGAGGTGCATTGTCTGAGGGAATTGTCAACTTTTCTGACCAATTGTGAACTTTGTGAACCCTGTGAACCTTATGAAATGTCTTGTGATACTCATGGGAGGTATTGTGAACCTTGTGAACCTTGTGAACCTTCATAAAGTGACTTGTAGACTTCATGAACCTCATGAAAGGTCTTGTAAATGTTTGAGAAGCTTGTGAACCTTGTGAACCTTCATAAAGTGACTTGTAGACTTCATGAACCTCATGAAAGGTCTTGTAAATGTTTGAGAAGCTTGTGAACCTTGTGAACCTTCATAAAGTGACTTGTAGACTTCATGAACCTCATGAAAGGTCTTGTAAATGTTTGAGAAGCTTGTGAACCTTGTGAACCTTCATAAAGTGACTTGTAGACTTTATGAACCTCATGAAAGGTCTTGTAAATGTTTGAGAAGCTTGTGAACCTTGTGAACCTTCATAAAGTGGCTTGTAGACTTTATGAACCTCATGAAAGGTCTTGTAAATGTTTGAGAAGCTTGTGAACCTTGTGAACCTTCATAAAGTGGCTTGTAGACTTTATGAACCTCATGAAAGGTTTTGAAAGCATTGTGGAACTTGCGAACCTTGTGAACCTTCTTAGAACACAAAGTCTTGTATTGTGAGGGCAAATTTTGGGGTGCAACACCTGGGAAGGTATTAGCACCCCAGATCGTCCGCCGTACCTGACGGGATCCACGCATGCAAAGAAATCTGTTTCAAAGGGCGAAGAAATGAAAGTTGCTGCAAAAAAGAGGAACTGAACTGGATATAAGAAAATAAAAGAGAACTGAAAAATAAATAAAAAGGAAATATGTAGGGAAAATAAAGATTGTGCTCGAACGGGCCCTACCCCGCTGCCTACGTACCTCATCTGGACAATGAGGATCAGAGTCGCCATAGTTCTCCTAACTAGGGGTAGAAAAGATTGCTTGTGTCTTAAGGCTTGAACTGCCTATGTCAATGCTCAGGTGTTGCAGACTCGGACAAAGAGTGCGTAACCGTCTTGCAAAATGACAAGTAGGAGCAAGTTCGTGTACGGAGCGAATGAGATGAGAAAAGAAATCCCGAAGGAAAGACGCTTATTGTTTGTTTGTGTTTTTTATGAGGCTTTTTATGAGTGTGTCACAAGGAAGTGAACTCAAGCTCTTTTCCATGGAATATGCACTGGTCACTACATTCCAAGATGGAATAATAGAACAAGCACACTCAAGTAAGGAGAAGATCCCCAAAACTTGAACCCAGAGATTAGGGCTTAAGCTCACTAACTCATTAACATATTAAGTTTTTTTGTATTTACAGTTAAGAAGTGTGTTTTATGATTTTCTTGGTGAAGATGACATCTTGATCAAACTTGTGCATCACAAGACAAGCTTGTACTATCCCAAGATGGGAAGATTACAAGTGTCTCATGGGATAAGGCTATTGCTCAAGGTATCACTTCAATCTTTATTAAGTGTTTTTCTTTAGAGTTTTGAGATGAGAAGAGAAGAAGAACCAAAAGGATCACAAAGGAAAAATTCTAATGGGGGACTAATGAATCCTAAGTGTTGTCATGCAAAAGAGGTCCTAAGGTTAGTGAGGTTTCAACTATCCTAAGAGAAAAGAAGAAAAGAAAGAAACCAAGAGGAGCAAGAAGAAGAGGAAGCAAGAGCTAGCAAGCAACTTAATCCTCTAAAGGAGATAAGTTG
This sequence comes from Lathyrus aphaca, assembly GCA_963966055.1. Classification (NCBI taxonomy): domain Eukaryota; kingdom Viridiplantae; phylum Streptophyta; class Magnoliopsida; order Fabales; family Fabaceae; genus Lathyrus; species Lathyrus aphaca. The sequence continues at coordinate 332,206,652 of OZ014521.1, forward strand.
CTCCTAGAGGAAGAAGAAAAAAAAAGAATTACATGATGGCATAAGGCGCATCAAAACACAAGGAGAAAGCACTTAAAAAGAGAGAAGGATGAAGAATTGAAATGTAGATGAATGTCCACACTTCTCTTACCATGAGCCCCTGCAAGTTAGCCAAAATCCAGCACATGCTCATTAATAAAATCATGGAAATGACATGCTCAAAGTTCACCCCAATCAAGATCAAACAATCATGCCAAACAATGCACATACAAGCATTTACGTGTCGAGAATATGGAAGCACGTATCAATCAGCAAGAAAATCACCCAAACAATCATATTCAATGATCATATAATGATCCGTGGCATTTAAAACAAGTAAGGGGATCAAACATGCTTGAAATAAGGCAAAAATGGCTTACTGTTTCAGTGTTAACCGGTTAACCAATCTGTTAACCGGTTAACCATGCCAAAACCTGCATAAACATAGCACAATTCAGGTGCGTTAACCGGTTAACCAATCCGTTAACCGGTTAACACTGTTAAAACAACAACAATTATGCATAAAATCAGCTTACAAAAATCTTTTACAAACAATCTTACACCAGACCAGCAAGCATTTGAACATGAAGATAATGCATCAATTCACATTAAATGGCATCATCAAGCTTATGAACATTAATACATAGATCCGGTTACCAATCAATCAATCAAGCAACACAAGAAAATATGCAAACATGTGGTGGATCTAAAGCTCAAGCATGCAAATAAACTAAAAACATAGCTAGATCTGAATTTAACCAACCTACAAAGCTTAGGTATGCTTTGGTAGTTGTTTATTAGGCTGAAAACGATAGATCTCGAGCAAAACTTTGAAGATCCTATGTTAGACTTCACACTCCGTGCAAAATAAATGCAAGAACAAGCTCTTGATGCAAAATTTTGGATCCAAAAGCACTTCTAGATCCCAAACCAGATCTGAATCACCACTAAAACCAGCAAAAAGATGTAATGAAGTTATGGATGGAGGTCTAGTTCCAAGATCTACACACCCCAAGGCAAGGTTATGTGATCTTCAAAGAGGAACTTTGAGTGATTTGGAAAATTGGGAGAGAAAAGTGAGAGAATTGTGAGTGAGAGGAGTGAAAATTCAGAAAATGAGAGTGAAAAATGAGGGAGAGGTCCCTTTGGTTTGGAGAGAAATGATTAAATATGGTTTAGGTTTGGGACCCAAAAATTAGGCTTGGGATCCAAAATTATGGTTTGGGTAGTGTGATTAGGATGTAGCAATGGGATTAGGCTTGGAAAATGGATCTAGATCCTTCTCTTTAATTTCCAATTAATTCAAAATGAATAAAATCAGAAAAATGAAAAATGGAGCAAAAATCACACATGCTGAATTGCTGCTGGAAATTCAAAATTCGTGGCCGTTAACTGGTTAACCAATCCGTTAACCGGTTAACGCCAGTAAATTTTGAATTTCCCTCCTTTTGGTGGGAAACTTCAAGAATAAGCCGATGCCAACCGTTTTGATCTGATTTTGATCCTCCATCCTTTATAATGCTTTGACCCTGATGTCAACCTTGTAACCTGCCTTGTGAGCCTTGAATTTCCCTGATGATTGATCACATGCCTGATTCTGGAATATGCAAGTGCCATGCTTCATTTTTCTATGCAATATGCTAAGGACATGTCATGCTGATGAGGATTATGATATGATGATGATGCTAAACAAGAGAGGGCAAATTTGGGGTGTTACAGCTGCCCCTATTCAAACAACTGTTAATCTGAAAAGGACGGTAGCACGGGCTATCGACCGTTCAAGATAAACTGTGGTTGAATACTAAGAAGACCTGAAATTTGCACTCTGATGGAGAATGCAAAAACTGGGAAATAAACCCAACCAAATGACGCTTTGGTAGATGAAGTGAAGAGAAAGAAGACGAGCTCCTTCCAAGTTGAAATTGTTATTTGGAACCAGAATACTTTGACAGACGAGTCTTCTTCGAACAATCCTGTTACGCTAGGAACTGGACATACGAGCCCTCACATACTCTACAAGACATATAACTTGAGACAAACGAATCTCCTTCGAATATACCTGTTACACCAGGACCGGTGATGCACTTAAGTCTGTGGGATAGACATGCATAAACAAGGTAGACGAACCTTCTTCATATATTATCCATGGATATATGGTTTAAGACAGACGAGCCTTCTTTTAGAGAACCTATTACGCCAGGTGCAACATTAATAATTGGTGCTTGAGACAGACGAGCCTCCTTCGGATATACCTGTTACGCCGGGCCCGACAACTATCTTGACACTTATTCCCACAGTCAGGATTTCAAACCTCTTCAATACATACGAGTATTGGATGATCATCAAGAGAACACAAATGAGTGCCCTAAGCCAATCATACAAATGAATATCAGACGATGATCCGAGAAACACAAACGAGTGCTTCAGGCGATGATACAGATGAATACCAGAAATTCAAACACAGACGAGCATTTGGAGTAGCAATACAGACGAGTACCAAGGTAATTATCACATCAACACATATGGATATAGGCCAACACAGACGAGTGTAAGGGATGATACAAACGAGTATCCAAACAATGCAGACGAGCTTCAAACAAATGACAAACACAGACGAGTGCTGGGGAATGCATACGAGCAACAAGCAAAGTGAGAACACAGACGAGTGTTGAAAAGTGCAGACGAGCAACCGCAAATCTCAAACACAGACGAGTGTTGGGAAGTGTAGACGAGCAACAACAATCACAACCATAGGCAATTACTAGGGAAAGCAAACGAGCGATACCAACGTGACAACACAGACAAGTGTTGAGAGATGCAGACGGGTCAGTAACAAAGTATGAACACAGACGAGTGCTTGAGAATGTTCCCTCAAATATCCTTTGTTAGTGAAAAAAGTTCTGACAAATAAAATTTGTGGGGAATGGGCCTCCAACTGCTTTCTGGGCATACTCCACTGGGGAGAATAAACTGCTTGGGGATCCCACCTGCCATGACTTAGCTGGGGAAAATTCTGCTTGGGAGAATGTGACGCCATCCTGCAACCTGCAACAACAGAAAACACAAATGTGCCCCGGGGACTTGCATGGTATGATCTGTTCATCCATCGTCACCCGACACTCAAAGAATATTTCAAATGTTTCCCTGCAATGTCATTTTTCTTTCAAATTATCACCATGTTTTAAAAATGCAATGCTATTTTTGCCAAAAATTCAGGACATTTTGCAAACAAACACAACACAGCTTTTTGACTGAATATTCTTTTATTGAAAGGCCTCTGAATAGGAAAAGTTTTTACATCAGGAAGCAACCACCTGGAAAGAGGTAGCTACCATAACATTGAGAAAATAAACTATCCTAATGGCAATGGACACGACATCCCAATGAGTTCCCTTTCTGCTATGACCAGCATGTCTTCAAAACTCTCCATTCTTGCATTTGCTTTCTGAGAAGATGAGGGGACTGATTCCTAACCTTCTGATATTGTCAGGTTGTACGAAACAATGATTTGGTACAGATTACTCGGATCGCAATTGTTCGCTTATTCCCTTGTTTTGCGTGGATCGCCCTTTTGGGTTTTCAATCCACCGGGATACCCTTTTTTGCCTGAGCTGTCCGATGTGGCTTTTCAACTCAGCGGGTGTACATTTTTTTACTTATTTTCCCTAACTTTTGCCCGAGCTTTTTATTCTGTTTTTAGCTCTCCGGGATGCCCTTTTCTTGCCTGGACTTTAATTCTGTTTTATGTCCAGCGGGTCTTTTTATGCGTAGTATTTTTTAACTACGTCCGAGTTAACAGGGGATTGGAAATCTTCTCCATCCATAGTGGTGAGCATCAGCGCTCCTCCTGAGAAAACCTTATTCACTATGAATGGTCCTTCGTAGTTTGGGGTCCACTTGCCCCTGTGATCTGAACCTGGAGGAACAATCCTCTTGAGCACGAGCTCTCCTACTTGATACTCCCGAGTACATACTCGTTGGTCGAATGCTCGCTTCATTCTCCTCTAATAAAGCTGACCATGACAGATAGCCGCTAATCTCTTTTCCTCAATTAGACATAGCTGATTGTATCGAGCACGCACCCATTCAGCCTCATCAAGCTTCACGTCCATCATCACACGCAATGAAGGAATCTCTACTTCAACAGGCAAGACTACCTCCATACCATATACCAATGAGAAGGGAGTTGCCCCAGTTGACGTCCTGAATGACGTTCGGTACCCATGCAACGCAAATGGTAACATCTCATGCCAATCTTTGTAAGTGACAACCATCTTTTGCACAATCTTCTTGATATTCTTATTTGCCGCCTCTACCGCACCATTCATCTTTGGTCAGTAAGGAGAAGAATTGTAATGCTGGATCTTGAAGTCCCGACATAATTCTGCCATCATCTTATTGTTTAAATTGGAACCATTGTCAGTAATGATTCTTTCGGGTACTCCGTATCTGTAAATGACGTCTCTCTTCAAAAATCTGGCTACCACTTGACGAGTGACATTGGCATAAGATGCTTCTTCAACCCACTTAGTGAAGTAATCAATCGCGACCAAGATGAAGCGATGACCATTTGAAGCAGTAGGCTCTATTTTTCCGATCATGTCAATGCCCCACATAGAAAAGGGCCAAGGAGATGACATGACGTTGAGCGGGCTAGGAGGAATATGCACCTTGTCTGCATAGATTTGGCACTTGTGGCATTTACAGGCGTACGAGCAACAATCTGCATCCATTGTCATCCAGTAATACCCCAATCTCAACAATTTCTTAGCCATAGCATGCCCTCCTGCATGGGTACCGAAAGATCCCTCGTGGACTTCCTGCATTAACAGGATTGCTTCGTGTCTATCCACGCATCTGAGCAAGACCATGCCAAAGTTTATCTTGTACAAAACCCCCGTCCGTATTCAAGAAGAAGCTAGCAGCAAGTCGCCTTAAGGTCTTCATGTCATTGGAAGATGCCCCAGCTGGGTATTCTTGCATTTCTAGGAAGAGCTTGATATCAAAGTACCAAGGTTTCTCGTCAGACACTGCATCTACAGAGAAAGCATGAGCTGGAGCGTCAAGCCTGGAAATGTCAATTCTGGGCACATAATTCCAACACAAAACTTTGATAGACGAAGAAAGAGTGGCTAATGCGTCGGCAAATTGATTCTCATCACGTGGTATATACTGCAGCTTAACTGTCGTGAAGAGCGTCAACAGTTTTCTAGCATAATCCCTGTAAGGAATGAGTTGTTCTTGATGCGTATACCACTTGCCGGTAACCTGGTTGATGACGAGGGCTGAATCTCCGAATATATCGAGGGTCTTAATCCGAAGATTAATAGCCTCCTCTATTCCCATTATGCACGCCTCGTATTCCGCTTCATTGTTGGTGCAGCCAAAAGTAATTATGGCAGCGAAGGGAAAGTGAACACCTTCAGGAGTAATAAGAACAACACCAACTCCACGTCCATTGATATTGACTTCCCCATCAAACATCAACTTCCATTTGGATTCAGGGTCTGGCCCCTCCTCCAGAAGTGGTTCCTTGCAATCGTTTGCTTTGAGGTACATGATGTCCTCATCAGGGAAATCAAACTTCATTGGCTGATAATCATCTTCAAGAGGTTGCTGTGCAAGGTAATCTGACAATACACTTCCTTTGATGGCTTTCTGAGAAGTATATTGTATGTCGTACTCTGTTAAGATCATTTTCCACCTAGCAACCCTTCCGGTTAGCGCTGGTTTCTCAAAGATATACTTGACAAGATCTATTTTTGAGATTAGCAGTGTGGTATGGGTCAACATGTACTGTCTCAGTCGGCGAGCAGCCCATACCAAAGCGCAACAAGTTTTCTCGAGCAGTGAGTAACGGGATTCACAGTCGGTAAACGTTTTGCTAAGGTAATAAATAGCGTACTCTTTTCGACCAGACTCGTCATGTTGGCCTAGAACACACCCCATTGACCCTTCTAGCACAGTCAAGTACATGATAAGCGGCCGTCCTGGAACTGGAGGCATTAGAATCGGAGGTGTCTGCAAATATTATTTTATCTTATCAAAGGCTCTTTGGCAGTCCTCATTCCACCTAACCGTTTTCTCTTTTCTTAGCAATTTGAATATTGGTTCGCACATGGCAGTTAGATGAGATATGAACTGTGAAATGTAGTTCAACCTCCCTAAAAACCCGTGCACTTATTTGCATGATCTACCTCAATTCCTTTCTGACTAATAATGAAACCCAGCAGTTTCTAGGAACGCACTCCGAAAGTGCACTTGTTTGGATTCAACCTCAGCTTATATTTTACCAGTCTATCAAACAACTTCTTGAGGTTGACCAGATACACTTCTTCGTCTCGGGACTTAGCAATCATATCGTCCACATAACACTCTATCTCCTTGTGTATCATGTCGTGGAACAATGTGACCATAGCCCGCTGATAAGTTGCCCCGACGTTCTTCAAACCAAAGGGCATCACTTTGTAGCAGAATGTACCCTGCGGGGTAATGAACGTTGTTTTCTCCATGTCTTATGGCGCCATCTTAATCTGATTATACCCAGAGAATCCATCCATGAAGGAAAATACTGAGAATTGAGCAGTGTTGTCTACCAGCACTTCAATGTGAGGTAACGAAAAGTCATCTTTTGGGCTCACTCTATTTAAATCTCGGTAATCAACGCACATCCGGACCTTGCCGTCCTTCTTTGGTACAGGTACAATGTTAGCTACCCAAGGTGGGTAACTAGTTACGGCAAGGAATCCGGCATCCCATTGTTTCTGAACTTCCTCCTTGATCTTCATCGCCATGTCAGGACGAGTTCTTCTCAACTTCTGTTTCACAGGAGGACATTCTTCTCTCAATGGTAGCTTATGCACAACAATGTCGGTATCCAACCCTGGCATATCTTGATACGACCAGGCAAAGATATCCACATACTCACGCAGCATATCAATCAACTCTTTCTTTACTTCGGCCTGCAGATTGGCCCCAATCTTGATCTCTTTCTTCACATCTTCAGCGCCGATGTTGATGATCTCAATTTCTTTATGATGAGGCTGAATAACCCGTTCCTCTTGTTTCAACAACCTGACCAATTCTTCAGGGAGTTCACAGTCTTCCTCAACCCCTTCATCAGCTTGGTAGATAGGATTGTCAAAGTCATGCGTGGTCATAGCAGGAACGTTATCAATAGAATCCGGATGATCAACACTTCACATACGATTGTCGCTCCCGATAAATGGGAATGGCCCAGATAAAGGTACAGACGCGAACGGTCGGCGAGAGGGACAATGAGAACACACAGCAGTGAACTCACTGGAGATGAATAGAGTCGCCAGCTAGGCATTTTTATCCCGGAGGAAAGGCAATGCTGCATAGACCTAGAAAAACATGGATAAGACGGTTGCGAACCAGAGAGACTGAGAAAGGGGGTTAGTTACAACCTGGGAAGGTATTAGCACCCAGATTGTCCGACGTACTCGACGGGATCCACGCTTAAAAGATTTGTGTTTTAAAGGGGTAGTGTCAGTGCAATTTGTGTATAAAAGAGCTGGAAAAGGATGTACAAGTGTCAGTGTAAGAGAAAGTGAGGTGTGCTAAAATATACAGTGTCAGTGCAAGGAAAAGAGTGAGATGCTCAAGATCATGAGGCTTAAAGAATAAAGCTAGAAAGAGGGGGGAATATACAGAGACTTTTGTTCGATAACTGTTAAGTTATGCCTACGTATCCTCTCGTGCAATGAGGAAGTCAGAACACCGTAGTTCGACCCAAAGAGACTGAAAGATGAATTGACTTGTGAACTGCTTACTTTCCTATGCTCAAGTGTATGACCTGTCTGGCTCAGGTGCAAACTGTCTTGCATTAGACGGAAGAAGCAAGTTCTCGTTTATGAGTGAATGAGATGAGAAAAGAATCCCGGAGGAGACGATTATTGTTTGTTTTTGAGTTTTCAGTCTTTTATTGCTTTTGAAAGTTTGTCATAAGTTAATGAGCTTAAGCCTAAACCAATGGGTTAGTAAACTCATCACATCATCCCTCTGATTAGGGGTAATGAGAATGCCTTAAGTGTGAAGTCAGCTTCTCACACTTAATTACCATGGTATAGGATTAAGATCATTAACCTACTTGTGATTATTTAGATGTTTTTGGTGTTTTTGTTTAGTGTTAAGTAATGAGGTTAAGCCATAATCAGGGATTAAACAGACTCATTACACCATCCTAATAGAAGGATAATAGATGAGAGTGTTTAAGCTGAGGAAAGCTCCTCAACTTAATCCATGATTAGGGATTAAACTCATGACAAAACAAGCCTTTGATTAAATGGATTTTATTTAATGATAGGATGAAGAAGTGATTTTTATGATTTGTAAGACAACTTGAGGGGGACTTGTCCATTAACACTAGGGTTAGTCCTTCTTAACCAGTTAAGGAAGAAATAGAACCCTAATGCAAGGCCCAAGTTACAAGCTTGATGTCTTGATGATTATTAAGTGGATTGATTAAAGGATTTAAACACATTAAGGGTTTAACACTTAGGATTAAAGTTATACACTCCATCCTAATAGAAGGATGCAGGCATAAGCTTAATCACAAAGCCTTAAAGCCTTTAGGGTTTAGTCCCTGTTTATGAGATGAGAGGAGAAGACTCAATGAGACACAAAGGTAAAAACTAAGTGGGGAGACTAATCAAAACCCTAATCATTGTCATTCTTGGTTGTTCCTAAGGTTTGTGAAGTTTGCAAGAGAAGATCTTCAAAGGAATCACCAGGAAGCAGATGAAAGGATCAGGAGAAGCAAAGTAACTTGCTTCATTCAAGAAGTCAAGTCACTTGAAGAAAGAAAGTAAGAAGCAAAAGAAAGAGCAAGCTTAATCTCATACACAAAGTAAAATGCAGCAATGATGCATAAGAGGGATGAGAAGAGGTTATGAGAAGTGAAGGCAAATTCACTTCTCAAGATAACTTACCACCTGAAAGGTTAGTGAAAGAAATGCAATGTAATGCAAAATGAAATGAAATGACATGATGAGAAACAAAACCAGAAGCACATACATGATGTCAATGATGCTATGAAATGTTGCAAACATGAGGCAGCACATGGAAATGATTATGCAAGCTTATGGATGCAAATGGAGCAAGTTAAGAAACATGAACATACATGAAAAGTTATGAAATGCAAATGGCATACAACATGGCAAATGCAAGATGCAATGATCAAACATGCTTTCAATATGTCTTAAGATGTCAAGTGAATCAAATGAATGCATAAAATGCTATGGCAAGTCATGGTATGAGTGCAAATGCAAGGTGGATGCATATGGAAGCCCAAATTAGGGTTTATGATCAAAGCATCAAACACAAACCAAAATCAGAAGCAAACATCAATACAAAAAATTGAAAATGCACTCAAAGGATCCCTAATCCTATACTAACTCACTGCCCAAAGGAGAAGTTTCAACTCTTAACCAAATTCAAGATATGATTTTCCTAAGTTTTCTAGGGTTTTAGGGTTCCTAAACAAGAAAATTACCAAACAAATGGAAAATGAAAGATCAAATCATGGCCATTTAATCTCACAAACTACATGCTAAACACAATGCAATGCAAAAAGAACCAAGGTCCAACTCTTTAGGGTTAGGCAGAAATGATTTTTTGAAGTTTGGATCAAAATAATGCATCAAAATGATTTTAATTCCATGAAAAATTCTCAAAATGCATCAAGATCAAAAAAGAAATTTGGTTTGAGGGTTGGACAATGTTTCTAAATGTTTTTAAAGGTTTCATGAATTTTTTGGTGATTTTTAAATACCTAAAATTATTTTTAATTAATTAATTCTCATTAATTAATTAAAAAGAAACTTTTAAATATTTAAAAATACTTTTTAAATGCAAAAAATGAAAATAAAAATATTTTTGGGTTTTAAAAATTAATGAAACTCTTGACAAAAAATTTCATAATTTTTAAATGGTTTTTACTATTTTAAATAAATTGTGGAAATCAAATGAAATAATATGAAAATAAAATGAATTTAAAACTGAAAAAGGAAAAGTAATCAGATCCAATGGCTCTCATTCAAACTCACACGCGCGCGCTTTGACTTGGCGCCACATCCAAGGGCCAGAATTCAAATTCAGCTAATTAATGATTATGCCCTAATGACACCCCTAATTACTTTCAGGCGACCGGAACAGTGTTCCGGTCGTCTTCTCCGATCACCCAAAGTTTCAAACTCACTCTAAACGCTTCTAAAATGAAATCCAATTAAATAGAAATGATCCCCATCCAAACACGAATCAAAACCCCCAATCAAAACACATTTATCATTCCTAAAATGGCTGAATCGAATCAAACAAAACCTAGGGCAAAAAGTTTCAGAAACTGATTAAACTCTCATCTCTCCACCATTTTCAAAACCAAAGGTATCAGAGTGATCAGTGAACAACAAAGAACAACTTAGGAACTTTAAAAATCATTTCTGGAAAAAAAAGTTCTTAAGCTACCTGAGTTTCGAAGCTTTCAGCTCTGCAACTTTCTGACCACTTCCCTTGATGCAATCCACTCCTCTTGGTCCCTTGATGATGTCTGGATGCTTAGAAAGAGTTTATGTTGGCTGGTTTCAGAGTTTGAACAAGTTCTGTTCAAGCTCAGGTGGGAATCGTGTTTTGGATTCAGGCTGTTTCAGGCAATGGTGAGGGGTTCTTTGTGACCAGGATGATGAGTTGAGAAGGTTCCTGAAATTTGTTCAAGCGTTTGTGGCCTGTGGGATGAGATTCGAAGGCTTTGGCTTTGAGAGTGAAAAATGAGAGAGTTCAGGTCTTGTTGGTTTCAGGCTTGTGTCTTGTTGGTTTGGGTTCAGTGAAGCATGGTGAGAAGGTTGGTGAAGCTTGTTTGAATGTTTGTGGCTTGTGGGATGAGATTCGAAGGAAAATGCAAGTTGGAGAGAGTTTGTGGATGCTGAGTTCTGGTGAGTTTCAGGCTGGCCTCTTGTTGTGTTTAGCTAGCATTTGATCCACATAAACAAATCCTATTGGTCAGATGATGTGACCTGCCCTTTATTGATTGGTATGGTGCTTTTTGCAAATTGTCAACTTTGTGTAAGGAGGGCACGAGCTACATTGCTAGCTTGGTACAAAAGGGGTTGTCTTGCGCAGCATGGTGAGGGGAGAGAGCTAGGGTGGTTCAGCATCCAAGGCAGCAAGTGGATGGAAGTGATCATGAGCTTTTGCAACTTGCTTGCTTTTGAATCTTCATGAAAATATCTTGCTCCAAAAGCCAAACAAATGAGAAACCCTTGGCCCATTCTGATTTTTAGGTCACATGTGATGTTTGTGTAATGGTTAGACAACAATTAGAAGCCACAAATGCCTTTGGTACATGATTTTGCAAGTTTTCCATTTTGTGCATAACTTGAAATTTAATGATTTTTGCCAACTTTGACACACCATAACTTTTGATCCAAAATGAATTAGGTCATGTTCTTGTACTTTTTGAAAAGGGAAAGATCTAATCTACAACTTTCATGACCAAAGTTTTTCCATTTGAAACATTTTTGGATCAAAAAGTAAGGGTTGAAAAGTTGCCTAAAATGACAAATTCCTTAAAAGTCAAACTTGCCCTAAAAAGTCAACTTTGCAAAAACTTGTAATTCTTGAATTTTGTGAACTTCTAACTTCTTCAATGATCAAATAAAGATCATATACACTCAAAATGATGAAGATCATCCCTTGGTTGGGTCATTGGGGGCCTCAGATGCCCTGATTTTACACTGACTTGTCTGAAAAGTCAACTCTTGATCAGATGACTTCCCCATGGAATTTCTTCATGAAAATTGATATGCATACTCCCTATACCATATAGAGACCAATAGAAACAAGAATGACCAAAAAAATTGGAGTTATGGCCTCTGAAACCAAAACCCTAATTTTAGGTCATCTGTGCAGTTAAACCTGGCTCTGCTTCCATACCAATCCCAGTTCTTGTGATTCTTTAGCATTCTTAACTTTGAGAGGATATAATATGATATAAGAACACACATGGACCCCTTTTAAGTGATTGATGACCTTTGGGGTGGCTCAAGAAGCTCTTGGATTGCTCAGATCACAAACCCTAGATGCAGATGACTTAGAATCTATGCAGTGAGTCAAAAATGTAAATTGAGATGCTATGATTGTGTTTATGCATATGAAATGATCACAAGCCATGGTGTGAATGGGTGAGGGAAAATTTGGGGTGTTTACAGCTGCCCCTATTCAAACATGAGTTAGTTGTGCAGGATGTAAGCAACGGCTTAACAGGCAAACAAGATAACTTGTGGTTGAATACCAAAGACAGTCCAAAATTTGCACTCATAGAATGAAGAAGAAAAGGGATATAGATTGTAAAAGAAAGTAAAGTATATTGCAAAGTATAGGCGACGGAGGACGACCATCGGGCAGAGGACGACTGTTGGGTAAAGGGAAACGACGGGGACGGCCGACATGCTGGGAAAAGTGCGGGAAATAAAGCAATGACGGGGACGGCCGACATGCTGGGGATAAAAAGAACTATGATGGGGACGACCATCAAGTAAAGTTGCAAGATTCTCTGGGTATTGATGAAACATGACGGGGACGGCCATCAAGTTCATAAAGCAAAGTAACCGACGATGGGGACGGCCATCGGGCTAAAAAGAAAAGGGACCGCGATGGGGACGGCCATCGGGTTAAAGAATAAATGAAATAAACAGATGATGAGGTACGATCATCAAAGGTGAAGGACGATCACCTAGCAGGGGACGGCTGCTCTGTCGGGTTAAGATGAGGGACGGTCATCTTAGGTGGAGAACGACCACCTGGCAGGGTACGGCTGCCGAAAATATCGCGACATAGGACGAATGCCGGATAAAAGGTCAACGATGGGGACGGCCATCGGACAAGCATGATGGAGGACGACCATCAAGAGGTGGAGGACGACCACCTAGCAGGGGACGGCTGCTCTCGAGGTTTACCATGACATAGGACGAACGTCAGATAACCAAAATCAACAATGGGGACGTCCATTGGATAAAATGATGAAGGACGATCATCAAGAGGTGGAGGACGACCACCTAGCAGGGGACGGCTGCTAAATATCAACGATGGGGACGGCCATCGGATGAGCATGATGGAGGACGACCATCAAGAGGTGGAGGACGACCACCTAGCAGGGTACGGCTGCTCTCAGGGTTTATCATGACACAGGACGAGTGTCAGATAAAAGGAAAACTGTTTTGTTGGTGATCTACTGGGGAATAGTAAACACGGACAAGTGTTTATATCCAATAAACAAAAGGTATAAGTGTTTTGACGTTAGTGTATAGATTAAAGATGCGGACGAGCATCCTTAAGACTACGATACGGACGAGTATCGGGTAGAAACAAACTGACACGTGTTCAGAGATGATGATACGGACGAGTATCAACGGGTTAACAGAGAACACGGACGAGTGTTGATTCTGAGGGGACTCTTCTGGGGAATAGTAGACACAAACGAGTATCTATATTCAAGGAGACGTAAGTGTTTGACACAGTGTATGGATTAAAGATACGGACGAGCATCCTTAAGACTATGATACGGACGAGTATCAGGTAGAAACAAACGCCTGACACATGTTCTGAGATGATGGTACGGATGAGTACCAACTGGTTAACAAAGAACAAGGACTATTGTTGAATCTGCGGGGTTATAAAATGGTGTATACAAGATACAGGCGAGTATCTGTATAAGTAAAAGTGGTGTATAGATTAAAGCTTAATCTGCTGGGGAGAGTGACACGGACGAGTGTCAAAAGGAGAAAAGTATAGTATAGACAAGTATCTGATATACAAAGTGTTTATATTGTTGTGCCGGGAAAAATGACATGGACGGATGTCAAGGAAGTTATGTATATAAGTATATGCGAGTGCAAAGAGGATGTCTTTGGCTTTCTGCTGGGGATATGACACGGACGGGTGTCAGGAAGTATCTGTAATACGGGTGGTCTTGTTTGTAAAGAGTGTTCAGGCGACTTTACTGGGGAATGATGACACGGACGGGTGTCAAAATGAGTATATACTGGTGTTTGTGAATGTGAGGCAACTGTTTTTGTTGGGGAATCTGGGGGATATTTCTGTATATTGTTGGTGGATTCCAAATATTCACAAGTGTTTGATTCAAAAACATGGCCTATGATTATGCAATATGTTTGATTTTGCCGTAATGCTCCGTTTTAGACGGAATGCTACGCTTTGTGGGTGAATATGATGCAAATGCCATGATTATGCAAAGATACCCAACCGGGATTTGGATCCCGTTGCTGCGAAGATCTCTGGCCGATCTGCTTGAAATGGACATCCCAGCTGGGGATGAGATCATTGGTGGATCTGACGAGATGTATCTGCTTGGGGATATAGGTCGCTGATTGAAATATCCTCATAATAAGGGACCCAGCTGGGGTTTGTAGAAGCCTTCTGTACTCTGTTGTGACTCCTTCATGCGTTGCTCTTCTGAATAGAGGCTGAGGATTCTGTGGGGAGATGGTTCCCTGACTTTTGTATTCTGCTGAGGAAGAATGATTGGCACCTCGGCTAGGAGGAGTGACAAGCGGCAACTTAGCTGGGGGAAGTTATGGGTGGCAACTCAGCTGGGGAGAAAACACTTTGGGTGCTAAGTGTCGCTCCCGACAAATGACACTGGATCATATGAAGGTACAGACGCGAACGGTCGGCGAAGGGAGCAGTGAGAACACACAGCCGTGAACTCACTGGAGATGAATAGAGTCGCCAGCTAGGCATTTTTATCCCGGAGGAAAGGCAATGCTGCATAGACCTAGAAAAGATATGGATAAGACGGTCGCGAACCAGAGAGACTGAGAAAGGGGGTTGGTTACAACCTGGGAAGGTATTAGCACCCAGATTGTCCGTCGTACTCGACGGGATCCACGCTTGAAAGATTTGTGTTTTAAAGGGGTTGTGTCAGTGCAATTTGTGTATAAAGAGCTGGAAAAGAATGTACAGGTGTCAGTGCAAAAGAAGCGTGAAGTGTAATATACAGTGTCAGTGTAGGAATGAGAATGAACTGCTTAAGATCATGAGGCTAAAAGAATAGTGCTGGAAGGAGGGGGAATATACAGAGACTTTTGTTCGATAACCGTTAAGTTATGCCTACGTATCCTCTCGTGCAATGAGGAAGTCAGAACACCGTAGTTCGACCCAAAGAGACTGATAGAATGATTTGACTTGTGAACTGCTCGCTTGCCTATGCTCAAGTGTATGACCTGTCTGGCTCAGGTGCTTACTGTCTTGCATTAGACGGAAGTAGCGAGTTCTCGGTTGCGAGTGAAGGTGATGAGAAAAGAATCCCGGAGGAGACGATTATTGTTTGTTTTTGAGTTTTCAGTCTTTTATTGCTTCTTGAAGTTTGTCATAAGATAATGAGCTTAAGTCTAAACCAATGGATTTAGTAAACTCATCACATCTTCCCTCTGTTTAGGGGTAATGAGAGTACCTTAAGTGTGAAGTCAGATTCTCACACCTAATCACCTTTGGTGCAGGATTAAGATCATTAACCTACTTGTGATTAATTAGATGTTTTTGGTGTTTTTTTTTGTTTAGTGTTGAGTAATGAGGTTAAGCCATAATCCGGGATTTAACAGACTCATTACACTATCCTAAAAGAAGGATAATAGATGAGAATGTTTAAGCTGAGGAAAGCTCCTCAACTTAATCCATGATTAGGGATTAATCTCATGACAAAACAAGCCTTTGATTAAGTGGATTTTATTCAATGGTTATGATGATGAAGTGATTTTTATGATTTGTAAGACAACTTGAGGGGGACTTGTCCATTAACACTAGGGTTAGTCCTTCTTAACCACTTAAGGAAGAATTAGAACCCTAATGCAAGGCCCAAGTTACAAGTGTATTGTCTTAATGATTATTAGGTGGATTGATTGAGAGATTTAAACACCTTAAGGGTTTAGTACTTAGGATTAAAGTTATACACTCCATCCTAAGAGAAGGATGCAGGCATAACCCTAATCACAAAGTCTTAAAACCTTTAGGATTTAACCTCTGATTATGAGATGAGAAGAGAAGACTCAAAGAGACACAAAGGTAAAACTATGGGGAGACTAATCAAAACCCTAATTCATTGTCATGCTTGGTTGGCACTAAGGTTTGTGAGGTTTGCAAGAAACAATCTTCAGATGAACCACCAGGAAGCAGATGAACAAGATCAAGAGAAGCAAAGTGACTTGCTTCATTCAAGAAGTCAAGTCACTTGAAGAAAGAAAGTGGGAGAAGCAAGCTCAAACTCAAACACAAGTAAGAATGCAGCAAGGGATGCAAGAAAGATAAAAAAAGAAAAGTTATGAGAAGTGAAGGCAAATTCACTTCTCAAGTTACTTACCACCTGAAATGTTAGAAACAAATGCAATGCAATGCTAAATGAAATGAAATGACATGATGCTAGGCCAAACCAGAAGCATACACATGATGATTATGATGTTATGAAGTGCTGCAAACATGAGACAAGGCATAGGGATGTTCATACAAAGTCATGGATGCAAATGATGCAAGTTAAGGAACATGAATAAACATGAAATGTTATGAAGCATACAAGACAAATGGCATGGCAAAGATGTTATGCAATGATCAATGATGCTTCACACATGTCTTAAGATGTCAAATGAATCATAAGAATGCACAAAATGCAATGGCAAGTCAACTTATGCAAAAGAATGCAAGAAGGATGCAAAAGAAAGCCCAAATTAGGGTTCATGGATCAAACATCAAACACAAACCAAAAACAGAAGCAAACCCTAAGATAAAAAAAATGGAAAATGGCACTCAAAGAAGCCCTAGACCTATAATGAATCACTGCCCAAAGGGGAACTCTCAACTCTTTACCAAACTCAAGCTATGATTTTTTTACAAATTACTAGGGTTTTTAGGGTTCCTAAACAAAACAAATGCCAATCAATTAGAAAATGCAAGATCAAATCATGGCCTTTTTATCCTTGAAAGTACATGTCAAATGGAAAACAATGCAAAAAGAATCAATGTCTCAACCTTCACCAAAAGGCAGAAATGAATTTTTAAACTTGTGATCAAAATAATGCACAAAATATGATTTAATTCCATGAAAAATTCTTAAAATGCATCAAGATCAAAAAAGAAATTTGGTTTGAAGGTTGGACAATGTTTCTAAATGTCTTAGAACATTTCATGAATTTTTTTGTAATTTTTAAATACCTAAAAGTATTTTTAATTAATTAATTCTCATTAATCAATTAAAAATAAACTTTTAAATATTTAAAAATACTTTTTTAATGATAAAAATAAAATAAAAATATTTTTGTGTCCTAAAAATTAATAAAACCTTAAAGAAAAAAGTTTCATAATTTTTATGATTTTTTAACTATTTTAAATAAATTGTGCAATTTAAATGAAAAGAAATGAAAATAAAATTAAATTAAATGGAAGTAATCAGATTGGATGGCTGGGATTGGCCCTGGTTTCAAAAGCGTTGACTGCGCGCCAGGATGAAAGGCCCAGATTGCTTCTGGCTAAATTAAATTAATTAAAGATTAATTAACCTAAAGAGAGAGATTAGGGCTAAATGAGCACATCTGGGCCGTCTACACACGCGCGAAGTCAAGGGAGTCAACTGATCAAACGCTCCAGATTCAAATGGCATTTAATTACTGGATTAAGCCCTAATTACATTCAGGCGGCCGGAGAAGACTTCCGGTCGTCTTCTCCGGCCAGCTCTCACCTGAGAATCACTCAACTTCCTCAAAACGTAATAAAAATGAAAACTAAAGCCAAGGGAATGTTCCTCTCACTCTCACGAATCAAACCCCTAACCTAGAACAAATTTATTTTACCTAAATAAGCTGAATCGAAGAGGGAAAGTTCTAGGGTTCGTAAGCTTCAAACACAAATTAAATTCTCAAAACACAACCATTTCAAAAACTAAAAGCATCAGGATGATCAGGAGAGCATAAAGAACAAGTTTGTAACAAGAAAAATCATTTCTGGAAAAATTAATTTCGAGCTACCTGAGATTTGCAGCTTTCAATTTAGGAACTTTCAGGCCTCTTCCCTCAGTGCAAGCTGCTCCTCTTGGTCCCCCAAAGGTGCTTGAATGCTCAAAATGAGTTTGGGTTGGCTAGAGAGTGAGCTTCGAAAGCTTCTGCTTCAGTTCAGTCAAAAATGGCAGCAGTGATTCTGGCACTTTCAGGTCATGGTGATGGGTTGTTTGAGGTCTATGCAATGTGTTGAGAAGGTTTGCAAGGTTTGTTTTGATGTTTGTGGGCTATGGTGATAGTTCCAAGTGAAACTGCAAACTGAGGTGAGAGATGGCAGTAGGAGTTTCTGGCTGTTTCAAGCCTGGGCTTTGGGTGCTTTGTGATCTATGAAGTGTGTTTAGTTGAGTGATGAAGAAAGTTTTAGTGTTTGATGGCTGTGTGAGCAGATTCGAATGAAGTTGCAATCTGGGAGGTTTTTGTGTAAGTGGTGAATGTTGTTGTCTCAGCCTTGGTTCCTATGTGTTATGGCCAGCAAGTTGATTCAATAAACAATTGCAAGTGGCTGGGGGATGTGACCTGGCCTGCAGTGATAGGTGTGACTACTTTTGCAAAAAAGTCCACTTTTGTAAGATAGGGCATGGCTCAAAGTCTAGGCAAGTACAAGATGGGTTCTGGTGCAGCATGGTGAGTGTGAGAGGCTGGCTTGACCCAAGGCTCAATGCAGCAAGTTGGTGAAAAGCTCATGAGTGTTTTGCAACTTGGTTAGCTTTATGGATTTTCATGAGAAAAGTCAAGTTACATGAACCAAACCATGAGCAAACTTGATCCAAATCTGATTTTTGTGACTTAGAGGATGTTTACATAATGGTTTGTCATGAATTAGAGGCTACATTTGACTTTGGTTCAAGACTTTGCAAAATTTCCCTTTTGTGCATAACTTGAAAATAAATGATTTTTGCTAACTTTGCAATGCCATAACCTTTGATCCATGAAGAGTTTGATCATGTTCTTGTACTTTTTGAAAAGGGAAAGATGAGATCTACAACTTTCATGACCAAAGTTGTTTCATTTGAGGCCTTTTGGATCATGAATCAAGGCTTGAAAAATGACCTAAAATGATGAATTCTTGAAAAGTCAACTATGCCCAAAAAGTCAACTTTTGTAAAAACCCTAAATTCTTGATTTTTATGAACTTCAAACTTCTTCCATGATCAAATAAAGATCATATACACTCAAAATGATGAAGATCACCCATTGGTTGGGTCATTGGGGGCCTCAGATGCCCTGATTTTGCACTGACTTGTCTGAAAAGTCAACCTTTGATCAGATGACTTCCCCATGGAATTTCTTCATGAAAATTGATATGCATACTCCCTATACCATATAGAGACCAATGGAAACAAGAATGACCAAAAAAATTGGGGTTATGGCCTCTGAAACCAAAACCCTAATTTTCAGTCAACTGTGCAGTTCAACCTGGCTCTGCATCCATTCAAAACCCTAGCTCTTGTGATTCCTCTGCAATTTTGACTTTGTGAAGATGGAATATGATGTAAGAACACACATGGTCCCCTTTGAGTTGATTGGTGTCCTTTGGAGTGGCTCAAGAAGCTTTGGGATTGCTCAAATCATAAACCCTAGGTGCAGATGCCTTAGAAACTATGCAGTGAATCAAACATGAGATATGAGATGGTATGATTGTGTTTATGCATATGAGATGATCACAAGCCATGGTGTGAATGGGTGAGGGCAAATTTGGGGTGTTTACAGCTGCCCCTATTCAAACATGAGTTAGCTGTGCAGGTTGTAAGCGACGGCTTAACAGGCCAAACAAGATAACTTGTGGTTGAATACGAAAGACAGTCCAAAATTTGCTCTCACAGAAATGAAGAAGAAAAGGGATATAGATTGTAAAAGCAAATAAAGTATATCGTAAAGTGTATGCGACGGAGGACGACCGTCGAGCAGAGGACGACTGCTGGGTAACTAGCAATGACGGGGACGGCCGACATGCTGGGGAATAAAAGGTAAAGCTTAAGACGGGGACGGCCGACTAGCTGGGGAAAATAAGATATTATGATGGGGACGGCCATCAAGATAAAGCTGTAGCATTCTCTGGGGATTAATGAAACATGACGGGGACGGCCATCAAGTTCAATAAAGCAAGGTAACCAACGATGGGGACGGCCATCGGGCTAAAAAGGAAAAGGGACCACGACGGGGACGGCCATCGGATTAAAGAATGAAAGAAATAAACAGATGATGGGGTACGACCATCAAAGGTGAAGGACGATCGCCTAGCAGGGGACGGCTGCTCTGTCGGGAATAAAAGAAATATGATGGGGACGGCCATCAAAGGTGGAGGACGACCACCTGGCAGGGTACGGCTGCCGAAAATATCGACGATGGGGACGGCCATCGGATAGAAAAGGTCAACGATGGGGACGGCCATCGGATGAGCATGATGGAGGACGACCATCAAGAAGTGGAGGACGACCACTCAGCAGGGTACGGCTGCTCTCAGGGTTTCTCATAACACAGGACGAGTGTTAGATAACCAAAATCAACAATGGGGACGGCCATTGGATAAAGTGATGAAGGACGATCATCAAGAGGTGGAGGACGACCACCTAGCAGGGGACGGCTGCTAAGAGTCAACGATGGGGACGGCCATCGGATGAGCATGATGGAGGACGACCATCAAGAAGTGGAGGACGACCACTTAGCAGGGTACGGCTGCTCTCAGGGTTATCATAACACAGGACGAGTGTTAGATAAGAAAAGAAAACTGTTGGTGATTTGACACGGACGGGTGTCAGAAAGTATCTGTAATACTGGTGATCTTGTTTGTAAAGTGTATTCAGGCAACCTGCTGGGGAATGATGACACGGACGGGTGTCAAAAGGTGTATATACTGGTGTGAGGCAAATGCTTTTGCTGGGACCCTGGTGGGGATTTTTGTGTATTGTATTCTGTACAATGACAGATTGTCGAAATTTACAAGTGTTCAATTCACAACATGACTTATGATTATGCTATGTATTTGATTTTTGCCGTAATGCTCCATACTGGACGGAATGCTACGCTCTGGGGGTGAATATGATGCGAATGCTATGATTATGCACAGAGGCACCGATCCGGGACTCGGATCCCGTTGCTGCGAGGACTTCTGGACGATCTGCTTGAAGTGAACATCCCAGCTGGGGATGAGATCATTGGTAGATCTATTGATGCATCTGCTTGGGGATATATGTCACTGATTGACATATCCTTATAATATGGGAGACCCAGCTGGGGTTTGCAGAAGCTTTCTGTACTCTGTTGTGACTTCTTCGTGCGTTGCTCTTCTGAATAGAAGCTGGGGATTCTGTGGGGAGATGATTCCTTAATTTCTGCATTCTGCTGAGGAAGAATGGTTGGCACTACAGCTGGGGAATGCTGTTGATAACTCAGCTGGGGAGAGTAATGAGAGGCAACTCGGCTGGCGAGAAAACATCCTGAGTATTAAACCTGTTAGTTGATTTGGCAATTTTGCTGGGGGAAGCAATGGGGAGCAACTCGGCTGGGGATAGAGCATTTCGGATGCTGAGATTGAGTGTATGTTGATTTGGCAGCTCCGCTGGGGAAATGGGCATCTTCTAGTGCCATGTGGAAGATAGACCGAGTTGATAATGATTCGCCCACTTGCTGAGACATAACCTGCATGCCCCAGGTTGCGTTCTGGATACCTGCGATCCTGCAAAGGTAAGGAAACGTACAAAAGGTCCCGAGGTATCCCTCACTGGATTCTGTCATAGGAGTCAAGTACTTTCGAGAATAATCACATTCCCTGTAAGCATGTGTTTTTATTTTTAGAGAAGGGCATCTGTACTTATGCAATTGTATTTTTAGAGATATCAGACAACTCTTTGCAAAACATAAACGTAAAAACGAAACATGGCCGAAAGTCTGATTTTATTAATTCATGTGCCCTGAATTGGCAAGATACAGTCGAAGAAACATATCTCCTGAAATGAGGAGATTGTTACAATTTGAGAAATAAAGTGTTGGCGATGCTGACGATGCTTTCAAGGAGCTTCCCCTTCTGCTATGACTCGTATGACAATGACGTTCTTCTCGTCTTGCTTTCTGGAGAGAGTTGATTCTGATTGAAGCTTGATCCTTCGGAAGCTCACCAAGTTGTAGGTGATACAGACGAATTCAGAATGCAATTGTTCGCTTATTTCCTTGTTTTGCATGGATCGCCCTTTCAGGTTTTCAATCCATCGGGATACCCATTTTTGCCTGAGTTGTCCAATGCGGCTTTTCAACTCAGCGGGTGTACATTTTTTGTTCATTTTCCCTTACTTTTGCCCGAGTCTTTTATTCTGTTTTTGACTCGCCGGGATGCCCTATTTTTGCCTGGACTTACATTCTGTTTTTATGTCCAGCGGGTCATTTTATGCGAAGTATTTTTTAACTGCATCTGAATTCACAGGGGACGGGAAATCTTCACCATCCATGGTGCTGAGCATCAGTGCTCCACCAGAGAAAACTTTCTTTATGACGAATGGTCCTTCATAATTTGGAGTCCATTTTCCCCTGTAGTCTGTATGAGGAGGGAGGATTCTCTTCAACACAAGATCTCCCACTTGGTATTTTCGGTGCCTGACTTTCTGATCGAAGGCCCTCTTCATTCTCTTCTGATATAACTGCCCATGGCAGATTGCAGCCAATCTTTTCTCTTCGATCAGGCTCAGTTGCTCGTATCGGGACCGAACCCATTCTGCTTCACTCAGTTTGACATCCATTAATACCCGTAGGGAGGGTAATTCAACTTCAACAGGTAGGACTGCTTCCATACCATACACAAGCTGATACGGTGTTGCCCCAGTGGATGTCCTGATTGATGTGCGGTACCCATGTAAGGAAAATGGTAGCATTTCGTGCCAGTCTTTGTATGTGACTACCATCTTCTGCACAATCTTCTTGATATTCTTATTTGCCGCCTCAATAGCGCCATTCATCTTTGGCCTGTAAGGAGAAGAATTGTGATGTTGGATCTTGAAGTCCCGGCACAGTTCTGCCATCATTTTGTTGTTTAAATTGGAACCATTATCAGTAATGATTCGCTCGGGCACTCCATACCGACAGATGATATCTCTCTTCAGAAATCTGGCTACCACTTGCCTTGTAACATTAGCATATGAGGCTGCTTCAACCCACTTGGTGAAATAGTCAATGGCGACCAGGATGAATCTGTGGCCGTTTGAAGCAGTCGGCTCAATCTTGCCAATCATATCAATGCCCCACATAGCAAAGGGCCAAGGTGAAGACATGATGTTCAAAGGATTGGGAGGCACATGCACCTTGTCTGCGTAGATCTGGCATTTGTGGCATTTCCTGGCATAGGTACAACAGTCTGCATCCATTGTGATCCAATAATAGCCTGACCTCAACAATTTCTTAGCCATGGCATGCCCTCCTGCATGGGTGCCAAAGGATCCTTCGTGCACTTCGTGCATCAACAAATCAGCTTCCGTCTTGTCAACACATCTGAGGAGTACCATGTCAAAGTTCCTCTTGTATAAAGACCCATCAGTGTTCAGAAAGAAACTTCCAGCAAGCCTTCTCAAGGTCTTCTTATCATTGGAGATGCCCCAGGTGGGTATGTTTGATCCTCCAAGAAGCACTTAATGTCGTGGAACCAAGGCTTATCATCTTTCATAACATCTGCTGCAAATACATATGCCGGTCTATCAAGTCTAGACACTGAAATCTGGGGTACAAAGTTGGCCGTTTGAACTTTGATCATGGATGAAATGGTAGCAAGAGCATCTGCAAACTGATTCTCGTCCCGAGGGATATACTCAAACTTGACTGTTGTGAAGAAAGTCAGTAACCTTCTCGTATAGTCCCTGTAAGGTATCAGATGATCTTGGTGGGTGTACCATTTTCCGTTGGTTTGATTGACTACCAAAGCTGAATCTCCGAATACAGTCAATGTTTTGATCCTGAGGTCGATGGCTTCCTCGAGACCCATAATGCAAGCTTCGTATTCAGCTTCGTTGTTAGTGCAGTTGAAAGTGAGTTTTGCCGAGAAAGGCATGTGAACTCCTTTTGGTGAAATGAGTACTGCACCAACACCACGACCATTCATGTTAACAGCCCCGTCAAACATCATGGTCCATTCTTCTTCTGGGTCGGGCCCTTCAGTGTGAATAGGCTCTTCATGATCTTTTGCTTTAATGAACATGATGTCTTCATCAGGGAAGTCAAACCTCATTGGCTGGTAGTCATCAATAGGTTGCTCAGCAAGATATTCAGATAGTACACTGCCATTGATGGCTTTCTGAGATGTGTACTGTATGTCGTATTCTGTGAGAATCATCTGCCATCTTGCAACCCGTCCGGTAAGAGCTGGCTTCTCGAAAATGTACTTAACTGGATCCATTTTTGAGATTAACAAAGTAGTGTGGGTCAACATATACTGCCTTAGTCGGCGAGCAGCTCACGCTAAAGCACAGCAAGTTTTCTCGAGCAGTGAATAACGCTGTTCACAGTCAGTAAACTTTTTGCTTAGGTAGTATATTGCATACTCTTTTCGACCAGACTCGTCATGTTGGCCCAGCACACACCCCATTGACTCTTCTAATACTGTCAAGTACATTATCAGAGGTCTTCCTTCAACTGGAGGCATGAGGATTGGAGGTTCTTGCAAATACTCTTTGATCTTGTCAAAAGCCTTCTGGCAATCTTCGTTCCACCTGACCGTTTGCTCCTTTCTTAACAGCTTGAACAAAGGTTCACAGGTTGCCGTGAGGTGAGATATGAACCGTGAAATGTAGTTCAATCTACCCAAGAACCCTCGAACTTCTTTCTCAGTTTTCGGTGCAGGCATCTCTTGGATGGCTTTGACTTTATCAGGGTCAACCTCAATCCCTTTCTCGCTTACAATAAAGCCCAGCAGTTTACCGGATCGCACCCCGAATGTGCATTTGTTGGGGTTCAGCTTCAGTTGATACTTCCTCAAACGCTTGAATAATTTGAGCAGATTCACCAGGTGGTCTTCCTCTGTAAGGGACTTGGCGATCATATCATCCACATAACACTCGATTTCCTTATGGATCATATCGTGGAATAATGTCACCATAGCCCGTTGATATGTGGCACCAGCATTCTTCAGTCCGAATGGCATCACTTTGTAACAGAACGTGCCCCAAGGTTTAATGAATGTTGTCTTCTCCATGTCTTCAGGTGACATCTTGATCTGATTATATCCTGAAAATCCATCCATGAAGGAGAATACCGAGAACTGAGCCGTGTTATCCACCAATACGTCAATGTGAGGTAATGGGAAGTCATCCTTCGGGCTGGCTCTGTTCAGATCCCGGTAGTCAACACACATTCTTACTTTGCCATCCTTCTTAGGCACAGGTACTATGTTAGCAACCCACGGCGGATAGCTAGTCACAGCAAGGAACCCGGCGTCCCATTGCTTTTGTACCTCCTCCTTGATTTTCATAGCCATGTCTGGGCGAGTTCGGCGCAGCTTCTGTTTGACTGGAGGGCATTCTTCCCTCAGAGGCAGCTTGTGCATAACTATATCGGTATCCAACCCTGGCATATCTTGATACGACCAAGCAAACACGTCAACATACTCTTGAAGCAGATCTAACAGCTGTCTCTTCACTGAGTCTTGCAGGCAGGCCCCGATTTTAACTTCTTTCACTTCTTCGTCAGTACCAAGATTAATTACTTCAATCTCCTCCTGATGAGGAGTAATAACCTTTTCCTCCTGTCTTAACAACCTGGCTAGTTCTTCAGGAAGCTCATATTCTTCATCGACCCCTTCATCAGCTTGATTGATCGGATTGTCAAAGTCATACGATGTCATAGCCGTGCTGTTGTCGGTGCTGTCAGGAAGGCATTCTCTGCAAGGGTTAAGTTGTTCATTTTAGTGATTGATTTTAATCTTGCTTTAGAAAAAGTGAAATGAAGTTATCATTTTGAAAACACCGCCATTTATTTTTTGTACAAAAAGAAAAAAATGGAAAAACAGTGAGCATAAAAGAAAAAGACTCGTTTGCAAAAAGATGTCTGATATTTCATTAATTTAATCTTGTTTGCACAAAAGTACAGATGGCCCTGGTTACAAAATGAGTCTTGTCATCTTGGGCAAGATGCAAGACTTGGATGCATGCTATAAAAAATACAGGAAATAATAATTACTCTGCATGAGTAACTCTTATAATTTCCTGGGAAGACCAGTTCGAGATACTGCTCCCCGGGACCTTTGGACGAATCCAATTCTCCAGATTGCGCTCCTCTTCCAGCTCGTCTTCCAAACAGTTGATAGCATCGGGGGTAAGCATCCCCCCACTGACAAAACCAGGCTCTGCAGCAGCTTTTGCTTGATGTTGAGTTGGTCTGTAACCCAACCCAAATTTGTCCTTCTTCTCCTCCACAGCTAAGACCTTGCCCCAGCCTAGGGCAGTTCCTTCTTCAACAACCTTCCGGGCTTGTTGGTAAGATGACATGGAGATACCAGATACAGCAGATGCTTCATTGACGTTCAAGGCTTCAAAACCTTGGCTCATTGTTTCATGGATCTCTCCATCCATCTCAATGTATTTATAAGTAGCCAGATGGCTAACAAAAATGTCCTCTTCCCCACAGATTGTGACAACTTGACCTTCCCACTCAAATTTTAACTTTTGGTGAAGGGTAGACGTTATTGCGCCGGCGGCGTGAATCCAGGGTCTACCCAACAAACAGCTGTAGGCGGGCTGAATGTCCATCACATAAAAGATAGTTTTAAAGGTCTGCGGGCCAATTGTCACGGGCAGCTCAATCTCTCCCAGAACCGATCTCTTCGAGCCATCAAAAGCTCTAACCACCAGGTTGCTGGGTCTCAATGCCAGTCCATCATATTCAAGCTTCACCAGAGCCTTCTTTGGTAAGACATTCAGGGATGATCCTGTGTCCACCAGCACATGTGAAAGGACAGCTCCTTTGCATTCCATGGTTATGTGCAAGGCTTTGTTGTGATTGCGGCCATCCACTGTCAGGTCAGAATTGGTAAACCCTAGCCCATTGCTAGCAGTAACATTTCCAACAACGGTTTCCAATTGGTTGACAGTAATCTCCTCGGGCACGTAAGCTGCGTGCAGTACTTTCAGTAGTGCATTCCGATGGGCTTCGGAGCACATAAGCAGTGAGAGGATAGAGATTTTGGATGGCGTCTGGTGAAGTTGATCCACAATTTTGTAGTCACTCTTTTTGATGATTCTTATAAACTCATCAACTTCCTGATCGAATGGAGTTTTCAGGGCTTCTTTGGCAGCTGGATCTTCCTGCACCGGGCCTTTTCCTTTTGCCTTGGCAGCAGCTTCTGCTTCGGCAGTAGGTCTTTGGACTTGTGAAGCAAAGAGACGTCCGCTTCGAGTGAAGCCTCCGCCTCCCCCCACATTATCTACTTGTGGTGCAGGTGTTGATGTTTCAAGAGTGATTCTTTTTCCTTCGCAATACAAGTCAGAGCCATAGTGCCAAGGGATGGCCCTATTGCTTTCATATGGTACTGGTCCAGGCACCGTGACAGTGACTGGACTGATCGCTGCTGCTGAAGGGACTGTAATTGTTTGTGGATCATAAAAGATTGTGACTGGTGTTCTAGTGGGAGCAGCAACTTCTGAATGGTAGGCGGAGTTATTTTCTGGATCGTAGAATATGGTAACTGTGGAGACATCTTCATGATTATTTGCTGGTGTTGTAGGAGGTTCCGTCGGAAGGACTGTTGCTGTTGTTGATGGAGAGTCGAAATGGAATGAAGCTGATGTTGTAGCAGGAGAAACTGCTGAAAACTGATCATTTGGAAGGACAGGTGAAGTACTTGTTGATGGTGCTGATGAATTGTCGGGAACAATAGTTGCTGCAGTTGTAGGAGGGTCTGAAACCGTTGCTGATGAAGTTGTCGGATTTGTCGGGAATGATGTAGTGATCTGGAGTAGGCCACTCTGAATAAGGCTGTTAATGCCATTCCTCAAGTCCTCACACCCATTCCATGAAATATTGCAGTATGGGCATCCTAGTTCACACCCTGGAAATATATTGTTTTCAC
Source organism: Lathyrus aphaca (assembly GCA_963966055.1). Classification (NCBI taxonomy): domain Eukaryota; kingdom Viridiplantae; phylum Streptophyta; class Magnoliopsida; order Fabales; family Fabaceae; genus Lathyrus; species Lathyrus aphaca. The sequence continues at coordinate 332,234,786 of OZ014521.1, forward strand.
GGAGTTGAGCTTTGATTTCCACCAACGGTGTCCTGATCTGATCCACACTGGTTATGAAATAAGACGGTTGTTCTTCTTCAATAGCATTAATACGGGGACCACCATGGTGTGGCATAGGGTTTTTATTGACATTGGGCGGAGGTGCAAAATTCAGAGCCTTGGAGTCTACCAAGTCTTGTACCTTCATATGCAGAGCCCTGCATTTTTCTGTACTGTGGCCAGGTGCGTTGGAATGAAAAGCACACCTAGCATTGGAGTCATAGTTCCTTGGTAGACTGTTGGGATCCGGAGGTGCCAACGTTCTTAGCTCAACTAGGTTGAGTTTCAGAAGTTGTGGCAGCAAGGCAGCATATGGCATTGGGATCGGGTCGATCACTCGGTTAGCTTGGGAGGGCCTCTGTTGAAATGGCCTCTGTTGATTGTTGTTGCTATTGTTGTTGTTGTAGTTGTTTCTTGGAGGATATTGATTCTGATGATACTGAGGTTGTTGTTGGAAGTTTTGTTGAGGAGGTTGATAGACTGGCTGAGGATGTGCCGGAGCAGGGATGGTGACTGCTGCTATTGACCTCTGAGCATATTGGGGCCTACCCCTGTTGGTGTGGATGGCATTGGTCTCGCCAGTTCTTCTCGGGCCTGCAAAAGGCTTTCTTGTACTACTGGACGAGCTTGCACCGTTGTCTGAGATCTTTCCCATCTTTAATAGGCTTTCAATTCTCTCCCCAGCTATGACAACATCTGCGAAGCTAGTGGAAGAGAAAGCAGCCAACCTGTCAATATACGTTCCCTGGAGAGTGTTCATAAACATGTCTGCCATTTCTCTCTCAGACATTGGTGGTTGAACAGCAGCAGCCAGTTGCCTCCACCTTTGGGCATACTCTCGGAAACTCTCCCTCGAAGACTGTGACATTCCCATTAGGAGGGTCCTGTTAGGTGCCATATCTAGATTATACTGATACTGTCTGATGAAGGCTTCTGCCAGGTCCTTCCAGCATCTTATAGTTGCTCTTGTCAGATGGGAATACCATTCCCTTGATGCTCCAGTCAAGCTATCTTCGAAGTAGAACATCCAGAGTTTCTCATCCATTGTATAGGCTTTCAGCCTTCCCAGAAATGATTGCAAATGAGTCCGGGGGCATGAAGTCCCATTATACTTTTCGAAACATGGAGGCTTGAACTTGTGGGGGATCCTGACCCCATCAACCAAGCCCATGTCCATGACGTCAAAACCCAAAGAATTTTGAGATTCTAAAGACCTTAACTTCTCAGCTATTTCATCCAATCTCCTATCATAAGCATCCTCTCCAGCACCCATTACTGTAAATTGGTCCTCCTGAGGGTCTTCTTGAAGTACCCTGGCTGCTGTGGCTGTCCCTTGGATGTTTGCAGGGATATTAATCTCAGGATGTAGATGTGGACCAAACACAGGGGGATTCACATGTGGTTGCACCCTTTCATTATTACTGGTGCCTGCAGTCCCTACATGAGGCTCCTCTGGATTTTGCCTCTCAACCATAGCCCTCAGTCTCTCCTGGCTCTGAGCCATGTTGTTCATAACCTCCATGAACTGCGTCATCTGTGTTCTCATCTCCAATCTTTCATTGGCTAGCTGATTTCTGACATCAGCAAGATCTTGTTGAACTTGATCCATCTGAATTCCCGGAAGGTTGATTCTAGTTGGATACCTGTGTGGCCTGTTGAGAGGAAATACCCGGCGGCGAGCAATAATTCCTGAACATCACAACAGAGGTTAGCAACAACAAAACAAAAACCTACAAAACAAACAAAGGGGTTAGCATGCAATGCAGTTATGCTTATTTGCTCTCAAGGTATCCGGTTTGGTCTTCAGTTTTGACCCTTCCAGACCCTTGAAGATGATGCTGTTGCAGTTGCTTTTGATGTGAGCCTAAATAGAAACTAACACAAATATATTACAAAGGGTGAAATAATACAACTTGTTCATTTTTACAACACAAACCCTCAAAGGGGCCAAAATACATCACAAAAAGCAAAAGTACATGGAAAAGGAACAACAACAAGCAAATGATCAAACTCCAAGGCCAAACTCATCCTCACGAACTTCCTTGAGAAGTGCTTCGGTCACAGGATCAGCCGGACGCTCCGTGAGACTTCTGATGAGAAGGTTTCTTGTTGCAACAGCTGCAGTCAATTTCCTGCTCTGACTCTGGTCCTTAGACCTCTTCAATCCTGCTTTGATTTTCAGCTCTGATATTTCTTCCTGGGCTGCTGCCAGGGCCTTTTCCATCTGCTCCATCTTGTCTTGAGCTCTCTTGTTTTCTAGAGTACGGGCCTCAGTGATCCGGACCCACCTGGCCTGACTCTCTTTCAAATACAAGTCTGTTCTTGCTCTTTGGAACTGGGCTTCTTTACAAGCATTCTTCAGAATCTGCTCACCGGCTTTAGACTTGTTGATATACTCCCCAGACTTCTCAATCTTGGTCAAGTGTTCTACCCTCAATTTCTCCAATCTCTCAATCTCCCTCATACCTTCACTCCTCTCCCGGAGGGTCTTCTGCAAGGCTTGGGATAACTTCTCATTCCTTTCCTTCAGGCTTCCAAACTCCTCCAGACTGATAGTGGCAGGGGGTGGTGCTGAAGATGACTCAGGCATATCTTCTATGGTGAAAGGCATTCCAGAGAATTGGGCCCTAGCATGGGACCACTCATAATATTGGACTGATGCCACATTATTGCACTTCCCCAGAATGGTGATTCCCTTAGTCTGAACATGATCCCAGGCCCAGGCAGCCTGCCTAACAGTTGTCAGACTAATCTTGTTCTCACAGTAGAGGGTCTCAGCTAGATCCTGCTCCCTAGGAGTATGAACTAGTGCATAGCCCAATTGCCTTCTGAACAACAGAGGGTTGTAATTGATACTTCCCTTAACTCCTATTAGAGGCACATTGGGAAAGTGCCCACAGCTGGTGATCATATCTTTGCCCTTGGTGCTCTGAGTACACCATCTGATATCTGCTGAAGTTAGGACAGTGAGTCTCTTAGCCCAGTTGCTTTGCTGATGAGGGTTGAGAAATGCATCTGTCCTGGGTAGATGCCTGAGGAGCCAAGTATGGAATAATGGAGCACAAATTCTTACTAATCTCCCCCTCTGCTTCTCATTTCTCTGATGCACTGAGTAATTGAGATCACCCAGTAAAGTTGGCACTGGGTTCTTCAGGATGAACAAATGGATTGCACTTTTGCTGATGAATCGAGGCTCATCTGCAAACAGCACAATTCCATATACACTTAAGGCCAACAGAGCACAAACAGCTTTCCACTCCCCCAAGGAGGCCTTCAAACTAGCTTGAGAAATCAGGAAGTCCAGATGAAATCCAAGGATCCCAGCTTTAGAGGTCAAGTGTTGTTCAATCAACAGAGGTTCCAGGTGCAAAGCTTTTGCTATCTCTCCATTGCTGGGAAAGACCATTTCAGGGTTGAAAGGGATTTCTCTCTTGATAGGCAAACCAACCAAATATGAGTATTCTTCCAAAAGAGGACCCAACTGAAAGTCTTGAAAGGTGAAACATCTCAATGGAGGATCATAAAACTGAATGCAGGTGTGGATGAGGCTCCTCTGAGAAGGGTCCAGATCCATAACCATGTCCAGTATATCTCCATAACTCTCCCTGAACAAAGGAATGTGATCTGGAGTGATCAGGGTTTGGATCCTCCTGATGTCTGATAAGTCTGGTTGGAAGAAATGATAGGTGATGTTGCTTTTCTTTGGAGCCATGATGCTGAAGACTGAATAGAGTGCTGATGAAGATGCTGAAAGAGTGAACCACTGATTGGCTGGTGCTAGTAGCTGAAGTATATGGCTGACAAACTGATGCAAGTGCTGGTGGAGATAGGTCAAAACTGCAGATGGGGTCAAAACCAAAACCAGATGAGAAATGGATACCCTGAAACACAAATAAGCACATGTTAATATGATGCAATGAGTATGTATGCAAATGAAATGCAAGGGTTTGTGACTGAGCTGGATCTGATTAACTGCCTTGGTATAGATCCATGTGTGTTCAAGAATTCCAGAGGGAGGTCTAAAAATCCAGTACCCAGGGTGGGGGACTCAAATAAAGAGCCACATGTCCAGGGTTTTAGAATCACAAGAACTATCCAACATGGAGCATTCTTAACAAGGTCAAAGTAACAGGGTATTCTGAGGTCAAGGTACCTGCAAATCTGTAAACAGCCCAACCCCCTCACAGGTAGTGATCTAGAACAAGGATCCTCAGACTTGGATCAGTTATGAGAAGTGTAAACACTTCTAACCCGGAGGTACAGTGTTTACAATAACCATAACAATTCCTCCTCTAATTCACCTCAGTTTCTGAAGGTCAATACTAAAAGGTCATCCAGACTTAGCAGGCTTCCCAGATAGCCCTAGCATTGCAGGAAATCTGCAACACAGAGTTCTCAAGAAGAAACCCATATCTGAACCGTGTTTCATATTCCCGCACCAGACCGAAATGGAATGGGAAAGAATATGATTCACTCTAGCCTAGGTGTCACTCAGGTCCCAGGTATAGGACCTTAACTCTCAATGGAACACCCACCCACCAAAGAAAAACCAGATCCAGCCAGCACAGTATGACAGTATGAAAATATAAAGCTATAAAGAAAGCAATAAGTCAACTGTACATAAAGCAATAAACAAAAATAAGTACAAGCACAAACAAGCACATGACACCCCAGTAAACACAAATCAAACAAGCGCTAGGAGGAACCCACAAAAAGAACCAGAAGCCCTGGTTGCAATATAAGGGTCCCCAGCAGAGTCGCCAAGCTGTCGCTCCCGACAAATGACACTGGATCATATGAAGGTACAGACGCGAACGGTCGGCGAAGGGAGCAGTGAGAACACACAGCCGTGAACTCACTGGAGATGAATAGAGTCGCCAGCTAGGCATTTTTATCCCGGAGGAAAGGCAATGCTGCATAGACCTAGAAAAGATATGGATAAGACGGTCGCGAACCAGAGAGACTGAGAAAGGGGGTTGGTTACAACCTGGGAAGGTATTAGCACCCAGATTGTCCGTCGTACTCGACGGGATCCACGCTTGAAAGATTTGTGTTTTAAAGGGGTTGTGTCAGTGCAATTTGTGTATAAAGAGCTGGAAAAGAATGTACAGGTGTCAGTGCAAAAGAAGCGTGAAGTGTAATATACAGTGTCAGTGTAGGAATGAGAATGAACTGCTTAAGATCATGAGGCTAAAAGAATAGTGCTGGAAGGAGGGGGAATATACAGAGACTTTTGTTCGATAACCGTTAAGTTATGCCTACGTATCCTCTCGTGCAATGAGGAAGTCAGAACACCGTAGTTCGACCCAAAGAGACTGATAGAATGATTTGACTTGTGAACTGCTCGCTTGCCTATGCTCAAGTGTATGACCTGTCTGGCTCAGGTGCTTACTGTCTTGCATTAGACGGAAGTAGCGAGTTCTCGGTTGCGAGTGAAGGTGATGAGAAAAGAATCCCGGAGGAGACGATTATTGTTTGTTTTTGAGTTTTCAGTCTTTTATTGCTTCTTGAAGTTTGTCATAAGATAATGAGCTTAAGTCTAAACCAATGGATTTAGTAAACTCATCACATCTTCCCTCTGTTTAGGGGTAATGAGAGTACCTTAAGTGTGAAGTCAGATTCTCACACCTAATCACCTTTGGTGCAGGATTAAGATCATTAACCTACTTGTGATTAATTAGATGTTTTTGGTGTTTTTTTTTTGTTTAGTGTTGAGTAATGAGGTTAAGCCATAATCCGGGATTTAACAGACTCATTACACTATCCTAAAAGAAGGATAATAGATGAGAATGTTTAAGCTGAGGAAAGCTCCTCAACTTAATCCATGATTAGGGATTAATCTCATGACAAAACAAGCCTTTGATTAAGTGGATTTTATTCAATGGTTATGATGATGAAGTGATTTTTATGATTTGTAAGACAACTTGAGGGGGACTTGTCCATTAACACTAGGGTTAGTCCTTCTTAACCACTTAAGGAAGAATTAGAACCCTAATGCAAGGCCCAAGTTACAAGTGTATTGTCTTAATGATTATTAGGTGGATTGATTGAGAGATTTAAACACCTTAAGGGTTTAGTACTTAGGATTAAAGTTATACACTCCATCCTAAGAGAAGGATGCAGGCATAACCCTAATCACAAAGTCTTAAAACCTTTAGGATTTAACCTCTGATTATGAGATGAGAAGAGAAGACTCAAAGAGACACAAAGGTAAAACTATGGGGAGACTAATCAAAACCCTAATTCATTGTCATGCTTGGTTGGCACTAAGGTTTGTGAGGTTTGCAAGAAACAATCTTCAGATGAACCACCAGGAAGCAGATGAACAAGATCAAGAGAAGCAAAGTGACTTGCTTCATTCAAGAAGTCAAGTCACTTGAAGAAAGAAAGTGGGAGAAGCAAGCATGAGCAAGCTCAAACTCAAACACAAGTAAGAATGCAGCAAGGGATGCAAGAAAGATAAAAAAAGAAAAGTTATGAGAAGTGAAGGCAAATTCACTTCTCAAGTTACTTACCACCTGAAATGTTAGAAACAAATGCAATGCAATGCTAAATGAAATGAAATGACATGATGCTAGGCCAAACCAGAAGCATACACATGATGATTATGATGTTATGAAGTGCTGCAAACATGAGACAAGGCATAGGGATGTTCATACAAAGTCATGGATGCAAATGATGCAAGTTAAGGAACATGAATAAACATGAAATGTTATGAAGCATACAAGACAAATGGCATGGCAAAGATGTTATGCAATGATCAATGATGCTTCACACATGTCTTAAGATGTCAAATGAATCATAAGAATGCACAAAATGCAATGGCAAGTCAACTTATGCAAAAGAATGCAAGAAGGATGCAAAAGAAAGCCCAAATTAGGGTTCATGGATCAAACATCAAACACAAACCAAAAACAGAAGCAAACCCTAAGATAAAAAAAATGGAAAATGGCACTCAAAGAAGCCCTAGACCTATAATGAATCACTGCCCAAAGGGGAACTCTCAACTCTTTACCAAACTCAAGCTATGATTTTTTTACAAATTACTAGGGTTTTTAGGGTTCCTAAACAAAACAAATGCCAATCAATTAGAAAATGCAAGATCAAATCATGGCCTTTTTATCCTTGAAAGTACATGTCAAATGGAAAACAATGCAAAAAGAATCAATGTCTCAACCTTCACCAAAAGGCAGAAATGAATTTTTAAACTTGTGATCAAAATAATGCACAAAATATGATTTAATTCCATGAAAAATTCTTAAAATGCATCAAGATCAAAAAAGAAATTTGGTTTGAAGGTTGGACAATGTTTCTAAATGTCTTAGAACATTTCATGAATTTTTTTGTAATTTTTAAATACCTAAAAGTATTTTTAATTAATTAATTCTCATTAATCAATTAAAAATAAACTTTTAAATATTTAAAAATACTTTTTTAATGATAAAAATAAAATAAAAATATTTTTGTGTCCTAAAAATTAATAAAACCTTAAAGAAAAAAATTTCATAATTTTTATGATTTTTTAACTATTTTAAATAAATTGTGCAATTTAAATGAAAAGAAATGAAAATAAAATTAAATTAAATGGAAGTAATCAGATTGGATGGCTGGGATTGGCCCTGGTTTCAAAAGCGTTGACTGCGCGCCAGGATGAAAGGCCCAGATTGCTTCTGGCTAAATTAAATTAATTAAAGATTAATTAACCTAAAGAGAGAGATTAGGGCTAAATGAGCACATCTGGGCCGTCTACACACGCGCGAAGTCAAGGGAGTCAACTGATCAAACGCTCCAGATTCAAATGGCATTTAATTACTGGATTAAGCCCTAATTACATTCAGGCGGCCGGAGAAGACTTCCGGTCGTCTTCTCCGGCCAGCTCTCACCTGAGAATCACTCAACTTCCTCAAAACGTAATAAAAATGAAAACTAAAGCCAAGGGAATGTTCCTCTCACTCTCACGAATCAAACCCCTAACCTAGAACAAATTTATTTTACCTAAATAAGCTGAATCGAAGAGGGAAAGTTCTAGGGTTCGTAAGCTTCAAACACAAATTAAATTCTCAAAACACAACCATTTCAAAAACTAAAAGCATCAGGATGATCAGGAGAGCATAAAGAACAAGTTTGTAACAAGAAAAATCATTTCTGGAAAAATTAATTTCGAGCTACCTGAGATTTGCAGCTTTCAATTTAGGAACTTTCAGGCCTCTTCCCTCAGTGCAAGCTGCTCCTCTTGGTCCCCCAAAGGTGCTTGAATGCTCAAAATGAGTTTGGGTTGGCTAGAGAGTGAGCTTCGAAAGCTTCTGCTTCAGTTCAGTCAAAAATGGCAGCAGTGATTCTGGCACTTTCAGGTCATGGTGATGGGTTGTTTGAGGTCTATGCAATGTGTTGAGAAGGTTTGCAAGGTTTGTTTTGATGTTTGTGGGCTATGGTGATAGTTCCAAGTGAAACTGCAAACTGAGGTGAGAGATGGCAGTAGGAGTTTCTGGCTGTTTCAAGCCTGGGCTTTGGGTGCTTTGTGATCTATGAAGTGTGTTTAGTTGAGTGATGAAGAAAGTTTTAGTGTTTGATGGCTGTGTGAGCAGATTCGAATGAAGTTGCAATCTGGGAGGTTTTTGTGTAAGTGGTGAATGTTGTTGTCTCAGCCTTGGTTCCTATGTGTTATGGCCAGCAAGTTGATTCAATAAACAATTGCAAGTGGCTGGGGGATGTGACCTGGCCTGCAGTGATAGGTGTGACTACTTTTGCAAAAAAGTCCACTTTTGTAAGATAGGGCATGGCTCAAAGTCTAGGCAAGTACAAGATGGGTTCTGGTGCAGCATGGTGAGTGTGAGAGGCTGGCTTGACCCAAGGCTCAATGCAGCAAGTTGGTGAAAAGCTCATGAGTGTTTTGCAACTTGGTTAGCTTTATGGATTTTCATGAGAAAAGTCAAGTTACATGAACCAAACCATGAGCAAACTTGATCCAAATCTGATTTTTGTGACTTAGAGGATGTTTACATAATGGTTTGTCATGAATTAGAGGCTACATTTGACTTTGGTTCAAGACTTTGCAAAATTTCCCTTTTGTGCATAACTTGAAAATCAATGATTTTTGCTAACTTTGCAATGCCATAACCTTTGATCCATGAAGAGTTTGATCATGTTCTTGTACTTTTTGAAAAGGGAAAGATGAGATCTACAACTTTCATGACCAAAGTTGTTTCATTTGAGGCCTTTTGGATCATGAATCAAGGCTTGAAAAATGACCTAAAATGATGAATTCTTGAAAAGTCAACTATGCCCAAAAAGTCAACTTTTGTAAAAACCCTAAATTCTTGATTTTTATGAACTTCAAACTTCTTCCATGATCAAATAAAGATCATATACACTCAAAATGATGAAGATCACCCATTGGTTGGGTCATTGGGGGCCTCAGATGCCCTGATTTTGCACTGACTTGTCTGAAAAGTCAACCTTTGATCAGATGACTTCCCCATGGAATTTCTTCATGAAAATTGATATGCATACTCCCTATACCATATAGAGACCAATGGAAACAAGAATGACCAAAAAAATTGGGGTTATGGCCTCTGAAACCAAAACCCTAATTTTCAGTCAACTGTGCAGTTCAACCTGGCTCTGCATCCATTCAAAACCCTAGCTCTTGTGATTCCTCTGCAATTTTGACTTTGTGAAGATGGAATATGATGTAAGAACACACATGGTCCCCTTTGAGTTGATTGGTGGCCTTTGGAGTGGCTCAAGAAGCTTTGGGATTGCTCAAATCATAAACCCTAGGTGCAGATGCCTTAGAAACTATGCAGTGAATCAAACATGAGATATGAGATGGTATGATTGTGTTTATGCATATGAGATGATCACAAGCCATGGTGTGAATGGGTGAGGGCAAATTTGGGGTGTTTACACTAAGACTGAGTGTCGATCTGTCAGCTTGCTGGGATGAAGCTTTCATGCCCCGAGTTGCGTTTTGGACACCTGCAATCCTGCAAAGATAGAGAAACGCACAAGTGATCCCGAGGTATCCTTCACTGGATTCCGTCATAGGAGTTTAGACACTTCCGAAAGTAAATATATTCCCTGCAAGCATGTGTTTTTATTATTATTTTTTTGAAGAAAAACATCTGTACTTATGCAATCAGTTTTTTTTTTTTTTTTAGAGACATCAGACATTCTTTGCAAATAAAAATGTACAAGGCGAAACATGACTGAAAAATCTGATTTTATTAATTCAAATGCCCTGAATTGGCGAGATACAGTCAAAGAAACAAATCTCCTGAAATGAGGAGATTGTTATAAATTGAGAAACAAAATGCTGGCGATGTTGACGACGCTTTCAAAGGAGCTTCCTCTTTCGCTATGACTCGTATGACTTTTGACGTTCTTCTCGTCTTGCTTTCTGAAGAAGGTTGATTCTGATTGAAGCTTGATCCTTTCGAGGTTTGCCGAGTTGTAGGCGATATAGACGAATTCAGAATGCAGTTGTTCGCTTATTCCCTTATTTTGCATGGATCGCCCTTTCGGGTTTTCAATCCATCGGGATACCCATTTTTGCCTGAGTTGTCCAATGCGGCTTTTCAACTCAGCGGGTGTACATTTTTTGTTTATTTTCCCTTATTTTTGCCCGAGTCTTTTATTCTGTTTTTGACTCGCCGGGATGCCCTATTTTTGCCTGGACTTACATTCTGTTTTTATGTCCAGCGGGTCATTTTTATGCGAAGTATTTTTTAACTGCATCTGAATTCACAGGGGACGGGAAGTCTTCACCATCCATGGTGCTGAGCATCAGTGCTCCTCCAGAGAAAACTTTCTTTACCACGAATGGTCCTTCATAATTTGGAGTCCATTTGCCCTTGTGGTTTGTATGCGGAGGGAGGATTCTTTTCAACACAAGATCTCCTACTTGGTACTCTCGGTGTCTGACTTTCTGATCGAAGGCTCTCTTCATTCTTTTCTGATATAGCTGCCCATGACAGATTGCAGCCAATCTTTTCTCTTCAATCAGACTCAGTTGTTCGAACCGGGACCGAACCAATTCTGCTTCGTTCAGCTCAACATCCATCAATACCCGTAGAGAGGGTAATTCAACTTCAACAGGTAGGACTGCTTCCATACCATACACAAGCTGATACGGTGTTGCCCCAGTGGATGTTCTAATTGACGTGCGATACCCATGCAAGGCAAACGGTAGCATTTCATGCCAGTCTTTGTATGTGACTACCATCTTCTGCACAATCTTCTTGATATTCTTGTTAGCCGCCTCAACAGCGCCATTCATCTTTGGCCTGTAAGGAAAAGAATTGTGGTGTTGGATTTTGAAGTTCCGGCATAACTCAACCATCATCTTGTTGTTTAAGTTGGAACCATTATCAGTAATGATTCGCTCGGGAACTTCATATCGACAGATGATATCTCTCTTCAGAAATCTGGCTACCACTTGTCTTGTAACATTTGCATATGAAGCTGCTTCGACCCACTTGGTGAAATAATCAATGGCGACCAAGATGAATCTGTGGCCATTTGCAGCAGTTGGCTCAATCTTGCCAATCATATCAATGCCCCACATGGCAAAGGGCCATGGTGAAGACATTATGTTCAAAGGATTGGGAGGCACATGCACCTTGTCTGCATAGATCTGGCATTTGTGGCACTTTCTGGCATAAGCACAACAGTCTGCATCCATTGTGATCCAGTAATAACCCGATCTTAACAACTTCTTAGCCATGGCATGCCCTCCTGCATGGGTACCAAAGGATCCTTCGTGCACCTCGTGCATCAACAAGTCTGCTTCTGTCTTATCAACACATCGGAGGAGTACCATATCAAAGTTCCTTTTGTATAAAGACCCATCAGTGTTCAGAAAGAAACTACCAGCAAGCCTTCTCAAAGTCTTCTTATCATTGGAAGATGCCCCAGATGGGTATGTTTGATCCTCCAAGAAGCACTTAATGTCATGGAACCAAGGCTTATCGTCTTTGACAACTTCTGCTGCGAACACATATGCTGGCCTATCAAGTCTGGACACTGAAATCTGAGGTACAAAATTAGCAGCTTGAACTTTGATCATGGATGAAATGGTAGCAAGAGCATCTGCAAACTGATTCTCGTCCCGAGGGATATACTCAAGCTTGACCGTTGTGAAGAAATTCAATAACCTTCTTGTATAATCCCTGTAAGGTATCAGATGATCCTGGTGAGTGTACCATTTGCCGTTGGTTTGATTAACTACCAGAGCTGAATCTCCGAATACGGTCAATGTCTTGATCCTGAGGTCAATGGCTTCCTCAAGACCCATAATGCAAGCTTCGTATTCAGCTTCGTTGTTAGTGCAGTTGAAAGTGAGTTTTTCCGAGAAAGGCATGTGAACCCCTTTAGGTGTAATGAGTACTGCACCAACACCACGACCATTCATGTTAACAGCCCCATCAAACATCATAGTCCATTCCTCTTCCGGGTCAGGCCCTTCAGTGTGAACAGGCTCTTCATGATCTTTTGTTTTAATGAACATGATGTCTTCATCAGGGAAGTCAAATCTCATAGGCTGGTAGTCATCAATGGGTTGCTCAACAAGGTATTCAAACAATACACTGCCCTTGATGGCTTTCTGAGATGTGTACTGGATGTCATATTCCGTGAGAATCATTTTCCATCTTGCAACCCGTCCGGTAAGAGCTGGCTTCTCAAATATGTACTTAACTGGGTCCATTTTTGAGATCAACAAAGTAGTGTGGGTCAACATATACTGCCTTAGTCGGCGAGCAGCCCACGCTAAAGCACAACAAGTTTTCTCGAGCAGTGAATAACGTTGTTCACAGTCGGTAAACTTTTTGCTCAGGTAGTATATTGCATACTCTTTTCGACCAGACTCGTCATGCTGGCCCAGCACACACCCCATTGACTCTTCTAATACTGTCAAGTACATTATCAGAGGTCTTCCTTCAACTGGAGGCATAAGGATTGGAGGTTCTTGCAAGTACTCTTTGATCTTGTCAAAAGCCCTCTGGCAGTCTTCGTTCCACCTGACCGTCTGTTCTTTTCTCAACAATTTGAACAGAGGCTCGCAGGTTGCTGTAAGGTGAGATATGAACCGTGAAATGTAGTTCAATCGACCTAAGAACCCCCGAACTTCTTTCTCAGTTTTCAGTGCAGGCATCTCTTGAATAGCTTTAACTTTATCAGGGTCAACTTCAATCCCTTTCTCGCTTACGATAAATCCCAGCAGCTTACCAGATCGCACCCCGAATGTGCATTTGTTGGGGTTCAGCTTCAGTTGGTATTTCCTTAGACGCTTGAACAGCTTCAGCAGATTCACCAGGTGGTCTTCTTCAGTAAGGGACTTGGCGATCATGTCATCCACATAACATTCTATTTCTTTATGGATCATATCGTGGAATAATGTTACCATAGCCCGTTGATATGTTGCACCAGCATTCTTCAGTCCGAACGGCATCACCTTGTAACAGAACGTGCCCCAAGGTGTGATGAAGGTTGTCTTCTCCATGTCTTCAGGTGACATTTTAATCTGATTGTACCCTGAAAATACGTCCATAAAGGAGAATACCGAGAACTGAGCCGTGTTATCTACCAATACATCAATATGAGGTAATGGGAAGTCATCTTTCGGGCTGGCTCTGTTCAGATCCCGATAGTCAACACACATCCTTACTTTTCCGTCTTTCTTAGGCACAGGTACTATATTAGCAACCCACGGCGGATAGCTAGTTACAACAAGGAACCCGGCGTCCCACTGCTTTTGTACCTCTTCCTTGATCTTCATTGCCATGTCTGGGCGAGTACGGCGCAGTTTCTGTTTAACCGGTGGGCATTCTTCTCTCAAAGGCAGCTTGTGCACAACAATGTCGGTGTCCAACCCTGGCATATCCTGATAAGACCAGGCAAACACATCCACATATTCTTGAAGCAGATCAATCAGTTGTCTCTTTACTGAGTCTTGCAGGCAGGCCCCGATCTTAACCTCTTTCACATCTTCATTTGTACCAGGATTAACCGTTTCGACCTCCTCCTGATGAGGAGTGATAACCTTTTCCTCTTGTCTCAACAATCTGGCTAGCTCTTCAGGAAGCTCATATTCTTCTTCAACCCCTTCATCAGCTTGATTGATTGGATTGTCAATGTCATACGAAGTCATAGCCGTGCTGTTGTCGGTGCTATCTGGAAGGCACTCTCTGCAAGGGTTCAGTTTGTTCATTTTAGTGATTGATTTTAATCTTGTTTAGAAAAAAGTGAAATAAAGTTGTCATTTTGAAAACATCGCCACTTATTTTTGTACAAAAAGAAAAATGGAAAAGCAGTGAGCGGAAAAGAAAAAGACTCATTTGCAAAAAGATGTCTGATATTTCATTGATTAATCTTGTTGCACAAAAAGTACAGATGGCCCGATTACAAAATGAGTCTTGTCATCTTGGGCAAGATGCAAGACTTTGATGCATGCTATAAAAATACAGGAAATAATAATTACTCTGCATGAGTAACTCTTATAATTTCCTGGGAAGACCAGTTTGAGATACTGCTCCCCGGGATCTTTGGACGGATCCAACTCTCCAGGTTGCGTTCTTCTTCCAGCTCGTCTTCCAAATTGTTGATAGCATCAGGGGTGAGCATTCCCCCACTGACAAAACCAGGCTTCCCAGCAGCCTCTGCTTGATTTTGTTGAGTTGGTCTGTAACCCAACCCAAATTTGTCCTTCTTCTCCTCCACAGATAAAACCTTGCCCCAGCCTTGGGCAGTTCCTTCTTCAACAACCTTCCGGGCTTGTTGATAAGATGCCATGGAGATTCCAGGTACAGCAGATGTTTCATTAACATTCAGGGCCTCAAACCCTTGACTCATCGTTTCATGGATCTCCCCATCCATCTCAATATATTTGTAAGTAGCCAGATGGCTAACAAAAATATCCTCCTCTCCACAGATAGTAACGACTTGGCCTTCCCACTCAAATTTTAACTTCTGGTGAAGGGTAGACGTTACTGCGCCAGCGGCATGAATCCATGGTCTACCCAACAAACAGCTGTAGGCAGACTGAATGTCCATCACGTAGAAGATCGTTTTAAAAGTTTTTGGGCCAATCGTTACAGGCAGCTCAATTTCCCCTAGAACCGATCTCTTAGAACCATCAAAGGCTCTTACTACCAGGTTACTAGGACGCAATGCCAATCCTTCATACTCTAGCTTCACCAGGGCCTTTTTAGGTAAGACATTGAGGGATGATCCTGTGTCTACCAGCACATGGGAAAGGACTGCACCTTTACATTCCATGGTGATGTGCAAGGCCTTGTTATGGTTGCGGCCTTCCGTAGTCAAATCAGTATTGGTGAACCCTAGCCCATTGCTAGCAGTAACATTTCCAACCACCATTTCCAACTGATTGACGGTGATCTCTTCAGGCACGTAAGCTGCGTGCAGGACTTTGAGTAGTGCATTCCGATGGGCTTCGGAGCACATAAGAAATGATAGAATGGAGATCTTGGAAGGCGTCTGATGAAGCTGATCCACTATTTTGTAATCACTTTTCTTGATGATTCTCATGAACTCATCAACTTCTTGATCAAAGGGTGTTTTCAAAGTTTCCTTAATAGCTTGATCTTCCTGCACCGGGCTCTTTCCTTTTGCCTTGGCAGCAGCTTCTGCTTCGGCAGTGGGTCTTTGAATTTGTGGAGCAAAGAGACGTCCGCTTCGAGTGAAGCCTCCTCCTCCTCCCACATTGTCTATTTGTGGTGCAGGTGTTGATGATTCAAGAGTGATTTTCTGTCCTTCGCAGTATACGTTAGAGCCGTAATGCCAAGGGATGGCCTTACTGCTTTCGTAAGGTACTGGCCCAGGCACTGTAACAGTGACTGGACTGATGGTAGCTGCAGAAGGAACTGTGATAGTCTGTGGATCATAGTATATTGTGACTGGTGCCCTGATAGGAGTAGCACTTTGTGAGTTGTATGCGGAGTCATTTTCAGGATCATAATAAATCGTAACTGTTGAGACATCTTCATGGTTTGCTGCTGATGTTGTAGGAGACATTGTTGGAAGGATGGGTGTTGTTGTTGTAGGAGATTCAAAATGAAGTGGTGCTGAAGTTGTAGAAGGAATGTTCGTTGATATCTGGTCAGTTGAAATGACAGATGAAACATTTGTTGATGAAGCTGAAAAGTTATCGGGAACAATGGTTGTTGCAGTTGTAGGAGATACTGGAATTGCTGCTGATGAGATTGCTGGATTTGTTGGAATTGATGTTGTAATTTGAAGCAGGCCACTCCGGATGAGATCATCTATGCCATCCCTCAAGTTATCACAACCATTCACTGAAATGTTGCAGTAAGCACACCCTAACTCACATCCTGGGAACATTTGACATTCGAGGAGTTGAGCTTTAATTTCTACCAACGGTGTCCGAATCTGACCCACACTGGTTATCAAATAAGACGGCTTGTCTTCTTCAATAGCATTGATTCTGGGACCTCCGTGGTGTGGCATAGGATTTTTGTTGACATTTGGTGGTGGTGCGAAATTTAGAGCCTTGGAGTCTACCAGGTCTTGTACCTTCATGTGCAAAGCTCTGCACTTCTCTGTACTATGGCCAGGTGCATTTGAATGGAAGGCACATCTGGCGTTGGAGTCATAATTTCTGGGTAGACTGTTGGGATCGGGAGGCGCCAATGTCCTTAGCTCAACCAGGTTGAGTTTCAGGAGTTGTGGCAGTAATGTTGCATAGGGCATAGGGATCGGATCGATCACCCTATTGGCCTGAGAGGGTCTCTGTTGGAATGGTCTCTGCTGATTGTTGTTGTTGGTGTTGCTGTAGTTTCTTGGAGGATACTGAGTTTGTTGCTGGTACTGAGGTTGTTGCTGATAATTCTGTTGCGGTGGCTGATAAGCTGGTTGTGGATGAGCTGGAGCGGGGATGGTGACTGCTGCCACAGACCTATGAACATATTGGGGTCTGCCCCTGCTGGTGTGGATAGCATTGGTCTCACCAGTTCTTCTTGGGCCTACAAAAGGCTTCCTTGTATTGCTGGATGAGCTGGCACCGTTGTCGGAAATTTTGCCCATTTTTAACAAGCTCTCAATTCTTTCCCCAGCTATAACAACATCTGCAAAGCTAGTGGAAGAGAAGGCAGCTAGCCTGTCAATGTATGTCCCTTGGAGGGTGTTCATAAACATATCTGCCATCTCCCTCTCTGACATAGGTGGCTGAACAGCAGCAGCCAATTGCCTCCATCTCTGGGCATACTCTCGGAAACTTTCTCTAGACGACTGTGACATTCCCATTAGGAGGGTCCTGTTGGGTGCCATATCTAAGTTGTACTGATACTGTCTGATAAAGGCCTCTGCCAGGTCCTTCCAGCATCTAATGGTTGCTCTTGTCAGATGAGAGTACCATTCTCTTGAAGCTCCCGTCAAGCTATCCTCAAAATAAAACATCCATAGCTTTTCGTCCATGGTATAGGCCTTTAGTCTCCCCAGAAATGATTGTAAATGGGTTCTGGGGCAGGAAGTCCCGTTGTACTTTTCAAAACAAGGAGGCTTAAACTTATGGGGAATCCTGACCCCGTCTACCAAGCCCATGTCCATAACATCAAATCCCAAAGAGTTTTGAGACTCTAAGGACCTCAATTTCTCAGCTATCTCATCCAGCCTTCTGTCATAAGCTTCCTCCCCAGCTCCCATCATTGTGAACTGATCTTCCTGGGGGTCTTCTTGCAGCACTCTGCCTGCAGTGGCAGTCCCTTGAACATTTGCAGGGATGTTGACCTCTGGATGTAGGTGGGGTCCAAAGACTGGGGGATTGACATGAGGTTGGACTCTTTCATTGTTGCTTGTCCCAGCAGTCCCTGGATGATGATCTTCCTGATTCCTCCCTTCTACCAGTGCTCTCAACCTCTCCTGGCTTTGAGCCATATTGTTCATCACCTCCATAAATTGTGTCATATGATTCCTCATTTCCAACCTCTCGTTGGTCATTTGATTTCTGACCTCTGTAAGGTCCTGCTGCATCTGATCCATCTGTATGCCCAGAAGGTTGTTACGGGTGGGATATCTATGTGGACGGTTGAGTGGAAACACACGTCGTCGAGCAATAATTCCTGACATCACAACAAAGTTAGTAACGAATAAACAAAAACCTACAAAACAAGGCAAAAGGTTAGTATGCAATGCAGTTATGCTTATTCGTTTCCAAGGTATCCGGCTTGGCACTTGGTTTTGACCCTTCCAGACCCTTGAAGATGCTTGTGATATTGCTTGAAGAAAACTCAGATGAAACAAACCAACACATATATTACAAAAAGGTAAATGGTACATAGTTTGTTTCTTTTACAATACAAGCCCTCTGAGGGGTCAAAAATACATCATAAGAAAATAAAAGTACATAGAATGAAAGCAACAACAAACAAAAGTCAAACACCAAGACCAAACTCATCCTCCTGAACTTCCTTGAGAAGTGCTTCAGTCACAGGATCAGCTGGACGCTCCGTAAGGTTCCTGATAAGGAGATTCCTGGTAGCAACAGCTGCAGTTAGCTTCTTGTGTTGACTCTGGTCCTTTGACCTCTTCACTCCAGCCCTAATCTTCAGCTCTGAGATCTCCCTCTGGGCTGCTGCCATGGCTTCCTGTTGCTCTTTTGCACTAGCTTCCATCTGTTCAATCTTATCCTGAGTCCTTTTGTCCTCTTGAGTACGAGCTTCGGTGATTCTGACCCACCTAGCTTGACTCTCCTTCAAATACAAATCAGTCCTGGCCTTCTGGAACTGAGCTTCCTTGCAGGCATCCTTCAAGATTTGTTCTCCAGCCCTTGACTTCTTAATGTAATCCTCTGACTTCTCAATTCTAGCCAAATGCTCTACCTTCAGCTTTTCTAACCTCTCAATATCCAACCTACCATCACTCCTCTCCCAGAGGGTCTTCTGTAGAGCCTGAGTCAACTTCTCATTTCTTTCTTTCAATTTTCCAAACTCCTCTAAGCTGACAGTGACAGGAGGTGGTGCTGAGGATGGTCCAGGCACATCTTCAATAGTGAAAGGCATTCCAGACATTTGGGCCCTTGCATGAGACCACTCATAGTATTGTGCTGATGCCACATTGTTGCACTTCCCCAGAATGGTTACCCCTTTAGTCTGCACATTGTCCCAGGCCCAGGCTGCTTGCCTGACAACAGCCAGATTAGGCTTGATTTCAACATAAAGGGTTTCAGTCAGATCCTGTGCTCTGGGAGGATGGACTAATGCATAGCCCAGTTGTCTTTTGAATAGCAGAGGGTTATAATTGATGCACCCTTTCACTCCAATCAAAGGCACATTGGGAAATTGTCCACAACTTGTAATGATGTCTCTGCCCTTAGTACTCTGAGTACACCATCTAATATTATCTGAGGTTAGAGCAACAAGCCTCCTAGCCCAGTTTTTCTGCTGGTGAGGGTTCAAGAATGCATCAGTCTTTGGCAAATGCTTGAGCAGCCAAGTATGGAACAAAGGTGCACAGCATCTCACTAATCTCCCCCTTTGCTTTTCATTCCTTTGATGAACTGAATAGTAAAGATCTCCCAGTAAGGTGGGTACTGGGTTTCTCAGGATGAAAAGATGGATTGCACTCTTGCTAACAAACCTAGGCTCATCTGCAAAAAGTATGACCCCATATATGCTAAGGGCCAACAGAGCACAGACTGCCTTCCACTCCCCCAGGGAGGCCTTCAGACTAGCCTGAGAAGTCAAGAAATCCAGATGAAAACCAGAGATTCCAGCTTTAGATGCCAAATTCTGCCCAATCAGAACTGGTTCCAGATGTAATGCTCTTGCTATCTCCTCATTACTTGGGAAAGCCATCTTAGGGTTGAAGGGGATTCCACCCCTGATAGGTATACCAACCAATGATGAATATTCCTCCAACAAGGGTCCCAACTGAAAATTCTGAAATGTAAAGCACCTCAGGGGAGGGTCATAGAACTGCAGGCAGGTATGTATCAAGCTCCTCTGTGAAGGGTCCAAATCCATAACCACATCAAGGATTCCTCCATAATGTTCTCTAAAAAGTGGTATATGGTCCGGAGTAATCAGGGTCTGAATCCTCCTGATGCTAGCTAGTTCAGGTTCAAAGAAGTGATAGGAGATGTTACTTTTCTTAGGTGCCATTTTGTTGAAGAATAGGTGCTGATGATGATGACTGAGGACAGCACTGAAGGTGGACCACTGGTAGGCTGAGACTGAGGATGCAAGTGACTGAAGCAGGTGACTGACAGCTGAAGCAACTGTTGATGAGGATAGGTCTAAGCTGATGATGGGGTCAAAACCAAGCCAAAATGATAGGATGGATACCCTGAAAAACAAATAAACACATGTTAAAATGATGCAATGATGATGTATGCAAATGATATGCAAGGGTTTGTGACTGAGCTGGATCTGATCAAGTGTTCTGATATAGGTCCACATATGTTCAAGAAGTCCAGATGGAGGTCTATAAGTCCAGTAACCAAGGTGGGGGACTCAAATAAAGAGTCACATGTCCAGGGTTTAGAATCACAAGAACTGTTCCAAAATGGAGTACTCTTATTCAAACAAAGTAACAGGGTATGCTGAGGTCAAGGGTACCTGCAAACCTGTAAACAGCCCAACCCCCTCACAGGTGATGTTCTAAAACAAGGATCCTCAGACTTGGATCAGTTATGAGAAGTGTAAACACTTCTAACCCGGAGGTACAGTGTTTACAATAACCATAAAAGTTCCTCCTCTAATTCACCTCAGTTTCTGAAGATCAAAACTAAAGGTCATCCAGACTTAGCAGGCTTCCCAGATAGCCCTAGTACTACAGGAAATCTGCAACACAGAGTTCTCAAGAAGAAACCCATATCTGAACCGTGTTTCATATTCCCGCACCAGACCGAGATGGAATGGGAAAGAATATGAACCACTCTAGCCTAGGTGTCACTCAGGTCCCAGGTATAGAACCTTATCTCTCAATAAACCCCTACCCACCAAAGCAAACAAACAGATCCAGCCAGCACAGTATGACAGTATGATATAGGTCAAGCTATAAAGAAAGCAATAAACAACTGTACATAAAGCAAATAAACAAAGATGAATATACAAGCACAGATAGCACATAACACCCCAGTAAACACAAATCAAACAAGCGCTAGGAGGAACCCACAAAAAGAACCAAAAGCCCTGGTTGCAGTATAAGGGTCCCCAGCAGAGTCGCCAAGCTCTCGCTCCCGATAAATGGGAATGGCCCAGATAAAGGTACAGACGCGAACGGTTGGCGAGAGGGACAATGAGAACACACAGCATTGAACTTACTGGAGATGAATAGAGTCGCCAGCTAGGCATTTTTATCCCGGAGGAAAGGCAATGCTGCATAGACCTAGAAAAACATGGATAAGACAGTTGCGAACCAGAGAGACTGACAAAGGGGGTTAGTTACAACCTGGGAAGGTATTAGCACCCAGATTGTCCGTCGTACTCGACGGGATCCACGCTTAAAAGATTTGTGTTTTAAAGGGGTAGTGTTAGTGCAATTTGTGTATAAAAGAGCTGGAAAAGGATGTACAGGTGTCAGTGTAAGAGAAAGTGAGGTGTGCTAAAATATACAGTGTCAGTGCAAGGAAAAGAGTGAGATGCTCAAGATCATGAGGCTTAAAGAATAAAGCTAGAAAGAGGGGGGAATATACAGAGACTTTTGTTCGATAACTGTTAAGTTATGCCTACGTATCCTCTCGTGCAATGAGGAAGTCAGAACACCGTAGTTCGACCCAAAGAGACTGAAAGATGAATTGACTTGTGAACTGCTTACTTTCCTATGCTCAAGTGTATGACCTGTCTGGCTCAGGTGCAAACTGTCTTGCATTAGACGGAAGAAGCAAGTTCTCGTTTATGAGTGAATGAGATGAGAAAAGAATCCCGGAGGAGACGATTATTGTTTGTTTTTGAGTTTTTAGTCTTTTATTGCTTTTGAAAGTTTGTCATAAGTTAATGAGCTTAAGCCTAAACCAATGGGTTAGTAAACTCATCACATCATCCCTCTGATTAGGGGTAATGAGAATGCCTTAAGTGTGAAGTCAGCTTCTCACACTTAATTACCATGGTGTAGGATTAAGATCATTAACCTACTTGTGATTATTTAGATGTTTTTGGTGTTTTTGTTTAGTGTTAAGTAATGAGGTTAAGCCATAATCAGGGATTAAACAGACTCATTACACCATCCTAATAGAAGGATAATAGATGAGAGTGTTTAAGCTGAGGAAAGCTCCTCAACTTAATCCATGATTAGGGATTAAACTCATGACAAAACAAGCCTTTGATTAAATGGATTTTATTTAATGATAGGATGAAGAAGTGATTTTTATGATTTGTAAGACAACTTGAGGGGGACTTGTCCATTAACACTAGGGTTAGTCCTTCTTAACCAGTTAAGGAAGAAATAGAACCCTAATGCAAGGCCCAAGTTACAAGCTTGATGTCTTGATGATTATTAAGTGGATTGATTAAAGGATTTAAACACATTAAGGGTTTAACACTTAGGATTAAAGTTATACACTCCATCCTAATAGAAGGATGCAGGCATAAGCTTAATCACAAAGCCTTAAAGCCTTTAGGGTTTAGTCCCTGTTTATGAGATGAGAGGAGAAGACTCAATGAGACACAAAGGTAAAAACTAAGTGGGGAGACTAATCAAAACCCTAATCATTGTCATTCTTGGTTGTTCCTAAGGTTTGTGAAGTTTGCAAGAGAAGATCTTCAAAGGAATCACCAGGAAGCAGATGAAAGGATCAGGAGAAGCAAAGTAACTTGCTTCATTCAAGAAGTCAAGTCACTTGAAGAAAGAAAGTAAGAAGCAAAAGAAAGAGCAAGCTCAATCTCATACACAAAGTAAAATGCAGCAATGATGCATAAGAGGGATGAGAAGAGGTTATGAGAAGTGAAGGCAAATTCACTTCTCAAGATAACTTACCACCTGAAAGGTTAGTGAAAGAAATGCAATGTAATGCAAAATGAAATGAAATGACATGATGAGAAACAAAACCAGAAGCACATACATGATGTCAATGATGCTATGAAATGTTGCAAACATGAGGCAGCACATGGAAATGATTATGCAAGCTTATGGATGCAAATGGAGCAAGTTAAGAAACATGAACATACATGAAAAGTTATGAAATGCAAATGGCATACAACATGGCAAATGCAAGATGCAATGATCAAACATGCTTTCAATATGTCTTAAGATGTCAAGTGAATCAAATGAATGCATAAAATGTTATGGCAAGTCATGGTATGAGTGCAAATGCAAGGTGGATGCATATGGAAGCCCAAATTAGGGTTTATGATCAAAGCATCAAACACAAACCAAAATCAGAAGCAAACATCAATACAAAAAATTGAAAATGCACTCAAAGGATCCCTAATCCTATACTAACTCACTGCCCAAAGGAGAAGTTTCAACTCTTAACCAAATTCAAGATATGATTTTCCTAAGTTTTCTAGGGTTTTAGGGTTCCTAAACAAGAAAATTACCAAACAAATGGAAAATGAAAGATCAAATCATGGCCATTTAATCTCACAAACTACATGCTAAACACAATGCAATGCAAAAAGAACCAAGGTCCAACTCTTTAGGGTTAGGCAGAAATGATTTTTTGAATTTTGGATCAAAATAATGCATCAAAATGATTTTAATTCCATGAAAAATTCTCAAAATGCATCAAGATCAAAAAATAAATTTGGTTTGAGGGTTGGACAATGTTTCTAAATGTTTTTAAAGGTTTCATGAATTTTTTGGTGATTTTTAAATACCTAAAAGTATTTTTAATTAATTAATTCTCATTAATTAATTAAAAAGAAACTTTTAAATATTTAAAAATACTTTTTAAATGCAAAAAATGAAAATGAAAATATTTTTGGGTTTTAAAAATTAATGAAACTCTTGACAAAAAATTTCATAATTTTTAAATGGTTTTTACTATTTTAAATAAATTGTGGAAATCAAATGAAATAATATGAAAATAAAATGAATTTAAAACTGAAAAAGGAAAAGTAATCAGATCCAATGGCTCTCATTCAAACTCACACGCGCGCGCTTTGACTTGGCGCCACATCCAAGGGTCAGAATTCAAATTCAGCTAATTAATGATTATGCCCTAATGACACCCCTAATTACTTTCAGGCGACCGGAACAGTGTTCCGGTCGTCTTCTCCGATCACCCAAAGTTTCAAACTCACTCTAAACGCTTCTAAAATGAAATCCAATTAAACAGAAATGATCCCCATCCAAACACGAATCAAAACCCCCAATCAAAACACATTTATCATTCCTAAAATGGCTGAATCGAATCAAACAAAACCTAGGGCAAAAAGTTTCAGAAACTGATTAAACTCTCATCTCTCCACCATTTTCAAAACCAAAGGTATCAGAGTGGTCAGTGAACAACAAAGAACAACTTAGGAACTTTAAAAATCATTTCTGGAAAAAAAAAGTTCTTGAGCTACCTGAGTTTCGAAGCTTTCAGCTCTGCAACTTTCTGACCACTTCCCTTGATGCAATCCACTCCTCTTGGTCCCTTGATGATGTCTAGATGCTTAGAAAGAGTTTATGTTGGCTGGTTTCAGAGTTTGAACAAGTTCTGTTCAAGCTCAGGTGGGAATCGTGTTTTGGATTCAGGCTGTTTCAGGCAATGGTGAGGGGTTCTTTGTGACCAGGATGATGAGTTGAGAAGGTTTCTGAAGTTTGTTCAAGCGTTTGTGGCCTGTGGGATGAGATTCGAAGGCTTTGGCTTTGAGAGTGAAAAATGAGAGAGTTCAGGTCTTGTTGGTTTCAGGCTTGTGTCTTGTTGGTTTGGGTTCAGTGAAGCATGGTGAGAAGGTTGGTGAAGCTTGTTTGAATGTTTGTGGCTTGTGGGATGAGATTCGAAGGAAAATGCAAGTTGGAGAGAGTTTGTGGATGCTGAGTTCTGGTGAGTTTCAGGCTGGCCTCTTGTTGTGTTTAGCTAGCATTTGATCCACATAAACAAATCCTATTGGTCAGATGATGTGACCTGCCCTTTATTGATTGGTATGGTGCTTTTTGCAAATTGTCAACTTTGTGTAAGGAGGGCACGGGCTACATTGCTAGCTTGGTACAAAAGGGGTTGTCTTGCGCAGCATGGTGAGGGGAGAGAGCTAGGGTGGTTCAGCATCCAAGGCAGCAAGTGGATGGAAGTGATCATGAGCTTTTGCAACTTGCTTGCTTTTGAATCTTCATGAAAATATCTTGCTCCAAAGGCCAAACAAATGGGAAACCCTTGGCCCATTCTGATTTTTAGGTCACATGTGATGTTTGTGTAATGGTTAGACAACAATTAGAAGTCACAAATGCCTTTGGTACATGATTTTGCAAGTTTTCCATTTTGTGCATAACTTGAAATTTAGTGATTTTTGCCAACTTTGACACACCATAACTTTTGATCCAAAATGAATTAGGTCATGTTCTTGTACTTTTTGAAAAGGGAAAGATCTAATCTACAACTTTCATGACCAAAGTTTTTCCATTTGAAACATTTTTGGATCAAAAAGTAAGGGTTGAAAAGTTGCCTAAAATGACAAATTCCTTAAAAGTCAAACTTGCCCTAAAAAGTCAACTTTGCAAAAACTTGTAATTCTTGAATTTTGTGAACTTCTAACTTCTTCCATGATCAAATAAAGATCATATACACTCAAAATGATGAAGATCATCCCTTGGTTGGGTCATTGGGGGCCTCAGATGCCCTGATTTTACACTGACTTGTCTGAAAAGTCAACTCTTGATCAGATGACTTCCCCATGGAATTTCTTCATGAAAATTGATATGCATACTCCCTATACCATATAGAGACCAATAGAAAAAAGAATGACCAAAAAAATTGGAGTTATGGCCTCTGAAACCAAAACCCTAATTGTAGGTCATCTGTGCAGTTAAACCTGGCTCTGCTTCCATACCAATCCCAGTTCTTGTGATTCTTTAGCATTCTTAACTTTGAGAGGATATAATATGATATAAGAACACACATGGACCCCTTTTAAGTGATTGATGACCTTTGGGGTGGCTCAAGAAGCTCTTGGATTGCTCAGATCACAAACCCTAGATGCAGATGACTTAGAATCTATGCCGTGAGTCAAAAATGTAAATTGAGATGCTATGATTGTGTTTATGCATATGAAATGATCACAAGCCATGGTGTGAATGGGTGAGGGCAAATTTGGGGTGTTTACAACGATGTGCTTATTTCAGAATCTGTTTATTTTCAAAATAGACGCAAACACAAAAGCAAAAAAGAAAAACGCATTGCCATTTTTTTTATGAAAAATTTAAAACGAAAGAAAAAGAACACAATTTGTCTAAAAATGTCCTTTATTTCATGGTAAAATAAGTGCATAACAAACATGGTGGCCCATACAATGGATCCTTGCACCTTGGGCAGAGTGCAGGATTGACAATGCAACATGATAAGAAAAGGAAACAAACAAATTACTCTGAGTGCCAGGTAACTTGGACGATGTCTTCAGCATACCAGTTCTTCAGCTCCTCTCCGGGTGCACACGGATGAATCCAGTTGTCCCAGTAACCATCACTATCTCCCTCTTCATTTGTCACACAGATATGGTTGCGGTCGAGCATCCCATCGCTTGTAAAAGTAATGGCTTTACCACTTGGAGACCAATTAGATCCACTAGGTTGATAACCCAAACCAAACTTGTCGTCTTTCTTCTCTAATTCCAGCAACTTGCCCCAGCCTTGGGCGCTTCCCGACTGAATCACTTCCTTTGCCTGCTTGTAGGAATGAATGGAGGTACCTTTTTTCTCATTGTTCTTCTCTACTGGAGTCAAAATGCTGACATTAACCGCTTCAAAGGCTTGACACAGAGTCTCGTCGATCTCTCCGTCCATCTCCACATATTTGAAAGTTGATAAGTGGCTCACAAAGATATCTTCCTCTCCGCACACAGTGATCACTTGGCCATCAACCACATACTTGAGCTTTTGATGCAAAGTGGAAGTTACAGCTCCGACATCATGAATCCATGGACGTCCCAACAAACAACTGTACGCGGGCTGAATGTCCATGACGTAGAAGGTGCTTTTGAATACCTGAGACCCTATTTTCACAAGTAACTCAACTTCTCCAAACACTGACCTTCTGGAACCATCAAAAGCTTTAACTATCAAATCACTGGGTCTTAGGACGATACCATCAACATTGAGCTTCATTAATTCTTTCTTCGGAAGTACATTAAGAGAAGAGCCTGTGTCAAGAAGGTATGCGACAAAACAACACCCTTACACTCCATAGTAATATGCAGTGCTTTGTTATGGTTACGGCCCTCTGGCGTAAGGTCTCTATCTGTAAAGCCCAGCCCATGGCTTGCATTCACACTGCCTACTACAGTTTCCAGTTGATTAACAGTTATCTCTTGAGGAACATAGGCCATCTGTAAAACTTTCAGCAAGGCTTCTCTATGTGCTGGAGAACACATCAGCAAAGACATAATTGATATCTTGGACGGCGTCTGGTTCAACTGTTCGACCACCTTATAATCACTCTTTTTAATTATGCGCATAAATTCCTCCACTTCCTTCTCAAAGGTACCCTGTCCCGCAGCAGGAGTTATCATTTCTTCAGTCGATCTTTGCTTTCCTTTAGTCTTTGCCTCAGCCTCAGCCTCAGGATCTCCTCTCAGAACCGGGGGAGCAAATAGACGACCACTTCTCGTAAAACCTCCAACCCCTCCGACGTTCACTACAGTCGGGTCAATGGCTACTGACTTGCTCTCGACCTTCTGTCCTTCCATGTACACATCTGAGCCGTAATGCCATGGGATGGCTTTATCATCTGTATAAGGAACAGGCCCCGGCATAGTGATAGTCACAGGACTGACTTCAGGAGCATAGTAGTCATAGGTTCTCTTCTAGCAGGCATTTTAGCTGGATCATAAAATATGGTTATAGTGGACACGTCACCAACTTCATTATCAACTTTGTCAAACTGCAATGATCCTTCATCAATCAGATTCTGCAACCCCATCTTCAGGTTTTCACAACCATTCACTGAATTCAAACATTTCTCACAATCAGAACTGCATCCTGGAAACACCTGTCCTTTTAACAGCCTCTCTTTCACTACCAACAACGGAGTTTTCACTTCTTCTATACTCAGAATCAAACTTAACTTCTCACCACTATCAACAGCATTTATTCTAGCCCCTCCGTGGTTCGGAATAGGGTTTGAAGTAACATTCGGTGGTGGTGCGAAGTTAATCGCCTCGGAGTCGATCAAATCTTGAACTTTGTGCTGTAGCGCCCTGCACTTCTCAGTTGAGTGCCCGGGTGCCCCTGAATGGAAAGCGCATCTAGCATTGACATCGTACCCCACTAGAAGCTCTCTAGGTAGTAGTGGTGCCAAAGTCCTCAGTTGTATCAAATTCAGGTCCAGCAATCTCGGTAGCAATGTAGTGTATGTCATGGGAATTGCCTCAAGCACCCTATTAGCCGGGCGAGTCTGCCTTGGCTGATAAGGTCTTTGTTGATAGTTGTTACGTTGTGGTTGTTATTGTTGCTGTTGTTGAGGTGGTACCTGCTGCACAGGATTGGCAGGGATAGTGACTGCTGCCACTTGCTCATATGATCTTCTATATCCTCGGCCCCGTCCTCGGCCAAACACAGCATTAGTTTCACCTTCCCTTCTTCTCGGGGGTCCGTTGAAAGCTTTTCTTACTCCATTCGAAATGCTCGCACTTGTATCCTGAATCTTTCCCATCTTTAACAAAGTCTCGACCCTCTCTCCAGCAATTATTATATCATTGAACTTGGTAGCCAAACAAGACACCAATCTTTCGATAAACACTCCTTGCAATGTCCCCATGAACATATTAGCCATCTCATTCTCCAACAATGGTGGTTGCGCTCTGGCAGCAAGCTGACGCCACCTTTGAGCACATTCTTTAAACCCCTCCTTAGTAGTTTGAGACATGTTTTGAAATTGAGTGCGATTTGGAGCCATGTCCAAATTGTACTGGTATTGCCTCATGAAAGCCTCTGCCAGGTCCTTCCAGCTCTTAATATTGACTCTACTTAGCTTCATATACCATTCCAAGGAAGCCCCAACCAGACTGTCCTGGAAATAGTACATCCATAGCTTTTCATCATCAGTGTGGGCAGCAATCCTTCCTACAAAGGACTGAAGATGAGTCTTTGGACA
This sequence comes from Lathyrus aphaca, assembly GCA_963966055.1. Lineage (NCBI taxonomy): Eukaryota > Viridiplantae > Streptophyta > Magnoliopsida > Fabales > Fabaceae > Lathyrus > Lathyrus aphaca. The sequence continues at coordinate 332,264,031 of OZ014521.1, forward strand.
CGCCGTGCCGTTGTACTTCTCAAAAGTTGGGACCTTGAACTTGTAAGGGATTCTAACCCCTGGAACCAAGCCCAAGTCAGTAATGTCGAACCCCAGAGAGTTCTGAGATTGAATAGCCCTGATCTGTTCTGCCATCTCCTCAAATTTTCTGTTCATTTCAGCCCCCTGGCCTTCAGTTTCGTCCAGCAACGTAAACTGTTCGTCTTGACCGTCCATCTGTACATTTTTCAGTCCATCATTGATAATGGTAACCCCTGGCTGTGCTACAGGGATTTCAACCTGACGGGCGCCCACACCGTTACGATTACCTCCATCAGTAGTACCGTTGTTCCTGGCTTGACTATTTTCAACCAACTCACGCAGACGTTCCTGATTCTGACCCATTCCTGCCATAAGGGTCATAAAATTGTCCATCCTCAGTCTCAAGTCAGCTAAATCAGCCTGCATTTGATCCATGACTCTCTCTCTCTGTTGACTCTTGTGGGATATGTGTGTACGACTGGCTGTTCTCGAACTTTCCTGGGAGCTATAGTGCCTGAGACAGAAAAGACATTAGAAACCGAAGCACTACCTGCAAAACAAACAAACACGTCATATGCATGCAATGTAACTGCTCATGTTCCCAAGTTTTAAGCATTTGCATGCCCTAGTTCTGGTATTTGCTCCAGACAGCCACTTTGAGTATTAACATTCAGACTTTCTCTTTGAAGAGTGTTCATATATTAGCAGTATCAAACAAACGAGCCTTGCATATTCAAAAATGATAATTTGCATATTAACACTGTATATCATGGGCAACCCACTGCCGGCCAAAAGTTAGAGCACAAACAAAAATATTCCCCGAAGGGTTACAAGTCATTACATGAATAAAAGACAAAAGATAAAATAAGACTCCTACAACAAGCCTGTAGGTAGTCTGAACAAATAAATAAACTAAACCAGAGACCTAGCTTCTTCTGCAGCCACCTCTGCTCTGTTCTTCTTCACACCTGCTCTCAGCTTGAGCTCTTAAATTTCCTTCCGTGCCTCCTCCAAGGCTATCTGGCTTTGTGCCAACTGCTGAGTCTTTTCCCGCCGTATGTTATGGACTTGCTCCACCTCTTCCTTCTTGAAGGCCAACTGCACCTCAAAAAACTCTTCTTTCTCCTTGAACTTCTTTTGCTCTTCCTCCCTTTGGCCTTGCAACCAAACAATGGACTGGCGAGCTTCCTTGAGAGTCTTCAAAGTCTTTTTGCGTTCCGCTTCTCTTTTTGCTTCCATCAGACCCAACCTTTGAAAGTGAGCTTCCCTTCCAGCAAAGTCCTTCTCTTTAGCTTCCAAAGAGGATTGTATCTTCTGCAGCTTTCCTTCTGCTTCATTTTTGGCCCGGTTGGCAAGATGGTACAGATTAACCATTTCAGCATTCTCCACTCGAACTTCATGCAACCGAGCTTCCAATTTCTTATAATCTTCAAGAGAGACAGTACTTTGGCTTGGCACTTCTTTGGGATAAAGTGGAGCTTCTACTGAGAAGGGCATGAGAACCTCTTCTACATGTTTTTGCAACCATGTAGCAAAAGGAGGATACGTCTTGGGATCCACTCTGCCAAAGTCTTTCTTACCCTTCCTTATCCTGTGAGCCCAAGCCTGAGATGCTTGTAGAACTAACTCCTTATTTCCTTCCACAGGAAAATTCAAATACTCAGCAAACTCTTCCATATTTGGAGGATCTCTCAAAGGATAACCGAATTTCTTCCTGGCTAATGTTGGATGATAACTGATCACACCCTTCCTTCCTAGCAATGGCACTCCAGCAAATCTTCCACAACTGACTAGCAACTCTTTTCCAAGCAGATCTCTGTCATATCCCCAGGCTATGTCCTCAGTAGTTAGCCCCATAAACCTTCTAGACCATCTCCACTCATCCCTCATTTCCTTGAAAGCTCCTGATTTTGGCAATTTTCTAGCAAACCACTCAGCAAACAATGAAGCACAGCTGCCCACTGGTCCACCTCTACCTTTCTCATTCCGGTAATGAACGTTGTAATAGAAATCTCCCAACAGAGTTGGCACAGGATTGCCTTTAGCAAAGATAGAGATCACTTCCAAGCTTACAAAATCTTTCTCTCCCGGGAACAAGCTAGACCCATACACCATCAAAGCCAGCAAAGCACCAAAATCCCCCCATTTACCTTCTTTAGCATATTCCTCAGCCTCTGGTATGAGCACACTCCAAGGGAGTCCTTTGCCTTCACTATCCTTCAGAGCCTTCTTGACTGTAGCAGCTGGTAAACGACAGACTTTGGCTATGTCCTCTTCCTTAAGCACCACCTCAGACCCATAGAAAGGAAAGGTTTCTCTGACTGGAACATTCAAAATGCTGGAAATCTCCTCCAAGGTAGGAGCCAAGATGTAGTCTGGAAACACAAAGCACCGTAGTAGGGGATCATAAAACTGAAGCAAGGTATGTAAACTGTCCTTCTGGTCTACAATGGGTTTGTCCACATACTTCAATATCTGGCCATATCTCTTTTTGAAATTTCCCAAGACATGGTCATTCATCAAACCTGCTAATTTTTGAACACTTCTGACTTCAGGTTGAAGAAAAGTATAGTGAAAATTCTTTTTCCTTGGAATTCTTCTGACTTCTACCATCTGGAGATAAGATTTACCAGAACTGGGAGCTGACTATGAACAATGACCTAAAAAATGGAAACATAAACAGTTAATACAAGAATGATGCAAATGCAAATGCAATGCAGGCATGTGGTCAATCTGGGACTATCTGGATACTGGACACTGAACACAAGGACCCTCTGAATAACTGGCAACCAGGATCCTCTGAGTCACAATCCTCTGATAGAAATTCTCAGAACCATAGTACCAAGAAAACCAGAACACCAGAACCATAGGACCAAAATCATAACAAGGACCACTGATAATGAGGGTATGTAGAGGCCAAGGGTTCCTGCAAACCTGTAAACCCCTCCCAATCTCACTGGTATGCTCCGGGTCAAACATCACGAACTCTCAAAGCCAAATAGCAATAATACTTTCACCATTTCCGAGAAATGGCACATGACCAAATCAGGGAATCGGTTTGGCATTATATACTACGCAGGGAGGCCTCAGCTAAGTCCGGGAAAACAAGGTCATCCTATGTGAGTCCTAGGTGGGCCCTCAGATGCGAATGGGTTTGCCACAAAATGTGGTCTGCCACTGTCATCACTAGAGAGGGATGTTTCCACAAGGTTCTCAATGATCGGTCCCCAGCTGCACATAACTGTCAAGGTTATGAAATGAAACAGGAAGATCCCCAAATCAAAACATTTCCAAGACGGTCGCAAATCTGGGTGTGGAACTCACTACTACCCCCATGACAAGATCTCATGAGGCCAAAGTGGAACCACTCTAAGTCCAAAAGTGCACTCGAGCCGTGGTAATGAGCTCATCTCTCAGAAACAGTATCACCCAAACCCACCAAATAGAAGATCCAATCCAGATAGTCCAGTAATAATATGATGCAGAAAATAAATACTGAAAACTGCAAATAAAGCTATAAATAACTGTAAATAAACAACAGTAAAAATACAACACACAACAGCAAGCAATCGACACCCAAAGAAACAGAAACAAACAAGCGCAAGGAGAGACTCACAGGGGAACCAGAGATTCTGGGTTCGATCCCCAGCAGAGTCGCCAGCTGTCGCTCCCCGAATTTCCATCCTGTTACAAACACGAAAGTGGCGCGGAAAGAATAGAGTCGCCAGCCAGACATTTTTATCCCGAAGGAACGAGAATGGTAATATTGCACAAACCAGAAGAAAAGAAGAGGAAGGACACGGGTCTTGCGAACCAAAGAGACTGAGTTCGGGAGTCGGTTACGACCTGGGAAGGTATTAGCACCCCAGACCGTCTGCCGTACCCGACGGGATCCACGCTTGCAAAGAAATTTGTTTCAAAGGGCGAAGAAATTAAAGCTGCTGCAAAAAAAAGGAACTGAACTGGATAAAAGAAAATAAAAGAGAACTGAAAAAGAAATGAAAAGTAAAAATGTAGGGAAAATAAAGATTGTGCTCGAACGGGCCCTACCCCACTGCCTACGTACCTCATCTGGACAATGAGGAACAGAGTCGCCGTAGTTCCCCTAACTAGGGGTAGAAATGATTGCTTGTGTCTTAAGGCTTGAACTGCCTATGTCAATGCTCAGGTGTTGCAGATTCGGACGACGAGTGCGTAACCGTCTTGCAAAATGACAAGTAGGAGCAAGTTTGCGTACGGAGCGAATGAGATGAGAAAAGAAATCCCGAAGGAAAGACGCTTATTGTTTGTTTGTGTTTTTATGAGGCTTTTTATGAGTGTGTCACAAGGAAGTGAACTCAAGCTCTTTTCCATGGAATGTGGACTGGTCACTACATTCCAAGATAGAATAATAGAACAAACACACTCAAGTAAGGCGAAGATCCCCAAAACTTGAACCCAGAGATTAGGGCTTAAGCACACTAACTCATTAACTTATTAAGTGTTTTTTTATTTACAGTTAAGAAGTGTGTTTTATGATTTTCTTGGTGAAGATGACATCTTGATCAGACTTGTGCATCACAAGACAAGCTTGTACTATCCCAAGATGGGAAGATTACAAGTGTCTCATGGGATAAGGCTATTGCTCAAGGTATCACTTCAATCTTTATTAAGTGTTTTTCTTTAGAGTTTTGAGAAGAGAAGAGAAGAAGAACCAAAAGGATCACAAAGACAAAAGTCTAATGGGGGACTAATGAATCCTAAGTGTTGTCATGCAAAAGAGGTCCTAAGGTTAGTGAGGTTTCAACTATCCTAAGAGAAAAGAAGAAAAGAAAGAAACCAAGAGGAGCAAGAAGAAGAGGAAGCAAGAGCTAGCAAGCAACTTACTCCTCTAAAGGAGATAAGTTGCTCCTAGAGGAAGAAGAAAAAAAAAAGAATTACATGATGGCATAAGGAGCATCAAAACACAAGGAGAAAGCACTTAAAAAGAGAGAAGGATGAAGAATTGAAATGTATATGAATGTCCACACTTCTCTTACCATGAGCCCCTGCAAGTTAGCCAAAATCCAGCACATGCTCATTAATAAAATCATGGCAATGACATGCTCAAAGTTCACCCCAATCAAGATCAAACAATCATGCCAAACAATGCACATACAAGCATTTACGTGTCGAGAATATGGAAGCACGCATCAATCAGCAAGAAAATCACCCAAACAATCATATTCAATGATCATATAATGATCCATGGCATTTAAAACAAGTAAGGGGATCAAACATGCTTAAAATAAGGCAAAAATGGCTTCCAGCTTCAGTGTTAACCGGTTAACCAATCTGTTAACCGGTTAAGCATGCCAAAACCTGCATAAACACAACACAATTCAGGTGCGTTAACCGGTTAACCAATCCGTTAACCGGTTAACGTTGTTAAAACAACAACAATTATGCATAAAATCAGCTTACAAAAATCCTTTCCAAACAATCTTACACCAGACCAACAAGCATTTGAACATGAAGATAATGCATCAATTCACATTAAATGGCATCATCAAGCTTATGAACATTAATACATAGATCCGGTTACCAATCAATCAATCAAGCAACACAAGCAAATATGCAAACATGTGGTGGATTTAAAGCTCAAGCATGCAAATAAACTAAAAACAGAGCTAGATCTGAATTTAACCAACCTACAAAGCTGAGGTATGCTTTGGTATTTGTTGATTGAGCTGAAAACGATAGATCTCGAGCAAAACTTTGAAGATCCGATGTTAAACTTCACACTCCGTGCAAAATAAATGCAAGAACAAGCTCTTGATGCAGAATTTTGGATCCAAAAGCACTTCTAGATCCCAAACCAGATCTGAATCACCACTAAAACCAGCAAAAAGATGTAATGAAGTTACGGATGGAGGTCTAGTTCCAAGATCTACACACCTCAAGGCAAGGTTATGTGATCTTCAAAGAGGAACTTTGAGTGATTTGGAAAATTGGGAGAGAAAAGTGAGAGAATTGTGAGTGAGAGGAGTGAAAATTCAGAAAATGAGAGTGAAAAATGAGGGAGAGGTCCCTTTGGTTTGGAGAGAAATGATTAAATATGGTTTACGTTTGGGGCCCAAAATTTAGGCTTGGGATCCAAAATTATGGTTTGGGTAGTGTGATTAGGATGTAGCAATGGGATTAGGCTTGGACAAGGGCTCTAGATCCTTCTCTTTAATTTCCAATTAATTCAAAATGAATAAAATCAGAAAAATGAAAAATGGAGCAAAAATCACACATGCTGAATTGCTGTTGGAAATTCAAAATTTGTGGCCGTTAACCGGTTAACCAATCCGTTAACCGGTTAACGCCAGTAAATTTTGAATTTCCCTCCTTTTGGTGGAAACCTTCAAGAATAAGCCGATGCCAACCGTTTTGATCTGATTTTGATCCTCCATCCTTTATAATGCTTTGACCCTGATGTCAACCTTGTAACCTGCCTTGTGAGCCTTGAATTTCCCTGATGATTGATCACATGCCTGATGCTGGAATATGCAAGTGCCATGCTTCATTTTTCTATGCAATATGCTAAGGACATGTCATGCTGATAAGGATTATGATATGATGATGATGCTAAACAGGAGAGGGCAAATTTGGGGTGTATACATAAGCATAGGCATACTATCTCACATTGCATATTTGTTTCACTGCATAGTTCAAGTTCATCTGCATCTAGGGTTTGTGATATGAGTAATCCAAGATCCCATCTGAGCCATCCCAAAGGCCTCAAAGCATTCCAGGAGGGTCCATGTGTGTTCTATCATCATATTATGTCCCTCAAAGTTCATGGAAGTCAAGAAATCACAAGAACTGGGAAAGCATGGAAGCAAAGCTAGGGTTTTCACTGCACAGATGACCAAAATTAGGGTTTTAGTTTCAGAGGCCTCAACACCAAATTTTTGGGCCATTCTTGTTTCTAATGTTCTTAAGATGTTATAAGGATCATGTGTACCATGTTTGACGAAGAAATTCATTGTGGAAGTCATATGTTCACTGGGTAATTTCTTGAGTAAGTCAGAGCAAAATCAGGGCATCTGAGGCCCCAACAATGGAACCAAAGGGGTATATTCATCAAATTTAAATTATATGATCTTTATTTGATCATTTAAGTGCTTGGAAGTTCACAAAATTGAAGAAAATTGAGCTAAATCAAAAGTTGCCAAAAATGGAAATGACTTGTAATGGAAACTTTCCATTTTGGGAAAGTTTTTCAACCTCCTCTTTCTCAACCAAAAATGCTTCAAATGAAAAATTCTTGGTCATGAAAGTTGTAGATTAGGTCTTTCCCTTTTCAAAAAGTACAAGAAAATGTTCTAATTCATTATGGAACTCAAGTTATGATCCTTCAAAGTTTGCAAAAATCCTATAATTTTAAAGAATAAACCAAAGAGGATTTTTTGCAAAACCACTTGCCAAGCCATTTCATGACCTCTAATGCATCTCTAAACATCATACCATCATAGTACAACTCATTTTGATCAGAATTGGCCCAAGAATCATACATATTCATGCCTTGAACTTCAAGAAATTTCAAAAGGGCCAAAACTTCTCAAATTTGCAAAATGGTATAGATTTTCCCATACACTTGTGCCAGCATGCCAAATCTGATCCACAAGCTTCCCTTGATCTCTGCTGAGCCAAGCCATCCCAAATCCAGACCTGCCATGTGCCCATAGCTCAAGTACAACCAACCTTGACTTTTTGCATTTCACACCATACCAATCAGCATAGCCCACAACAACTCTTCTGACCTATCACAACTTCACATACATGCCCTAAGGATCACATTTCATAATATCTTGGAGCTTGAATCATCTCACACATTCAGATTGCCAAAATCCCTCTCAAACTTCATTTCTTCGAAACTCCAAAACCAACCATCAAAACATCAAACAAACTTCACCAATCATCTCCATACACCCTCCAGATCATTTCCCAACCATTAAACAAGCCTGAAACCTCAAGAATCCAAAACACGATTTCACCCCCATCTGAACTGAAACTTTCAAAACAACCCAAATAAATTCATCCCAAGCATCAAAGCATCCTCAGGAGGTCCATTGGAGTTGATTGGCACTAAGGAGAGGCCTAGATAGCTCAGACTGAGAAAGCTCAAGCTCAGGTATCATCAAGAACAAATTTTCCAGAACTTGTATTTTTTGTTATAGAAATGTTCTTCATGCTTCACTGATCACACTACACCTTTTACTTTTGAAAATAGTTAAGATTTGAGCTTGTATCGTGCTTCTGAAATTTTTGCAGTTTTAATGTTTTGATTCGAATCTCATGATTGATGGAATATAAATTTTGTTTGATGGTTGATTCTTGTTTGGGGTAGTTAGGGGATCATTTATGGAAAGTTAGAGCTCCTAATTTGGCCTAGGGAAGAAGTTGGGAATGTGGTCTCATCGGAGAAGATGATCGGAGCACTATTCCGGTCATCTGAATGTGATTAGGGCTTAATTAGGGTTTTATTTTCCAGATGCGTTATGGGCCTTTGGATTTGGATTAGATTAGGAACGGATGGCTAGGATCATTTCACTTAGGGTTTAATTCTGATTAATTAATTTAAAATATAATTAAAGCCAGTTTGAATATCCACCCTTGGATCTGGCGTGCAGTCAACTCCCTCCCTTTTTCATTTAAACTTGGACCACTGGATCAACATACTTCCCCTTTTATTCATTTTTATTTCTTTTTTATTCTTTTTTTTTTTGCATATTTATTTTAAAATACTTAAAAAAATCACAAAAAATTGATCTTTTGCATTTCTGATCCAAATAATTTTCTTAACCCAAAAATGATTTTTATTTTATTTTTTGCATAAAAATTTTATTTTTAAAATATTTAAATGTTTATTTTAATTAATTAATTGAATTTAATTAATTAAAATAACATTTAAGTTTATAAAAATCACAAAAAAAATCATGTTGCATCTTAACACATTTAGAAACATTTGCAAACCCCTCATACAAATTTATTTTTGGTTTTGATCATCATTTGACAATTTACTTTGAATTTAGGGTTCATAAAATCACATTTTTAAACCCTAACATTTGAAAAATCTTTTCTGCCTAACTATGAAGGGTTTGAAGTTGGTTCTTTTGGCATTGTTTCACCCAAAAAACCCTAGAAACTTAGGAAATTCATAACTCCTTCTAGGTTTAGCTTCTGACCTCCCCCTTTGGATGGTAACCTAGTATAGGTTTAGGGTTCCTTTGAGTGAATTTTTTATCATATCATTTGCTTATGTCTTTGCCATTTGCATCTCATCCTTTCATGTAACCCTAATTTTGCATCTTCATTTGCATCTTACATTGCATTGCATGAACATGTGAACTTGCCATGCCATTCTAAGCATTTGTATGCCATCTTAGACATATTAAGACATTTCTTGAACATTGCTTGATCATTTATTCATACATTTACTATGCTTTGCATCCATTTCATTTCATAAACATCCATGTGTTTACATGCTTCCTACATGCTTCATTGCCATTCATTCTCTTGTATGATCACACCATTGCATCTTGTATGCCTTTGCATCATGTCATAGCATTATTTGCATCATGTACATGCTTCTGGTTTTGGTTTTTGCCCTTGCATATGCATTGTTTCATTTCATTTCTTTCCTTATGCATCTTGTGCTAAGTTTTCAGGTTAATGGTAAGTTTGTGTGGGAGGTGGATTTGCCTTAACCTCCCACCTCTTCTCATACTTTCATATTGCATCCTTGCTGCATTTTTGTTTGTCTTTGAGTGGGCTTGCCTCACTTGTGCTTCTCTTCCCTCCTTCCTTTAAGTTACTTATCTTTTTAGGAAGTAAGTAACTTATTCTTCCTCTTTTCACTTCCTTCTCTTTTCATCTTGCTTCTCCTTGGTGGTTTCCTTGAAGACTTCTCCTCTTAAGCCTCACAAACCCTAGGACTTCCAAGCATGATAATTCTCTAGGACTTATTAGTTTCCCTTATACTTTTTCCTTTGGGTCTTCTTTGTGTCTCTTTTCTCATCTCATCATTAGAGACTAAACCTTTAAGGTTTTAGGACTTTGGAATTAGGGTTATGCCTGCATCCTTCTCTTAGGATGGGGTGTATAACTTTAATCCTAAGTGTTAAACCCTTAATCTGTTTAAACCTCTTAATCAATCCATCTAATAATCACTAAGTCATTAACTTGTAACTTGGGCCTTACATTAGGGTTCTAATTCTTCCTTTATGGTTAAGAAGGACTAACCCTAGTGTTTAATGGACAAGTCCCCATCAAGTTGTCTTACAAATCATAAAACTCATTTCTTAATCTCACCCCTTAATTAAAATCCACTTAATAAAGGTTTGTTTTGTCATGAATTTAATCCCTAACCATGGATTTAGTTGAGGTATCTTCCTCAGCTTAAGTGTTCTCATCTATTATCCATCTATTAGGATGGTGTAATGAGTTCACTAATCCTTGATTATGGCTTAAACTCATTACTTAACACTAAACAAAAAACCCAAAAACATCTAAATAATCACAAGTAGGTTAATGATCTTAATCCTACATCATCATGGTAATTAAGTTGAGATGCTTATCTCATACTTAAGGAGGCTCATTATCCCTAATCAGGGAGGATATAATGAGTTTGCAAGCCTTTGATTTAGGCTTAAGCTCATTAACTTATGACAAACACCAAAAACAATAACAAAACTGAAAACACAAAAAACAAACAATAATCGTCTCCTTCGGGATTCTTTTCTCATCACATTCATTCACAAACGAGAACTCGCTTCTTCCGTCTAATGCAAGACAGTTAGCACTCGAGCTAGACGAGTCATACACTTGAGCATAGGCAAGCAAGCAGTTCACAGTCAATTTATCTTTCAGTCTCTTTGAGTCGAACTACGGTGTTCTGACTTCCTCATTGCACGCGAGGATACATAGGCATAACTTAACTGTTATCGAACAAAGGTCTCTGTGTCTTCCCCCTCTTTCAGCATTCTCTTTTAACCCTCAGTTCCTGAGCATTCACCTTTTGCACTGATACTTGTACATTCATTTCCAGCTTTTGCACACAGATAGCATATGTACCTACCCCTTTTAAACATAATCTTTTAAGTGTGGATCCCGTCGAGTACGACAGACAATCTGGGTGCTAATACCTTCCTAGGTTATAACCAACCCCCTTTCTCAGTTTCTCTGGCTGGCGACTCTATTCACCTTCATTTCATCTTCTCCTTTCACCGACCGTTCGCGTTTGTACCCTATATGACCCAGTATCATTTCGGGGGAGCGACACGTTTTTCGTCTCGTCTTCTAGGTTGTTAACAGCATCTGGGGTGAGCATCCCCCCACTGATGAACTTGGGCTCTTTAGCAGCCTCTGATTGATCTTGTTGGAATGGTTTGTAACCCAAACCGAAACTATTTTCCTTCTTCTCCACTAGCAGTAGCTTTCCCCAGCCTTAGGCATTTCCATCTTCAACAACCTTCCGGGCTTGCTGATAGGAGACAATTGAAGTACCCATCCTATCTTCCTGGGATGCAGCAAATGCTTCAGTCGTCGCCTCATTGACATTCAGGGCCTCGAACCCTTGGCTTATAGTTTCATGGATTTCACCATCCATCTCAATATACTTGTATGTAGCCAGATGGCTAACAAATATGTCCTCCTCACCACAGATGGTGATAATCTGTCCTTCCCACTCATATTTCAATTTCTGGTGAAGGGTCGACGTTACTACGCCTACGATGTGATTCCATGGTCGACCCAACAAACAACTGTAGGCCGGATGTATGTCCATCACTTAGAAAGTAGTCTTAAAGACATGCAGACCGATTATCACAGGCAGCTCCACCTCTCCAAGAACAGACCTCTTGAAGCCATCAAAAGCCCTGACCACAAGATTGCTTGGTCGGAGAGCTATTCCATCATATTCGAGCTTGACAAGAGCTTTCTTGGGTAAGACATTGAGTGAGGACCCAGTGTCTACAAGAACATGAGATAGTACAACTCCTTTGCACTCCAGGGTTATGTGCAAAGCTTTGTTGTGGTGACGTCCTTCTGTTGTTAAATCAGCATTGGTGAAACCTAGCCCATGGCTAGTATTGACATTAGACACCACTGTTTCAAGCCGATTCACTGTGATCTCTTCTGGCACGTAGGCAGCGTGCAGAACTTTGAGTAGTGCATCCCGATGGGCTTCGGAACACAACAACAGGGATAATATATAGATCTTAGAAGGAGTCTGGTGACTAGGCTCACTGCAGCAGAAGTTGGGACTGTTATTGTCTGTGGGTCATAGAAGATAGTGACAAGACTTCTTATGGATGTTGGAGGTGATGAACTGAAGCTTGTTTGTTGTTGAAACTGTTGTTGAAAGTTGCTGGAATTCGGGACCGTTGTAGGGTCATAATAGATAGTAACTGTCGAGCTATCATCGTTGGTGATTGCTGAAGTTGTAGAAGGAGATGAAATGGAACTGTTGTTTGCTGAAGTGATGGAAGAAATGGTTGTTGAAGTTGTAGATGAATTAGTAGGAACAATTGTTGTTGAAGTTGTAGGAGAATCTGTAACACGGTGGGAGAACTGACTTTAAGTTATGTTGCGGATAGCAAGAGTCGCCACCGACTTTTATTTTATCCAAAAGGAAAGGGTATAAAAGAACAGGAAAGACCTTAAGAGAATATTTTGGGTCCGGGGGGTAGGTTATGTAAAGGGAAGGTGTTAGCACCCTTTACATCCATGGTTATCCATGGGCTCTTAGTTACTTAGCTCACTTTTTAATTGTTTTTGAAAGTGTAGTGTGTGAATAGAAAAATTTTCAGAATAGTTGATAATGATCCATGTATGGATGCGTAAAAACTTGTTTTTGAAAATTGGTTTGAAATTTGTTTAAGTGTTTGAAAAGTTTGAAGTGAGCAAGTACATAAGAGGAACCTACCCTAAAGTTTTAAGTCTTTCTTGTTCTTTATCCTTTCATTGGTAAGACTATCCCTACTATTAAGGAGTAGGTAGTCATTACCTTGGATGTAAGGGACATAAGAGGGACATTCTGTTTTATGAAGGCAACTGTGGGGTGTAATAAGCATATAGGAGGGACTATCATCATTTATTCGAAGGGACTTGATTCGTAAAGGCAACCATGAGGGACTTGATGATTTTTCTTTTTAAAGGGACTTGCTTTATACACCCCACTTGACCTTATGATTTAGGCAACTTGAGGGATAACCTTAGAAATGTGAGACGGCGATTAAAAATCGACTTACGTGTGTGAGTGTTCAATATTAATTATCTTATGATTAAATGATCTAAGTTAATTTTACATAGAATACATGTTTTTGCACTCCCTAATTTACTAACCATAGCAATAATAAAATAATTATAATATTTACAAAATTTACATCCGAGAAGCAATTACATCATAATTATAACAATAATAAATAGCAATAAATATAAATATATAGCAAAATAAATATAGTAAGCAAAAATAAATAAGTAAATAAAATAGGGGTTAGTGATAAATATAATTAAAAAAAATAAGGTTAGTGAAAATAAAATAATAATAATAATTAGAAAAATAAACAAGGTTAGAGAAATAAAAATACAAGATAATAGTAAACAAAAATAATAAATAATAGTATAATTAGTAATAATAATTAAAGTAAATAGAAATAAATAGAAAAAATATTATAATGACATGATTAGAATAATAAGCACAAAGTTTAATTTTAATATATAATAAGAATAAAAAATTTTGAACATAATATAATTATAAGTTTTAATTATTACAAATATTTTAATTATTTCTAAATATATCAACAATTATTAAAAAATATTTACACATTATATGAGGAAAATAAATTTTAAATATCACATTTACAAAATTAATCCTATTTATAAAATTTTAATTTTTATTAATTATCATGTTTACAAATTATTTTAAACATATACAAAAACATAATTATTATAAGTTTAATTGTTTCTAAAAAAGAAATATAATTTGGATTATAAATTTACAAATAAGTTATAATTATTTTTAAATAAACATATACAATAATAATCACAAATTAGAAAATAAACAATTAGGTTTTAATAAGCATTTTTTTAAAAAAATAAATTAGGGTTTTGTTAGAAAAATATTTTTAGGGTTTAATTTATAATACAAAATTATTTACATATATTTATAATTTAATCACAAGATATAAAAATATAATTTATGAAAATTTATATATATTAGAAATTAAAAAAAAAAACATGCTTGATTATCATTTTTTATTATTTAGAAACATATATCCATGAAATTTAATTTAATATTATAATATCTAAACAAATAAAAGAAGGAAAAAAAATTGGGAAAACTTACCTGACTGGGATTTGAACCCAGGTCAGTATGCTTGCCAGCAAGAAGAACTACCATCAGGCCACTTTGCACGCAGGCAATAAAAGAGAGGAAGAAATTGGTTTTATGCATTGCTTTGTAAAATCCAGAAAAAATGATGAAAACAAAAGGTCTGGGGTAGTGTTGAACCCAGGACCTTATGAATGTATACGCGCATGCTTGACCGCCTGGCTGGGAGAGCCCTTTTGGTCATATGGTGATAACGTATCATAATATATTACATCTTCTTTTATCCTGAAAAAATAGAGCAAAAATAATGGTACAAGCCAGATTCGAACTCATGCCATCACCCAACAAACCTACAAGCCTTGCCACTGAGACACACACGCGCGTGTGATAAACAAACTAACAATTAAAGATAAAATATTTTCATTAATTTTTGAATTCTCAAACGCGCGGGAAGAGGTCATCTTCTACCTCCAGAGCTGCAAATTCAGCTACGAAAATAGCTGGGAATTTACCTGCGGATTTTGCTACCTGTTCAAACCTGCGAAACCCAAACACTCATGAAACAGCATCAATTCATGAAATTGGTTAGTGATTTACAATCCTCACAGTTCACACAACAATTCTATGATTCCAGAATTCTTTTATATGCATTCAAACGATAAACCCTAATTGTGAGGTTATGAACCCTAACATGGCCGTTTGCGTTTTAGACACTCATTCTTCAATCCAATTGTCCAGAATCACTCTAAGCATCAAAACAAACACATATTAGTCATCAAAATCAATTTATAATGCATATATTAATAGGTTCGAAAATTTGAGTTTCAAGAGAAAGATGAATTTGGGTAGTGCCATATGAGATGGTATTGATGCGTATGAGTGATGATATAGCTTCCACAATGTCCAAAGAACATCTCTATGTTCTTACTTTACCTCAAAACCTCTTGTATGAGTGAATCCGAATATGGCTTTTTGGATGAATTTTTGAGCAATGTAGCTTACCTTTGGGCTGCTGGAAATCGTGAATGAATGTTAGGTTTGTGTTTAGTATATATATGTGAGTGAATTAGGTTAAGAAAACTCATTGGTTGTGCGGAGATTTGATCCAAAAAAGATTGAAAAAGATCATGGTGTAAAAGTCAAATATTTGTTCATGAAGACTTGCTATTCTTGGATCAATCTCATGATTCCTTTCCTCTTTAATTCTAATCACCAATTAAGACTTTCTAGAAGCATTATCCAAATAAAATCTTTAATTTTCATATTTTATTTTTATTTAAAATGATTTTTAATGATTTAAATCAAATTAAATAGAAATAAAAATAATAAAAATCAGATTTTAAATGGTTTGGGTCGTGCATAGTACTAGTGTATGGATTGGATCACAATTTGGGCAGCCCATTTGGAAAAAAGTGATTTTAAACCTCCATTTTCAACATATACCATCACAAAATTTCCCAACTTTGCAAGGGCACATCTCCCTCAATTTTAAAGGTATGAGGGTGATCTTGGACTTTTTGGAAAGCTTGAAGAGTCCTCTAAACAACCCCATTGGTTTCAGGTCCATATCATTTACCAATCTCAAGTTATGCCCTTTTGAAGTTGTTGACTTTTTGTTGACTTTTGAAATGACCTATAATGTCTTAGGTTATATCTTCCAAATGAAGCATTTTTGGGCTTAACTTGCAACATAAAAGTTGTAGAGAATTCAATTTCCTTCAAAATGAGCTTTGGATGGAGACTTGTTGATGAAGTATGTGAAAGTTATGGCTGGTCAAAGTTCAGTTGACTTTTACTGAGGAAACCCAAATTTAGAAACTCCTGATTATTGATGATCTGGAAACTCCTTGATGAATCATGATCAACCCTTGATAAAATGATGAATTTTACTTCATATACTTGATGTTGGCAAAAAATCATGAAGTTTGACTTTGGTTTGACCACAGTTGACCTCAGTTTGACTTTTTAACTGTACTGACTGATTTTGACTTATCTGATCATCTGACTGAGCAAACTTTTGAGAAAAGTCTTGAAACTTGTCATGGGGGTTCTTATACACATATAAGATGTTATGAAGCTCACTTGAGGTATTGGGAGTCCATTTAGCCTGATTAAAGTCAAAACCCTAGTTTTGGATGCACTGCTTAGGAGGTGCATTGTCTGAGGGAATTGTCAACTCTTCTGACCAATTGTGAGCTTTGTGAACCTTGTGAACCATCATAAAATGTCTTGTGAATCTCATGGGAGGTATTGTGAAGCTTGTGAACCTCATGAAGTGGCTTTGTAGACCTCATGAACCTCAGGAGAGCTTTGTAATCATTGTGAGTCTTGTGAACCTTGTGAACCTTCAAGAAGTAACTTGTGGACTTCATGAACCTCATGAAAGGTATTGAAAGCATTATGGAACTTGTGAACCTTGTGAACCTTCAAGAGGTGACTTGTAGACTTCATGAACCTCATGAAAGGTGTTGAAAGCATTAAGAACTTGTGAACCTTGTGAACCTTCTTAGCACACAAAGTCTTGTATTGTGAGGGCAAATTTTGGGGTGCAACAGCTGCCCCTGTTCAATTTTCTGAAACCTGAGGGGTTAGATTGGTATATTTGCCAGTCGTGACCTGGAAGGTTGAAGGGGATTGAACACAAAAGCCCAAAAATTTGCACTCACCAGTGCATTAGAGTGATATAATTGAGTGGGCTTAAAGATGCCACTGGGGGAAAGCAATCCAAGATATGGAGGTATAATGAAAGCTGTCAGGAGTCTGGAGCAGTCCTGAGGTATTGATGATATGCTTTCAGGAGACTGGAGTAATCCTGATGTAACAGCATGTCTTCAGGGGGGAATGAGAAGTTATCAGGAGGCTGGAGCTGTCCTGAGGTAACAATATAATTTTAAGAGGATAGAGCCATCTTTGATAATATGCTTTCAGGAGACTGGAGTAATCCTGATGTAACAGCATGTCTTCAGGAGGATAGAGCAATCAATAATGATAACCCTAAAGCAGTCTTGAAGTAATAATATGACTTCAGGAGGATAGAGCAATCAATAGCTCTAAAGCAGTCTTGAAGTAATAAGATGATTTCAGGAGGATAGAGCAATCAGTAGCTCTAAAGCAGTCTTGAAATAATAAGATGATTTCAGGAGGATAGAGCAATCAATAATGATAACTCTAAAGTAGTCTTGAAACAATGAGAAGTTGTCAGGAGGATGAAGCAACCCTGAGGTAATAGTATGATATGCTTTCAGGAGACTGGAGTAATCCTGATGTAACAGCATGTCTTCAGGAGGATAGAGCAATCCTGACGATCATTTGTTGGATAATTATCCTGAAAACAAGGTAGCCTTCTGTATGATAGTGTTAGTTTATGTATTATGTATGCATGTATAATATGATGCACTTAAGTAATGTACTATGTATCTATGGATATGTATGTTATGGTATGATGTAAATGATGTATGTATGACATGATACTGCCGGAAGAGTCTGGATATCTTCGTATAACAACTGCTGGCCAGGGAAAATAAATCCCGATTCATTGTTGAAGAATATATTATACATAACCTTCCGTCTGCTGGGGATAACAGGGTATAGATAACCTCCCGTATGCTGGGGATAGTAAGGTATATATAACCTTCGTCTTCGTTTGATGGTAGGGTAAATATAACTTCCCGTCTTCGTTCGTCGTTCCCTTATTGGAAAGTAAATTCCCGAATATCCGTATGAGGATAAAAGAGATGGATATAAATTCCAGGGGAGATGAGACTTTGTGAAGATGGATTTGTCCTACTGAGGGTTTTGTAACTGTTTTGTAAAGAGGAACCGGTGAAGCTTCGTTGAAATCCTTCCCTCGTTCGTCCTTAGTAAATACTATTACTGCATTTCTATGCATTTCTGGTAAACATCAATCATATTAAGCATTCATGCATTTTTGGTAAACATTAATCATATTCAAAAGCATACATACATTCAAACACAATCAATGGACGTTTTGCTTATGTAAATAGGGTAAAAGCAAATCTGGATTCAAAAGATGGAATTTATTTATATCAAAAAGTGACCCATACACGGGTAAGTTTGTACAAGGAGACATAAACCCTAGTAAGAGGATTTTGTCATAAACTTTTTACAAAGCAAAGAGTATCAGCTATGTGGGAAACAATCCTATTGAGTTTCAATTCTACTATTGCCATTATCTTCAAGTATCCCATCTTCTGCTGTTGAGACGAAAACGATTGGATTGAGCTTTATCTGTTCGAGCTTGAGTGAGTAGTACAACTGGTTGCAGTTTCAGGGGTGATCCAAACGAGACATAGTCATACGCTTTAATCCCTAACTTTTGCCTGGATTGCCCTTTCAGGTTTTCAATCCACCGGGATACCCTTTTTTGCCCAAGCCGCCTTTTCAGGTTTTCGACTTGCCGGGTGTACATCTTTTTATATATATCCCTAATTTTTGCCCAAACCCTTTTGGTTTGCCGGGATGCCCTTATTTTTGCCTAGGCCTGTCAACCTAGCGGGTCTCTTTTTATGCGTAGTATTTTTTAACTATGTCTGCGTTTACAGGCTGTGGAAAGTCTTCACCATCCATTGTAGTGAGTATCATGGCACTTCCTGAAAACACTGTCTTGACTACAAATGGTCCTTCATATGTTGGAGTCCACTTGCCCCTAGGATCACCCTGTGGTAATATGATACGCTTGATTACCAAGTCACCAGCCTGATATACCTTTGGCTTAACCTTCTTGTTAAAAGCTTTGATCATTCGTTTCTGGTACATCTGGCCATGACAAACTGCTGCTAGCCTCTTCTCATCAATCAAATTTATTTGGTCAAGTCGAGTCTGAATCCACTCATCTTCATTCAAGCCTGCATCCTTCATAATTCTCAAGGAGGGAATCTGAACTTCAATGGGCAGAACTGCTTCCATACCATAGACTAAGGAGAATGGGGTTGCCCCTGTTGAAGTACGTATTGTAGTACGATAACCATGAAGAGCAAATGGTAACATATCATGCCAATCTTTGTAAGTAACAGTCATCTTCTGTACAATCTTCTTAATGTTCTTATTAGCAGCTTCAACTGCCCCATTCATCTTTGGACGATACGGAGAAGAGTTGTGATGCTTAATCTTAAACTGCATGCAGAGATCAGTAATCATAGTGTTGTTCAGATTAGAACCATTGTCAGTGATAATCCTCTCAGGGACGCCATACCTACATATGAGATTATTCTTAATAAACCGAGCCACAACATTCTTGGTAACAGATGCAAATGAAGCTGCCTCCACCCACTTCGTGAAGTAATCAATAGCAACCAGGATGAAACGATGCCCATTAGAAGCAGTAGGCTTGATCTCACCAATCATATCAATGCCCCACATGGCAAAGGGCCAAGGAGCAGTCAACACATTCAATGGTGATGGAGGTACATGGACTTTATCCGCATAGATTTGACATTTGTGACAAGTTCTGGAGTGTTGATAGCAGTCAGCTTCCATGGTAGACCAATAGTAACCTGCTCTCAATATCTTCTTTGCCATAGTATGACCACTAGAATGAGTGCCAAAGATCCCGTCATGCATATCTTCCATAATCTCAGTTGCTTCCTTCTTATCCACACAACGAAGCAAAGTTGAATCATGATTGTTCTTATACAAAATGCCATTACTCAAGAAGAATTTAGCAGAAAACCTTCTCAGAAACTTCCTATCTTTGACAGATGCCCCTTCAGGGAACTCCTGAGCTTCAAGATATCTTTTCACTTCATAGAACCAAGGTTTCTCCTCTGCCCCTTCAGTGTCAATCTCATTGCAGTATGCAGGCTTTTCAAATCTATCAATAGTAATCTTGGGAGCTTCATCATCCCAGCTGATCTCAAACATAGATGCCATGGTGGCTAATGCATCTGCCAACTGATTCTCTCTTCGTGGAATATGTTCAAAGGTAATCTCTTTGAAATGTGGGATCAAAGATAACACATGCTCTCTGTAAGGAATGAGGTTATCATGCTTGGTATCCCAATCCCCTTTAATCTGACTTACTACAAGGGCTGAATCTCCATACACATCAAGGAACTGAATCTTCATATCAATAGCAGCTTTAATACCCAGGATACATGCCTCATATTCAGCCATGTTATTGGTACAATGGAAACAAAGTCTGGCAGTAATCGGGGTATGACAACCTTCAGGGGAACTAATTACAACACCAACACCATTACCAAGTGCATTAGAGGCACCATCAAAAACCATAGTCCATCGGGATCCTTGTTCAGGTCCGTCATATAATCATAATATCTTCATCAGGGAAATCAAAACTCATTGACTGGTAATCATCCACTGCTTGATGAGCCAAATGATCAGCAACAACACTTCCTTTAATGGCCTTCTGAGTAGTATACTGTATGTCATATTCTGTCAAGATCATTTGCCATCTTGCAATTCTTCCGGAGAGAGCAGGTTTCTCAAATATGTACTTGATTGGATCCATCTTTGAAATCAACAAGGTAGTATGGGTCAACATATACTGTCTTAGTCGGCGAGCAGCCCATGCCAAAGCGCAGCAAGTTTTCTCGAGCAGTGAGTATCTTGTTTCACAGTCGGTAAACTTTTTGCTAAGGTAGTATATTGCCTGCTCTTTTCGACCAGACTCGTCATGTTGCCCCAACACGCACCCCATTGAGTTGTCTAACACTGTTAAGTACATAATCAAGGGTCTTCCATCCACTGGTGGCATCAAAATTGGTGGTTCTAGCAGATATCTCTTGATTTCATCAAAGGCAGTCTGGCACTCGTCATTCCATTCCATCACTTGATCTTTCTTCAACAACTTGAAGATTGGCTCACAGATGGTAGTTAATTGGGAAATAAATCTTGCAATGTAGTTCAATCGTCCCAAGAAACCTCTAACCTCCTTCTCAGTACGGGGAGCTGGCATCTCTCGTATAGCTTTTACTTTTGCAGGATCCACTTCAATACCTTTTCCACTGACAATGAAACCCAGGAGTTTACCGGATCTAACTCCAAAGGTACACTTGTTTGGATTCAATCTCAACTTGTATTTCTTCAACCTCTCAAATAATTTATGTAAATGATCAAGATGTTGCTCTTCATTCTGAGATCTGGCTATCATATCATCCACATATACCTCTATCTCATGATGAATCATATCATGAAACAAAGCCACCATAGCACACTGATATGTTTCCCCTGCATTCTTCAAACCAAATGGCATTACCTTATAGCAAAAGGTGCCCCACTGTGTCACAAACGTTGTCTTCTCCATATCTTCAGGTGCCATCTTGATTTGATTGTAACCAGAGAAACCATCCATAAAAGAGAATACTTTATGCTGAGCAGTGTTGTCTACCAAAATATCAATATGAGGGAGTGGAAAGTCATCTTTAGGGCTAGCCTTGTTCAAATCTCTGTAGTCTACACACATACGTACCTTACCATCTTTCTTAGGAACTGGTACCACATTTGCAACCCACTGAGGATAAGAAGTCACTGCTAAGAACCCTGCATTGAACTGTTTCATTACCTCTGCCTTGATCTTTTCTGACATTTCAGGACGCATACGACGAACCTTCTGCTTCTTTGGACGACAATCTTCTTTCACTGGCAAACGGTGAACCACAATGTCTGTATCCAACCCTGGCATATCTTCATAAGACCAAGCAAAGATTTCCACATAGTCACGTAACATCTGAATCAACCTGCTCTTGACACCGTCCTCTAAATCAGCCCCTATCTTGACCTCTTTTCTGTTTTCTTCAGTTCCCAAATTCACAACTTCGACTGGCTCTTCATGTGGCTGTATAGCTTTCTCTTCTTGTTGTAACAACCTAGCAAGCTCTACAGGTATTTCACAATCGTCCTCATTTCCGTCTTCAGTTTGATAGATCGGATTCTCGAAATTATAATTGGCAATAGTAGAACTGTTATCAACAGGATCCAGAGTGGATGAGGATCTGCATTTTAGTGATGTGGGTGTGTGTAAGAACACATAGCTGATAAAACGAAAATAAAAGAAAAGAAAGACAAGGAACACAATATTTACGAAAACGAAACGTCCACTGATTTTATTGAATGAAGTATGCAAATGAAATGACAGCCCGTAACAAGCACACCATTGTGCCCCGGGTAAGGCACATGGCTTGAAAGTTCAATTGTTTAGAAATTACAAACTTAAAACATAACACAGTAATAGTATTTACTCCTGACTATAGGAGATAGGGATAACATCTTCAGCTTTCCAATTATTGAGTCCAGCACCCACGGTAGGAAAAATCCATGCATCCAAGTTGTAGTCTTCATCTTGATCTCCCACAGCATTAATCTGGTCCTTCACAACCCCTTGATTAGTGATACGGGCAGCATGAGCACGACGAACAGCCTTCTGGGACTCTGCAGTGAAACCCAAACCAAACTTGTCAGACTTGTATGGAATATCAGGAAGCTGACCCCAAATAGTACAACCACCTTCATCCACCACAGCTCTAGCATCATTGAGGGAGGCCATTGCCATGGTTGGAGGCTTTCTGGTGATCACAGGAACTTTCTTCACAACCGGAGGAGCTACATAGTCATTAACAACCCAAGGAACCACTTCAAACGTCTGACACGGAGTCTCAATGTATTCACCTTCCATTTCCAAATACTTGAAAGTATTTACATGGCTGACAAAGTATTCTTCTTCTCCATAGACAGTAACAACCTTTCCATTCACCGGATATCTCAACTTTTGGTGCAATGTAGAGGTCACAGCACCTGCCCCATGGATCCAGGGACGACCAAGCAGACAAGAGTATGAAGGACGAATATCCATCACATAAAATGTAGCAGTAAACACCTGGGAACCAACTTGGATTGGAAGATCAATTTCCCAATGCACTACTCTTCTAGAACCATCAAAAGCCTTTACCACAATGTTACTGGGCTTCAACACAGCATCTTCAGGACTCAGCTTATTCAGGACTTCCTTAGGCAACACATTCAAAGAAGAGCCATTGTCTATTAGCACATGAGACAGGGTAGTGCCCCTGCATTCAATTGAAATATGCAAGGCCCTGTTATGATCCCTCTTGGCAGGGGTCAAGTCAGCATCAGAAAATCCTAACCCATTGTCATAGGTCAGGTGGGCAACACAGTTCTCAAATTGGTCAACAGAAATTGCGCTGGGTACATGAGCTGTCTTCAGAAACTTGATCAAGGACTTGGCATGAGCCTCAGAACATAACAACAATGACAGCATAGAAATCTTTGAGGGAGTATGCCCCAACTGATCAACAATGTCATAATCACTCTTGCGAATGATTTTCAATACTTCCTCCATCTGCTTAGAGAGGTCATCAGCAGTTGGCACATCAGTAGATACAGGCTCAATAACAGGACCCTTGCCCCGAGCATCAGTGGTTGAGGTAGCAGCAGGAGTAACTGTATTCTTGGAAGTATCTAGAGGAGAGAAGACTCTTCCACTACGAGTGATCTTGCTAGATCCAGCAATATTGTCAACATCAACAGGCACATCAGCTACAGGCTCTTGCTTAACACCATGGATGTAAACATCAGATCCATAATGCCAAGGCACAGCTTTGTCAGACGTATACGGGATAGGACCAGGAGTAGTTATGACCACAGGAGTTACTCTGGCTTCAGCAACAACTTTTACAGGACCTTCAGCAGTAATCTTGATTGGACCCTGATGAGTGATTTTAATGGGACCCTTTGAAGTGATTCTTATTGGTACTTTGTCAACCATATCAACCTCTTCAGTCTTCCTACCTTGAGTCAGATGATCCACCATACTTTCTACAGACGACGGAGTCCTCTCAAACACTATAGTATACTTATCCATGAGACGCTGAATTCCATCTCTCAATATGAAGCAACTATCTGGTTTATAGGTGCAATACAAACAATCTTCACGACAACCTGGAAAGATCCCAGCTTGTACTAACCTCTTTTTGATAACAGACAATGGTGTGGTCAACTCCATAACTGAATAGACATGTAGATCTTCCTCAATGGCGTTGACAGTCTTCTCGTGATTTGGCATTGGAGCAGTAATCACATTGGGAGTACCCGGAGGATCAAACTCAATTTCTCCAGCATCAATCATATCCTGAATTTTATTCTTCAAGACCCAGCAATTATTAGTATCATGTCCCTGACAGTTTGAATGGTATGCACACCGTGCATTGGGATTGTATCTGGGAGAGGTAACATTGGGATTCTGAGGAGCCTCTTTCAAAGTAATAAGTTCAGCCTTCAACAAATGTTGCAATGCCTGAGCCATTGACATGTTGATCTTCGTGAACTGTCTTCTAGCCCTCTGTTGGTTGCCCTGTGGCTGCTCTGTTGTTGCAGGAGTTGGATTTGAAATATGAACCGCACTGACAGACTGATGCCTTCTGTTACGATCAGGCTGACCATAAACAGCATTAGATTCTTTCTTCCCAGTGGGAGGCTTCTTCGCAGCACCTGATGAAGAAGTGCCCACATGGATCTTACCATTCTTTATACCATTCTCTACTTGCTCTCCTGTCATGATCAACTCAGTGAAGCCAGACGATGAGCTTCCAATGAGATGACTGTAGAACGAACCATTCAGCGTGCACATGAACATATCAACCAATTCCCTATCAGTCAAAGGGGGTTGAACTCTTCCAGCTAAATCTCTCCACTTCTGAGCATACTCTTTGAAACTTTCTTTGGCACCCATAGACATGCTCTGAAGCTGCATGCGAGTGGGGGCTAAGTCAGCATTGTATTGGTACTGCTTATAGAAAGCTTCAGCAAGATCATTCCATTCTCTGATGTTGACACTCTCTAACTGATAATACCACTCCAACTGAGCTCCAGATAAGCTTTCTTGAAAGAAATGGATCCACAACTTCTTATCAGCAGTGTGGGGTTGAATCCTTCTGACATATGACCTCAGATGCAGCTTGGGACAAGAGACCCCATCATAGACAACAAATGTAGGAACCTTGAACCCAATGGGTATGACTACCCCAGATATCAGACTCAAATCCTCAAAATCCATCCCAGATGACTTCTGCAACTCCATGGCATCCATCCTATCCACCAGCATCTTGAATTTGTCTTCATTAGGCTCATGGTAGTAATTAGCCTCAGAATCAGAGTCCCCCATTGAATGGTGGAGACTGCCTACCTCTTGCTCAGATTCTTCAGATTCATAGTCTTCAGCTGGTTCTTTGGTCTTGGCAAGACCTTTGAACCTTCTTCCCATGTTAATCAACCCAGCAGACCTTCTAGTCTTCTTAGTCTTCTTGGCCAGCAGTGCCTTCAATTCATCTTGCCCCTTGGATAGGTTCAGGATCAGCTCTTGGAACTGTGCATTTTGTTCCTGAAGATCCTTAACTGATTGTTCAAGAGCCATTGCTGAAATAAACAGCGAGAATATGAGAAACCTGTGCACAATTATAAACCTGTGATGCAATGAAATGATATGGGAATGCATATGCAATGTTTTCAAGGACCGTAGGATTTAAATTTGCTTAGACAAACACGAAAGTAAACTTTTATTAGTAATAACTTGTTTTGCCTTTTAGGCTTACAAAAAATGAAAATGAAATAAGTACAAAAGATGGGGTTTTAAGTCTCCCATGGACGTTTCCTCTTTGTGTTGAGGTATGAGTTGAGGTTTCGTTCCTCGTGAAGTTGCTTTGTTAGCTCTAGGATTCTTGTTTGGCTTGCTTTGTAATGAGCCTCGAAAGTATCCCTTTGCTCCTTCAGTTGGATCCATGATCTATGCAAGTCTTCCACATCAGTAGGCATGTCTGGGTGAAGGATGGTATAAGCTGTGTCTCCTTCAGCAACAGGTTCCATGGTAACTGGTAGGACGGCAGGATATGGCATCATGAGTGTCTGAGCACGAGATCATACCCATCTGAGATAAGCCTCCATAGGAATAGTGTACTTAGGCTCCAGTGTCTTGCTGTCGATCCTGTTTACTTTCCCCCAAGCTCGTATGAATCTCTGACGGTAACCCTGAAGATCGTTGTCGTAATCAAACACAATGCCCTGAATCAACATGTCATGTGGGCCATCACTCCGGGCGTAACCAAACTGTCGTAAAGCTAGAGATGGGTTGTAGGTGATGCCTCCTCTTATGCCTAGAAGTGGCACATTAGGAAACTCCCCACAACGGTCAATGATGGTGACATTCTCCATAGATCTGGAGCACCAATGGATGTCTGAGTGAGAAAGTGACATGATCCTCTTGGACCATCTGAACCCTTGCTCATTCTTCATTACTGAGCGAGGAAGGTGAGAAATAAACCACCTAGAAAGTAAAGGTATGCAGCACATCAAAGTTCCTCTTGCCCTTGTAGTACGGGTGTGAAGAGAATGTAAAATGTCTCCAAGCAATGTAGGCACTGGATTGTGACTCAGGAAGATGTTGATGGCATGAACGTCTATGAACTGATCTGGATTGGGGAACAATACTAAGCCATATATCAGCAAGGCTAAGACCTCCTCAAAAGCATCATAGCTCATGGCCTTCAAGAACATTTGAGCCTTATCCATTAGCATCTTGGCAAGAATACCCTTGACTCCACTTCTCGTCTCTAAAACAATATCAGACTTCTTCAGATGTAGAGCTGCAGCAATAACCTCTGGTTTAAGCTCTTTCTCCAAGCCTGTGAAGGGTCTTTGATCAAGAACAGGTATGCCCAGAAGTTTAGAGAACTCCTCCATGGTTGGAACTAGCTGATAGTTGGGGAATGTGAAGCAGTGGTGCTTAGGGTCAAAGAACTGAAACAGGACACTCATCATGTCTTCATTGAACCCTGAAGTGACTAGATCCAATAGGTGACCATGTCTCTTGATGAACTGGGAATGATCAGACACTTGAGAAACCAACTCTTTAAGCTTGGGAGGTATCCCTACAAAGTTGATCCTGATGGTGTTTCTACGAGCAGAAGCCATGACCTGCAACAAAGAACAAAGATAAATCCTTTGGTCCTTGAAATGGTTAGTGAAAATGCTATGCTTATGATGCATGATGATGTCATGATGTTATGCTCAATCACAAACATGTGGCACACACAAACAAGTCACACCATAGCCCTAGGTTTAAAGGCTTGCATGAGGTTCAAAGGTAAGTACCCTCCCCTGAAGTTGGTTGGTTCATCCTGTCCTACAAAAGTAACCAGGTTCTAAGGGATCTCAATATCATTGATCCTTCACAAAGGTGGTTGTTCAGTAGGCAACTTACTTGCCAACCAAAACCCTCCAAGTTTAAGATCTCAATGAGCGTAGTATCGAGTGTCAACCAACTTCAGTCTGCACCAAAGCCGGTTACCTCACTACCTTCTAAAGGCCAAGATGAGTTAACTAGGGTTCTAAAAGTTAGTTAGTGCATTGACAACATATGGCAGCCTCATATTATCCTCAACTTGACTTAAGGAACATAAGCACCAACCAAGAAGTCGCACTAACTATGGCCACCAGATCAACCGTATCGATATACGTCGTACAGTTTCCTTGGTCTATTGCCATTTACCTAAGGTACACTAGATCCGGGTTAGGACCTTTCACACATAAGAGCACCCCAACAAGATAATATAAAGCAAACAAGGCAAACAATTTAAAGTGATCTTAATTCCTAAGGGTACCCTTCTTAAATTAATATCCCCAGCAGAGTCGCCAGTTCTGTAACACGGTTGGAGAACTGACTTTAGTTATGTTGCGGATAGCAAGAGTCGCCACCGACTTTTATTTTATCCAAAAGGAAAGGGTATAAAAGAACAGGAAAGACCTTAAGAGAATATTTTGGGTCCGGGGGGTAGGTTATGTAAAGGGAAGGTGTTAGCACCCTTTACATCCATGGTTGTCCATGGGCTCTTAGTTACTTAGCTCACTTTTGAATTGTTTTTGAAAGTGTAGTGTGTGAATAGAAAAATTTTCAGAATAGTTGATAATGATCCATGTATGGATGCGTAAAAACTTGTTTTTGAAAATTGGTTTGAAATTTGTTTAAGTGTTTGAAAAGTTTGAAGTGAGCAAGTACATAAGAGGAACCTACCCTAAAGTTTTAAGTCTTTCTTGTTCTTTATCCTTTCATTGGTAAGACTATCCCTACTATTAAGGAGTAGGTAGTCATTACCTTGGATGTAAGGGACATAAGAGGGACATTCTGTTTTATGAAGGCAACTGTGGGGTGTAATAAGCATATAGGAGGGACTATCATCATTTATTCGAAGGGACTTGATTCGTAAAGGCAACCATGAGGGACTTGATGATTTTTCTTTTTAAAGGGACTTGCTTTATACACCCCACTTGACCTTATGATTTAGGCAACTTGAGGGATAACCTTAGAAAGTGAGACGGCGATTAAAAATCGACTTACGTGTGTGAGTGTTCAATATTAATTATCTTATGATTAAATGATCTAAGTTAATTTTACATAGAATACATGTTTTTGCACTCCCTAATTTACTAACCATAGCAATAATAAAATAATTATAATATTTACAAAATTTACATCCGAGAAGCAATTACATCATAATTATAACAATAATAAATAGCAATAAATATAAATATATAGCAAAATAAATATAATAAGCAAAAATAAATAAGTAAATAAAATAGAGGTTAGTGATAAATAACAATAAAATAGGGTTAGTAAAAAAAAAAAAATTAGTGAAATAAGAATAATTAGAAATAAACAAGGTTAGAGAAATAATAATAAAAATATGAGATAATAGTAATCAAAAAATAATAAATAATAGTATAATTAATAACAATAATTAAAGTAAATAGAAATAAATAGAAAAAATATTATAATGACATGATTAGAATAATAAGCACAAAGTTTAATTTTAATATATAATAAGAATAAAAAAAATTTTGAACATAATATAATTATAAGTTTTAATTATTACAAAGATTTTAATTATTTCTAAATATATCAACAATTATTAAAAAATATTTACACATTATATGAGGAAAATAAATTTTAAATATCACATTTACAAAATTAATCCTATTTATAAAATTTTAATTTTTATTAATTATCATGTTTACAAATTATTTTAAACATATACAAAAATATAATTATTATAAGTTAAATTGTTTCTAAAAAGAAAAATAATTTGGATTATAAATTTACAAATAAGTTATAATTATTTTTAAATAAACATATACAATAATAATCACAAATTAGAAAATAAACAATTAGGTTTTAATAAGCATTTTTTTAAAAAAATAAATTAGGGTTTTGTTAGAAAAATATTTTTAGGGTTTAATTTATAATACAAAATTATTTACATATATTTATAATTTAATCACAAGATATAAAAATATAATTTATGAAAATTTATATATATTAGAAATTAAAAAAAAACAAACATGCTTGATTATCATTTTTTATTATTTAGAAACATATATCCATGAAATTTAATTTAATATTATAATATCTAAACAAATAAAAGAAGGAAAAAAAATTGGGAAAACTTACCTGACTGGGATTTGAACCCAGGTCAGTATGCTTGCCAGCAAGAAGAACTACCATCAGGCCACTTTGCACGCAGGCAATAAAAGAGAGGAAGAAATTGGTTTTATGCATTGCTTTGTAAAATCCAGAAAAAATGATGAAAACAAAAGGTCTGGGGTAGTGTTGAACCCAGGACCTTATGAATGTATACGCGCATGCTTGACCGCCTGGCTGGGAGAGCCCTTCTGGTCATATGGTGATAACGTATCATAATATATTACATCTTCTTTTATCCTGAAAAAATAGAGCAAAAATAATGGTACAAGCCAGATTCGAACTCATGCCATCACCCAACAAACCTACAAGCCTTGCCACTGAGACACACACGCGCGTGTGATAAACAAACTAACAATTAAAGATAAAATATTTTCATTAATTTTTGAATTCTCAAACGCGCGGGAAGAGGTCATCTTCTACCTCCAGAGCTGCAAATTCAGCTACGAAAATAGCTGGGAATTTACCTGCGGATTTTGCTACCTGTTCAAACCTGCGAAACCCAAACACTCATGAAACAGCATCAATTCATGAAATTGGTTAGTGATTTACAATCCTCACAGTTCACACAACAATTCTATGATTCCAGAATTCTTTTATATGCATTCAAACGATAAACCCTAATTGTGAGGTTATGAACCCTAACATGGCCGTTTGCGTTTTAGACACTCATTCCTCAATCCAATTGTCCAGAATCACTCTAAGCATCAAAACAAACACATATTAGTCATCAAAATCAATTTATAATGCATATATTAATAGGTTCGAAAATTTGAGTTTCAAGAGAAAGATGAATTTGGGTAGTGCCATATGAGATGGTATTGATGCGTATGAGTGATGATATAGCTTCCACAATGTCCAAAGAACATCTCTATGTTCTTACTTTACCTCAAAACCTCTTGTATGAGTGAATCCGAATATGGCTTTTTGGATGAATTTTTGAGCAATGTAGCTTACCTTTGGGCTGCTGGAAATCGTCCTTGGGCAATGGCAATGAGTTCAGTATATATAAGAGACTCAATCTAGGTCAAAATATTGATTGGTCATGTGAATGAATTGATTTAAAAAGATTGAAATTGATCCTAGTTTAAAACTCAAATATTTGATCATGAAGGCTTACTATCTTTGGATAAATCACATGATTTCTTTCTCTTTCACCTTCAATCATCAATTAAGACTTTCTAGAAGCATTATCTTCCTCCAAAAATAGATTTTCATATTTTATATTTATTTAAAATGACTTTTATGAATTAAATCAAAAATAAATAAAAATAAAATAATAAAAATTCTGAATTTTGGTCATTTGGGTCGTGCATGATGATATGATGTGGATTGGATCTCAATTTGGCAAGCCCATTTGGAAGGAATTGGTTCTAGACCCCCATTTTCAATATAAACTATCACAAAATTTCCCAACTTTGCAAGAGCATATCTCCCTCAATTTTAAAGGTATGAGGGTGTTCTTGGACTTTTTGGAAATCTTGAAGAGTCCTCTAAACAACCCCATTGGTTTCAGGTCCATATCATTTACCAATCTCAAGTTATGCCCTTTTGAAGTTGTTGACTTTTTGTTGACTTTTGAAATGACCTATAATGTCTTAGTTCCTATCTTCCAAATGAAGCATTTTTGGGCTTAACTTGCAACATCAAAGTTGTAGAGAATTCAATTTAATTCAAAATGAGCTTTGGATGGAGACTTGGTGATGAAGTATGTGAAAGTTATGGCTGGTCAAAGTTCAGTTGACTTTTACTGAGGAAACCCTAATTTAGAAACTCCTGATTATTGATGATCTGGAATCTCCTTGATGAATCATGATCAACCCTTGATCAAATGATGAATTTTACTTCATATACTTGATGTTGGCAAAAAATCATGAAGTTTGACTTTGGTTTGACCACAGTTGACCTCAGTTTGACTTTTTAACTACTTTGACTGATTTTGACTTATCTGATCATCTGACTGAGCAAACTTTTGAGAAAAGTCTTGAAACTTGTCATGGGGGTTCTTATACACATATAAGATGTTATGAAGCTCACTTGAGGTATTGGAAGTCCATTTAGCCTGATTAAAGTCAAAACCCTAGTTTTGGATGCACTGCTTAGGAGGTGCATTGTCTGAGGGAATTGTCAACTCTTCTGACCAATTGTGAGCTTTGTGAACCTTGTGAACCATCATAAAATGTCTTGTGAATCTCATGGGAGGTATTGTGAAGCTTGTGAACCTTGTGAACCTCATGAAGTGGCTTTGTAGACCTCATGAACCTCAGGAGAGCTTTGTAATCATTGTGAGTCTTGTGAACCTTGTGAACCTTCAAGAAGTAACTTGTGGACTTCATGAACCTCATGAAAGGTATTGAAAGCATTATGGAACTTGTGAACCTTGTGAACCTTCTTAGCACACAAAGTCTTGTATTGTGAGGGCAAATTTTGGGGTGCAACAGAATCACTTGTACAAAGAGTTGTTGGTGTTGTAGAAGCTGTTGTGGTTACTTGCAGAATGCCTCCTTTAATCAAGCCATTTATGCCATTCCTCAAGCTTGCATACCCATTCACCGAAATCTTACAAGATTCACAACAGGCCTCACAACCTGGAAACACTCGGCATTTCAAAAGCTGAGCTTTAACCTCTGGCAGAGGTGTCTGAATACTTGCAATATCTTCAATCAAACTCATGGGTGAGCCTTCCTCTATAGCATTAATCCTTGGCCCACTGTGACTTGGCATAGGATTTTTCATGACATTGGGAGGTGGTGCAAAGTTCAGGGCCTTTGAATCTACCAGATCCTGGACCTTCATATGCAGAGCTCTGCATTTTTCCGTGGAGTGACTAGGTGCATTAGAATGAAAAGCACACCTAGCATTGACATCATAATTTCTTGGAAGGTTCTGAGGATCAGGTGGAGCCAATGTCCTCAACTCAACCAGATTGAGCTTTAGGAGTTGTGGCAGCAATGTAGCATATGGCATTGGAATAGGGTCAATCACCCTGTTGATCTGAGATGGACGCTGTTGAAAAGGGCGTTGTTATTGATTATTTTTATTGTTGTAAGATCTCTGTTGAGAAAACTATGGCTATTGAGGAAAGTGTTGTGGTTGTTGAGTATACTGAGGAGGTGGAGTAGGAATAGTGACGGCAGCAACTGATCTGGGCAGATATTGGGGTCTTCCTCTTCCCACATGTACATAATTTGTTTCACCAGATATACGGGGCCCAGAAAATGGCTTCCTTGCACTGCTTGAACTGGCACAGTTGTCGGAGATCTTTCCCATCTTCTGTAAGCTTTCAATTCTCTCCCCAGCTATCACCACATCTACAAAGTTGGTGGAAGAAAATGCAGCCAATCTGTCAATATAGGTACCCTGGAGAGTATTCATGAACATGTCTTCCATCTCCCTTTCTAACATCGGGGGTTGAACAGCAGCAACTAGTTGCCTCCACCTTTGGGCATACTCTCTAAAGCTTTCACGGGAAGATTGTGACATTCCCATCAGAAGGGTTCTGTTTGGAGCCATGTCCAGATTATACTGATATTGATGAATGAAAGCTTCAGCCAAGTCTTTCCAATTTCTAACTGTGGCCCTGGTCAAGTGGGAGTACCATTCTCGGGATGCCCCTGTCAAGCTATCCTCGAAGTAAAACATCCACAGTTTCTCGTCCATGGTATAAGCTTTCAATCTCCCCAGGAAAGACTGAAGGTGGGTGCGTGGGCAGGATGTGCCATTGTATCTTTCAAAACACGGGGGTTTGAACTTGTGAGGAATTCTCACCCCTTCCACCAATCCCATGTCCATGACATCAAAACCTAGAGAGTTTTGGGATTCAAGAGACCTTAGCTTCTCTGTAATTTCATCCAACCGATGGTTATAGACTTCGTCTCCATCCCCAACCACAGTAAACTGCTCTTCTTGAGGGTCCTCCTATAAGGCCCTTCCTCCAGTAGTGTTACCTTGGGTGTTCCTTATGGCATTGATGTCTGGGTTCAGATGAGGTCCAAACTCTGGTGGATCAGTGCAAGGCTGCACGTGATCGTTATTACTGGTACCCCCTATACCTAGATGGTGTTCCTCGGGTGTTTGTCGCTCAACCAACTCCCTCAGCCTTTCCTGGCTCTGAGCTAAACCAGTCATCACTGTCATAAATTGATTCATTTGGGCCCTCATCTCTGTCCTTTCATTGGCCATCTGGGCCCTCACTTCAATTAATTCTTGTTGAACCTAATCCATCTGTAGTCCCGAACGGTTGTTTCTTGTCAGGTACCAGTGTATTCTGTTGACAGTGGACACTCTTCTGCGAGCAATGTTTCTTGAAACCACAACAAAGTGAGAAACAACAATAAAACAAAAACCTACAAAACAAAGAAAATGTTAGTATGCAATTGTAAACACCCCAAATTTTCCCTCACTAAGTTCACACCATGTCTTGTGATCTTTTCATTTGCATAGGTTCAATCATATCATATCATGTTGTATTTTTGCTTCACTGCATTGGTTCAAAGTCATCTGCACCTAGGGTTTGTGATCTGAGAAATCCATGAGCTATCTGAGCCACTCCAAAAGTCTTCAATCATCTCAAGAGGGTCCATGTATGTTCAATCATCATATTATATCCTCCCAAGATCAAGAAAGTCAGAAAATCACAAGAACTGGCAAGGCATGGAAGCAGAGCCATGGTTTAATTGCACAGATGACCTAAAATTAGGGTTTTGGTTTCAGAGGCCATAAATCCAAATTGTTTGGTCATTCTTGTTTCTATTGGTCTCTATATGCTATAAGGATCATGCATACCAAGTTTGATGGAAAAATTCATTATGGAAGTCATCTGATCACTGGGTAACTTCTTGAGCAAGTCAGAGCAAAATCAGGGCATCTGAGGCCCCCAAACATGGAACCAAAATGGATTTTTCATCAAAATGAAGTTATATGGTCTTTATTTGATAATTTAATTGAGTTGAAGTTCACAAATTTGAAGAAAAGTGGGCTAAACCAAAAGTTGCCAAAAATGGAAATGACTTGTAATGTAAACTTTCCATTTTGGGAAAGTTTTTCAACCTCCTCTTTCTCAACAAAAAATGCTTCAAATTAAAAATTCTTGGTCATGAAAATTGTAGATTGGATCATTCCCTTTTCAAAAAGTACAAGAACAAGATCTAATTCATTTTGGAACTCAAGTTATGGCTTTTCAAAGTTGGCAAAAATCACATAATTTCAAGTTTTATACCAAAGAGGGATTTTTGCAAAACCTCATGCCAAGCAAATTTGTGACTTCAAATTGACTTCTAATCATCATACAAACTTTGTGCAACGCCTAAAAGTCAGAATTGGCCCAAGAATCATCCCATTCCATGACTTGTGCATGAAGAAATCAAGAAAGGGCCAAACTTTGCCAAAATTGCAAAACCCCCCATAAACTTCAATCCACTTGCTGATTTGCCTCAATTTCATTTCCATGGTTTCCCATGAATCAAGCTGCGCAGGACATACCTTTGTCCTTGGCCTGAACTTGCCCATACCCCAAAGGACACCTAACCTTGACTTTGTGCATTTTCACCCATACCAATCACACTATGCCACAACCACTTTCTGAACCAATCCCATTTGTTTATACAAGGCAAAGCAAGTCATTTCATACAACAAGCAAGCCTGAATCCTCCCACAAGTCAGCATTCATAAAAACTCCCTCTTATGCATTTTTCTTCGAAACTCATCACACAAGCTACAAACATCCAAACAAACTTCATAGAACAACTCACCATCAACCACTGATCATTTCCCACCCTTCATTATGCCCTAAAAGCCACCATATCAAAAACACGATTTCCCTCACCCTTTCAACTGAACTGTATCAAACTCACAAACTAGCCACAAAACACTCCAACCAAGCATCAAAGCTTCTTCAGGGAGTTAATTGGAGGCATTTGGAATCAAGGAAGCAGCCTGAAAGCTCCAGGGTTGAAAGCTCCATCTCAGGTAGCTCTCTCAAACTTTTTTTTCCAGAAACCTTCTTTTAAGTTATATAAATGATCTGCTTGCTCCACTGATCATTCTGCACTTTTTATTTTTGAAAATGATTGACTACTGAGCCTGTATCGTATCTCTGAAAGTTTGGCCATTTTTGAGTTTTGATTCGTATCTTGTTCTTGAGGCAACATAAATTGGTTTTGGGAGTAGATTCGTGTTTAGAAAGGTTTGGGGGTTTGATCTGGAGCTTTACATCTCTTAAAATGACCTAGAGAGGATTTTGTTCTTGGGGGTTGGTCGGAGAAGACGACCGGAACCACTGTTCCGGCCGTCTGAGGTTAGTTTGCCCTAATTAGGGTTAGCTGAGTAATTAGTGTGTTTTTGAATCTGGGCCCTAGGATTAAGTTTCCCGCGTGTGAACCAATGGCTTAGATCATCCCATTAATTTATAATTTCCATTTAACTTAATTAATTAGGTTTAATTAGTTAATTATCCTGATTTGAATATGGTCCCTTGGATTTGGCGCGTGGTCAACAGGCCTTTCCCCAATTTCAATCTGATCCGTCCATTGCACATACTTCTCATTTAAATTAATTTTATTTCACATTTTTCTCATTTATTTTGTACATTTTATTAAAAATAGTAAAAATAGTCTAAAAATTCTGAATTTTTTTATCCAAGCTCTAATTAATTTTCAGAACCCAAAAATATTTTTATTTTTATTTTTTGCATTAAAAAATATTTAAATCATTTAAATGATTATTTTTAATTAGTTAATGAAAATCAATTAATTAAAAATACATTTAAGTATTTAAAAATCCCAAAACAATTCAGAGACCCTTTTCAAACATTTAGAAACATTTACAAACTCACAACACAAATTTCTTTTTTGTTTTGATCACCCTTTGACAATTTCCATTTGAATTAAGGTTCTTAAATTTGAATATTTTTAACCCTAACTTCAAAAATTCATAACTTTTGATCCAAGTTGAGTTTGTGAATTATTCTTTTTGCATTGTGCTATGCATGGTTTCAAGCATCTAAAAACATTTTAGTTTCATTTTTATAATGCATTTTCAATTTGTTTGGAATTTTATCTTTAGGATCACCCTTTAAACCCTAGAAACTTAGGAAATTCATAACTCCCTTAGGGTTTAGCTTCTGACCTCCCCCTTTGGATGGTGAACTTGTATAGGTTTAGGGTCCCTTTGAGTCCATTTTCAATTTTTTATCCCATGTTTTGCTTTTGTTTTTTAATTGTGTATCTCATGTGATCATATAACCCTAATTTGCATCTTCATTTGCATCCATCTTGTATAAGCTTGCATACAGGAACTTGCCATGACATTTTGTGCATCCATATGACATATAAGACATCTTAGGACATATTGAAATCATGTTTGATCATTTCATCCTCCATTTGCCATGTTTTGATTTCATTTCATTTCATATGCATTCATGAACTTTCATGCTTCTTACATGTCTCATTTGCATTCCCATCCTTTGTATGATCACCTCCATCTCATGACATACATTTGTATCATCTCTTTGCAACATTAGCATCATGAACATGCTTCTGATATTTGTTTTCATTCTTGCATTTCATTTCATTCTCATGTCATTTCATTTCCTTTTGCTAACTTTTCAGGTGGTAAGTGTTTGAGAAGTGAATTTGCCTTCACTTCTCACAATCTCTTCTCATTGCTAAATTTTACTTGTGTATTAGAGTGAGCTTGCTCATTCATGTTCCCTCCTCACTTTCTTTCTTCAAGAAACTTATCTTCTTAATTGAAGTAAGTTGTCTTGCTTCTTCTTGCTTCTTTTCTTTCCATCTTTCTTCTTCCTTGGTGGCTTTTCCTTGAAGGTCTCTTGCAAACCTCATAAACCCTAGGAATACCCAAGCATGATCACAATTAGGGTTTTATTAGTCCCCCCATTAGTTTTACCTTTGTGTCATCTTTGTGTCTTCTCTTCTCATCTCTTAATCAAGGACTAAACCTTACAGGTTTTAAGGCTTTGTGATTAAGCTTATGCCTGCATCCTTCTATTAGGATGGAGTGTATAACTTTAATCCTAAGTGTTAAACCCTTAATGTGTTTAAATCCTTTAATCAATTCACCTAATAATCACTAAGACATCAAGCTTGTAACTTGGGCCTTGCATTAGGATTATAATTCTTCCTTAATTGGTTAAGAAGGACTAACCCTAGTATTAATGGACAAGTCCCCCTCAAGTTTGTCTTACAAACCATAAAATTCACTTCTTAATCTTATCATTAACTAAAACCTACTTCAATAAAGGCCTTGTTTTGTCATGAGATTATCCCTAATCATGGATTAAGTTGAGGTATCTTCCTCAGCTTAAATGTTCTCATCTATTATCCTTCTATTAGGATGGTGTAATGGGTCCATTAAATCCTTTATTATGGCTTAAACTCATTACTTAACAGCAAACAAAAACTCCAAAAAAATCTAAATAAATGCAAGTAGGTGTCGCTCCCGACAAATGAAACTGGATCAGATGAAGGTACAGACGCGAACGGTCGGCGAAGGGAACAATGAGAACACACAGCCGTGAACTCACTGGAGATGAATAGAGTCGCCAGCTAGGCATTTTTATCCCGGAGGAAAGGCAATGCTGCATAGACCTAGAAAGATACGGATAAGACGGTTTGCAAACCAGAGAGACTGAGAAAGGGGGTTGGTTACAACCTGGGAAGGTATTAGCACCCAGATTGTCCGTCGTACTCGACGGGATCCACGCTTAAAAGATTTGTGTTTTAAAGGGGTAGTGTCAGTGCAATTTGTGTATAAAATAGCTGGAAAGGAATGTACAGGTGTCAGTGTAAAGTATATAAGTGATATGAAGTATGAAAGTGTCAGTGTAAGGACAAAAGGTGAAATGCTCATGATAATGAGGCTAAGAGAATGATGCTGGAAAGAGGGGGAATATACAGAGACTTTTGTTCGATAACTGTTAAGTTATGCCTACGTATCCTCTCGTGCAATGAGGAAGTCAGAACACCGTAGTTCGACCCAAAGAGACTGAAAGGTGAATTGACTTGTGAACTGCTTACTTGCCTATGCTCAAGTGTATGATCTGTCTGGCACAGATGCAAACTGTCTTGCATTAGACGGAAGAAGCGAGTTCTCGGTTGTGAGTGAAGGTGATGAGAAAAGAATCCCGGAGGAGACTATTATTGTTTGTTTTTGTATTTTCAATCTTTTATTTCTTTTTGGGGTTTGTCATAAGATAATGAGCTTAAGTCTAAACCAATGGGTTAGTAAACTCATCACATCTTCCCTCTGATTAGGGGTAATGAGAGTACCTCAAGTGTGAAGTCAGATTCACACACTTAATCACCTTTGGTGTAGGATTAAGATCATTAACCTACTTGTTGATTATTTAGATGTTTTTGTGATTTTGTTTAGTGTTGAGTAATGAGGTTAAGCCATAATCAAGGATTAAACAGACTCGTTACACCATCCTAAAAGAAGGATAATAAATGAGGATGTTTAAGCTGAGGAAGACTCCTCAACTTAATCCATGATTAGGGATTAAACCCATGACAGAACAAGCCTTTATTAAGTGGATTTTATTTAGATTAATGGTATGATGATGAAGTGATTTTTAGAGTTTGTAAGACAACTTGAGGGGGACTTGTCCATTAACACTAGGGTTAGTCCTTCTTAACCACTTAAGGAAGAATTAGAACCCTAATGCAAGGCCCAAGTTACAAGTGTGATGTCTTGATGATTATTATGTGAATTGATTAAGAGATTTAAACACATTAAGGGTTTAACACTTAGGATTAAAGTTATACACTCCATCCTAATAGAAGGATGCAGGCATAAGCTTAATCACAAAGCCTTAAAGCCTTTAGGGTTTAGTCCCTGATTATGAGGTGAGAAGAGAGGACTCAAAGAGAGACACAAAGGTAAAACTAAGAAGGGGGGACTAATCAAAACCCTAATCATTGTCATGCTTGGTTGTTCCTAAGGTTTGTGAGGTTTCACCAAGAAGATCTTCAATGGAACCACCAGGAAGCAAATGAACAGGATCAAGAGAAGCAAAGTAACTTGCTTCATTTAAGAAGTCAAGTCACTTGGAGAAAGAAAGTGGGAAGAACAAGAATGAGCAAGCTCAATCTCAAACACATATAGGAATGCAGCAATGGATGCAAGAGAGATGAAAAGAAAAGTTATGAGAAGTGAAGGCAAATTCACTTCCCAAGTTCACTTACCACCTGAAATGTTAGAAAGAAATGCAATGCAATGCAAGATGAGATGAAATGATATGATGCTAAGCAAAACCAGAAGCATGTTGATGATGATTATGATGTTATGAGGTGCTGCAAACATGAGGCAAGACAATGGGGATGTTCATACAAGATCATGAATGCAAATGATGCAAGTTAAGGAGCATGGACAAGCATGAAATGCTATGAAGTATACAAGGCAAATGACATGGCAATCATGAGATGCAATGATCAAAGATGCTTCATACATGTCTTGAGATGTCAAATGAATCAAGAGAATGCACAAAATGCAATGACAAGCCATGTTATGCAAGAGAATGCAAGAGGGATGCAAGAGAAGGCCCAAATTAGGGTTCATGGATCAAACATCAAACAAAAACCCAAAACAGAAGCAAACCCTAAGATAAAAAATGGAAAATGGCACCCAAAGAAACCCTAGACCTATAACAAACCACTGCCCAAAGGGGAGCTCTCAACTCTCAACCAAACTCAAGATATGAATTTTACAAGATATTAGGGTTTTTTAGGGTTCTTAACAAAACAAATGCCAAACAATTTGAAAATGCAAGAACAATTCATGGCCTTTTTATCCTAGGAAATACATGCAAAACAAAAGACAATGCAAGAAGAATCAATGTCTCAACCTTCACCAATTGGCAGGAATGAATTTTTGAATCCATGATCAAAATAATGCACAAAATATGATTTAATTCAATGAAAAATTCTTAAAATGCATCAAGATCAAAAAAGAAATTTGGTTTGAAGGTTGGACAATGTTTCTAAATGTCTTAGAACATTTCATGAATTTTTTTGTAATTTTTAAATACCTAAAAGTATTTTTAATTAATTAATTCCCATTAATCAATTAAAAATAATCTTTTAAATATTTAAAAATACTTTTTTAATGATAAAAAATAAAATAAAAATATTTTTGTGTCATAAAAATTAATAAAACCTTAAAGAAAAAGTTTCATAATTTTTATGAATTTTTACCTATTTTAAATTAATTGTACAAATTTAATGAAAAGAAATGAAAATAAAATTGATTTAATCTGAGTTAAATGAAAAGTAATCTAATCCTATGGTGGAGATTCAAACTAGGCTAGGGATGGTTGACTGGCGCGCAGATCCAAGGGTCCACACAGCTTCTGACTTAATTAATTAAATTGTGATTAATTAAACCTAACACGTGGATTAGGGCTAATGGGATTGATCTGGGCCATTCAAAGCAGCGGGAAGTCAACAAAGTCTACAGATCCTACGCTCATCATTCAAATGGCCATAATGACCTGAGTTTAGGGTTAATCACCCTCAGGTGACCGGAGAGGAGCTCCGGTCATCTTCTCCGGTTGCACAAAAACCCTAGAACACGAATCAAGCAACTATTCTACAAATCAAGCACACCTAAATGATCCTCTAACTCCCTAGGTCACGAATCCAAGCTCAAACAACATTTATGCACCAAGAATCAAAGGAATCGAAAGGAAAGAAATTCACGGGCAAAAATTCAGAGGGACCATACAAGCTCAGTTTTCACTCATTTTTGATTCTGAAGCCAACCCCATGACCAGCAAGACATGAATAATCAATTTATAACTTAAAAACCAAGCTTTGAGAGGAAAGTTTCATGACCATACCTGAGGTGACAACTCCTGTTTCTGGGCTTTCAGAGCAGTTTCTTGATGCAAGCTAGCTCCAATGACTCCCTTGGTGCTAATGGCAGGCTTGGAATGAAGTTTAGCAAGCTATTTCAAAGGTTACCAAACTGATATAGCAGAGAATGACCTTGGTGTACAGGCTGTTTTAGGTCAGTGTAATGGGTGGTTTGGACTCCTCTGAGTGTGATTGACTTGTTGGTGAAGAAAGATGAGGTGTTTGATGGCTGGATTGTGATATTCGAAGAGAACTGGTTCTGAGGGTGAAGAATGGTGGAGCTTAGGTCAGGCTTGTTTCAGGCTTGAGCTTTGGTGGTTTGAGGCCTATGGAGTGTATTGAGTTGGATGATGAAGAAAGTTTGAGTGTTTCTTGGCTGTGGAGGCAGATTCGATAGAAAATGCAATGTGGTGAGTTTTTGTGAATGTGGTGAATGAGGATGCTTCAGCCTTGCTTCATGTTATGGCTAGCTTGCAAATTGATACAATAAACAAATCTGATTGGCTTTTTGATGTGACATGGCCTGCTATGATAGGTGTAGCCACTTTTGCAAAAATGTCCACTTTTGTAAGATAGGGCATGGCTCAAAGTCTAGGCAAGTACAAAGTTGGTTCTGGTGCAGCATGGTGAGGTGAGGGGCTAGCCAAAATGCAGCATCCAATGCATCAAGTTGTAGGAAGCATAATGATGGTTTTTGCAAGTTGTTGCTTTATGGAATTCTATGAGAAAATGCCTTGTTACACAAACCAAACCATGGGCAAACTTGATACAATTCTGATTTTTAGGACTTAGAGAATGTTTGTGTAATGGTTTGAAATGAATTAGAGGCTGCAATTTGACTTGGTACATGATTTTGCAAAATTCTCATCTAGGGCATGCCTTGAAAAACAATGATTTTTGCCAACTTTGCATTGCCATAACTTTTGATCCAAGAAGAGTTTGATCATGTTCTTGTACTTTTTGAAAAGGGAAAGATGAGATCTACAACTTTCATGACCAAAGTTTTTCCATTTGAAACCTTTTTGGATCATGAATCAAGGCTTGAAAATTGACCTAAAATGAGGCATTCTTGAAAAGTCAACTATGCCCAAAAAGTCAACATTTGCAAAAACTCCAAATTCTTGATTTTTATGAACTTCAACCTTCTTCCATGATCAAATAAAGATCATATACACTCAAAATGATGAAGATTACCCATTGGTTGGGTCATTGGGGGCCTCAGATGCCCTGATTTTGCACTGACTTGTCTGAGAAGTCAACTCTTGATCAGATGACTTCCCCATGGAATTTCTTCATGAAAATTGATATGCATACTCCCTATACCATATAGAGATCAATGGAAACAAGAATGACCAAAAAATTTGGAGTTATGGCCTCTGAAACCAAAACCCTAATTTTCAGTCAACTGTGCAGTTCATCCTGGCTCTGCATCCACTCAAACCCTAGTTCTTGTGATTCCTCTGCAATTTGGACTTTGTGAGGATGTAACATGATACAAGAACACACATGGACCTCTTTGAGTTAATTGGTGGCCTTTGGAATGGCTCAAGATGCTCTGAGGTTGCTCAGATCACAAACCCTAGGTGCAGATGCCTTAGAGACTATCCAGTGAATCAAAAATGAAATGTGAGATGATATGATTGTGTTTATGCATATGAGAATGATCATAAGCCATGGTGTGAATGGGTGAGGGCAAATTTGGGGTGTTTACAGCT
The DNA here is from genome assembly GCA_963966055.1 of Lathyrus aphaca. Classification (NCBI taxonomy): domain Eukaryota; kingdom Viridiplantae; phylum Streptophyta; class Magnoliopsida; order Fabales; family Fabaceae; genus Lathyrus; species Lathyrus aphaca. Next base: position 332,307,498 of record OZ014521.1, read on the forward strand.
GCCCCTATTCAAACATGAGTTAGCTGTGCAGGTTGTAAGCGACGGCTTAACAGGCGAACAAGATAACTTGTGGTTGAATACCAAAGACAGTCCAAAATTTGTACTCACAGGATGAAGAAGAAAAGGGATATAGATTGTAAAGGAAAAATAAAGTATATTGTAAAGTACAGGCGACGGAGGACGACCGTCGAGCAGAGGAAGACTGCTGGGTAAAGTGGTATGCGAAGCGAAGCGATGACGGGGACGGCCGACATGCTGGTAAAGTGCAGGAAATAAAGCGATGACGGGGACGGCCGACATGCTGGGGATAAAAAGTAAAGCTAAGACGGGGACGGCCGACTAGCTGGGGAAAAACAAATAAAGCTAAGACGGGGACGGCCGACTAGCTGGGGAAAAACAAGTAAAGCTAAGACGGGGACGGCCGACTAGCTGGGGAAAATAAAATCATGATGGGGACGGCCATCACGATAAAACTGTAAAATTCTCTGGGGATTAATGAAACATGACGGGGACGGCCATCAAGTTCATAAAGGTCAAGTAACCAACGATGGGGACGGCCACCGGGCTAAAAAGGAAAAGGGACCACGACGGGGACGGCCATCGGGTTAAAGAATAAACAGATGATGGGGTACGGCCATCAAAGGTGAAGGACGATCACCTAGCAGGGGACGGCTGCTCTGTTGGGAATAAAAGAAATATGATGGGGACGGCCATCAGAGGTGGAGGACGACCACCTGGCAGGGTACGGCTGCCGAAAATATCAACGATGGGGACGGCCATCGGATAGAAAAGGTCAACGATGGGGACGGCCATCGGATGAGCATGATGGAGGACGACCATCAAGAAGTGGAGGACGACCACTCAGCAGGGTACGGCTGCTCTCAGGGTTTCTCATAACACAGGACGAGTGTTAGATAACCAAAATCAACAATGGGGACGGCCATTGGATAAAGTGATGAAGGACGATCATCAAAAGGTGGAGGACGACCACCTAGCAGGGGACGGCTGCTAAAAACAACGATGGGGACGGCCATCGGATGAGCATGATGGAGGACGACCATCAAGAAGTGGAGGACGACCACTTAGCAGGGTACGGCTGCTCTCAGAGTTATCACAACACAGGACGAGTGTTAGATAACAGGAAAGATGTTGGTGATCTGCTGGGGAGAGTAAACACGGACGAGCGTTTACATCCAAGAAACAAAAGGTATAAGTGTTTGGTATTGTGTATAGATTAAAGATGCGGACGGGCATCCTTAAGACTATGATACGGACGAGTATCATGTAGAAACAAACTGACACATGTTCAAAGATGATGATACGGACGAGTACCAACTGGTTAACAGAGAACACGGACGAGTGTTGTATCTGAAGGGACTCTTCTGGGGAATAATAGACACGGACGAGTATCTATATTCAAGAAGACAAAGGTGTTTGACACAGTGTATGGATTAAAGATGCGGACGAGCATCCTTAAGACTATGATACAGACGAGTATCATGTAGAAACAAACACTAGACGCAATGTTCTGAGATGATGGTACGGACGAGTACCAACTGGTTAACAAAGAACAAGGACTACCGTCGAATTTGTGGGGATATGAGTGATAATGTATACAAGATACGGACGAGTATCTGCATAAGTGTACCAATGAGTAGTGAGTATTGTATATGAATGTTTATCTGCTAGGGGGAGTGACACGGACGAGTGTCAAGAGAGAAAAGTATAATATTAACAAGCGTCTGCTATACAAAGTCTAGGCGACTGCGCTGAGGATACGACACGGACGGGTGTCAAAAAGGGTGTATGTATAGGTATATGTGAGTGCAAAGAGGATGTCTTTGGCTTTCTACTGGTGATATGACACGGACGGGTGTCAGGACGTATCTGTAATACAGGTGATCTTGTTCGTAAAGATGTTCAGGCGACTTTACTGGGGAATGATGACACGGACGGGTGCCAAAAGGTGTATATACTAGTGTTTGTAATTTGAAAGGGCAACTGCTTTTGCTGGGACTCTGGTGGGGACTCTGGGGGAAAGCAATCTGTATCCCGATAAATGGTTACTAATCACAAGCGTTCAATTCACAACATGACTTATGATTATGCTATGTATTTGATTTTTTCCGTAATGCTCCGTATTAGACGGAATGCTACGCTCTGAGGGTATAATATGATGCGAATGCTATGATTATGCAAAGAGACAGATCCGGGATTCGGATCCCGTTGCTGTGAAGATCTCTGGTCGATCTGCTTGAAGTGAACATCCCAGCTGGGGATGAGATCATTGGTAGATCTATTGATGCATCTGCTTGGGGATATATGTCACTGATTGACATATCCTTATAATATGGGAGACCCAGCTGGGGTTTGCAGAAGCTTTCTGTACTCTGTTGTGACTTCTTCGTGCGTTGCTCTTCTGAATAGAAGCTGGGGATTCTGTGGGGAGATGATTCCTTGATTTCTGCATTCTGCTGAGGAAGAATGGTTGGCACTACAGCTGGGGAATGCTGTTGATAACTCAGCTGGGGAGAGTAATGAGAGGCAACTCCGCTGGGGATAGAGCATTCTGAGTGTTAAGCTTGTTTGTTGACTTGGCAACTTTGCTGGGGAAGCAATGGGGAGTAACTCAGCTGGGGATAGAGCATTTCGGATGCTGAGATTGAGTGTATGTTGATTTGGCAGCTCCGCTGGGGAAATGGGCATCTTCTAGTGCCATGTGGAAGATAGACCGAGTTGATAATGATTCGCCCACTTGCTGAGACATAACCTGCATGCCCCAGGTTGCGTTATGGATACCTGCAATCCTGCAAAGGTAAGGAAACGTACAAAAGGTCCCGAGGTATCCCTCACTGGATTCTGTCATAGGAGTCAAGTACTTTCGAGAATAATCACATTCCCTGTAAGCATGTGTTTTTTTTCTTTTTATTTTTAGAGAAAGGCATCTGTACTTATGCAATTGTATTTTTAGAGATATCAGACAACTCTTTGCAAAACATAAATGTAAAGACGAAACATGACCGAAAATCTGATTTCATTAATTCATGTGCCCTGAATTGGCAAGATACAGTCAAAGAAACATATCTCCTGAAATGAGGAGTTTGTTACAAATTGAGAAACAAAGTGTTGGCAGTGTTGATGACACTTTGAGGAGCTTCCTCTCCTGCTATGACTCGTATGACAATGACGTTCTTCTCGTCTTGCTTTCTGGAGAAAGTTGATTCTGATCGGAGCTTGATTCTGTCAAAACTTTCCAAGTTGTAAGTGATACGGACGAATTCAGAGTGCAGTTGTTCGCTTATTCCCTTATTTTGCATGGATCGCCCTTTCGGGTTTTCAATCCATCGGGATACCCATTTTTGCCTGAGCTGTCCAATGCGGCTTTTCAGCTCAGCGGGTGTACATTTTTTATTTATTTCCCTTATTTTTGCCCGAGTCTTTTATTCTGTTTTTGACTCGCCGGGATGCCCTATTTTTGCCTGGACTTACATTCTGTTTTTATGTCCAGCGGGTCATTTTATGCGAAGTATTTTTTAACTGCATCTGAATTCACAGGGGACGGGAAATCTTCACCATCCATGGTTGTAAGCATCAGTGCTCCACCGGAGAAAACTTTCTTTACAACGAATGGTCCTTCATAATTTGGAGTCCATTTGCCCCTATGGTCTGTATGAGGAGGGAGGATTCTTTTCAGCACAAGATCTCCCACTTGGTACTCTCGGTGCCTGACTTTCTGATCGAAGGCTTTCTTCATTCTCTTCTGATATAACTGCCCATGGCAGATTGCAGCCAATCTCTTCTCTTCGATCAGACTCAGTTGCTCGTATCGGGACCGAACCCATTCTGCTTCACTCAGTTTAACATCCATTAATACCCGTAACGAGGGTAACTCCACTTCAACAGGTAGGACTGCTTCCATACCATATACCAGCTGATAAGGTGTTGCCCCAGTGGATGTTCTGATTGACGTACGGTACCCATGCAAGGCAAACGGTAGCATCTCGTGCCAGTCTCTGTAGGTGACTACCATCTTTTGCACAATTTTCTTAATATTCTTGTTTGCCGCCTCTACAGCGCCATTCATCTTTGGCCTGTAAGGAGAAGAATTGTGATGTTGGATCTTGAAGTCCCGGCATAATTCTGCCATCATTTTATTGTTTAAATTGGAACCATTATCAGTAATGATTCGCTCGGGCACTCCATACCGACAGATGATATCTCTTTTTAGGAATCGGGCTACCACTTGCCTTGTGACATTTGCATATGAGGCTGCTTCAACCCACTTCGTGAAATAGTCAATGGCGACCAAGATGAATCTGTGGCCATTTGAAGCAGTCGGCTCAATCTTGCCAATCATATCAATACCCCACATAGCAAAGGGCCATGGTGAAGACATGATGTTCAAAGGATTGGGAGGCACATGCACCTTGTCTGCATAAATCTGGCATTTATGACATTTTCTGGCGTAAGCACAACAGTCTGCATCCATCGTGATCCAGTAATAGCCTGATCTTAACAACTTCTTAGCCATGGCATGCCCTCCAGCATGGGTACCAAAAGAGCCTTCATGCACTTCGTGCATCAACAAATCTGCTTCCGTCTTGTCAACACATTGGAGGAGTACCATATCAAAGTTCCTTTTGTATAAAGACCCATCAGCGTTCAGAAAGAAACTTCCAGCAAGCCTTCTCAAGGTCTTCTTATCATTGGAAGATGCCCCAGGTGGGTATGTCTGATCCTCCAAGAAGCACTTGATGTCGTGGAACCAAGGCTTATCATCTTTGGCAATATCTGCCGCAAATACATATGCTGGTCTATCAAGTCTCGATACTGAAATCTGAGGTACAAAGTTAGCAGTCTGAACTTTGATCATGGACGAAATGGTAGCCAATGCATCCGCAAACTGATTCTCGTCCCGAGGGATATACTCAAGTTTGACTGTTGTGAAGAAAGTCAGTAACCTCCTTGTATAATCCCTGTAAGGTATCAGATGATCTTGGTGGGTGTACCATTTCCCGTTGGTTTGATTGATTACCAAAGCTGAATCTCCGAATACGGTCAATGTCTTGATCCTGAGGTCAATAGCTTCCTCAAGACCCATAATGCAAGCTTCGTATTCAGCTTCGTTGTTAGTGCAGTTGAAAGTGAGTTTTGCCGAGAAAGGCATGTGAACTCCTTTAGGTGTAATGAGTACTGCGCCAACACCACGGCCATTCATGTTAACAGCCCCGTCAAACATCATGGTCCATTCTTCTTCTGGGTCGGGCCCTTCAGTGTGAATAGGCTCTTCATGATCTTTTGCTTTAATGAACATGATGTCTTCATCAGGGAAGTCAAACCTCATTGGCTGGTAATCATCAATGGGTTGCTCAGCAAGATATTCAGATAGTACACTGCCCTTGATGGCTTTCTGAGATGTGTACTGTATGTCATATTCTGTGAGAATCATCTGCCATCTTGCAACCCGTCCGGTAAGAGCTGGCTTCTCGAAAATGTACTTAACTGGATCCATTTTTGAGATTAACAAAGTAGTGTGGGTCAACATATACTGCCTTAGTCGGCGAGCAGCCCACGCTAAAGCACAGCAAGTTTTCTCGAGCAGTGAATAACGCTGTTCACAGTCGGTAAACTTTTTGCTTAGGTAGTATATTGCATACTCTTTTCGACCAGACTCGTCATGCTGGCCCAACACACACCCCATTGACTCTTCTAATACTGTCAAGTACATTATCAGAGGTCTTCCTTCAACTGGAGGCATAAGGATTGGAGGTTCTTGTAAGTATTCTTTGATCTTGTCAAAAGCCTTCTGGCAATCTTCGTTCCACCTGACCGTTTGTTCTTTTCTTAGCAGCTTGAACAAGGGTTCACAGGTTGCCGTGAGGTGAGATATGAACCTTGAGATGTAGTTCAGTCGACCTAAGAACCCTCGAACTTCTTTCTCAGTTTTCGGTGCAGGCATTTCTTGAATAGCCTTGACTTTATCAGGGTCAACCTCAATCCCTTTCTCGCTTACAATAAAGCCCAGCAGCTTACCGGATCGCACCCCGAATGTGCATTTGTTGGGGTTCAGCTTTAATTGATATTTCCTCAGACGCTTGAACAACTTCAGCAGATTCACCAGGTGATCTTCCTCTGTAAGGGACTTGGCGATCATATCATCCACATAACATTCTATTTCCTTATGGATCATATCGTGGAATAATGTCACCATAGCCCGTTGATATGTTGCACCAGCATTCTTCAGTCCGAATGGCATCACTTTGTAACAGAACGTGCCCCAAGGTGTAATGAATGTTGTCTTCTCCATGTCTTCAGGTGACATCTTGATCTGATTATATCCTGAAAATCCATCCATGAAGGAGAATACCGAGAACTGAGCCGTGTTATCCACCAATACATCAATGTGAGGTAATGGGAAGTCATCTTTCGGGCTGGCTCTGTTCAGATCCCGGTAATCAACACACATTCTTACTTTGCCGTCCTTCTTAGGCACAGGTACTATGTTAGCAACCCACGGCGGATAGCTAGTCACAGCAAGGAACCCGGCGTCCCATTGCTTTTGTACCTCTTCCTTGATTTTCATAGCCATGTCTGGGCGAGTTCGGCGCAGCTTCTGTTTGACTGGAGGGCATTCTTCCCTCAGAGGCAGCTTGTGCATAACTATATCGGTATCCAACCCTGGCATATCTTGATACGACCAAGCAAACACGTCAACATACTCTTGAAGCAGATCTATCAGCTGTCTCTTCACTGAGTCTTGCAGGCAGGCCCCGATTTTAACTTCTTTCACTTCTTCGTCAGTACCAAGATTAATCACTTCAATCTCCTCCTGGTGAGGAGTAATAACCTTTTCCTCCTGTCTTAACAACCTGGCTAGTTCTTCAGGAAGCTCATATTCTTCATCGACCCCTTCATCAGCTTGATTGATCGGATTGTCAAAGTCATATGATGTCATAGCCGTGCTGTTGTCGGTGCTGTCAGGAAGGCACTCTCTGCAAGGGTTAAGTTGTTCATTTTAGTGATTGATTTTAATCTTGCTTTAGAAAAAGTGAAATGAAGTTATCATTTTGAAAACACCGCCATTTATTTTTTGTACAAAAAGAAAAATGGAAAAACAGTGAGCATAAAAGAAAAAGACTCGTTTGCAAAAAGATGTCTGATATTTCATTAATTTAATCTTGTTTGCACAAAAGTACAGATGGCCCTGGTTACAAAATGAGTCTTGTCATCTTGGGCAAGATGCAAGACTTGGATGCATGCTATATAAAAATACAGGAAATAATAATTACTCTGCTCGAGTAACACTTATAATTTCCTGGGAAGACCAGTTCGAGACACTGCTCCCCGGGATCTTCGGACGAATCCAATTCTCCAGATTGCGCTCCTCTTCCAGCTCGTCTTCCAGACAGTTGATAGCATCGGGGGTAAGCATCCCCCCACTGACAAAACCAGGCTCTGCAGCAGCTTTTGCTTGATGTTGAGTTGGTCTGTAACCCAACCCAAATTTGTCCTTCTTCTCCTCCACAGCTAAGACCTTGCCCCAGCCTAGGGCAGTTCCTTCTTCAACAACCTTCCGGGCTTGTTGGTAAGATGACATTGGAGTACCAGATACAGCAGATGCTTCATTCACATTCAACGCTTCAAACCCCTGGCTCATTGTTTCATGGATCTCCCCATCCATCTCAATGTATTTATACGTAGCCAGATGGCTAACGAAAATATCCTCTTCCCCACAGATTGTGACAACTTGACCTTCCCACTCAAATTTTAACTTTTGGTGAAGGGTAGACGTTATTGCGCCGGCGGCGTGAATCCAGGGTCTACCCAACAAACAGCTGTAGGCGGGCTGAATGTCCATCACATAAAAGATAGTTTTAAAGGTCTGTGGGCCAATTGTCACAGGCAGCTCAATCTCTCCCAGAACCGATCTCTTCGAGCCATCAAAAGCTCTAACCACCAGGTTGCTGGGTCTCAATGCCAGTCCATCATATTCAAGCTTCACCAGAGCCTTCTTTGGTAAAACATTCAGGGATGATCCTGTGTCCACCAGCACATGTGAAAGGACAGCTCCTTTGCATTCCATGGTTATGTGCAAGGCTTTGTTGTGATTGCGGCCATCCACTGTCAGGTCAGAATTGGTAAACCCTAGCCCATTGCTAGCAGTAACATTACCAACCACGGTTTCCAATTGGTTGACAGTAATCTCCTCAGGCACGTAAGCTGCGTGCAGGACTTTAAGTAGTGCATTCCGATGGGCTTCGGAGCACATAAGCAGTGAGAGGATGGAGATTTTGGATGGCGTCTGGTGAAGTTGATCCACAATTTTGTAGTCACTCTTTTTTATGATTCGCATAAACTCATCCACTTCCTGATCGAACGGAGTCTTCAGGGCTTCTTTGGCAGCTGGATCTTCCTGCACCGGGCCTTTACCCTTTGCCTTGGCAGCAGCTTCTGCTTCGGCAGTGGGTCTTTGAATTGGTGAGGCGAAGAGACGTCCGCTTCGAGTGAAGCCTCCGCCTCCCCCCACATTATCCACTTGTGGTGCAAGTGCCATTGTTTCAAGAGTGATTCTTTTTCCTTCGCAGTATACGTCAGAGCCATAGTGCCAAGGGATGGCCCTATTGCTTTCATATGGTACAGGTCCAGGCACCGTGACAGTGACTGGACTGATTGCTGCTGCTGAAGGGACTGTTATTGTTTGTGGATCATAAAAGATTGTGACTGGTGCTCTAGTGGGAGCAGCACCTTCTGAATGGTAGGCGGAGTTATTTTCTGGATCGTAGAATATGGTGACGGTAGAGACATCTTCATGATTGATTGCTGGAGTTGTAGGAGGCACCGTTGGAAGGACTGTTGTTGTTGCTGATGGAGAGTCGAAATGGGATGAAGCTGAAGTTGTAGCAGGAGAAACTGTTGAAAACTGATCATTTGGAAGGACAGGTGAAGTACTTGTTGATGGTGCTGATGAATTGTCGGGAACAATAATTGCTGTATTTGTAGGAGTGTCTGAAACCGTTGCTGATGAAGTTGCCGGATTTGTCGGGAATGATGTAGTGATCTGTAGCAAGCCACTCTGAATAAGGTCGTTAATGCCATTCCTCAAGTCCTCACACCCATTCCATGAAATATTGCAGTATGGGCACCCTAGTTCACACCCCGGAAATATATTGTTTTCACGGAGTTGAGCTTTGATTTCCACCAATGGCGTCCTGATCTGATCCACACTTGTTATTAAATAAGACGGTTGGTCTTCTTCAATAGCATTAATACGGGGACCACCATGGTGTGGCATTGGGTTTTTGTTGACATTGGGCGGGGGCGCAAAATTCAAAGCCTTGGAGTCTACTAAGTCTTGTACCTTCATATGCAGAGCCCTGCATTTTTCTGTACTGTGACCAGGTGCGTTCGAATGAAAAGCACACCAAGCGTTGGAGTCATAGTTTCTTGGTAGACTGTTGGGGTCCGGAGGTGCCAACGTTCTTAGCTCAACCAGGTTGAGTTTCAGAAGCTGTGGCAGCAAAGCAGCGTACGGCATCGGGATCGGGTCGATCACTCGGTTAGCTTGGGAGGGCCTCTGTTGGAATGGCCTTTGTTGATTGTTGTTGTTGGAGTTGTTGTTGAAGTTCTTTGGAGGATACTGATTCTGATGATACTGATGTTGTTGTTGGAAGTTTTGTTGCGGAGGTTGATAGACTGGCTGTGGATGAATTGGAGCAGGGATAGTGACTGCTGCTATTGACCTCTGAGCATATTGGGGCCTACCCCTGTTGGTGTGAATGGCATTGGTCTCGCCAGTTCTTCTTGGGCCTGCAAAAGGCTTTCTTGTACTACTGGACGAGCTTGCACCGTTGTCTGAGATCTTTCCCATCTTTAACAGGCTTTCAATTCTCTCCCCAGCTATAACAACATCCGCAAAGCTGGTGGAAGAGAAAGCAGCTAACCTGTCAATATAGGTTCCCTGAAGAGTGTTCATAAACATGTCTGCCATTTCTCTCTCAGACATTGGTGGTTGAACGGCAGCAGCCAGTTGCCTCCACCTTTGGGCATACTCTCGGAAACTCTCCCTCGAAGACTGTGACATTCCCATTAGGAGGGTCCTGTTGGGTGCCATATCTAGATTATACTGATACTGCCTGATGAAGGCCTCTGCCAGGTCCTTCCAGCATCTGATAGTTGCTCTTGTCAGATGGGAATACCACTCCCTCGAAGCTCCAGTCAAGCTATCTTCAAAATAGAACATCCACAATTTCTCATCCATTGTGTAGGCCTTCAGCCTTCCCAGAAATGATTGCAAATGAGTTCGGGGGCATGAAGTCCCATTATACTTTTCGAAACATGGAGGCTTGAACTTGTGGGGGATCCTGACCCCTTCTACCAAACCCATGTCCATGACGTCGAAGCCCAAAGAATTTTGAGACTCCAGTGATCTCAACTTCTCAGCTATCTCTTCCAATCGTCTATCATATGTTTCCTCTCCGGCACCCATTACTGTATACTGGTCCTCCTGAGGATCTTCTTGAAGTACTCTGGCTGCAGTGGCTGTCCCTTGAATGTTGACTGGGATGTTAGCCTCTGGATGGAGATGTGGGCCAAACACAGGGGGGGTAACATGTGGTTGCACCCTTTCATTATTACTGGTGCCTGCAGTTCCTACATGAGGCTCCTCTTGATTTTGCCTCTCCACCATGGCCCTCAGTCTCTCCTGGCTCTGAGCCATGTTGTTCATAACTTCCATGAACTGCGTCATCTGCGTTCTCATCTCTAACCTTTCGTTTGCCATCTGGTTTCTGACCTCCGTAAGGTCTTGTTGCATCTGATCCATCTGAATTCCCGGAAGGTTGCTTCTAGTTGGGTACCTGTGAGGCCTGTTGAGAGGAAATACCCGGCGACGAGCAATAATGCCTGAGATTCACAACAGAGGTTAGTAACAACAAAACAAAAACCTACAAAACAAACAAAAGGGTTAGCATGCAATGCAGTTATGCTTATTTGCTATCAAGGTATCCGGTTTGGCCTTCAGTTTTGACCCTTCCAGACCCTTGAAGATGATGCTGTTGAAGTTGCTTTTGATGTGAACCCAGATAGAAACCAAAACAAATATATTACAAAGGGTGAAATAATACAACTTGTTCATTTTTACAACACAAACCCTCAAAGGGGCCAAAATACATCACAAAAAGCAAAAGTACATGGAAAAGGAACAACAACAAGCAAATGATCAAACTCCAAGGCCAAACTCATCCTCACGAACTTCCTTGAGAAGTGCTTCGGTCACAGGATCAGCCGGACGCTCCGTGAGACTTCTGATGAGAAGGTTTCTTGTTGCAACAGCTGTAGTCAATTTCTTGCTCTGACTTTGGTCCTTAGACCTCTTCAATCCTGCTTTGATTTTCAGCTCTGATATTTCCTCCTGGGCTGCTGCCAGGGCTTTTTCCATCTGCTCCATCTTGTCCTGAACTCTCTTGTCTTCCAGAGTACGGGCCTCAGTGATCCGGACCCACTTAGCCTGACTCTCTTTCAAATACAAGTCTGTTCTTGCTCTCTGGAACTGGGCTTCTTTACAAGCATTCTTCAGAATCTGCTCACCAGCTTTGGACTTGTTGATATAATCTCCAGACTTCTCAATTTTAGTCAAGTGTTCCACTCTCAATTTCTCCAATCTCTCAATCTCCCTCACACCTTCACTCCTCTCCCGGAGGGTCTTCTGCAAGGCTTGAGTTAACTTCTCATTTCTTTCCTTCAGGCTTTCAAACTCCTCCAAACTGATAGTGGCAGGGGGTGGTGCTGAAGATGACTCAGGCATGTCTTCTATGGTGAAGGGCATTCCAGAGAATTGGGCCCTAGCATAGGACCACTCATAATATTGGACTGATGCCACATTATTGCACTTACCCAGAATGGTAATTCCCTTAGTTTGAACATGATCCCAGGCCCAAGCAGCCCGCCTAACAGTTGCCAGACTAATCTTGTTCTCACAGTAGAGGGTCTCAACCAAATCTTGTTCCCTAGGAGTGTGGACCAGTGCATAGCCTAATTGTCTCCTGAACAGCAGAGGGTTGTAGTTGATACTTCCCTTAACTCCTATCAGAGGCACATTGGGAAAGTGCCCACAGCTGGTGATCATATCTCTGCCCTTGGTGCTTTGAGTACACCATCTGATGTCTGCTGAAGTGAGAGTAGTGAGCCTCTTAGCCCAGTTGCTTTGCTGATGAGGGTTTAGAAATGCATCTGTCCTGGGTAGATGCCTGAGGAGCCAAGCATGGAATAATGGAGCACAAATCCTCACTAATCTTCCCCTTTGCTTCTCATTTCTCTGATGTACTGAGTAATAGAGATCACCCAGTAAAGTTGGCACTGGGTTCTTCAGGATGAACAGATGGATTGCATTCTTGCTAATGAATCGAGGCTCATCTGCAAACAACACAATTCCATATACACTTAAGGCCAACAGAGCACAAACTGCTTTCCACTCCCCCAAGGAGGCCTTCAAACTAGCTTGAGAAATCAGGAAGTCCAGATGAAATCCAAGGATCCCAGCTTTAGAGGTCAAGTGTTGTTCAATCAACAGAGGTTCCAGGTGCAAAGCTTTTGCTATCTCTCCATTGCTGGGAAAGACCATTTCAGGGTTGAAAGGGATTTCTCTCTTGATAGGCAAACCAACCAAATATGAGTATTCTTCCAAAAGAGGACCCAACTGAAAGTCTTGAAAGGTGAAACATCTCAATGGAGGATCATAAAACTGAATGCAGGTGTGGATGAGGCTCCTCTGAGAAGGGTCCAGATCCATAACCATGTCCAGTATATCTCCATAACTCTCCCTGAACAAAGGAATGTGATCTGGAGTGATCAGGGTTTGGATCCTCCTGATGTCTGATAAGTCTGGTTGGAAGAAATGATAGGTGATGTTGCTTTTCTTTGGAGCCATGATGCTGAAGACTGAGTAGAGTGCTGATGAAGATGATGAAAGAGTGAACCACTGATTGGCTGGTGCTAGTAACTGAAGTATATGGCTGACAAACTGATGCAAGTGCTGGTGGAGATAGGTCAAAACTGCAGATGGGGTCAAAACCAAAACCAGATGAGAAATGGATACCCTGAAACACAAATAAGCACATGTTAATATGATGCAATGAGTATGTATGCAAAATGAAATGCAAGGGTTTGTGACTGAGCTGGATCTGATTAACTGCCTTGGTATAGATCCATGTGTGTTCAAGAATTCCAGAGGGAGGTCTAAAAATCCAGTACCCAGGGTGGGGGACTCAAATAAAGAGCCACAAGTCCAGGGTTTAGAATTACAAAAACTATCCAACATGGAACATTCTTAACAAAGTCAAAGTAACAGGGTATTCTGAGGTCAAGGTACCTGCAAACCTGTAAACAGCCCAACCCCCTCACAGGTAGTGATCTAGAACAAGGATCCTCAGACTTGGATCAGTTATGAGAAGTGTAAACACTTCTAACCCGGAGGTACAGTGTTTACAATAACCATAACAATTCCTCCTCTAATTCACCTCAGTTTCTGAAGGTCAATACTAAAAGGTCATCCAGACTTAGCAGGCTTCCCAGATAGCCCTAGCATTGCAGGAAATCTGCAACACAGAGTTCTCAAGAAGAAACCCATATCTGAACCGTGTTTCATATTCCCGCACCAGACCGAAATGGAATGGGAAAGAATATGATTCACTCTAGCCTAGGTGTCACTCAGGTCCCAGGTATAGGACCTTAACTCTCAATGAAATACCCACCCACCAAAGAAAAACCAGATCCAGCCAGCAGCACAGTATGACAGTATGAAAAATATAAAGCTATAAAGAAAGCAATAAATCAATTGTACATAAAGCAATAAACAAAAATAAGTACAAGCACAAACAAGCACATGACACCCCAGTAAACACAAATCAAACAAGCGCTAGGAGGAACCCACAAAAAGAACCAGAAGCCCTGGTTGCAATATAAGAGTCCCCAGCAGAGTCGCCAAGCTGTCGCTCCCGACAAATGAAACTGGATCAGATGAAGGTACAGACGCGAACGGTCGGCGAAGGGAACAATGAGAACACACAGCCGTGAACTCACTGGAGATGAATAGAGTCGCCAGCTAGGCATTTTTATCCCGGAGGAAAGGCAATGTTGCATAGACCTAGAAAGATACGGATAAGACGGTTTGCAAACCAGAGAGACTGAGAAAGGGGGTTGGTTACAACCTGGGAAGGTATTAGCACCCAGATTGTCCGTCGTACTCGACGGGATCCACGCTTAAAAGATTTGTGTTTTAAAGGGGTAGTGTCAGTGCAATTTGTGTATAAAATAGCTGGAAAGGAATGTACAGGTGTCAGTGTAAAGTATATAAGTGATATGAAGTATGAAAGTGTCAGTGTAAGGACAAAAGGTGAAATGCTCATGATAATGAGGCTAAGAGAATGATGCTGGAAAGAGGGGGAATATACAGAGACTTTTGTTCGATAACTGTTAAGTTATGCCTACGTATCCTCTCGTGCAATGAGGAAGTCAGAACACCGTAGTTCGACCCAAAGAGACTGAAAGGTGAATTGACTTGTGAACTGCTTACTTGCCTATGCTCAAGTGTATGATCTGTCTGGCACAGATGCAAACTGTCTTGCATTAGACGGAAGAAGCGAGTTCTCGGTTGTGAGTGAAGGTGATGAGAAAAGAATCCCGGAGGAGACGATTATTGTTTGTTTTTGTATTTTCAATCTTTTATTTCTTTTTGGGGTTTGTCATAAGATAATGAGCTTAAGTCTAAACCAATGGGTTAGTAAACTCATCACATCTTCCCTCTGATTAGGGGTAATGAGAGTACCTCAAGTGTGAAGTCAGATTCACACACTTAATCACCTTTGGTGTAGGATTAAGATCATTAACCTACTTGTTGATTATTTAGATGTTTTTGTGATTTTGTTTAGTGTTGAGTAATGAGGTTAAGCCATAATCAAGGATTAAACAGACTCGTTACACCATCCTAAAAGAAGGATAATAAATGAGGATGTTTAAGCTGAGGAAGACTCCTCAACTTAATCCATGATTAGGGATTAAACCCATGACAGAACAAGCCTTTATTAAGTGGATTTTATTTAGATTAATGGTATGATGATGAAGTGATTTTTAGAGTTTGTAAGACAACTTGAGGGGGACTTGTCCATTAACACTAGGGTTAGTCCTTCTTAACCACTTAAGGAAGAATTAGAACCCTAATGCAAGGCCCAAGTTACAAGTGTGATGTCTTGATGATTATTATGTGAATTGATTAAGAGATTTAAACACATTAAGGGTTTAACACTTAGGATTAAAGTTATACACTCCATCCTAATAGAAGGATGCAGGCATAAGCTTAATCACAAAGCCTTAAAGCCTTTAGGGTTTAGTCCCTGATTATGAGGTGAGAAGAGAGGACTCAAAGAGAGACACAAAGGTAAAACTAAGAAGGGGGGACTAATCAAAACCCTAATCATTGTCATGCTTGGTTGTTCCTAAGGTTTGTGAGGTTTCACCAAGAAGATCTTCAATGGAACCACCAGGAAGCAAATGAACAGGATCAAGAGAAGCAAAGTAACTTGCTTCATTTAAGAAGTCAAGTCACTTGGAGAAAGAAAGTGGGAAGAACAAGAATGAGCAAGCTCAATCTCAAACACATATAGGAATGCAGCAATGGATGCAAGAGAGATGAAAAGAAAAGTTATGAGAAGTGAAGGCAAATTCACTTCCCAAGTTCACTTACCACCTGAAATGTTAGAAAGAAATGCAATGCAATGCAAGATGAGATGAAATGATATGATGCTAAGCAAAACCAGAAGCATGTTGATGATGATTATGATGTTATGAGGTGCTGCAAACATGAGGCAAGACAATGGGGATGTTCATACAAGATCATGAATGCAAATGATGCAAGTTAAGGAGCATGGACAAGCATGAAATGCTATGAAGTATACAAGGCAAATGACATGGCAATCATGAGATGCAATGATCAAAGATGCTTCATACATGTCTTGAGATGTCAAATGAATCAAGAGAATGCACAAAATGCAATGACAAGCCATGTTATGCAAGAGAATGCAAGAGGGATGCAAGAGAAGGCCCAAATTAGGGTTCATGGATCAAACATCAAACAAAAACCCAAAACAGAAGCAAACCCTAAGATAAAAAATGGAAAATGGCACCCAAAGAAACCCTAGACCTATAACAAACCACTGCCCAAAGGGGAGCTCTCAACTCTCAACCAAACTCAAGATATGAATTTTACAAGATATTAGGGTTTTTTAGGGTTCTTAACAAAACAAATGCCAAACAATTTGAAAATGCAAGAACAATTCATGGCCTTTTTATCCTAGGAAATACATGCAAAACAAAAGACAATGCAAGAAGAATCAATGTCTCAACCTTCACCAATTGGCAGGAATGAATTTTTGAATCCATGATCAAAATAATGCACAAAATATGATTTAATTCAATGAAAAATTCTTAAAATGCATCAAGATCAAAAAAGAAATTTGGTTTGAAGGTTGGACAATGTTTCTAAATGTCTTAGAACATTTCATGAATTTTTTTGTAATTTTTAAATACCTAAAAGTATTTTTAATTAATTAATTCCCATTAATCAATTAAAAATAATCTTTTAAATATTTAAAAATACTTTTTTAATGATAAAAAATAAAATAAAAATATTTTTGTGTCATAAAAATTAATAAAACCTTAAAGAAAAAGTTTCATAATTTTTATGAATTTTTACCTATTTTAAATTAATTGTACAAATTTAATGAAAAGAAATGAAAATAAAATTGATTTAATCTGAGTTAAATGAAAAGTAATCTAATCCTAAGGTGGAGATTCAAACTAGGCTAGGGATGGTTGACTGTCGCGCAGATCCAAGGGTCCACACAGCTTCTGACTTAATTAATTAAATTGTGATTAATTAAACCTAACACGTGGATTAGGGCTAATGGGATTGATCTGGGCCATTCAAAGCAGCGGGAAGTCAACAAAGTCTACAGATCCTACGCTCATCATTCAAATGGCCATAATGACCTGAGTTTAGGGTTAATCACCCTCAGGTGACCGGAGAGGAGCTCCGGTCATCTTCTCCGGTTGCACAAAAACCCTAGAACACGAATCAAGCAACTATTCTACAAATCAAGCACACCTAAATGATCCTCTAACTCCCTAGGTCACGAATCCAAGCTCAAACAACATTTATGCACCAAGAATCAAAGGAATCGAAAGGAAAGAAATTCACGGGCAAAAATTCAGAGGGACCATACAAGCTCAGTTTTCACTCATTTTTGATTCTGAAGCCAACCCCATGACCAGCAAGACATGAATAATCAATTTATAACTTAAAAACCAAGCTTTGAGAGGAAAGTTTCATGACCATACCTGAGGTGACAACTCCTGTTTCTGGGCTTTCAGAGCAGTTTCTTGATGCAAGCTAGCTCCAATGACTCCCCTGGTGCTAATGGCAGGCTTGGAATGAAGTTTAGCAAGCTATTTCAAAGGTTACCAAACTGATATAGCAGAGAATGACCTTGGTGTACAGGCTGTTTTAGGTCAGTGTAATGGGTGGTTTGGACTCCTCTGAGTGTGATTGACTTGTTGGTGAAGAAAGATGAGGTGTTTGATGGCTGGATTGTGAGATTCGAAGAGAACTGGTTCTGAGGGTGAAGAATGGTGGAGCTTAGGTCAGGCTTGTTTCAGGCTTGAGCTTTGGTGGTTTGAGGCCTATGGAGTGTATTGAGTTGGATGATGAAGAAAGTTTGAGTGTTTCTTGGCTGTGGAGGCAGATTCGATAGAAAATGCAATGTGGTGAGTTTTTGTGAATGTGGTGAATGAGGATGCTTCAGCCTTGCTTCATGTTATGGCTAGCTTGCAAATTGATACAATAAACAAATCTGATTGGCTTTTTGATGTGACATGGCCTGCTATGATAGGTGTAGCCACTTTTGCAAAAATGTCCACTTTTGTAAGATAGGGCATGGCTCAAAGTCTAGGCAAGTACAAAGTTGGTTCTGGTGCAGCATGGTGAGGTGAGGGGCTAGCCAAAATGCAGCATCCAATGCATCAAGTTGTAGGAAGCATAATGATGGTTTTTGCAAGTTGTTGCTTTATGGAATTCTATGAGAAAATGCCTTGTTACACAAACCAAACCATGGGCAAACTTGATCCAATTCTGATTTTTAGGACTTAGAGAATGTTTGTGTAATGGTTTGAAATGAATTAGAGGCTGCAATTTGACTTGGTACATGATTTTGCAAAATTCTCATCTAGGGCATGCCTTGAAAAACAATGATTTTTGCCAACTTTGCATTGCCATAACTTTTGATCCAAGAAGAGTTTGATCATGTTCTTGTACTTTTTGAAAAGGGAAAGATGAGATCTACAACTTTCATGACCAAAGTTTTTCCATTTGAAACCTTTTTGGATCATGAATCAAGGCTTGAAAATTGACCTAAAATGAGGCATTCTTGAAAAGTCAACTATGCCCAAAAAGTCAACATTTGCAAAAACTCCAAATTCTTGATTTTTATGAACTTCAACCTTCTTCCATGATCAAATAAAGATCATATACACTCAAAATGATGAAGATTACCCATTGGTTGGGTCATTGGGGGCCTCAGATGCCCTGATTTTGCACTGACTTGTCTGAGAAGTCAACTCTTGATCAGATGACTTCCCCATGGAATTTCTTCATGAAAATTGATATGCATACTCCCTATACCATATAGAGATCAATGGAAACAAGAATGACCAAAAAATTTGGAGTTATGGCCTCTGAAACCAAAACCCTAATTTTCAGTCAACTGTGCAGTTCATCCTGGCTCTGCATCCACTCAAACCCTAGTTCTTGTGATTCCTCTGCAATTTGGACTTTGTGAGGATGTAACATGATACAAGAACACACATGGACCTCTTTGAGTTAATTGGTGGCCTTTGGAATGGCTCAAGATGCTCTGAGGTTGCTCAGATCACAAACCCTAGGTGCAGATGCCTTAGAGACTATCCAGTGAATCAAAAATGAAATGTGAGATGATATGATTGTGTTTATGCATATGAGAATGATCATAAGCCATGGTGTGAATGGGTGAGGGCAAATTTGGGGTGTTTACAGTAGGTTAATGATCTTAATCCTATTTCATGGTGATTAAGTGTGAGGTGTTTACTTCACACTTAAGGTATTCTCATTACCCCTAATCAGAGGGAAGATGTGATGAGTTTACTAACCCTTGGTTTAGGCTTAAGCTCATTTTCTTATGACAAACCCATAAAGCAATAAAAGATTGGAAATATAAAAAACAAACAATAATCGTCTCCTCCGGGATTCTTCTCTCACCTCATTCACTCATAAACGAGAACTCGCTTCTTCCGTCTAATGCAAGACAGTTTGCACCTGAGCCAGAAAGGTCATACACTTGAGCATAGACAAGTAAGCATTTCACAAGTCAATTTACCTTTCAGTCTCTTTGAGTCGAACTACGGTGTTCTGACTTCCTCATTGCACGAGAGGATACGTAGGCATAACTTAACAGTTATCGAACAAAAGTCTCTGTATATTCCCCCTCCTCCAGCATTATTCTTTAAGCCTCATTGTCTTGAGCATTGCACTCTTTCCTTACACTGACACTCCTTTATCCCACTTCACACTTTTTTTCCAGCACTGACACTTGCATTCTTTTTCCAGCTTTTGCACACAGATAGCACAGACACTACCCTTTTAAACACAATCTTTTAAGCGTGGATCCTGTCGAGTACGACGGACAATCTGGGTGCTAATACCTTCCCAGGTTGTAACCAACCCCCTTTCTCAGTTTCTCTGGTCCGTGACCGTCTTATCCGTATCTTTCCAGGTTTATGCAGCATAACCTTTCCTTCGGGATAAAAATGCCTAGCTGGCGACTCTTTTCAGATCACCCTTGTGTTCTCTCTCTTTCACCGACAGTTCGCGTCTGTACCCCTCTTGGCCTTGTGTCATCAGGCGGGAGCGACAACAATGAAGGATGCCTATTTGTCTTCCAAGGGTATCCGGTTTGGCTCTTTGGTTTTGACCTTTCCAGACCTCGAGGAAATGCTGATGTTTTGTCTTCCAAGGGTATCCGTCTTTCTAAGTATTTTAAATAAAATGAGAAAGAGAAATGAATTAAAAAGAAAATAAAATGAATAAAAGAAGAAGTATGCGCATCCAGTGGTCCAGGTTCAAACAAAATTTGGAGGGAGTTGACTGTGCGCCAGATCCAAGGGTGGAGATTCAAACTGAGCTAATTATTTGATTACTTTAATTAAACTGAATTAGGGCTTAAGTGAAATGATCCAGGCCACTCGTTT
Organism: Lathyrus aphaca; assembly: GCA_963966055.1. NCBI lineage: Eukaryota > Viridiplantae > Streptophyta > Magnoliopsida > Fabales > Fabaceae > Lathyrus > Lathyrus aphaca. The sequence goes on from OZ014521.1 coordinate 332,327,826, forward strand.
ACGCGCTAATCCACATCTTACGGCCAAAATTCAAACTGGGCAACTAAACCCTAATTAGGGTTCTAATCAATTTCAGGTGACCGGAGCAAGCTCCGGTCATCTTCTCCGGCGAGACAAAACTACAATCTTTTTCCCTAGGCCAAAACAAAACCTCTAAAGCTCTAGAAATGATCCCCTAACTACCCCAAACAAGAATCAACCATCAAACAACATTTATATTCCAAGAACAACACGAATCGAATCAAACATCAAAAACTGCAAAAATTTCAGAAGCACGATACAAGCTCAATATTCAACCATTTTCAAAAATAAAAGGTGCAGTGTGATCAGTGAAGCATGAAGAACATTTCTATAACCTAAAAAGAGATTTCTGGAAAATTTGTTCTTGATGATACCTGAGGTGAAGCTTTCTCAATCTGAGTTATCTGGACCTCTCCTTGGTGCCAATCAACTCCAATGGACCTCCTGAGGATGCTTTGATGCTTGGAATGAGGGGGGTGAAATCATGTTTTTGTTTTAGGGGGTTTCAGGCTTGTGTAAGGGGTTGGAAAAGATCTGGAGGATGTATGGAGATGATTGATGATATAATTTTTAAATTTGGCTGAGGGATTTGAGAATTTCGAAGAGATGAAGTTTCTTGAGGATTTTGTGAATCTGAGTGTGTGTATGTTGATTCAAGCTCCAAGATGTTATGAAATGTGATCCTTAGGGCATGTATGTGAAGTTGTGATAGGTCAGAAGAGTTGTTGTGGGCTATGCTGATTGGTATGGCTTCATTTGTAAAAAGTCAAGCTTGGTTGTACTTGAGGTATGGGTCATGGCAGGTCTGGTTTAGAGGCATGGCTGGGCTCAGCAGAGATCAAGGAAACCTTGTGGATCAGATTTGGCATGCTGGCACAAGTGGATGGAAAGATCTATACCATTTTGCAATTTTGGGAAGTCTTGGCCCCTTTGAAATTTCTTGAAGTTCAAGTCATGGAAATGCATAATTATTGGGCCAATTCTGATATTTTTAAGTTGCTTGATCATGTTATGTCACATTTGGGCACATTAGAAGTCCTTAGAAGCCTCAACAAGTGGTTTTGCAAAATATCCTCTTTGGTGCATTCTTGAAAATTATAGGATTTTTGCCAACTTTGAAGGATCATAACTTGAGTTCCATAATGAATTAGAACATGTTTTTGTACTTTTTGAAAAGGAAAAGACCTAATCTACAACTTTAATGACCAAGAATTTTTCATTTGAAGCATTCTTGATTAAGAAAGAGGAGGTTGAAAAAATTTCCCAAAATGGAAAGTTTCCATTACAAGTCATTTCCATTTTTAGCAACTTTTCAAATGGCTCAAAATTCTTCAATCTTGTGAACTTCCAACCTTTTCTAAGATCAAATAAAGATCATAGAACTTCAATTTTATGAAAATACCCCTTTGGTTCCATTGTTGGGGGCCTCAGATGCCCTGATTTTGACTTAACTTGCTCAGGAAGTTACCCAGTGAATAAATGACTTCCACATTGAATTTCTTCATCAAACTTGGTACACATGATCCTTATAACATCTTAAGAACATTAGCAACAAGAATGACCCAATAATTTGGAGTTGAGGCCTCTGAAACCAAAACCCTAATTTTGGTCATCTGTGTAGTGAAAACCCTAGCTCTGCTTCCATGCCTTACCAGTTCTTGTGATTTCTTGGCTTCCTCGAACTTTGAGGGAAATAATATGATGATAGAACACACATGGACCCTCTTGGAATGCTTTAAAACCTTTGGGGTGGCTCAGATGGATCCTTGGATTGCTCAGATCACAAACCCTAGATGCAGATGAATTTGAACTTATGCAGTGAAGCAAAAATGCAATATGAGGTGGTGTGCTCATGTCTATACAAAAATGAAAGATCACAAGCCATGGTGTGAATATGAGTGAGGGCAAATTTGGGGTGTTTACAATATCCCGTTGGTTATTCTATTTAGTTCCGTTAAAATTTCTTAGAGTAATCCAAAATAATAATAATATTATTACCACTGAATATTATTCAGAGCATTAAATAAAATACGGGGTACAACATCTCCCCCCCCCCCTTAAATAAAATTCGTCCACAAATTTAAAGGATTATCTGAACAGGTGAGGGTACGATTCCCGCATCTCCGATTCCAACTCCCACGTAGCATCGCCCGGATGCGTATCATCCCATTGCAATTTAACAAGTGGTATCTCTTTATTTCTCAACACCTTGGTTTCTCTCCCAACAATACGGCTCAGTTGGTGTTCAAAAGTCAAATCCTTTTCTATCTCTATAGAATTCGGTAGAATAGGCTGAAGAGGATCAGGAACGAACCTACGAAGTTGAGATACATGAAAAACATCACGCATTTCAGATAGAGAGTGTGGCAAGGCTAAACGGTAAGCAACTTCACCAATCCTTTCTAGAATCTGATACGGTCCCACATATCTCGGACTTAACTTACGTGACTTAAATGGTCCCTTCAACCTCAATCTCAGAGTGACTTTCAATTATACATGATCACCTTCATCGAATTCCAAAGGTCTCATTCGATTGTCAGCATATCTCTTCTGTCGATCTTGGGCTTGTTTAATCTTTTCTCAGATCATATGAATATTTTCTGTAGTCTCTTGAATAACTTCCGGTCCTAAAATCCTATCTTCACCCACTTCCGACCAATACAACGGTGTTCTACACTTTCATCCGTACAAAGCCTCATACGGATCCATTCTGATGCTCGCATGGTAACTATTGTTGTACAAAAATTCGATCAATGCCAAAACACATGCTCTAAACATATCTTCCATCATTTGAATCGTACGTTCCATCTGACCATCCGTTTGAGAATGATTAGAAGTACTCAAACGCAAATTCGTACCCATGACTTGTTGGAACACCTTCCAAACTCTCGAAGTGAACTTCGGATCTCTATCTGATACAATACTGGACGGGACACCATGCAATCTCATAATTTCAGCAATAAACAACCTTGCAAGCTGACTTGCCTTATATGTAGTCTTCACGGCTAAGAAATGCACGAATTTCATTAGTCGGTCCACAATCACCCAAATAGAGTCATAGCCACCTTGAGTACTCGGTAAACCTAATGCAAAGTCCATAGAGATACTATCCCATTTCCAAATCGGGATGTCCAAAGGTTGTAACAATCCTCCCAGTCGTTGGTGTTCAATCTTCACTTGCTGACACACCGCACATTCAGACACAATTACCGCAATGTCCTTTTTCATTTCGGACCACCAATACTCCCTTTTCAATTCTTGATACATCTTCGAAGAAGCCGGATGTATCGTAAAAGAACCTTTATGTGATTCTTCTAGAATCTTTCTCTTTAAAATATCATCATTCGGAATGCAAATTCTTTGGTTGAATAGGATGATCCCATCTAACGCTCTTACGAAACCCGGTTGGAGTAACAATCTTTGCAACTTCTCATCTAAAACTTGCGCTTGTTGAATATCATTCCTCAAAGTTGAATTAATATTCAATTTTCCCATGATTGCACCATTCGTAGTCCAAACAAACTAAAGATTGAGATCTCGAAACCTTTCCAACAATGCATACTCCAACACCATCAATTCAGCACTATGAATCACTTTTCTACTTAAAGCATCTGCCACGTTATTCGCTTTTCCTGGATGATACTTCAACTCAAGATCATAATCTTTCAAATACTCCATCCATCTCCTCTGTCTCATATTCATTTCCTTTTGATCAAAGAGGTACTTCAAACTCTTATGATCACTAAACATCTCAAAACGCACACCATACAAATAGTTCCGCCACACTTTCAAGGTAAACACCAAGGCCGCTAATTCCAAGTCATGCGTAGGGTAATTCTTCTCATGAACTCCCAACTGTCTGGAAGCATACGATACTACCTGGCCTTCTTGTATGATAACACCTCCTAATCCCATCTTCGAAGCATCGCAAAACACTTCATAAGATTTGTTAGGATCGGGAATAATCAAGACTGAAGCAGTTGTCAATTTCTCCTTCAACCACACGAAACTTTGTTCACAACTAGAATCCCATTCATAAGCGAAATCCTTCCTAGTGAGTTTAGTTAACAGTAATGCCATTTGAGAAAAACCTTTAATAAATCTTCTGTAGTAACCTTCCAAACCTAGGAAGCTTCTCACTTCAGTAACATTTTTCGGTCTCTCCCAATTAATTATAACTTCTATCTTTGACGGATCCACTGCTACACCTCCCTGTGATATAACATGTCCAAGGAACTTGACTTCCGACATCCAGAATTCACACTTACTAAACTTAGCAAAACGTTGCTTTCCCTGTAGTATCGATAGGACAATCCTTAGGCTCTCTCCGTGCTCTTGTGGAGTACGAGAATAGATAAGAATGTCATCGATAAAGATCACTACAAATTGATCCAAATAATTCCGAAATATTCGATTCATGTAGTCCATAAAAACAGCTGGAGCATTCGTCACACCAAAAGGAATCACTAAGAATTCGTAATGATCATAACGGGTTCTGAACGCGGTCTTCGGAACATCATAACTCTTCACACAAATCTGTTGATAGCCCAATCTCAGATCAATCTTCGAGAACATGCAGGCTCCTTTCAATTGATCTAGAAGATCGTCTATCCTTGGAAAGGGGTATTTATTCTTGATTGTAACCTTGTTCAACTTACGATAATTGATGCACGCCCGCATACCACCATCCTTCTTCTTTACCAATAACATAGGAGCTCCCCATGGTGAAACACTAGGCCTTACAAAATGCTTTTCCATCAAATCCCCCAATTGATCCTTCAACTCGTTTAACTCAAGCGGAGCCATCCGATAAGGGGAAACAGATATATGATCCGTTCCCGATATCAGGTCGACTGAGAACTCAACTTCCCTCACCGGAGGTAAGGAAGTGACATCTTCAGGAAAAACATTGGGAAATTCATAAACTATTGGAATGTTCAAAACTTGCTGGTCATTACTCTCCTCTTTAGTAAGGACAGGAAAACTCGATTTCTCTTGTTCAAACATAAAATTTACCATTCCAATGGTACCTTCTAAGATCATTGTCAAAACATCTTTTGGAGGCACTTCAACGGAGGGAATAAGGATCAACTTTTCTTCACATCCAATAAACACAAAATTAGCAGACAACCAGTCCATTCCCAAGATAACATCAATTTTCTTAAGAGGCAAACAAATAAGGTCAATCTGAAAGATTCTACCATCCATGGACAGCGTACAATTATCGCACTTAAGGGGCGTCTCGACAGTTTCATCCATGGAGGTAGTAACCACCATCAGAGACAAAGGAAATACCCGCAACCCAAGTCGTTTCGCACAACTAGTAGATATAAAAGAATGCGTAGCTCCACAATCAAATAAAACAAGACAAGGATGATTGTTAACAAGACAATTACCCGCAATCAAGGAATTGTCGCCCTTCGTCTTCCTAGCGTCCATAGTATAAACTCTCGCTTGCAATTAGTCCTTCTTCAAGGGACAATCTCTAGCAAAATGCCCTTCTCTTTGACAAAGGAAACAAGTCACGGAACCCGGATTGCATCTTCCAAAATGATTCTTATGGCATCAAGAGTAAGAAGGAGGGGCATTGGATCTCGCTTGAAGGGTTGAGGCCTCGGCCTAAAAGATTGACTAGCTCTCCCCCTATCTCCTTGAACCGTCCTTCCGGAACTAGCTTCTGTTTTCACTTTCATCAAACTATGTTCTGCAACATAGCATTGTCTCAACATCTCGGAGTAGGTAGTGAACTCCCTTTGAGAGACACTATGCGAGAGTAGGCTGCCATGTTCTCAAACTTCTCAGCATAACTGGCCACAGTCATGCTCCCTTGCCTCAATTGTTGAAATTCAAACTCCTTTTGTGTCTCAAGGAACTCGGGAAATACTTATCCATAAAAACTTTCTTAAATTGTTGCCACACCCTCGGAAATCCCTTGCACCATCATCAAATTGGAAGCGCTCTCCCACCACCTAGCAGCATGACCCTTTAGTCAATGTGACGCGAAGGTCACCTTATCTTCTTCATTACAAATCACAATCTGGAATATCCCCTCCATTCCAGTCACCCATTCACGAGCCTTAACCGGGTCCAATCTGTCATGAAACGCCTGAGGGTTCATGTGGAAGAAGTCTCTAAATGTCCCACCCACAGCTCTAGGAGCAACCACTTGAGGGTGAAGGCCCCCACTCATCTGATGCATCATTTCTTGCATGAATTGGTGTTGCTGTTGCTACATCTGCTGCATAAATTGGAACGTAGGAGCATTCCCATCACCACCTGCTTGGTCGTTAACGGGAGGAGTGACACTATATTGAGCACGAGTTCCACGTATACCAGCCATATTCCTAAATGTCATCAAAACAGGATTAAGTTGATCAGGATCAATACCATAAACATAACATTTAGTCCCACCGCAAGTCCACGTGTAAGAACGAAAGGAAACACTTATAATATTTCAAGGCTAGGTCGAGGATACGACCTGCTCTGATACCAACTATAATACCCATATACAAAAGACATACATAAAGCATATTCTTCATATATAAATATTTAAAATTTGGTACTGAAATACAAATAAGTTCTTAGCAACACATTATATAAGTATAGCCACTACAACATAAGGTACTAAAACAAGGCTATGGAATAATACAAGATGTTCAACTACAAAATCTAAGAACTAGATCCGAAGATCTCAAAATCCACAGCGGAAGACAAAGCCATCAACTAGTAAGGATAATCAAGTCACCTTATCCTTACCTTTAACGGAACCTGAAGTACCTGAAATAAGAACATCAACATGGGGTGAGATAAACATCTCAGTGGGTTTCCTATCTTAGAGTTCTCTCGGCTCTAAGGGTCAAACATAATAATTCCACGAGTACAAAGGTTCCTCTCAAAAGTAACTAAGTCCAAACCGAACTTTCAAGCAATACTTTGTACAACACTTCCCGTGGGACTCAATGAAACACCCACCTCAAGTATGAACCACTAGACTTATCATGGAACTCAATGAAATACCCATATGAAGCCAACACTCGCTTTCTGTAGGACTCAATGTAATACCCACCTTAAGCTAACACTCGCTTCCTGTGGGACTTAATGTAATTCCCACCTCAAGCTAACACTCGCTTCGCATGGGACTCAATGTAATACCCACCTCAAGCTAACACTCACTTCCCGTGGGACTCAATGTAATACCCACCTCAAGCTAACACTCGCTTCCCGTGGGACTCAATGTAATACCCACCTCAAGCTAACACTCGCTTCCCGTGGGACTCAATGTAATACCCACCTCAAGCTAACACTCGCTTCCCATGGTACTCAATGTAATACCCACCTCAAGCTAAAGGAGATACGGTCAAATACGATTCTCTTTTCTTACTAGTCTACGGAAATCCTAGGTACCTCACAAGTCTTACGATTTCATTTCTTTAAGCTCATATTTACGAGGAAAAGAGATTGCCTTAGTAAAGGTATTGTAGGGTGGACCAGCAGGTGAAAGTTGGACTTGGGAACGTGAAGATTAGATGAAGGAGTCGTATCCGAATCTGTTTGCTTCAAGTAACATTTTCGAGGAAAAAATTCCTAAAGTGGGGGAGAGTTATAACACCCAAATTTCATAATTTAATTGATCAAGTAATTATTTATGAATAAGTGATGTTTTGAAGGTATTTTGTTGAACTATAAGAGAAAGAATTATTTTATTAAAAATAATGATATGATGATAATTGAGATATTATTTAAATATTATTATTAAATAAAAGAAAAGAAAAGATGTTAGGGGTCTAAGGGGAAAGGTTGTCTTTTGAGTGTTTTATGAGAAAAGAGGATCACGATCAAATTCTCAAAACTCGTATTTTGGAAAAAGGTGAAGGTTGCTCTGAAGAACAAGGAGACAAAGGAGTTTGATCAAGAGTGAAAGATAAGGTTCAAGTGATTAAGGTATGAGGAGTATCCTTATTCATTGTTAATAACATTGGATTGTTTTACGAGAAAGGGGGATTTTGAGGGAAAAACCTTTGGGTTGGGGCAATCTTTAGTAGATTTTGATGATTAGTCGTTATTAGATGTTATAAATGATGAATATATGATGATAATGTGTTAATTGGTTGTTCTCTGCTGTTTTTCTGATGTAATATGAGGTTTTGGGGATGTTTGGGCGTGGTTGTGTTATGCAGAAATCAAAGGGTTTCTCTCAGGAAATCGCTTTTCTCGCTTAGGGAGCAGGAGCTCGCTTAGCGAGCACATGAAAACTTTGGAAGTTCAAAACCTGTGATTTGCCCGCTTAGCGAGCTAGCTGTCTTGCTTAACGAGGCATGTAGTGCCACACCCTTTCTACCCACAAACACAATTAATCATATTATTTAATAAAATCAGAGTTCGACATGAAAGGGCATCACATTTTCGACATAACATCATATAAACAACACGTATGTGTTCTGTCCCGTAACACGGGTTGCAACTTTAATTCATAATAACAAAATATTCCAATGATTCGCAGCGGATTCAAAGGTCAACTTGTTTAAATATTTCTCTCAAAAGAACGTACATTTACGATCAATCAATACCCAAATAGATGGTTTAAATTCAACAAAACAACTAATTAAGAAAAACAATCGTTCCCCAGTGTTACACGAATCAGTGCAGGACACCACCTAACTCTATACACAACGGAACACACTCCAATATACCTCAAAAATCTCCAACTAAGCTTCAAAATCTGCCGGATAGCATTATAGACCATATTCATTAAAAATAATACAAGGTTGAATCATAAGATACAATTAATCATATAACCACTACAGCAAAATTCACCCACATATAATCATCAACAAATACACATCAACAAACAACAATTGTGATCATGCTATGCCACATAGATTAAAATGCAACCTCATAAATGCATGTGGTACCAGTTTCAACATGTGATGGATATTGGCCATCTATCCTCCACTAGGGAGCACAACATAATCAATAACACCTCAATCAACACAATGGGATTGAAGCCTCAAATCAACATAGGGGATGCCATGAATGCAAGATATACAAAACAACATCATCATCATAATCATGATGTTTCATCAATACGTGTATCAACATTCATCATTTATCATCATACTAGTTTATTCATACTATCATTACGTCATGTCATTATTTTGTTAACTTATTCATATTTTATCTCATATCATCATTACTACTATTAAGTTAGCCTACTCAAACATGTAATAATTACTCCAGGAACAACATAGCAACACGACACGAAAGACCAGACATCAAAATTAGCAACAGAAGTAACATATTTTCGGAAAATACAAGGCTCACTAAGACAAGAAGATAGCTCACTAAGCAAGCTCTAGCTCACTAAGCGAGAAACGCGATTCTCAGAAATAAACCCTACGATTTCTGCAGAACCCAACCATTATCACAACAGCCCTAAACCTCTAAAAACATTGGAGAAACAACAGAAAACGTCCAAATACCACATAATCATCATAAATCCATCATTATTAACAACATGCAACAACTAATTAACACTAATATACCAACTAATATCCCAAATCTTAGGGTTTTATTCTAAAACCCCTAATTCTCATAAAACATCCCTATATTATGATTATTGAACAAGAATTCTCCCCATACCTTGATTATTGTAGCTTCTCTTTCACTCTTGAGCAAAACCCTCTTAGTCTCCTTGTTCTTCAGAGAAACCTTCACCTTTTCCAGAAACACGATTATGAGAACTCTTTGATCGTAACCTCTATTTCATAAACTACTCAAAAGACAACCTTGCCCCATAGACCTCCAAACTCTTTTATTCCATTTTCTTAATAATAATAATAATAAATAATTCCCAATATTATTATATCATTATTCTAAATGAAATAATCCTTTATTTTCCAAAAAACACCACTTATTTCCATGTATTCATAAATAATTACTTAATTAATTAAATTATGAAATTGTGGTGTTACAACTCTCCCCCACTTTAGTTTTTTTCGTCCTCGAAAATCTTACCCGAAGTAAATAGAGTCGGATACGACTCCTTCATCTGATCTTCACGTTCCCAAGTCCAACTTTCACCTGCTAGTCCACCCCATAATACCTTTACTAAGGCAATCTCTTTTCCTCGTAACCGCTTTATTTCTCGACCATCTATCTATGATGGTAAAACTTCCACAATCAGCTTATCCCTCACAAAAATATCATCCATCTGAATCGCATGCGATGGATCGCCCACATACTTACTCAATTGCGACACATGGAACATGTCATGCAAATTCGCAAGTGATGGAGGTAACACAATCCAATATGCTACCTCTCTGATCCTTTGTGAAATCTGATATGGTCTAACAAAATACGAAGTAAGCTTTCTAGACTTCAAAGCTCTTCCAACACCCATTACCGGAGTAACCCTCAAGAACACATGGTTTCCCTCTTGAAACTCAAGTGCTTTCCTTCTCCTGTCATGATAACGTTTCTGTCGACTTTGAGAAACCTTCATTCTTTCTCGTATCATCTTAATCTTCTCAGTCGTCTCTTGCACAATTTCAGGTCCAAGTACTCCACTTTCGCCTGATTCATACCAACACAATGGAGTCCGACATCTTCTACCATACAATGCTTCATACGGTTCCATTCCAATACTAGCATGATAACTATTTTTATAGGTAAACTCAATCAATGGCAAGTAGTTTGACATATGTCTGCGAATGATAAGTAGATCTCATCCTCAACTTAGTACCCGAGGCATCTTGTAAACTCTTCTGAAATCTCGAAGTAAACCGCAAATCTCTGTCGGATATGATACTTGACGGTATCCCATGCAAATTCACAATTTCTTCAATATACATCTCATCTAGTTTTTGCATAGAATGATTAATCTTGATCGACAAGAAATGAGCCGACTTAGTCAAACTATCTACGATTATTCAAATAGAATCATCCCCTTTGCAGTCTTCGGCAAAACTGTTACAAATCATGGAAATGCTATCCCACTTCCACTCTGGAATATTCAACGGCTGCATCATACCTAACGGTTTCTGATGTTCAATCTTTGACTTCTGACAAGTCAAACACGCATACACAAATTCAGCAACATCCTTCTTCATACCGGGCCACCAAAATAATTTCTGCAAATCATGGTTCATCTTCGTAGCACCAGGATGAATAGTCAATCGACTATGATGTCCTTCTTCTAAAATACTCTTCTTAATTTCTAGAACATCAGGAATACACACTCTATCTCGGAATCTCATCATACCATTCTCATCAACTCGGAATTCACCTCCATTACCTTAGTTAATCAAGGTCAACTGATCAACCAACTTCAAGTCAGATTGTTATCCTTCACAGATCCTTTCCATAATTTCATTAGTCAATTTCAACATTCCCAACTTTACACTTTCAGGCATAACTTCACACAACAAGCTCATATCTCGAAACTGTTCAATCATTTCAATTTCCTTCACCATCAACATCAACATATTCAATGTATTCCTACTCAAAGCATCTGCAACCACATTTTCCTTACCAAGATGGTAATTCAAATCAAAATCAAAGTATTTCCAACCATCTCCTCTGCCTTATATTTAGTTCCTTCTAATCAAACAGGTATTTCAAACTCTTATGATCACTGAACACCTCAAATTTCGAACCAAAGAGATAATGTCTCCAGATCTTTAACACAAACACCACATCTGCTAAATCTAAGTTATGCATAGGATAATTCCTCTCATGAACTCTCAATTTCCTTGAAGCATAAGAAACCACCTTACCGTTTTGCATCAAAATTCCTCCAAGTCGCATCTTCGACCCATCACAATATACTACAAACGATTCATTCAGATTCGGCAAAGTCAACACCGAAACAGTTGTTAACTTCCTCTTCAACTCCACAAAACTCTTTTCACACGCAACATCCCACACATAAGCTTGGCTCTTTCGATTCAACTGAGTCAAAGGTAGCGCCAACTTCAAAAAAACCTTGATAAACTTCTTGTAGTAACCTGCTAAACCCAGAAACTTCTAATCTCAGTAGCAGACTTAGGATTTTCCCACTACAACACTGCATCAATTTTCGACGGATCGACAACAATTCCATCACTACAAATTATATGTCCAAGAAAACTCACTTCTTGTAACCAGAACTCACACTTTGACAGTTTAGCAAATAACTTCTTTTCTCGCAACACTTGCAATACAGTCCTCAAATGTTTTTCGTGATCTTCCTCTGTCTTAGAATAAATCAGAATATCGTCGATAAAGACTACCATAAATTTATCCAAGTACTCATGAAAGATTCTATTCATGTACACCATGAAAACACCAGGTGCATTGGATACACCGGACGACATCACGGTATACTCATAATGATCATACCTCGTTTTGAAAGCTGTCTTCGGAATATCATCAGACTTAACACGAATTTGATGGTAACCGGATCGTAAATCAATCTTGTTGAATACATAAGCTCCTACCAACTGATCCATCAAATCGTCGATCCTCGAAAGTGGATACTTATTATTGATAGTAACCTTGTTCAACTGCCAATAATCAACACACAACCTCATACTATCGTCTTTCTTCTTAACCAACAGCACCGGAGCACCCCACGGAGGAACACTAGGTCAAACAAACTTCTTCTCTAACAACTCTTCTAGTTGCTTCTTCAACTCACTCAACTCTATAGCATATATCTGATACAGAGCCATAGACACATGACTAGTACCAGGTAATAAATCCACTATAAACTCAACTTCATGCTCTAGAGGTAAATCACTTATATCCTCCGAAAATACATAAGAAAACTCGTGAACAACCGACAATTCCATACTCGAAGTCTTCCATTCGGTTTGCAACAATACAGACATTGGAAACATCTGAGCCTCGTCTTCTAATAATTCCTCTACTTGTCTAGTCGTCAAGAACAACAACTCACCATGATCAGCAATTTCAGGAAATTCAAAAGTCTTCGCATAACAATTGATGTGCACAAAATTGAACTCTAACCAGTTCATTCCAAGAATAACATCAATTTGGTGTAAAGGCAAGCACACCAGGTCCGTCAGGAAATCCTTCTCAAAAATTGTCAAAGGACACTTCAGAAAAACAAGAGCAGTAGTAATAGAACCATTAGTTGGCATCTCTATTACCATACCACCATTCATACTAGACAACTTCAAACCCAACTTATTGGAACACTCAAGAGAAATAAAAGAATGCGTAACACCAGTGTCTATAATAGCAATCAACTCAACATTGTTAATAAAACAAGTACCTCGGATTAGATTGTCCTTCTGAGGAGCCTTAGAACTAATCAAAGCAAACACTCTGCCATTGGTTTGAGCAACAATATTAGTCTTCTTAGGCTTCTTGCATTGGGTACTGATATGTCCTTGTTCACCACAATTAAAGCCAGTTAGACCTTCATTCGGACAATCACCAACCCTATGATCTCTCTTGCCACATCTATATCATCGCACCACTGGATTAGTGCAAACATCTGCCTTGTGACCAGATTCACCAAACTTATGACACTTGGAAGGATTAGAACATGCTCCCCCACTTCGCTTCTTCGCTTCTTCCCCTCTGAACCCTTCTGCTTTCTCTTCTCAGTTGGAGTCACATAAGGCTTTTCTCTAAACTGACTTTTCTCTTTCTTCTCACTCAGTTGCTCGTAGTGATTAGATCGAGCTCGGCTATCTTCATCATATATTATGCTCTTATCCACCAATTCAGCATATCTTTGGATTTTTTGACATCCAATTCCTTGATTGATCTCCGGTCTCAACCCATACTCGGACTTGAGACACTTCGATGATTCAGTATCAACACGGTTATAGTGAGGACAATACTTCATCAACCTCTAAAACTTGGCAGCATACTCTACTACCGTCATATTTCCTTGTTTCAGATCAATGAATTCTACTTCCATCTTACCATGAGCATCTTCTGGAAAATACTTTCCCATAAACTCCTTTCTAAACACTTCCCAAGTCGCTACAGTACCAACATCCTCTAAATGCTGACGAGTATTATCCCACCAGTCTTCAGCCTCTTCATACAACATATGTGTACCAAACTGTACCTTCTGTGCATCCGTACACACCATCACCCTAAATATCTTCTCAATAGCCTTGAGCCACTTCTGAGCATTAAGCAGTTCATGGTCAGCTTCAAACACCGGCGGACTGTTACTCTGGAACTTCTCCAAAGCACGACACTCATCATGTTCATTGTTCCGAGCAGTAGCCTCCGCCAATGCCGCAACAACTTCTGCAAGAACATGCGTGTTGTTTCCAGCCATTCTACACAACACTCACACATAAGATAAGAATGTTCGTTAATAATAACGACTGACACAGGCTAACAACAACGACACATGACTTGACACACCGACATGCTCTGATACCACTAATGTAACACCCTTTCTACCCACAAACACAATTAATCATATTATTTAATAAAATCAGAGTTCGACATGAATGGGCATCACATTTTAGACATAACATCATATAAACAAAAAGTATACATCATGTCAAGGGTTGCAACTTTAATTCATAATAACAAAATATTCCAATGATTCACAGCGGATTCAAAGGTCAACTTGTTTAAATATTTCTCTCAAAAGAACATCCATTTACGATCAATCAATACCCAAATAGATTGTTTAAATTCAACAAAACAACTAATTAAAAAAATTTGTTCCGTAGTGTTACACGACTCAGAGCAGGACACCACATAACTCTATACACAACAGAACACACTTCAAGCTACCTTCGAAATCTCCAACTAAGCTTCGGAATCTGCAGGATGGCATAATAGACCATCACAAATGGCAGGTAGGGTGAGTAATCCAAATTCAATAATAATAATACAAGGCTAAATCATAAGATACAATTAATCATACAACCACTACAACAAACTCACCCACATATAATCATCAACAAATACACATCAACAAACAACAAATGTGATCATGCTATGCCACATAGAATGAAAGGAAACCTCATAAATGCACGTGGTACCGGTTTCAACATGTGATGGACACTGGCCATCTACCCTCCACAAGGGAGCACAACATAATCAACAACACCTCAATCCACACAATGGAATTGAAGCCTCAAATCAACATAGGGGATTCCATGAATGCAAGATACACAAAACATCATCATCATCATCATCATGTTTCATCAATACATGTATCGTCATTCATCATTTATCATCATACTAGTTTATTCATACTATCATTACGTCATGTCATCATTATGTCAACTTATTCATCTTTTATCTCATATCATCATTACTACTATTAAGTTAGCCTACTCAAAGATGTAATTATTTCTCCAGCAACAACATAGAAACACGACACGAAAGATCAGACATCAAAATTAGCAACAGAAGAAACATCTTTTCGGAAAATACAAGGCTCGTTAAGCGAGGAAGACAACTCGCTAAGCGGAGAACTCACTGACTCTACTCGCTAAGCAAGCTCCAGCTCGCTAAGCGAGAAATGCGATTCTCAGAAATAAACCTTGCGATTTCTGCAGAACCCAACCATACTCAGAACAGTCCTAAACCTTTAAAAACATCGGAGAAACAATAGAAAACGTCCAAATACCACATAATCATCATAGATCCATCATTATTAACAACATACAACAACTAATTAACACTAATCTACCAACAATTATCCCAAATCTTAGTGTCATACCCTAAATTTGTCCCACTTATATTTTCATCTCCAGTTGCATTTTCATTACTAACCATTATACAAAATTAAAAAATGTGTTTGTTGTTTCATTTGTCTTACTGTTTGATTAAGCTCAGGCCATACCCAATGGCTATCAAGATCTATCCGAGAAGAAAATTTCATTAGCATGTTGTTAGGTCACATCTCCATCTCCAATGGCTTCATGAATTTAGTTCTTTTTTTTTGGAGTTCATGTTTCAAGATTTAATTAATGGGCAAGTTCAAGTGTAAGAGAGGTGCCAAGATGTGGATTTCTTTTAGTTTCAAAAGTGACATGAGGAGTAACTTGGAACTCAAGCCATGGGTCATATGCCTCATTTTAGTTTCCATTAAAGATCTCAAAGTGATTGGAAGGAACATCAACTTATAATTAACCAAATGCATTTGTTGAGGGCATACAAGTTTAAGTGACTTAAATACAATCAAGGAGCTAATGGGCTTGGTTTAGTTAACCTTATTACTACCTTTTGTTTTGGAAATTGGTTTAAGATTGATTTCTAAATTCAAAGACATTATCACATGGATCCCAAAAAATTGAATATTTTGTTCTCAAGAGTGATTATTCAAGTTTCAAGGAAAGGGTTATTTACACGAAGGACATGGTTGATTCAAGATCCAAGTTTGAATCATTCGTTGGATTAATGAATCATTCGTTGGATTAATGAAGGAGTTTGAGGCAAGAATCTTGTGGCACAATCAATTTATGTCCAAGAAGTATGCTCCAATTATGGTAAAATGATGACCAAGAAATAAGTTGAGCGTGTTACATGTTATGAAGGAAATCCACAACCAAAACATTGAGTTTGTTTCAAAATCATGTTTAGGTGATCCAAAATTATGTTCAGGAGCAAGTTTGGTTTCCGTGGGGTCCAAGGGTGTCGCTCCCTGGATTTCCATCCCGGTACAAACGCGAAAGTGGCGCGGAAAATGGTTAGAGTCGTCAGCCAGGCATTTTTATCCCGAAGGAACAGGAATGGTAATGCTGCACGAACCATAAGAAAAGAAAAGGAAGGACACGGGTCCTGCGAACCAAAGAGACTGAGTTCGGGAGTCGGTTACGACCTGGGAAGGTATTAGCACCCAGATCGTCCGCCGTACCCGACGGGATCCACGCTTGCAAAGAAATTGCTTCAAAGGGTGAAGAAATGAAAGCTGCTGCAAAGAAAATGAACTGAACTGGATAAAAGAAACGAAAAGGGAACTGAAAAAGAAATGAAAAGGAAAAATGTAGGGAAAATAAAGATTGTGCTCAAACGGGCCCTACCCAGCTGCCTACGTACCTCATTTGGATAATGAGGATCAGAGTCGTCGTAGTTACCCTAACTAGGGGTGGAAAAGATTGCTTGTGTCTTAAGGCTTGAACTGCCTATGTCAATGCTCAGGTGTTGCAGGCTCGGACGACAAGTGCGTTACCATCTTGCAAAATGACAAGTAGGAGCAAGTTCGCGGACGGAGCGAAGGAGATGAGAAAAGAATTCCTGAAGGAAAGACGATTATTGTTTGTCCAGTGTTTTTTAGAAGCTTTTTGTGAGTGTGGCACAAGGAAGTGAACTCAAGCTCTTTTACATGGAATGTGTACTTGCTACTACATTCCAAGATGGAATAATAGAACAAGCACACTCAAGTAAGGAAAAGATCCCCAAAACTTGATTCCAAAGATTAGGGCCTAGGCTCACTAACTCATTGAATTTATTAAGTGTTTTTTTGTAACTTAAATGAAGAAGTCTTTTTTTATGTTTTTCTTGATGAAAATGGTCTCATGATCAGACTTGTGCATCATGATGAACAAGCTTGTACTATCCCAAGATGGGAAAACTACAAGTGTTTCATGGAATAAGGCTATTGCACAGGAGACCACTTCAATACTTATTAAGATGTTTTTTAGGTTTTTGTTTTGAGATGAGAAGAGAAAGAAACAAAAGATCTTAAAGGTAAAAGTCTAATGGGGAAAGTCTAATCCTAAAATTATCATGCAAAGGAAATCCTAGGTTAGCGAGGTTTACTATCCTAAAGAAGGAAGAGATAAGAAGAGAAAGAAGAGAATGAAGAAGAGAAGATGAGGAGAAGAAAGAAAGGATGGCCTAAGCCCCTCAAACACAAGTAAGAGAATATCATGAAAAGAGAAGAGATAAGAATTGGAGATGTGGGAATCACATCCACACCTCTCACTTACCAGAGCCCCTGAAATGGTTAGTAACATAAGCAAGCATCATGACAAAAGCAAATGTGAACAAATGAAACACCAAATGGGCATAAGATCAAACCAAAGCAACACAACCAGAATTGGAATCTCAATTACAAGTGTCAAGCTCAAACACACAACACAAGAATGAGAAAGGGACTATATAGTTCAACATGAAGCATTATAGATTATCATGACAAAGCAAAACAAACATGGGATAACAAAAAGCAAACTAAGCAAACCAACATCACAAACCTCAAGACCAGAACCCTAACATGTCAAGAATGTGCCTAAGCAACACAAGAGATAAAGAGTAGAATCATACAAACTTAAACATTATCATCATGAGAAGCAAAGAAGCATAAGAAGTGAGGTGAACACGTACAAAAGTGAATGAACTTAAAAGGTAAGCAACCACAAAATTTCTCAAAGTACAAACATTAATGCAAGACCAGAAGGGTATCCACATCCTAAAAGGGTTCTAAACAACCTAAGGGAGTTGGCACAAGTGCCCTCCCAACCTAAGGACTAAACATATGACCAAAAAGGACTCAAAAGAAGATAAGCAAAGAACAAAATTCAAATCAAATCAAGCATTCACCCAAAAATTCCACAAGTTTGCACAAAGACTCTTCAAACATCTAATATTACAATGTCAAAAGAAAATGATCAAAATCAGAAGCTAAGTAAGTCAAATATATGCCTAAACATGGATTAGGGTTAGGAAACTTCATGCACAAGTTAAGGATCAAACATAATCAAGCAAACTCCTAAAAATCAGAAGAAAAATCATCAACAAACTACACTTCAATGTGAATCCACAGCAAAAAGAATCAATTCAAAATTCAAATTAGTGATCAAGATATAAATTATACAAGACAACATGCTTTAAAAGTGAATAAAAAACAAATAATAAAAGAAGAAATTAATTCCAACGTGGAAAATGAAAAAAAATGGAAACTAAAAATGTCAGAAATTAAAGAAAACTCAAAATATTACTTATGAATTTTTCTGGAATTTTTAATGACTTCTAATTATTTTTATTAATTAAAAAGCAAACCTGAAATAAAATAAAAATAAAAAAAACATCCAAAGGGCCAGGGGTGTGATCAGCAGTTATTTTAGTTCAATTAGAATGGGCCTAGAAAAGGGGGAGGTGCGAATAGGAAACTAAGGCCCAGGTCTGATAAACGCATCCACTCCAGTCAGGCAAACCGAAAGCACACCAATCCAACGGTCACGAATGCGAGTCTGAAATATCCACAGAATCAACAGATATGAACGCCAGTCAACACTAACCCTAAGTATTTTGATCTAACGCGTTATATTCAAACTTATGACATCCCTCCAGATCCAAAGGTCCACGTCTCTCCTGTACACAATACTCTCCCCTAGAACATCCACATGTAGTACCTAGCTGGTCACATGACCAGCACGCACCTCATTTATGTGCTGGCAAGATCTGAGCCTTCCGATGCAACTGGATCCAACGCTCATGACATGTTCTGGCTAAAACACACAAACAAAGAAGGTTCACCGGCCGGAGGAGCACCGGTCACCCTCTTCGGCTAGCTCCGATGAAGGCCAACACTAAAATTTCCAGAAGTTGACAAACTATACATCAATCAAAAGCTTAAACAACCAGGATCTCAAATATGCAATCAAAATCAACAAACAGTTAACATATCAAGCAAACCGAATGAAACAAGTTCAAACATCAAAACTGAGATTCACGATTTAGTGCAATACAAGGTTTCTAATCACTTCATACAATTCAGATTAAGGCACAACAACACAAAACAAGCTAAAATATAACCAAACCGAAGCAATTAACTGAGAGGCTCAAACCTGAAGTTGAAGCTTCTTGAAGAAGTTGAGAAATCCAGAGATCTCCTAGCTTTCCTTAAGCTTCCTTTGATCTTTCTCAAGCCAAATAAAGGCTTATGGCAGGGGATGATGCAAGATCTGAGGGTGTTGTTGAGTCTCCAACCTTTACCCGAAGCTCCAAGAAGTTGATTAAGAATGTGATGTGAGATTGAGCGTGATGATTCAGAAACCTTAAGGATGAAGAATGAGGTGCGAAATCACCAATCCAGATCTGGAATTCCTTTGAGGTTTTGAAATTGAGAGCACAATGAGAGGGATAAAGAGAGAGAGGCTGAAGAGTGTGATGAAAATGTGTTGCAAAAATCGTGGAGAGCAACTTATATGTGTCGCTCCCGCTAAATGACACCTGGTCAAATAGGGTACAGACGCGAACGGTCGGCGAAAGAGAAGAACACAAGGGTGAACTGAAAAGAGTCGCCAGCTAGGCATTTTTATCCTGAAGGAAAGGTAATGCTGCATAAACCTAAGAAAAGATGGATAAGACGGTTGCGAACCAGAGAAACTGAGAAAGGGGGTTGGTTACAACCTGGGAAGGTATTAGCACCTAGATTGTCCGTCGTAATCGACGGGATCCACGTTTGAAAGTTTGTGCTTAAAAGGGTAGTGTCAGTGCTATTTTGTGTGCAAAAGCTGGAAAAGAATGCAAGTGTCAGTGCAAAAGAAATGTGAAGTGAAATAAAAGATGTGTCAGTGTAAGGAAAGAGTGCAAAGCTCAAGACTATGAGGCTTAAAGAATGATGCTGGAAGAGGGGGGGAATGAACAGAGACTTTTGTTCGATAACTGTTAAGTTATGCCTACGTATCCTCTCGTGCAATGAGGAAGTCAGAACACCGTAGTTCGACTCAAAGAGACTGGAAATAAATTGACTGATGAACTGCTTACTTGTTTATACTCAAGTGTATAACCTGTCTGGCTCAGGTGCAAACTGTCTTGCATTAAACGGAAGAAGTAAGTTCTCGTTTATGAGCGAATGAGATGAGAAAATAATCCCGGAGGAGACAATTATTGTTTGTTTTTGGTATTTTCAATATTTTATTGCTTTTGGAGTTTGTCATAGGAAAATGATCTTAAGCCTAATCCAAAGGTTAGTAAACTCATCACATCTTTCCTCTGATTAGGGGTAATGAGAATACCTTAAGCATGCAGTAAACACCTCACACTTAATCACCATGATGTAGGATTAAGATCATTAAACTACTTTCATTTATTTAGATGTTTTTGGAGTTTTTGTTTAGTGTTAAGTAATGAGTTTAAGCCATAATCAAGGATTTAATGGACCCATTACACTATCCTAATAGAAGGATAATAGATGAGAACATTTAAGCTGAGAAAGGCTCCTCAACTTAATCCATGATTAGGGATTAACCTCATGACAAAACAAAACCTTATTAGAGTGGATTTTAGTTAATGGTGAGGTTAAGTAATGGATTTTATGGTTTGTAAGACAACTTGAGGGGGACTTGTCCATTAATACTAGGGTTAGTACTTCTTAACCAATTAAGGAAGAATTAGAACCCTAATGCAAGGCCCAAGTTACAAGCTTGATGTCTTAGTGATTTATTAGATGGATTGATTAAAGAATTTAAACACATTAAGGGTTTAAAACTTAGGATTAAAGTTATACACTCCATCCTAATAGAAGGATGCAGGCATAAACTTAATCACAAAGCCTTAAAACCTTTAAGGTTTAGTCCTTGATTAAGAGATGAGAAGAGAAGACTCAAAGATGACACAAAGGTAAACTAATGGGGGACTAAACAAACCATAATTGTGATCATGCTTGGGTGTTCCTAGGGTTTATGAGGCTTGCAAGAAGATCTTCAAGGAAAAGCCACCAAGGAAGAAGCAGGATGAAGGAAGAGAAACAAGAAGAAAGCAAGACAACATGCTTCACTTAAGAAGACAAGTTGCTTGAAGAAAGAAAGTGAGGAGGGAACATGAATTAGCAAGCTCACTCTAATTCACAAGTAAAATGCAGCAATGATGCATAAGAGAGATGAGAAGAGATTGTGAGAAGTGAAGGCAAATTCACTTCTCAAACACTTACCACCTGAAAAGTTAGCAAAGGAAGTGAAATGAAATGAAAATGAAATTAATGCAAGGATGAAAACCAAAATTAGAAGCATATTCATGATGAAAATGATGTTGTGAGATGGTATGAAAGCATGTCAAGGGATGAGGATGATCATACAAAGAATGGGAATGCAAATGAGACATGTAAGAAGCATGAAAGTTCATGAATGCACATGGAATGAAATGGATGCAAAACATGGAAAATGAATGATGCAATGATCAAACATGATTTCAATATGTTCTAAGATGTCTTATATGTCATGTGGATGTGCAAAATGTCATGGCAAGTTCATGTATGCAAGCTTATGTAAGATGGATGCAAGTGAAGATGCAAATTAGGGTTTATGTACAATATGAGATGCAAAATTCAAAATCAGAAGCAAAGCATAAGATAAAAAATTGAAAATGGAATCAAAGGGACCCTAAACCTATACAAGTTCACTGCCCAAAGGGGAAGGTCAGAAGCTAAACCCTAAGGGACTTATGATTTTTCTAAGTTTGCTAGGGTTTTAAGGTACCTCAAAAGGAAAAAATGCAAAACAAATTAAAAATGAAAGATAAATTCATGCCAATTTTATCCTAGAAACTACATGATATGTGGAATGCAATGCAAAAAGAATCATTATCAAACCCTTCATGGTTAGGTAGAAAATATTTTTCTAAGTTAGGGTTAAAAATATTGATTTTTAAGAACCCTAAATTCAAAGAAATTGTCAAAATGGATCAAGAACCAAAAAGAAATTTGTATGAATGGTTTGATAATGTCTCTAAATGTGTCAAGATGCAATGTGATTTTTTGGGTGATTTTTGGAAACCTAAATGCTATTTTAATTAATTAATCTTCATTAATGAATTAAAATAAACATTTAAATATTTTGAAAATGGTTAAAAAATGTAACAAATAAAATAAAAATTGTTTTTATGTTAATAAAATTATTTAGAATAAAAATGCAGAAAGAAAATATTTTTTTGGATTTTCTATGTATTTTAAAATAATTATGCAAAACAAATGACAAAAATATGAAAATAAATGAATTTTAATGAGAAGTCAACAGTTCCAATGGCCAGCATTTGAATAGAATTGGAGGGAGTTGACCCGCGCAAAAATGGGTGGCTCAGATCATTTCTGGGATTTAAATTTTTCTAATCTTAATTAACTTAATTAATCCAGAATTAGGGCTTAATCAAGAGATCTGGACCATTGGATGCGCGCGGGAAAAGGAAATCAATGGCCCACATTCAAACTCACCTAAACCCTAACCCTAATCAAATCACCTTCAGATGACCGGAACAGTGGTACCGGTCATCTTCTCCGGCGAGCACAAAACCTAACTTCTTCTCTAGGCAAAATCAAGAGCTCTAAAGCTCCAGATCACATCTCCTAATCTCCCTGAACACGAATCAAACATCAAAACAAATTTCTACAACCTACAAATCAAGATATGGATCAAAACATAAAATCTGGAAAAGTTTCAGAGCTTCGATACAGGCTTATTTCTCAACCATTTTCAAAACCAACAAGTGCAGCATGATCAGTGAAGCATAAGCAACATTTCTATGGCATAAAAATCAATTTCTGGAAAAAATGTTCTTGGTGATACCTGAACTGGAGCTTTCACCTTTGGAGATTTCTGACCAGTTATTTTTTTCAAATCACCCCCAATGACCCCCCTGAAGAGTTTGCAAAGTTTGGTTGGAGTTTATATGGCCTCTATGTGAAGTTTAGTGGAGCTCAGGTCAAGGGAAATGAAAATCGTGTTTTTGATTTGGGGGCTTTCAAGGCAAAATGAAGAGTGGGAAATGATCAGTGGTGAATATGGAGATGAATGATGGGAAACGTTTTGAGTTTTGATGACTGAGCTATGAGTTTCGAAGAGGACAAGTTTGAGGCCAATTTTTGAGAACTAATTGTGTGTGATGATCTGAGTTCCAAGAAGTTATGAAATGTAACCCTTGAGGCATGTATGTGAAGCTGTGATTGGTCAGTAGAGTTGTTGTGGATTAGTTTGATTGGCATGGCTCAAATTGCATAAAGTCAAGAAAGTTGTCCTTTGAGGTATGGGCTCATGGTAGGCTGGCTCAGAGGCATGGCTCGAGTCAGCTGGCTTTAGGGAGGTCCATGGAAACTGATTTGAGGAGCTGGCACAAGTCGATATCAAGATTTGTGCCATTTTGCAATTTCATGAAGTTTTGGCCCCTTTTGACTTACTTGATGATCAAGGCATGAAAATGAGTGATTCTTTGGGAAATTCTAAGTTTTAGGTCATGTATCATGTTTGTGTAATGCTTAGAAGTCAATTAGAGGTCACATTTTGCCTTGGCATGAGTTTTTGCAAGTTTCCCTCTTTGGTGCATAAGTGAAATTTAGTGATTTTTCCCAACTTTGCAAGGCCATAACTTGAGTTATAGGATGAATTAGAACAAGTTCTCGTACTTTTTGAAAAGGGAATGATCCAATATACAACTTTCATGACCAAGAATTTTTCACTTGAAGCATTTTTGGTTGAGAAAGAGGAGGTTGAAAAACTTTCCCAAAATGACAATTTTGCATTACAAGTCACTTTCCCAAAATGGCAACTTTGCAAATGGCTTGAAATTATTCAATTTTGTGAACTTCTAACCTCTTCTAAGATCAAATAAAGATCATATACACCTACAATGATGGAGAAGACCCTTTGGTTGGATGATCGGGGGCCCTAGATGCCCTGATTTTGCACTAACTTGCTCAAGAAGTCATCTATTGATCAGATGCCTTCCCCATTGAATTTCTTCATGAAAATTGGTGTGTAGGATCCCTATAACATATAGAGACCAATAGAAACAAGAATGACAAAAAAAATGGAGTTATGGCCTCTGAAACCAAAACCCTAATTTTAGGTCATCTGTGCAGTTAAGCTTGGCTCTGCTTCCATGCCTTTCTCAGTTCTTGTGATTTTATGACTTCCTTGATCTTGGGAGGATATAATATGATACTTTAACATACATGGACCCTCTTAAGATGATTGAAGACCTTTGGAGTGGCTCAGAAGGATCTTGGATTGCTCAGATCACAAACCCTAGATGCAGATGAATTTGAACCAATGCAGTGAAGCAAAAATGCAATATGAGATGATATGATTGAACTTATGCACATGAAGAGATCACAAGCCATGGTGTGAACTTAGTGAGGGAAAATTTGGGGTGTTTACAGCTGCCCCTATTCAAACATGAGTTAGCTGTGTAGGATGTAAGTGACGGCTTATCATACAAACAAGATAACTTGTGGTTGAATACCAAAGACAGTCCAAAATTTTCACTCACTGGGTGAAGAAGAAAAGGGATATAGATTGTGAAAGGAAGTAAGGTATGATTATAAAGTGCGGGCGACTATGGACGACCGTCGAGCAGAGGACGACTGCTGGGGATAAAGCAATGACGGGGACCGCCGACATGCTGGGGTGATGGAGGTATCATGATGGGGACGGCCATCAGGTTCATAAAGTAAAGGGTAAACAACGATGGGGGACGGCCACCGGGTTAATAAAATAAATGGAAACAAAGGTGAAGGACGATCACCTGGCAGGGGACGACTGCTCTGTTGGGGAGAGGGATGAGGGACGGTCATCCAAGGTGAAGGACGATCACCTGGCAGGGTACGGCTGCCGAAAGTATCACGACATATGACGAATGTTGGATAGAAAAGGTCGACGATGGGGACGGCCATCGGATAAGCATGATGAAGGACGATTATCAAGAGGTGAAGGACGATCACCTAGCAGGGTACGACTGCTCTCGGGGTTTATCATGACATAGGACGAATGTCAGATAACAAGATCGACGATGGGGACGGCCACCGGATAAAATGATGAAGGACGATCATCAATAGGTGAAGGACAATCACCTAGCAGGGTATGACTGCTCTCGGGGTTTATCATGACATAGGACGAATGTCAGATAACAAGATCGACGATGGGGACGGCCACCGGATAAAATGATGAAGGACAATCATCAATAGGTGAAGGACGATCACCTAGCAGGGGACGGCTGCCGAAAGTATCATGACATAGGGCGAATGTCAGATAGAAGAAAAGTAATCCTACTGGGGAATGATAAACACGGACGAGTGTCTACATTCAAGAAATGAAAGGTATAAGTGTTTGACACAGTGTATAGATTAAAGATGCAGACGAGCATCCTTAAGACTATGATACAGACGAGTATCGGTAGAAACAAATGCTGACGCATGTTCAGAGATGATGATACAGACGAATATCAACTGGTTAACAAAGAACACAGACAAGTGTTGAATCTGAGAAAGATAAGTGGTGTATACAAGATACGAACGAGTATCTGTATGAGTAAAAGTAAACATGAGTGAGACACAGACGAGTGTTCAATATGTTGGGGAGAGTATGATACAGACGAGTATCATAAGAGGAAGTGTATAAGTTATGAACTTATAAATGTAAGAGATATTCTGAAGATCTGTGGGGATAAGATGACACAGATGGGTGTCGAAGAAGTGTATTATAAACAAGTATTTGATTTACAATGAGTGTTTAGGTAACCATGCTGGGGGATGGTGACACGGACGAGCCTCCAAAGAGTGTATAGATATCTGTTTGTGGATTATATCTGCAGGGAAATGATATGACACGGACGGGTGTCGAAAAAAGTTTATAAACAAGTATTCATGTTGGAGAATGCAAAGGGGACATTTTAGCTTTTTGCTGTGACTGTGAGTTTTTGTATATATTGCTGATGGAATGTTGGTATATACAGGTGTTTGATTCAAAACATGACTTGTGACTATGTAGTATGTTTGATTTTTGTCGTAATGCTCCGTATTAGACGGAATGCTACGCTCTGAGGGGAAATATGATGCGAATGCTATGATTATGCAAAGATACCGATCCGGGATTCGAATCCCGTTGTTTGTGGAGATCTCCGACTGTTCTGCTTGAAAGGATATCCCAGCTGGGGATGAGATCATTGGTAGATCTGATATATATGACTCTGCTTGGGGAAAAAGGTCACTGATAGACCTATCTTTGTAATGAGGAGCTCAGCCGGGGTCGGTGAAAGCTTCCGTCACTTTGTTGTGAGATCTTTAGACATTGCTCTTCTGGATAGAGGCTGGAGCTCTACGGGGAGATGGTTCCCTGTCTAGCACTTGGCTGGGGAGGAATGATCACTGAACGATCTTCCTAAATTTCTGTAGGGATTCTGCTGAGGATGATGATATCTGACAACTCAGTTGGGAAGAATGAGCACCTACAATCCTGTTATGACAAAGAAACATACAAGTACCCCGAGGTATCCCTTACTGGATTCCATCATAAGAGTTTAGACACTCCCGGGAGCAAATATATTTCCTGTAAGCATGTAATTTAGAAAAGACACATCTGCATTTATGCAATCAATATTTTAAGGACATTAGACATTTTTGCAAATGAAAATAAAATGTATGAGACGAAATGTGACTGAAAATCTGATTTTATTAATTTGTGTACCCTGAATTGGCAAGTATAGTCAAAGAAACAAATCCCCTGAAATGAGGAGATTGTTACAAATTGAGAAACAAAAAGGTGCTGGCAATGTTGATGACGCTTCAGTAACACCCCATTTTCTACCCAAGAGTTATAACGACAAAATCAGAGTCGTAAAATTTTCTACGATGGGATATTACATGTTCAACTTTAAATAAGTTCTACTTTAAGGAGTCATAACAATACGTAACACTTTTATTAATTCGACAAAATAATGTCATTCACTAAATTAATTCAACTTCATAAAATCTTACGCAGTGGATTTTCATAAAATAATTCTTAGCATCTTTAAGCAACATAACAACTTGAAATAGAATTAAGCAACCATAAATCCTTCAAATAATTAAACTCAGTAATAATTAAAAGATTCAACAAGACAGACACGCGACAATCCCCCCGAGTGCTACGTATCAGAGCAACTGACCACTGACTCGAACAACGGTAACCGGCTACTCCTCAGGATTACCTGCACGTTGTCACATAATGACAACATTCAACAGAAGGGGTGAGTTACAATTATTATAATTAGTATATGAACAACAATACAACGAATAAGGATAGTAACAAACACCACTTCACAAATTAATCAAATGTAACACAATAAACCAACGATTATGCAACTCAAATGAGACTCGACTAGTTATGCATGTGGTACCATTCGGAGTAAAACTCCCAACTTAAAATCTGCCAATTTATTGAGGCATCAAGGCATAAGCCTTCAACTTTCAACTTTTTGCCAAATCCAGGCCAACGTGGTGTGAGCAATGGCTCCGACAAAATGCATATGAATTTACATGACATATAGGAATTCAAGCACATACAACTTAGCCACATGAACAACACATATCGACTTATACGACATAAGCAACTTAGACATCAATTTTCGCATAAAAGCCTCCGATAAAACAACTTCGTAGCTATTCCGTAATTCGGAACAATCATTCCACTCATCTGTACTGATAGCCACTTTTAGCAACACAATTTCCAGCAAACAACTTAGTAAAATCAACTATAATATTATCCGACTTAACCCGATAATTTTCGTTAGATTTCGAGCAACTAACTTTTCCACTTAATTGGGCTAATCCGACTAAATCAACACTGTTTTTCTACTTTCCGCGATGAATACGACTTTATCACAAAACTGAGATTTTCCATGTCCTATTAAAAATTATCTTTTATGGAATTCATGCTACTGCCACTGTTTCTACTAATTTATTGAACCTGTATTTTCTGCTAAACTTAAACTAGTTTTTCTACTGTTCGTATTACATTAATCACAATGTTAAGTATCAGTACTAATTATTTTCTATTAAAGTATTACTAATCCATAACGTAGAAAAATTATATAATTTATTTTCTCCTAAATTTACATCTTACTAACTTGTTTAAAACTAATTTAATGGATAGTAAAATTTAATTAAAAAGAAAACCCCCCACTCACACATAGGGTGGCGCAGGCCACCCTTTTCACTCACTAAGCCACACATCCTTCCCCCCCTGCGCCATACATTAATCACATGGCCAAATATTTTATTCACTTTAATTTAATTTATTATAACTATCTCTCTAGTAACAAAATAACACAGGATGTGATAATTAATAAATTAGGAAAAGTTCCCCCACCTCACATGCTATGGCCCGCGCCATAGGTGCCTAAAGTGGGATAAACCCACTAAGTGGCCTGCGCCACAATTTGGTGAGGAGAAGGGGTGGTGTGCGCCACCCATGGCCACGTGGGCCCCACCCAATTTCTCATCTCTCTCCTTAATTAATTCAAACAAATCCTTTCTTCTCTCAACTTCTTTTACAACACCATTCCAGGATATTCATCCTTCTGTAATATTAAGCCCTTAATTTTTAATTTACGTTCTATTTACATTATCTATAAATTGATAATTCAATAGTATATTGACACAGTTTCTACACAACAATTAATATGAGGTTTCAATGACAGCCACAAAATCAACAAATACATATCAACCTAATTTCCCAAATCAACCCAAATCAAAGTATTGGAATTCATACCCAACTATAATAATCGAACCCACCCTTACCTTAGATTGGATTGAAGGTTGCTCTACAGTCGGATTCCGGAAATTTTCTTCTCCTTCCTTCACGTTCGTACAACAGTTCTCCTTCCTCTTTTTCTTCCTTCTTTTCTAACTCCCCACTTCTGTTACTTTTTGGTTTTCAATAACTTCTATTATTATTTTCTCTTTATTAAATTAACTAAATATCCTAATTTCTAATGGGCCTAATTTAACACCTCCCATTTTACCAATTAGCACACAATAATAAGCCCACTTACTCAACTAACACAACAACTATGTTATTATTTCTTATAATATTTTCTACGACTTTTCGACTAAATTTCCGACTTATCGATTAATTTAGCTACCACATTAAATATTCCGATTAACCACAAAAATACTTAAATATTAAAATAATAAATAATTATTTGGGCGTTACAACTCTCCCCCACTTAGAATATTTTCGTCCTCGAAAATTTACCTGCTTCAAACAGCTCAGGATAGGAGTCTCGCATCTTGCTCTCCAATTCCCATGTCATGCTTTCGCCCGCAGCTCCCAACCAAACGACTTTAACCAATACAATCTCTTTTCCTCGAAGAGTCTTTGTTTCACGATCTTCAACTCGTACAGGCTTTGTCTCTACGGTTAGATTATCCCGCACTTGCACTTCATCCATACTAATCACATGAGATGGATCTGAGACGTACTTCCGAAGCTGCGACACATGGGATACGTCATGCAATTTCGAAAGATTTGGTGGTAATGCCATCCGATAAGCAACTTTTCCAACTCGTTCCAAGATTTGATACGGACCAATGAAGCGAGGAGTGAGCTTTTTAGACTTCAAAGCCCTCCCAACACCGGTCACAGGCGTGACTCGCAAAAACACGTGGTCACTAGCTTGAAATTCTAAATCCTTCTTCCGCTTGTCATGATAACTCTTCTGCCTACTCTGAGAAGCTTTCATCTTCTCTCGGATAAACTTCACTTTCTCGGTAGTTTCTCGAACTAACTCTGGTCCAAGTACCACACTCTCACCAGATTCATGCCAACACAACGGAGTCCTACACTTACGACCATACAATGCTTCAAAAGGCGCCATTCCGATACTAGAATGGTAACTATTATTATATGTGAACTCAATCAATGAAAGATAAGTGTCCCACGAACCTCCTTGCTCAAGAACACAAGCTCTCAGCAAATCCTCCAATGACTGAATAGTTCTCTCAGTTTGGCCATCGGTTTGAGGATGATATGCTGAACTCAACCTCAACTTAGAACCCAACGAATCTTGCAGACTTTTCCAAAATTCTGATGTAAGCCTCGGATCTCTATCCGACACAATACACAGAGGAACACCATGCAACTTTACAATTACTCGGATGTAAATTTCTGCCAACTTCGCAATTGGGTAAGTGATGTTAATAGGTATAAAGTGAGCCGACTTCGTGAGCCTATCAACGATCACCCAAACTGAATCATGCCCTCTTAAGGTAACAGGCAGCCCCGTTACAAAGTCCATAGGAATGCTATCCCATTTCCATTCTGGAACTTCCAACGGTTGCATCAACCCAGCAGGCTTCTGATGCTCAATCTTCGACTTCTGACAAGTTAAGCACGCATACA
This sequence comes from Lathyrus aphaca, assembly GCA_963966055.1. Taxonomy (NCBI): domain Eukaryota; kingdom Viridiplantae; phylum Streptophyta; class Magnoliopsida; order Fabales; family Fabaceae; genus Lathyrus; species Lathyrus aphaca. The sequence continues at coordinate 332,358,929 of OZ014521.1, forward strand.
CAAAACGAGCCACATCTTCTTTCATTCCGGGCCACCAAAACATTTTCTTTAAATCCTGATACATTTTAGTAGCTCCTGGTTGAATACTCAAACTGCTTCTATGGCCCTCTTCTAGGATACTTCTCTTCATAACGGCGTCATCAGGAATACAAATTCTTTCACCTAATTTCAACACACCTCTCGCATCAATTTTGAAGTCACTCTTTTCTGATTGACCACAACGATTAAGGATATCTACTAATTTCACATCCAATTTCTGTGCCTCTCGAATACTATCCATAAAATCATTATTAATGCTTAACATTCCTAGCATTACACTCTGCGGAGTTACTTCACAAACCAAATTCATATCACGAAATTGCTCAATTAATTCCAACTCCTTAATCATCATTGCTGACACATGCAAGGTCTTCCTACTTAAGGCATCGGCCACAACATTTGCTTTACCGGGATGATAATTCAAACCGAAATCATAATCTTTAAGCAATTCTAGCCACCTACGTTGTCTCATATTCAGCTCCTTCTGATCAAATAAATACTTTAAACTTTTATGATCACTGAAGACTTCGAATCTAGAACCATAAAGGTAATGCCTCCAGATTTTTAGCACAAATACCACGGCAGCAAGTTCAAGATCATGCGTAGGATAGTTCTTTTCATGAATTCTTAACTGTCGCGACGCATAAGCAATTACTTTATTATTTTGCATAAGCACACCTCCTAAACCCATCAATGAAGCATCACAGTAAATTACAAACGGTTCCTCCGGATTTGGCAAAGTCAAAACCGGCACCGACGTCAATCTCCTTTTTAATTCATTAAAACTCTCTTCGCACTGAACATCCCACACGAAAGCTTTACCTTTACCAGTTAATTTAGTTAACGGAAGTGCTAACTTAGAAAATCCTTCAATAAACCTTCTATAATACCCAGCTAATCCCAAAAAGCTTCTAATCTCGGTAGCTGACTTAGGAGTCTCCCACTGCAATACAGCTTCTACCTTTGAAGGATCTACAGCAATACCTTTTCCTGAAATTACATGGCCGAGAAAACTGACTTCTCTTAACCAAAACTCACACTTGGACAGCTTCGCATATAATTTCTTATCTTTCAAAACATCCAACACTAATCTCAAATGTTCTTTATGCTCTTCCTCTGACTTAGAGTAAATCAAGATATCATCAATAAATACTACCACAAATTGGTCCAGATAAGTATGAAAAATACGATTCATGTATTCCATGAATACTCCCGGCGCATAAGTCACACCGAAAGGCATCACAGAATACTCATAATGTCCATACCGAGTCCTGAACGCGGTCTTCTGGATGTCTTCATCTTTCACTTTAATCTGATGATAGCCCGATCTCAAATCAATTTTACTGAACACACAAGCACCCACTAATTGATCCATCAAATCATCTATCCTCGGTAGTGGATACTTATTCTTGATCGTTACTTTATTCAATTGTCTATAATCAATACAAAGCCTCATACTACCATCTTTCTTCTTTACTAGCAACACTGGAGCTCCCCATGGCGATACACTTGGTCTTATAAACTTTTTCTCAAGTAAGTCTTCCAGTTGCTTCTTTAATTCATACGATTCAGATGCTGACATTCTATACGGCGCCATCGAAACAGGCCTAGTACCAGGTACCAGATCAATAGTAAATTCAACTTCCCTCTCTGGCGGCACACTAGGAATCTCATCAGGAAAAACTTCAGGGAATTCTTTCACTACTAACAGTTCATCAATTTTAGCTTTATTCTCAACCGACAATGTCGCCATCAAGGAAAACATCTGAGCTTCCTCTTTCATTAATTTTCGTAATTCTCTGAAAGGTAATAATCCAACTCCTTCCTCCTCAGGAGTGGAAAATCTCACCGACTTATGATAACAATTTATATGAACATAATTATACTCTAACCAGTTCATACCAAGAATTACATCCATCCCATCCAACGGCAAACATACTAAATCAACATAGAAATCTTTATCGAAGATCGATAAAGGACACTTTAAACATACCAAAGAAGTAATTATTGATCCCTTAGCTGGGGTCTCAACAATCAAATCACCATCCAAAGCGGACAATTTTAAACCCAGTCTTCGAGCACAGTTATCAGAAATAAAACAGTGTGTAGCACCGGTATCAATAATAGTAATTAAAGGAGTACCATTTATGAAACATGTACCTCGGATAAGTCTGTCCTCACTGGAGGTTTGAGTTCCGGTCAATGCGAACACCTTTCCGGTTTGATATTTCTTTGGCTTCTGACACTGACTTCCAATATGTCCTTCTTCACCACAATTAAAACAAATCATTTCCTTGTACTTGCAATCAGCTATTGCGTGCCCAGTCTTACCACAGCGGAAACACCTCTTTACTTCAGCAGTGCATACATTACTCTTATGACCAACCTGACCACATTTGAAACAAACTATACCAGCAGGAGCACCTCCCCCACTAGCTCTCTGAGCCGGAGCAGCTCTTTGTTTCCCTTTTCCAACTGGAGCATCATACGGCTTGCCACGGTTTTGATGTTGCTTGCCTCTGCGATCATTGACAACCTTGTAATGAGCATTATTGTCCTCTTCAAATATCCTGCAGCTATCAACCAATTCAGTAAAAATGTGTATCTTCTGATACCCAACAGCCTTCTTAATTTCAGAGCGCAACCCATTTTCAAACTTGATGCACTTTGAAAATTCAGCACCAGCACCAATGTAATGAGGGTAGAATTTGGACAACTCCACAAATTTTGCAGCATAATCCGTGACAGACATGTTTCCTTGCTTCAGCTCAAGGAACTCAATTTCTTTCTTACCACGGACATCTTCCGGGTAATACTTTCTCATGAATTCCCTACGGAATACATCCCAAGTAATGACTTCACCTGCCGCGGTCAACCTTTCATGAGTTTCTAGCCACCAGTCATCAGCTTCGACTGCTAGCATATGAGTACCATACCGAACCTTCTGAGCTGGAGTGCAATCCATAACACGGAAAATTCTCTCGATTTCTTTCAACCATCCCAAAGCTGCATCTGGATCATGCCTCCCTTTAAACACCGGCGGATTCTCTCTTTGGAAAGTCGCCAAGCTACGTGATCCTGCGTCTCCACCAGCATTTGGCAAGTTCTGCACAGCTTGTGCCATTGCTTGCATTGCGGTAGCCATCGCAGCGTCATTTCTCCCAGCCATTTCAACTTATCACTACAACACAACTAAAAGTTAGATTAGTAACAATACACAATTGTTAGACAGTAACGACACGACAACTGGCCGGACAGACCAACCAGGCTCTGATACCACTAATGTAACACCCCATTTTCTACCCAAGAGTTATAACGACAAAATCAGAGTCGTAAAATTTTCTACAATGGGATATTACATGTTCAACTTTAAATAAGTTCTACTTTAAGGAGTCATAACAATACGTAACACTTTTATTAATTCGACAAAATAATGTCATTCACTAAATTAATTCAACTTCATAAAATCTTACGCAGTGGATTTTCATAAAATAACTCTTAGCATCTTTAAGCAACATAACAACTTGAAATAGAATTAAGCAACCATAAATCCTTCAAATAATTAAACTCAGTAATAATTAAAAGATTCAACAAGACAGACACGCGACAATCCCCCCGAGTGCTACGTATCAGAGCAACTGACCACTGACTCGAACAACGGTAACCGGCTACTCCTCAGGATTACCTGCACGTTGTCACATAATGACAACATTCAATAGAAGGGGTGAGTTACAATTATTATAATTAGTATATGAACAACAATACAACGAATAAGGATAGTAACAAACACCACTTCACAAATTAATCAAATGTAACACAATAAACCAACGATTATGCAACTCAAATGAGACTCGACTAGTTATGCATGTGGTACCATTCGGAGTAAAACTCCCAACTTAAAATCTGCCAATTTATTGAGGCATCAAGGCATAAGCCTTCAACTTTCAACTTTTTGCCAAATCCAGGCCAACGTGGTGTGAGCAATGGCTCCGACAAAATGCATATGAATTTACATGACATATAGGAATTCAAGCACATACAACTTAGCCACATGAACAACACATATCGACTTATACGACATAAGCAACTTAGACATCAATTTTCGCATAAAAGCCTCCGATAAAACAACTTCGTAGCTATTCCGTAATTCGGAACAATCATTCCACTCATCTGTACTGATAGCCACTTTTAGCAACACAATTTCCAGCAAACAACTTAGTAAAATCAACTATAATATTATCCGACTTAACCCGATAATTTTCGTTAGATTTCGAGCAACTAACTTTTCCACTTAATTGGGCTAATCCGACTAAATCAACACTGTTTTTCTACTTTCCGCGATGAATACGACTTTATCACAAAACTGAGATTTTCCATGTCCTATTAAAAATTATCTGCTATGGAATTCATGCTACTGCCACTGTTTCTACTAATTTATTGAACCTGTATTTTCTGCTAAACTTAAACTAGTTTTTCTACTGTTCGTATTACATTAATCACAATGTTAAGTATCAGTACTAATTATTTTCTATTAAAGTATTACTAATCCATAACGTAGAAAAATTATATAATTTATTTTCTCCTAAATTTACATCTTACTAACTTGTTTAAAACTAATTTAATGGATAATAAAATTTAATTAAAAAGAAAACCCCCCACTCACACATAGGGTGGCGCAGGCCACCCTTTTCACTCACTAAGCCACACATCCTTCCCCCCTGCGCCATACATTAATCACATGGCCAAATATTTTATTCACTTTAATTTAATTTATTATAACTATCTCTCTAGTAACAAAATAACACAGGATGTGATAATTAATAAATTAGGAAAAGTTCCCCCACCTCACATGCTATGGCCCGCGCCATAGGTGCCTAAAGTGGGATAAACCCACTAAGTGGCCTGCGCCACAATTTGGTGAGGAGAAGGGGTGGTGTGCGCCACCCATGGCCACGTGGGCCCCACTCAATTTCTCATCTCTCTCCTTAATTAATTCAAACAAATCCTTTCTTCTCTCAACTTCTTTTACAACACCATTCCAGGATATTCATCCTTCTGTAATATTAAGCCCTTAATTTTTAATTTACGTTCTATTTACATTATCTATAAATTGATAATTCAATAGTATATTGACACAGTTTCTACACAACAATTAATATGAGGTTTCAATGATAGCCACAAAATCAACAAATACATATCAACCTAATTTCCCAAATCAACCCAAATCAAAGTATTGGAATTCATACCCAACTATAATAATCGAACCCACCCTTACCTTAGATTGGATTGAAGGTTGCTCTACAGTCGGATTCCGAAAATTTTCTTCTCCTTCCTTCACGTTCATACAACAGTTCTCCTTCCTCTTTTTCTTCCTTCTTTTCTAACTCCCCACTTCTGTTACTTTTTGGTTTTCAATAACTTCTATTATTATTTTCTCTTTATTAAATTAACTAAATATCCTAATTTCTAATGGACCTAATTTAACACCTCCCATTTTACTAATTAGCACACAATAATAAGCCCACTTACTCAACTAACACAACAACTATGTTATTATTTCTTATAATATTTTCTACGACTTTTCGACTAAATTTCCGACTTATCGATTAATTTAGCTACCACATTAAATATTCCGATTAACCACAAAAATACTTAAATATTAAAATAATAAATAATTATTTGGGCGTTACACTTCAGTGTGCTTCCCTTTTGCTATGACTTGTATGATATTGACGTTCTTCTCATCCTGCTTTCTGAAGAAGGCTGATTCTGACTGATGCTTTATCCTTTCGAAGTTTGTCATGTTGTAAGTGATACAGACGAATTCAGAATGCAGTTGTTCGCTTATTCCCTTATTTTGCGTGGATCGCCCTTTCGGGTTTTCAATCCACCGGGATACCCATTTTTGCCTAAGCTGTCCAATGCGGCTTTTCAACTCAGCGGGTGTACATTTTTTTATTTATTTTCCCTTATTTTTGCCCGAGTCTTTTATTCTGTTTTTGACTCGCCGGGATGCCCTATTTTTTCCTGGACTTACATTCTGTTTTTATGTCCAGCGGGTCATTTTATGCGAAGTATTTTTATACATCATCTGAATTCACAGGGGACAGGAAGTATTCACCATCCATAGTACTGAGCATCAGTGTTCCACCAGAGAAAACTTTCTTTACTATGAATGGACCATCGTAATTCAGAGTTCGCTTGCCCCTGTGGTCTGTATGAGGAGGAAGGAGTCTTTTCAGCACAAGATCTCCTACTTGGTATTCCCGAAGCCTGACTTTCTAATCGAAGGCTTTCTTCATTCATTTCTGATATAGCTGCCCATGACAAATTGTAGCTAATCTCTTCTCTTCAATCAGATTCAGTTGTTCGTATCGGGATTGGACCCATTCTACTTCGTTCAGTTTGACATCCATCAATACCCGCAAGGAGGATAATTCAACTTCAACAGGTAGGACTGCCTCCATGCCATATACAAACTGATACGGTGTTGTCCCAGTGGATGTTCTGATTGAGGTACGGTACCCATGCAAGGCAAATGGTAGCATTTCATGCCAGTCTTTGTAGGTGACCACCATCTTCTGCACAATCTTCTTGATATTCTTATTAGCTGCCTCTACAGTGCCATTCATCTTTGGTTTGTAAGGAGAAGAGTTGTGATGTTGAATTCTGAAGTCCCGGCACAGTTCTGCCATCATTTTGTTGTTCAGGTTGGAACCATTATCAGTAATGATTCGCTCGGGTACTCCATACCGACAAATGATGTCTCTTTTCAGGAATCGGGCTACCACTTGCCTGGTGACATTTGCATATGAAGCTGATTCAACCCACTTGGTAAAATAGTCAATGGCTACCAGGATGAATCTATGGCCATTTGAAGCAGTCGGTTCAATCTTGCCAATCATATCAATGCCCCACATGGCAAAGGGCCAAGGTGAAGACATCACATTCAAAGGATTGGGAGGCACATGCACTTTATCTGCATAAATCTGGAATTTATGGCATTTCCTGGCATAATCACAACAATCTGCATCAATTGTGATCCAGTAATAGCCTGATCTTAACAACTTTTTAGCCATTGCATGCCCTCCAGCATGGGTACCAAAAGATCCTTCGTGCACCTCATGCATCAACAAGTCTGCTTCTGCCCTATTGTAAACACCCCAAATTTTCCCTCACTAATGTCACACCATGGCTTGTGATCTTTTCATTTGCATAAGTTCAATCATATCATCTCATATTGCATTTTTGCTTCACTGCATTGGTTCAAAGTCATCTGCATCTAGGGTTTGTGATCTGAGCAATCCCTGGGCTATCTGAGCCACTCCAAAGGTCTCCAATCACCTCAAGAGGGTCTATGTATGTTCAAACATCATATTATATCCTCCCAAGATCAAGGAAGTCAGAAAATCACAAGAACTGAGAAAGGCATGGAAGTAGAGCCAGGTTTAACTACACATATGACCTAAAATTAGGGTTTTGGTTTCAGAGGCCATAACTCCAAAAATTTTGGTCATTCTTGTTTCTATTGGTCTCTATATGATATGAGGATCATGCATACCAATTTTCATGAAGAAATTCAATGGGGAAGGCATATGACCAATAGATGACTTCTTGAGCAAGTCAGTGCAAAATCAGGGCATCTGAGGCCCCCAATCATCCAACCAAAGGGTCTTCTCCATCATTTTGGATGTATATGATCTTTATTTGATCTTAGAAGAAGTTAGAAGTTCACAAAATTGAATAATTTCAAGCCATTTGCAAAGTTTCCATTTTGGGAAAGTGACTTGTAATGCAAACTTGCCATTTTGGGAAAGTTTTTCAACCTCCTCTTTTTGATTCAAAAATAATTCAAATGAAAAATTCTTGGTCATGAAAGTTGTAGATTGGATCATTCCCTTTTCAAAAAGTACAAGAACTTGACCTAATTCATCATAGAACTCAAGTTATGGTCTTGCAAAGTTGGGAAAAATCACAAATTTTCACTTATGCACCAAAGAGGGAAGTTTGCAAAAACACTTGCCAAAGCCAAATGTGACCTCAAAGTGACTTCTAAACATTACACAAACATCACACATGACCTAAAAATCAGAATTGCATAAAGAAATCCCAAGTTTCATGCCTTGAACTTCAAGTAATTCAAAAGGGGCCAAACTTCCCCAAAATTGCAAAATGGATCAAATCTCTCCAGCCACTTGTGCCAGCTACAAACTATGACTTCCATGGACCTCCTTGAAGCAAGCTGACTCGATCCATGCCTTGAAACAGCCACTGAACCAGCCCATACCTCAAGTACACAAGTTGGTGACATTTTTGCAACTTGCCCATACCAATCAACCTAGGCCAGCACCCACCCTCTGACCTATCCAAACATCATATGTGTACCAAAAGCAACCCAACACATAACACAACACAAGCTGAAAACTCCAAGAACACAGCATACACAAAATCCCCCAAATTTGCAAAAGCCTTCGAAACTCATAGCTCAACCATCAAACCTTCAAACTTTTTCCACCATTCAACTCCATAAACATCACTGATCATTTCCCACCCTTCACTTTGCCCTAAAACCCTCATAATCAAAAACACGATTTCAACATTTCATGAACTGAACTTCTGCCAACTTCCTTTTGAGGCCATTTAAACTCTAACCAAGCATCACAAGCTCTTTGGGGGAATCATTGGAGTGGATTTGAGGCAAAGAATTGGCCAGAAAGCTCCAGTTTCGAAAGCTCAACTTCTGGTAGCCATGGCATTTATTTTTCCAGAACTCTCATTTTATGTTATAGAATGATTCTATGTGTTCCCCTGATTGCCATGATGTGTTTAGTTTTGAAAATAGTTGAGAAATAAGCATTTCATAAGCTTCTGAAATTTTTGCCATGTTTTCCGTTTTGCTTCGATTCATGATCTTGATGTTGAATAAATGAATTTTGTTGGCTGATTCTTGTTGGGGTTGATGTGAGGATCATTTCTGGAGCTTTAGGGGTCTTGGGGTTGCGTATTGAGTGAGATAGCTTGAGAGACTGGCCGGAGAAGATGACCGGAACACTATTCCGGTCACCTGAAAATGTTTAGGGTTCAAATTAGGGCTTAATGACATAATTAGTGAGTTTGAATGTGAGCCGTCCATTAGCGCGCGAAGTCAATTCCCTCCTCTTTTTATTTGAATCTGGGCCACTGGATCAACATACTTCCATTAATTCATATTTTTATGTCATTTTAATTACATTTCTTTCTACATTTTATTAAAAATAGCAAAACACTTCTAAAACATTTCATTTTTTGCATCATGACTTAAAATATTTTTCTCATTCTGAAAATAATTTTTATATTATTTTTTGCATAAATTTCGTATTTTTAAAATATTTAAGTGTTTATTTTAATTAATTAATGAGAATTAATTAATTAAAATACCATTTAAGTTTCTAAAAATCACCAAAAAAAATCACATTGCATCTTGATAAATTTAGAAACATTATCAAACCCTTCAAACAAATTTGTTTTTGGTTCTTGACCTATTTTGACATTTTTCTTTGGAATTAGGGTTCTTAAAAGTCAATATTTTTGCCCTAACTTAAAAAAATCCATTCTGCCTAACCTTGAAGAGTTTGATGATGGTTCTTTTTGCATTGCATTCTTCATGTCATGTAGTTTCTAGGATAAAATTGGTTTGAATTTATCTTTCATTTTCAATTTGTTTTGCATTTATCATTGAGAGGTACCTTAAAACCCTAGCCAACTTGAGAAAATCATAACTTTCATTAGGTTAAGATTTAGGTCTCCTCCTTTGGGCAGTGAACTTGTATGGGGTTAGGGTTCCTTTTATCCTATTTTCAATTTTTTATCATGTCATTTGCTTCTGATTTTCGATTTTGTATTGCATGTTATGCATAAACCATAATTTTTGCCTTCATTTGCATCCATCATTCATATGCTTGCATACATGAACTTGCCATGACATTTTATGCATCCACATGACATATGAGACATCTTAGGACATATTAGAATCATGTTTGATCATTGCATCATTCATTTGCCATACTTTTGCCTTCATTACATGTCATGTGTTTCCATGAACTTCCATGCTTCTTACTTGTCTCATTTGCATTCTCATCTCTTGTATGATCACCCACATATCTTGGCATGCTTTTGCATCATCTCTTGGCATCATTTGCATCTTGTATATGCTTCTGGTTTTGGTTTGCATCCTTACATTCATTTCATTTCCATTTCATTTTCATTTCCTTTTGCTAACTTTTCAGGTGGTAAGTGTTTGAGAAGTGAATTTTCCTTCACTTCTCATAATCTCTTCTCTTCTCTCTTATGCATCATTGCTGAATTTTACTTTTGTATTAGAGTGAGCTTGCTCATTCATGTTCCCTCCTCACTTTCTTTCTTCAAGCAACTTATCTTCTTTAGTGAAGTAAGTTGGCTTGCTTCTTTTGCTTCTCTTCCTTTCATCCTGCTTCTTCCTTGGTGGTTCTTCTTGAAGGTCTCTTGCAAGCCTCATAAACCCTAGGAATACCCAAGCATGTTTACAATTAGGGTTTGATTAGTCCCCCATTAGTTTTACCTTTGTTTCATCTTTGTGTCTTCTCTTCTCATCTCATAATCAAGGACTAAACCTTAAAGGTTTTAAGGCTTTGTGATTAAGCTTATGCCTGTAACCTTCTATTAGGATGGAGTGTATAACTTTAATCCTAAGTGTTAAACCCTTAATGTGTTTAAATCCTTTAATCAATCCACACTAATAATCACTAAGACAATAAGCTTGTAACTTGGGCCTTGCATTAGGGTTCTAATTCTTCCTTAACTGGTTAAGAAGGACTAACCCTAATGTTAATGGACAAGTCCCCCTCAAGTTGTCTTACAAACCATAAAATCCATTTCTTAATCTTGTCATTAACTAAAATCCACTTTAATAAAGGCTTTGTTTTGTCATGAGGTTAATCCCTAATCATGGATTAAGTTGAGGAGCCTTCCTCAGCTTAAATGTTCTCATCTATTATCCTTCTATTAGGATGGTGTAATGGGTCCATTAAATCCTTGATTATGGCTTAAACTCATTAATTAACACTAAATAAAAACAACAAAAACATCTAAATAAATACAAGTAGGTTAATGATCTTAATCCTACATCATGGTGATTAAGTGTGAGGTGTTTACTTCATATTTAATGTATTCTCATTACCACTAATCAGAGGGAAGATGTGATGAGTTTACTAACCTTTGGTTTAGGCTTAAGCACATTTACTTATGACAAACCCAAAAAAGCAATAAAAGACTGAAAACACAAACAAACAAACAATAATCGTCTCCTCCGGGATTCTTTTCTCATCATCTTCACTCACAAACGAGAACTTGCTTCTTCAGTCTAATGCAAGACAGTTAGCACCTGAGCCAGACAGGTCATACACTTGAGCATAGACAAGTAAGCAGTTCATCAGTCAATTTATCTTTCAGTCTCTTTGAGTCGAACTACGGTGTTCTGACTTCCTCATTGCACGAGAGGATACGTAGGCATAACTTAACAGTTATCGAACAAAAGTCTATGTATATCCCCCCTTCTTCCAGCATTATTCTTTAAGCCTCATTGTCTTGAGCATTGCACTCTTTCCTTACACTGACACTTCTTTTATTCACTTCACATTCTTTTAGCACTGACACTTGCATTCTTTTCCAGCTTCTTGCACACATAAAAAAAACACTAACACTACCCCTTTAAAACACAAATCTTTCAAACTTGGATCCCGTCGAGTACGGCGGACGATCTGGGTGCTAACACCTTCCCAGGTTGTAACCAACCCCCTTTCTCAGTTTCTCTGGTTCGCAACCGTCTTATCCATCTTTTCTCAGGTTTATGCAGCATTACCTTTCCTTCAGGATAAAAATGCCTAGCTGGCGACTCTTTTCTTTCCAGTTCACCCTTTTGTGTTCTCTCTCCTTCCGCCGACTGTTCGCGTCTGTACCCTATTTGACCAGGTGTCATTTGGTGGGAGCGACAGCTTGGCGACTCTGCTGGGGATCCTTATATTGCAACCAGGGCTTCTGGTTCTTTTTGTGGGTTCCTCCTAGCGCTTGTTTGATTTGTGTTTACTGGGGTGTTATGTGCTTTGTGTGTTTATTTTATTTTGCTTTATTTACCGCTTTATATACAACTTTATTTATTGCTTTCTTTACAATTTTGCATATTTCATACTGTCATTGTCACTATGTTGGATCTGGTTTTCTGTTTTGGCGGGTGGGGTTCCATTGAGAGTTTAAGGTCCTATACCTAGGACCTGAGGGACACCTAGGCTAGAGTGGTTCATGTTCTTTCCCATTCCATTTCGGTCTGGTGCGGGAATATGAAACACGGTTCAGATATGGGTTTCTTCTTGAGAACTCTGTGCTACAAATTTCCTGTAGTGCTAGGGCTATCTGGGAAGCCTACTAAGTCTGGATGACCTTTATTATGACCTTCAGAAGCTGAGGTGAATTAGAGGAGGATCTTTTATGGTTATTGTAAACACTGTACCTTAGGGTTAGAAGTGTTTACACTTCTCATAACTGATCCAAGTCTGAGGATCCTTGTTCTAGAGCACTACCTGTGAGGGGGTTGGGTTGTTTACAGGTTTGCAGGAACCCTTGGCCACATCATACCCTGTTACTATATTGTTTAAGAGTACCTCATTTTGGACAGTTCTTGTGATTAAACCTTGGACATGTGACTCTTTATTTGAGTCCCCCACCCTGGTTTCTGGATTTCTAAGCCTTCATCTGGACCTTTGAACATACATGTGCCTATATCAAGACAGATAATCATATCCAGCTTGATCACAAACCCTTGCATATCATTTGCATATATCATCATTGCATCATTTAACATTTGTTTATTTGCTTTTCAGGGTATCCACATCATATCTGGTTAGGTTTTGATCCCTTCTTTTGCATAGACCTCTGCTTCAGCTATCTTCATCAGTTGTCTGCTTCAGCTATCTTCATCAGTTATCTGCTTCAGCTATCTTCATCATCACCAGCATCAACCTATCAGTGGCTCATCTCCAGCATCAGTCTGTGATCTTCATCAACACTTACCTTCAGTTTCTTCAGCAGCACTCATGACTACTCCCAGGAAGAGCAACATATCCTACCATTTCTTTGAGCCTGTGTTGACTGGTGTCAGGCAGGTCCAGTCACTCATCACCCCTGATTATATCCTATTGTTTAGATAGCATTATGGAGGTATCCTAGATATGGTTATGAACCTTGACCCTTCTCAGAGAAGCATGATCCACACCTGCTTACAGTTTTATGACCCTCCTTTGAGATGCTTCACCTTTCCAGACTTTCAGCTAGGGCCTCTGCTGGAAGAGTTTTCCTCATTGATTGGAGTACCTATCAGGGGTGGAATCCCTTTCAACCCAGAGATGCCAGCTCCCAGAAATGAAGAGATAGCAAAGGCATTGTACCTGGAGCCTGCCTTGATTGAGCAAAGTGTGACAACAAAAGCTGGGATCCCTGGTTTGCATTTGGACTTCTTGATTTCTCAGGCCATCCTGAAGGCTTCTTTGAGAGAGTGGAGGGCAGTCTGTGCACTGTTAGCCCTCAGCATATATGGGGTTATATTGTTTGCAGATGAGCCTAAATTTGTCAGCAAGAATGCCATCCATTTGTTTCTTCTGAAGAACCCAGTGCCTACACTGCTGGGGGACTTTTACTACTCCATTCATCAGAGGAATGAGAAACAAAGGGGGAAGTTAGTGAGATGCTGTGCTCCTTTGTTTTACACCTGGCTGCTCAGTCACCTGCCTAAGTCAGATGCCTTCTTGAATCCCCACCAAAAGAAGAATTGGGCCAAGAGGTTCATTGCCTTGACTTCAGATGATATTAGATGGTGCACCCAGAGCACCAAAGGCAAGGACATTATCACCAGCTGTGGACAATACCCAAATTTACCTCTGATAGGAGTAAAGCGTTGCATCAACTACAATCCTTTGTTGTTTAAGAGACAACTGGGTTATGCTTTGGTTCACCCTCCCAGAGGACAAGATTTAGCTGAGACCCTGTATTGTGAAGTAAAACCTAATTTAGCTGCTGTCAGACAAGCATCCTGGGCTTGGGACAACATCCAGACAAAGGGGGTAGCTATCCTTGGAAGATGTAATAATGTTGCTTCAGCTCAATATTCGGACTGGTCCTGTACTAGAGCTCAAATTACCAGAATGCCTTTCATCTTGGAAGACATACCTGGACCATCCACAGTACAGCCAGCAGCAACTGTCAGCCTAGAAGAATTTGAGAAGCTGAAGGAAAGGAATGAGAACCTATCTCAAGCCTTGAAGAAGACTCTTTGGGAAAGAAGTGATGGTCGTCTAGATATTGAGAGATTCGAGAAGCTTAGGGTGGAGCATCTTACCAAAATTGAGACGACAGAGGACTACATCAGGAAAGCAAGAGCTGGGGAAAAAAATATTGAAGAATGCCTGTAAAGAGGCCAAAATTCAGAAGGCTAGGACTGAGATCTATCTGCAAGAGAGTTAGGCTAGATGGGTTAGGATCACTGAGACCCGTACACAAGAAGACCAGAAGACTCAAGCCAAGATTGAACAGCTAGAGGCCAATGAGAAGAAGCAGCAGGAAGCTTTGTTGGCAGCCCAGAAGGAGATTTCAGAGCTGAAACTCAGAGCAGGATTGAAGAGATCAAAGGACCAGGACAGGCATAAGAAGCGGACCACTGCCATTGCTACCAGGAACCTCCTCATTAGGACCATTACAGAGCACCCGACTGGTCCAGTGACTGAGGCACTCCTGAAGGAGGTCAGAGAGGATGAGTTTGGGCTGGATGTCTGACCCCTTTGCTTGTTGTTTGTTTCCATTTGATGTACTTTTTTCTTTTTGATGTATTTTGGCCCTCCATGGGTATGTGTTGTAAAACAAACTATGAATTGTTCCCCGTTTGTAATATATTTTAGTTTGTTTCCATTTGGGCTTTTCTCTCAACAACATCAAGCATCTTCCTCGAGGTCTGGAAAGGTCAAAACCAAGAACCAAACTGGATACCTTGGAAAACAAATAAGCATACTGCATTGCATACTAAGTTTGTTTTGTTTTGTAGGTTTTGTTATTATCTTTGTTTCTAACTTTGTTGTGACTTCAGGAAACATTGCTCGTCGCTGAGTGTTCCCTGTCAACCGCGTGCACCGGTACCCGACTCGTAACAACCTTCCCGGTATTCAAATGGAACAAGTACATCAGGATCTGACTGAGGTCAGAAATCAGATGACCAATGAGAGGTTGGAGATGAGAAATCAGATGTCTCAATTCATGGCAGTGATGACTGGCTTAGCCTAGAGTCAAGAAAGGTTAAGAGAGCTGGTGGAAAGACAAACTCCTGAGGAGCCTCATCTTGGAACAGGAGGAACTAGTAACAATGAACGGGGCCAGCCTCGTATTGACCCACCAGTATTTGGACCTCATCTGGATCCGGAAGTTAACATCCCGAGAAATGTGCAAGGCAATACTGCTGGGGGGAGAATCTTGCAAGAGGATCCCCAAGAAGAACAATTTACTGTTATGGGGGCTGGAGATGAAGTATATGACAGGAGATTGGACGAAATCACTGAGAAACTAAGATCTTTGGAGTCTCAGAATTCTTTGGGCTTCGATGTGATGGACATGGGGCTAGTGGATGGGGTGAGAATTCCCCACAAATTCAAACCCCCTTGCTTTGAAAAGTACAATGGTACCTCCTATCCACGAACTCATCTGCAGTCTTTCCTGGGAAGACTCAAAGCGTATACCATGGATGAAAAGCTATGGATGTTCTACTTTGAAGACAGTCTGACTGGAGCTTCGAGAGAGTGGTATTCACATTTGTCTAGGGCCACCATAAGATGCTGGAAAGATTTGGCTGAAGCTTTCATCAGACAATATCAGTACAACCTGGACATGGCTCCCAACAGGACCCTCCTAATGGGAATGTCTCAGTCTTCTAGAGAGACCTTCAGGGAATATGCCCAAAGGTGGAGACAGCTTGCTGCTGTCCAACCACCCATGTCAGATAGGGAAATGGCTGACATGTTCGTGAATACATTGCAAGGGACTTATATCGATAGACTGGCTGCCTTCTCCTCTACCAGTTTTGCTGATGTGGTCATAGCTGGTGAAAGGATTGAAAGTCTATTAAAGATGGGAAAAATTTCCGACGGTGGTGCAAGTTCATCCAGCAATCCCAGAAAGCCTTTTGTGGGACCCCGAAGGGCCGGTGAAACAAATTCCATTCATGCAAGCAGGGGCAGGCCTCAGTATGTTCACCGGTCAGTAGCAGCAGTTACCATTCCAGCTCCGATTCCTCAACAATCAGCATATCCTCAACAACAACAACAACCACAGTATCAACAACAAGTTCATTATCCGCAACAAAGGTCATACAAAAACAACAATAATCAACAACAGCATCCTTTCCAACAAAGGCCATCACAGGCAAACAGGGTGATTGACCCAATCCCAATGTCGTATGCTGCACTCTTGCCACAACTCCTAAAGCTTAACCTAGTTGAGTTAAGGACATTGGCACCTCCGGATCCCACCAATATGCCAAAGAACTACGATGCAAGTGCCAGGTGTGCGTTTCACTCAAACGCACCGGGGCATAATACTGAAAAATGCAGGGCCCTACAGATGAAAGTCCAAGACCTAGTGGACTCAAAAGCTCTCAACTTTGCACCTCCTCCGAATGTCACAAGGAATCCAATGCCTAGTCACAACGGGCCTAGGATTATCGCCATTGAAGAGGGCAAACTATCCACCTTAATCACCAGCGTTGCACAAATTCGAACACCTTTGTTTGAAATCAAAGCTCAGCTGTTAGAATGCCAAGTGTTCCCCGGGTGTGAGCTTGGCTGTGGATATTGCAATATTGCCGTCAATGGGTGTGAAAGACTGAGAAGCGGCATAGACGGTCTTATTAAGGATAGTATCCTTCAAATTACAACAACAGCGACTACAACTCCAAAAATCCCTTCACCAACAGTCACAGATACTCCTACAACATCAGCAACCATTGTTCCAACGGATTCTACCACAACTCCAACAACTGCTCAATCAATCACTTCAACGGATGCAAGTTCAGTCACCATTCCTGATACAACTTCAACACTCGTCCAGTCAACAGTGCCTCCTACAACATCAGCAGCAATTAATGAAAGTGTCTCAACGGTTACAATATATTATGATCCTGCAAATGTTCCTGCCAACAACTCACAAAATGCTACTCATGTCAGAGCATCAGTTACCATATACTATGATCCACACACCATTGTGGTCCCTTCCGCAGCTGCTATCAGTCCAGTCACTATCACAGTGCCTGGGCCAGTTCCTTACGAAAGCAATAATGCCATCCCGTGGCATTATGGCTCAGATCTATACTGTGAGGGGCAGAAAATCACTTTAGAATCATCAACTTCTTCACCTCAGATAGACAATGTGGGGGGAGGCGGAGGCTTCACTAGTAGCGGACGTCTCTTTTCCTCGCAAATTCCAAGACCCGTTGCTGAAGCAGAAGCTGTTGCCAAGGCAAAAGGGAAGAGCATGGTGCAAGAAGAACCAGTTGTTAGAGAAGCTTTGAAGACTCCTTTTAATCAAGAGGTTGATGAATTCATGAGAATCATAAAGAAAAGTGATTACAAGGTGGTAGACCAGCTTCACCAAACACCTTCCAAAATCTCCATCCTATCATTGCTAATGTGCTCCGAGGCTCATCGGAACGCACTATTAAAAGTCCTGCACGCAGCTTATATGCCGGAGGAGATTACCGTCAATCAGTTAGAGGCTGTGGTTGGAAATGTCAACTCTAGTCATGGACTAGGATTTACCAACACTGATTTGACAACGGAAGGTCACAATCACAACAAGGCTTTGCACATTAACTTGGAGTGTAAGGGTGCAGTTCTTTCTCACGTATTGGTAGACACAGGGTCATCACTCAATGTCCTACCCAAGAAAGCCCTTGTGAAGCTGGAGCATGATGGATTGGCACTACGCCCAAGCAATTTGGTAGTGAGAGCCTTTGACGGTTCTAAAAGATCAGTTCTGGGAGAGATAGAGTTGCCAATACCGATTGGCCCACAGGTTTTCAAAACGACCTTCTTTGTGATGTATATACATCCTGCCTACAGCTGTCTATTGGGTAGACCATGGATACACGCTGCTGGCGCCGTGACGTCAACCCTTCACCAGAAGTTAAAATTCGAGTGGGAGGGCCAAGTCATTACCATTTGTGGGGAAGAGGATATCTTCGTTAGCCAGCTGGCTACTTTCAAGTACATTGAAATGGATGGAGAGATCCATGAAACCATGAGCCAAGGGTTTGAGGCCCTTAATATTAATGAAACATCTGCTGTGTCTAGGACCTCCATCACATCATATCAACAAGCCCGGAAGGTTGTTGAGGAAGGTACCGCCCAAGGCTGGGGCAAGTTGCTGCCCGTGGAGAAGAAAGAGGACCGATTCGGGTTGGGTTACAGACCGACTCGATAAGATCAACCAGAGGCTGCAAAGGAGCCCAAGTTTGTCAGCGGGGGGATGCTCACCCCGGATGCTGTGAATAGCTTGGAAGATGAGTCAGAAGACGAGCGCAACCTGGAAAGCTGGATACGTCCAAAGATCCCTGGGAACCGTGTCTCAAACTGGTCTTCCCAGGAAATTATAAGAGTTACTCCTGCAGAGTAATTATTATTTCCTGTATTTTAAAAGCATGCATCAAGTCCTGCATCTTGCCCAAGATGTCAGGACTCATTTTGTAATCGGGCCATCTTGTATTTTGTGCAAAGATCAATTAATGAATATCAGGACATCTTTTGCAAATGAGTCTTTTCTTTTCCGCTCACTGTTTTTCATTTTTCATTTTTTGTACAAGAATAAAATGGCAATGTTTCAAAATAAATAACTTAATTTTCACTTTTTCTAAATAAGATAAAACTGATCACTAAAATGAACCAATCTAAACCCTTGCAGAGAGTGCCTTCCAGACTGCACCGACAACAACACCGCTATGACTTCGTATGACTTTGACAATCCGATTAATCAAGCTGATGAAGGGGTTGAAGAAGATTATGAGCTACCTGAAGAGCTAGCCAGGTTGTTGAGACAAGAGGAGAAGGTTATCACTCCTCATTAGGAGGAAGTTGAAACGGTTAATCTTGGTACGGAAGAAGACGTGAAAGAAGTTAAGATCGGGGCCTGCCTGCAAGATTCAGTGAAAGAGCAACTGGTTGACATGCTTCGGGAGTATGTGGATGTCTTTGCTTGGTCTTATCAGGATATGCCAGGGTTGGACACCGACATTGTTATGCATAAGCTTCCTCTGAAAGAAGATTGTCCGCCAGTAAAACAGAAGTTGCGCCATACTCGCCCAGATATGGCAATGAAGATAAAAGAAGAGGTACAAAAACAGTGGGACGCCGGTTTCCTTGCTGTAACTAGCTATCCGCTGTGGGTTGCTAACATTGTACCAGTGCCTAAGAAGGATGGCAAGGTGAGGATGTGTGTGGATACCGGGATCTGAACAGAGCCATCCCGAAAGATGACTTCCCATTACCTCACATTGATGTATTGGTCGACAATACGGCTCAGTTCTCGGTATACTCCTTCATGGATGGATTTTCAGGATATAATCAGATCAAAATGTCACCTGAAGACATGGAGAAGACAACTTTCATCACACCCTGGGGCACGTTCTGTTATAAGGTGATTCCATTCGGACTGAAGAATGCTGGTGCCACTTATCAGCGGGCTATGGTAACATTATTCCATGACATGATCCACAAAGAAATCGAATGTTATGTGGATGACATGATTGCCAAGTCCCTCACAGAAGAATACCACCTGGTGAATCTGTTGAAGCTATTCAAGCGTATGAGGAAGTACCAACTGAAGTTAAACCCCAACAAATGCACATTCGGGGTGCGATCCGGTAAGCTGATGGGATTTATCGTAAGTGAGAAAGGGATTGAAGTTGACCCTGATAAAGTCAAAGCCATTCAAGAAATGCCTGCACCAAGGACTGAAAAAGAATTTCGGGGGTTTCTAGGTAGATTGAACTACATCTCACGGTTCATATCTCACCTTACTGCAACCTGTGAGCCCTTGTTCAAATTGTTAAGAAAGGAACAAACAGTCAGGTGGAACGAAGACTGCCAAAGGGCTTTTGACAAAATCAAGGAATACTTACAAGAGCCTCCAATCCTTATGCCGCCAGTTGAAGGAAGACCTCTGATAATGTACTTAACAGTATTAGAAGGATCAATGGGGTGTGTGATGGGCCAGCATGACGAGTCTGGTCGAAAAGAGTATGCAATATTCTACCTAAGCAAAAAGTTTACCGACTGTGAACAACGTTATTCACTGCTCGAGAAAACTTGATGTGCTTTAGCGTGGGCTGCTCGCTGACTAAGGTAGTATATGTTGACCCACACCACTTTGAGAAGCCAGCACTTACCGGACGGGTTGCAAGATGGCAAATGATTCTCACAGAATATGATATTCAGTACACCTCTCAGAAAGCCATCAAAGGCAGCATATTGTCTGATTATCTTGCTGAGCAACCCATTGATGATTACCAGCCTATGAGATTTGACTTCCCTGATGAAGACATCATGTTCTTAAGAGCAAAAGATCATGAAGAGCCTATTCACACTGAAGGGCCTGACCCAGAAGAAGAATGGACTATGATGTTTGATGGGGCTGTTAATATGAACGGTCATGGTGTTGGTGCAGTACTCATTACACCTAAGGGAGTTCACATGCCTTTCTCGGCAAAACTCGCCTTTAACTGCACTAACAACGAAGCTGAATACGAAGCTTGTATTATGGGTCTTGAGGAAGCCATCGACCTCAAGATCAAGACTTTGACTATGTTCAGAGATTCAGCTCTGGTAATTAATCAAACCAACGGCAAATGGTACACTCACCAGGATCATCTGATACCTTACCGGGATTATACAAGGAGGTTATTGACTTTCTTCACTACAGTCAAGCTTGAGTATATCCCTCGAGATGAAAATCAGTTTGCAGATGCTCTGGCTACCATTTCATCCATGATCAAAGTTCAAGCTGCCAACTTTGTACCTCGGATTTCAGTATCCAGACTTGATAGACCAACATTCGTATTTTCAGCGGACCTTGCAAAAGATGATAAGCCTTGGTTCCACGACATCAAATGCTTCTTGGAGGATCAAACATACCCACCTGGGGCATCTTGCAGTGATAAGAAGACATTAAGAAGGTTGGCTGGTAGTTTCTTCTTGAATGTTGATGGCTCCCTGTACAAGAGGAACTTTGATATGGTACTTCTCAGATGTGTTGATAGGGCAGAAGCAGACTTATTGATGCACGAGGTGCACGAAGGATCTTTTGGTACCCATGCTGGAGGGCATGCTATGGCTAAAAAGTTGCTAAGATCAGGTTATTATTGGATCAAAATGGATGCATACTGTTGTGCTTATGCCAGAAAATGCCAGAAATGCCAGATTTATGCGGATAAAGTGCATGTGCCTCCGAATCCTTTGAATGTGATGTCTTCACCCTGGCCCTTTTCCATGTGGGGCATTGATATGATTGGGAAGATCGAACCGACGGCTTCAAATGGCCACAGATTCATCCTGGTTGCCATTGACTATTTTACCAAGTGGGTTGAAGCAGCTTCGTATGCAAATGTCACCAGGCAAGTGGTAGCCCGATTCCTGAAGAGAGACATCATCTGTCGGTATGGAGTACCCGAGCGAATCATTACTGATAATGGTTCCAACTTAAACAATAAAATGATGGCAGAGCTATCCCGGGACTTCAAGATCCAACACCACAATTCTTCTCCTTACAGGCCAAAGATGAATGGTGCTGTGGAGGCAGCTAACAAGAATATCAAGAAGATTGTGCAGAAAATGGTGGTCACCTACAAAGACTGGCATGAAATGCTACCATTTGCCTTGCATGGGTACCGTACGTCAATCAGAACATCCACTGGGGCAACACCGTATCAGCTTGTTTATGGTATGGAGGCAGTCCTACCTGTTGAAGTTGAATTACCCTCCTTGCGGGTACTAATTGATGTTAAACTGAATGAAGCAGAATGGGTCTGGTCTCGATACGAACAACTAAGTTTGATCGAAGAGAAGAGATTGGCTGCAATTTGTCATGGGTAGCTGTATCAGAAAAGAATGAAGAAAGCCTTCGATCAGAAAGTCCGACTTCGGGAATACCAAGTAGGAGATCTTGTGTTGAAAAGACTCCTTCCTCCTCATACAGACCACAGGGGCAAGTGGACTCCGAATTACGATGGTCCGTTCATAGTGAAGAAAGTTTTCTCTGGTGGAGCACTGATGCTCAGTACTATGGATGGTGAAGACTTCCTGTCCCCTGTGAATTCAGATGCAGTTAAAAAAGACTTCGCATAAAATGACCCGCTGGACATAAAAACAGAATGTAAGTCCAGGCAAAAATAGGGCATCCCGGCGAGTCAGAAACAGAATAAAAGACTCAGGCAAAAATAAGGGAAAATAAATAAAAGTGTACACCCGCTGAGTTGAAAAGCCGCATTGGACAGCTCAGGCAAGAATGGGTATCCTGGTGGATTGAAAACCCGAAAGGGCGATCCACGCAAAATCAGGGAATAAGCAAACAACTGCATTCTGAACTCATATGTATCACCCACGACACGACACGTTTCGAAAGGTTAAAGCCTCGGTCAGAGCCAGCCACTCTTCAAAAGCAAGATAAGAAGAACGTCAATGTCATACGAGTCATAGCGAAAGGGAAGTACTGAAGCATCATCAACATTGCCAGCATCTTTTTGTTTCTCAATTTGTAACAATCTCCTCATTCCAGGGGATCTGTTCCTTTGACTATACTTGCCAATTCAGGGCACCCACATTAATAAAATCAGATTTTCAGTCACATTTCGTCTCGCACATTTTCATTTGCAAAAATGTCTGATGTCCTTAATATAATAGTTGCATAAATACAGATGCGCCTTTTCTTATTACATGCTTACAGGAAATATATTTGCTCCCGAGAGTGTCTAAACTCCTTTGATGGAATCCAATAAGGGATACCTCAGGATACTTGTACGTTTCTTTGTCATGCAGGATTGCAGGTGTTCAAAGTACGACATGGGGCATGAGATCTTTTCCCCAACAAACTGTCAAAACATTACTTCCTCAACATGTCTTCCAAACAGCGTCAGTAAATGTTCATTTCCCCAGATGAGTTGTCAAGCACCCTCATCTCTAACCATCCCCCCGCAGAGCTCCAGCCTCTATCCAGAAGAGCAATGTCTGAAGATCTCACAACAAAGTGACAGAAGATCCCGCAGACCCCAGTTGGGCCCCTCATTGCCAAGATAGGTCTATCAGTGACCTATTTCCCCAAGCAGAGTCATATATATCAGATCTACCAATAATCTCATCCCCAGCTGAGATATCACTTCAATCAGCTCAGCCGGAGATATTCACTGTAACAGGATCCGTATCCCGGATCGGTATCTTTGCATAATCATAGCATTCGCATCATATTTCCCCTAAGAGCGTAGCGTTCCGCCTAATACGGAGCGTTACGGCAAAAATCAAACATATTGCATAATCATAAGCCATGTTTTGAATCAAACACCTGTAAATACCGACATTCCATCAACAATATACAAAATACCTCTCAAGTTCCCCGGCGGAAAGCCAAAACATCCTCTTTGCACTCACAAATGCAGATACATGCTCCTTTTAGCACTCGTCCATGTCATCATCCCCCAGTAAGGTCGCCCGAACGTTCTCAACAGATAGATACATATATATACACTTCCCTGACACCCGTCCGTGTCACCTCCCCAGCATAGTTGCCTAAACACTTTGTAAATAAAATACTTGTTTATAATACACTTTTTCCGACACCCGTCCGTGTCATGCTCTCCCCCAGCAAGTTG
This sequence comes from Lathyrus aphaca, assembly GCA_963966055.1. Taxonomy (NCBI): domain Eukaryota; kingdom Viridiplantae; phylum Streptophyta; class Magnoliopsida; order Fabales; family Fabaceae; genus Lathyrus; species Lathyrus aphaca. The sequence goes on from OZ014521.1 coordinate 332,382,921, forward strand.
AACACTCATACATACTTTACTCATACAGATACTCGTCCGTATCTTGTATACACCACTTGCCTCCCTCAGATTCGACACTCTTCCGTGTTCTTTGTTAACCAGGTTGTACTCGTCCGTACCATCATCTCTGAACACGCGTCAGCATTTGTTTCTATTGATACTCGTCTGTATTGTAGCCTTAAGGATGTTCGTCCGCATCTTTAATCCATACACAGCGTCAAACACTCATACCCTTTATTTCTTGAAATTAGACACTCGTCTGTGTCTACCATTCCCCAGAAGGGTTCTCGGCAAATCTCCAGTAAAAAGCAAATTTCTTTTCCATCTGACATTTGTCCTGTGTCATGATACTTTCGGCAGCCGTACCCTGCCAGGTGATCGTCCTTCACCTTCTTGATGATCGTCTTTCGTTATCCCCAGCGGAGTCCCCATTATTGGAACCCTTTTCCTATCCGACATTCTTCCTATGTCGCGATATGTTAGCAGCCGTCCCCTGCTAAGTGATCGTCCTTCACCTTTTGATGATCGTCCTTCATCATTTTATCTGATGGCTGTCCCCATCGTTGATCTTGTTATCTGACATTCGTCCTATGTCATGCTAAAACCCGAGAGCAGTCGTCCCCTGCTAGGTGATCGTCCTTCACCCTGTTGATGATCGTCCTTCATCATGCTTATCCGATGGCCACCCCCATCGTCGACTCTTTCTATCCGACATTCGTCCTATGTCGTGATGCTTTTGGCAACCGTACCTTGCCAGGTGATCGTCCTTCACCTTTGATGACCGTCCCTCATCATTTATTTCAAACCTGATGGTCGTCCCCATCATTGCCTTTACCTTTAATCCCAGAGAGTCTTATTTCTTTGCCTGATGGCCGTCCCCAGCATGTCGGTCGTCCCCGTCGTTGCTGATCCCCAGCAGTCGTCCTCTGCCCGACGGTCGTCCTCCGTCGCCCGCACTTTATAATCATACTATATTACCTTTTTCAATCTATATCCCTTTTCTTCTTCATTCAGTGAGTGCAAATCTTGGACTGTCCTTGGTATTCAACCTCGAGTTATCTTGTTTGCCTGTTAAGCCGTCGCTTACATCCTGCACAGCTAACTCATACTTGAATAGGGGCTGCTGTAAACACCCCAAATTTTCCCTCACTAATGTCACACCATGGCTTGTGATCTTTTCATTTGCATAAGTTCAATCATATCATCTCATTTTGCATTTTTGCTTCACTGCATTGGTTCAAAGTCATCTGCATCTAGGGTTTGTGATATGAGCAATCCCTGAGCTATCTGAGCCACTCCAAAGGTCTCCAATCACTTCAATAGGGTCTATGTATGTTCAAACATCATATTATATCCTCCCAAGATCAAGGAAGTCAGAAAATCACAAGAACTGAGAAAGGCATGGAAGCAGAGCCAGGTTTAACTACACAGATGACCTAAAATTAGGGTTTTGGTTTCAGAGGCCATAACTCCAAATTTTTTGGTCATTCTTGTATCTATTGGTCTCTATATGATATGAGTATCATGCATACCAATTTTCATGAAGAAATTCAATGGGGAAGGCATCTGACCAATAGATGACTTCTTGAGCAAGTCAGTGCAAAATCAGGGCATCTGAGGCCCCCAATCATCCAACCAAAGGGTCTTCTCCATCATTTTGGATATATATGATCCTTATTTGATCTTAGAAGAAGTTATAAGTTCACAAAATTGAAGAATTTCAAGCCATTTGCAAAGTTGCCATTTTGGGAAAGTGACTTGTAATGCAAACTTGCCATTTTGGGAAAGTTTTTCAACCTCCTCTTTTTGATTCAAAAATGCTTCAAATGAAAAATTCTTGGTCATGAAAGTTGTAGATTGGATCATTCCCTTTTCAAAAAGTACAAGAACTTGACCTAATTCATCATAGAACTCAAGTTATGGTCTTGCAAAGTTGGGAAAAATCACAAATTTTCACTTATGCACCAAAGAGGGAAGTTTGCAAAAACACTTGCCAAAGCCAAATGTGACCTCAAAGTGACTTCTAACCATTACACAAACATCACACATGACCTAAAAATCATAATTGCACAAAGAAATCCCAAGTTTCATGCCTTGAACTTCAAGTAATTCAAAAGGAGCCAAACTTCCCCAAAATTGCAAAATGGATCAAATCTCTCCAGCCACTTGTGCCAGCTACAAACTATGACTTCCATGGACCTCCTTGAAGCAAGCTGACTCGATCCATGCCTTGAAACATCCACTGAACCAGCCCATACCTCAAGTACGCAAGTTGGTGACATTTTTGCAACTTGCCCATACCAATCAACCTAGGCCAGCACCCACCCTCTGACCTATCCAAACATCATATGTGTACCAAAAGCAACCCAACACATAACACAACACAAGCTGAAACCTCCAAGAACACAACATACACAAAATCCCCCAAATTTGCAAAAGCCTTCGAAACTCATAGCTCAACCATCAAACCTTCAAACTTTTTCTACCATTCAACTCCATAAACATCACTGATCTTTTCCCACCCTTCACTTTGCCCTAAAACCCTCAGAATCAAAAACACGATTTCAACATTTCATGAACTGAACTTCTGCCAACTTCCTTTTGAGGCCATTTAAACTCTAACCAAGCATCACAAGCTCTTGGGGGGAATCATTGGAGTGGATTTGAGGCAAAGAACTGGCCAGAAAGCTCTTATTTCGAAAGCTCAACTTCGGGTAGCCATGGCATTTATTTTTCCAGAACTCTCATTTTATGTTATAGAATGATTCTATGTGTCCCCTGATTGCCATGATGTGTTTAGTTTTGAAAATAGTTGAGAAATAAGCATTTCATAAGCTTCTGAAATTTTTGCCATGTTTTCCGTTTTGCTTCGATTCATGATCTTGATGTTGAATAAATGAATTTTGTTGGCTAATTCTTGTTGGGGTTGATGTGAGGATCATTTCTGGAGCTTTAGGGGTCTTGGGGTTGCGTATTGAGTGAGATAGCTTGAGAGACTGGCCGGAGAAGATGACCGGAACACTGTTCTGGTCACCTGAAAATGTTTAGGGTTCAGATTAGGGCTTAATGACATAATTAGTGAGTTTGAATGTGAGCCGTCCATTAGCGCGCAAAGTCAATTCCCTCCTCTTTTTATTTGAATCTGGGCCACTGGATCAGCATACTTCCATTAATTCATATTTTTATGTCATTTTAATTACATTTCTTTCTACATTTTATTAAAAATAGCAAAACACTTCTAAAAAATTTCATTTTTTGCATCATGACTTAAAATATTTTTCTCATTCTGAAAATAATTTTTATTTTATTTTTTGCATAAATTTCGTATTTTTAAAATATTTAAGTGTTTATTTTAATTAATTAATGAGAATTAATTAATTAAAATACCATTTAAGTTTCTAAAAATCACCAAAAAAATCACATTGCATCTCGATACATTTAGAAACATTATCAAACCCTTAAAACAAATTTCTTTTTGGTTCTTGACCTATTTTGTCATTTTTCTTTGGAATTAGGGTTCTTAAAAGTCAATATTTTTGCCCTAACTTAGAAAAATCCATTCTGCCTAACCTTGAAGAGTTTGATGATGGTTATTTTTGCATTGCATTCCTCATGTCATGTAGTTTTTAGGATAAAATTGGTTTGAATTTATCTTTCATTTTCAATTTGTTTTGCATTTATCATTGATAGGTACCTTAAAACCCTAGCCAACTTGAGAAAATCATAACTTTCATTAGGTTAAGATTTAGGTCTCCTCCTTTGGGCAGTGAACTTGTATAGGGTTAGGGTTCCTTTGATCCTATTTTCAATTTTTTATCATGTCATTTGCTTCTGGTTTTGGATTTTGTATTGCATGTTATGCATAAACCCTAATTTTTGCCTTCATTTGCATCCATCATTCATATGCTTGCATACATGAACTTGCCATGACATTTTATGCATCCACATGACATATGAGACATCTTAGGACATATTAGAAACATGTTTGATCATTACATCATTCATTTTCCATGCTTTTGCCTTCATTACATGTCATGTGTTTCCATGAACTTCCATGCTTCTTACTTGTCTCATTTGCATTCTCATCTCTTGTATGATCATCCACATATCTTGGAATGCTTCTGCATAATCTCTTGGCATCATTTGCATATTGTATATGCTTCTAGTTTTTGTTTTCATCTTTGCATTCATTTCATTTCCATTTCATTTCCATTTCATTTTCATTTCCTTTTGCTAACATTTCAGGTGGTAAGTGTTTGAGAAGTGAATTTGCCTTCACTTCTCATAATCTCTTCTCATATCTCTTATGCATCATTGCTGCATTTTACTTTTGTATTGGAGTGAGCTTGCTCATTCATGTTCCCTCCTCACTTTCTTTCTTCAAGCAACTTATCTTCTTTAGTGAAGTAAGTTGGCTTGCTTCTTTTGCTTCTCTTCCTTTCATCCTGCTTCTTCCTTGGTGGTTCTTCTTGAAGGTCTCTTACAAGCCTCATAAACCCTAGGAATACCCAAGCATGTTGACAATTAGGGTTTGATTAGTCCCCCATTAGTTTTACCTTTGTGTCATCTTTGTGTTTTCTCTTCTCATCTCATAATCAAGGACTAAACCTTAAAGGTTTTAAGGCTTTGTGATTAAGCTTATGCATGTATCCTTCTATTAGGATGGAGTGTATAACTTTAATCCTAAGTGTTAAACCCTTAATGTGTTTAAATCCTTTAATCAATCCACACTAATAATCACTAAGACAATAAGCTTGTAACTTGGGCCTTGCATTAGGGTTCTAATTCTTCCTTAACTGGTTAAGAAGGACTAACCCTAATGTTAATGGACAAGTCCCCCTCAAGTTGTCTTACAAACCATAAAATCCATTTCTTAATCTTGTCATTAACTAAAATCCACTTTAATAAAGGCTTTGTTTTGTCATGAGGTTAATCCCTAATCATGGATTAAGTTGAGGAGCCTTCCTCAGCTTAAATGTTCTCATCTATTATCCTTCTATTAGGATGGTGTAATGGGTCCATTAAATCCTTGATTATGGCTTAAACTCATTACTTAACACTAAACAAAAACAACAAAAACATCTAAATAAATACAAGTAGGTTAATGATCTTAATCCTACATCATGGTGATTAAGTGTGAGGTGTTTACTTCATATTTAAGGTATTCTCATTACCCCTAATCAGAGGGAAGATGTGATGAGTTTACTAACCTTTGGTTTAGGCTTAAGCACATTTACTTATGACAAACCCAAAAAAGCAATAAAAGACTGAAAACACAAACAAACAAACAATTATCGTCTCCTCCGGGATTCTTTTCTCATCATCTTCACTCACAAACGAGAACTTGCTTCTTCCGTCTAATGCAAGACAATTAGAACCTGAGCCAGACAGGTCATACACTTGAGCATAGACAAGTAAGCAGTTCATCAGTCAATTTATCTTTCAGTCTCTTTGAGTCAAACTACGGTGTTCTGACTTCCTCATTGCACGAGAGGATACGTAGGCATAACTTAACAGTTATCGAACAAAAGTCTCTGTATATCCCCCCTTCTTCCAGCATTATTCTTTAAGCCTCATTGTCTTGAGCATTGCACTCTTTCCTTACACTGACACTTCTTTTATTCACTTCACATTCTTTTAGCACTGACACTTGCATTCTTTTCCAGCTTCTTGCACACAAAAAAAACACTGACACTACCCCTTTAAAACACAAATCTTTCAAACATGGATCCCGTCGAGTACGGCGGACGATCTGGGTGCTAATACCTTCCCAGGTTATAACCAACCCCCTTTCTCAGTTTCTCTAGTGCGCAACCGTCTTATCCATCTTTTCTCAGGTTTATGCAGCATTACCTTTCCTTCGGGATAAAAATGCCTAGCTGGCGACTCTTTTCTTTCTAGTTCACCCTTGTGTGTTCTATCCTTTCGCCGACCGTTCGCGTCTGTACCCTATTTGACCAGGTGTCATTTGGTGGGAGCGACACCTATCAACACATCTGAGAAGTACCATATCAAAGTTTCTCTTGTACAAGGAACCATCGGTATTCAGGAAGAAACTACCAGCTATTCTTCTTAATGTCTTCTTATCATTGGATGATGCCCCAGGTGGGTATGTTTGATCCTCCAAGAAGCATTTGATGTCATAGAACCAAGGCTTATCATTTTTAGCAAGGTCTGCAGAGAATACATACGCTGGTCTGTCAAGTCTGGATACTGAAATCTGAGGCACAAAGTTGGCAACTGGAACTTTGATCATGGATGAAATGGTAGCCAGAGCATCTGCAAACTGATTTTCATCTCGAGGGATATATTCAAGCTTGAATGTAGTGAAGAAAGTCAATAATCTCCTCGTATAATCCCGATATGGAATCAGATGCTCCTGGTGAGTATACCATTTGCCGTTGGTTTGATTGATTACCAGAGCTGAATCTCCGAATACAGTTAAAGTCTTGATCCTGAGGTCAATGGCTTCCTCAAGACCCATAATACATGCTTCGTATTCAGCTTCGTTGTTAGTGCAGTTAAAGGTGAGTTTTGCCGAGAAAGGCATGTGAACTCCCTTAGGTGTAATGAGTACTGCACCAACACCACGACCATTCATATTAACAGCCCCATCAAACATCATAGTCTATTCTTCTTCTGGGTCAGGCCCTTCAGTATGAACAGGCTCTTCATGATCTTTTGCTTTTATGAACATGATGTCTTCATCAGGGAAGTCAAATCTCATAGGCTGATAATCATCAATGGGTTGCTCAGCAAGATAATCAGACAATACACTGCCTTTGATGGCTTTCTGAGATGTGTATTGAATGTCATATTCGGTGAGAATCATTTGCCATCTTGCAACCCGTCCGGTAAGAGCTGGCTTCTCGAATATGTACTTAGTTGGGTCCATCTTGGAGATCAATAAGGTAGTGTGGGTCAACATATACTGCCTTAGTCGGCGAGCAGCCCACGCTAAAGCACAACAAGTTTTCTCGAGCAGTGAATAACATTGTTCACAGTCGGTAAACATTTTGCTTAGGTAGTATATTGCATACTCTTTTTGACCAGACTCGTCATGCTGGCCCAGCACACACCCCATTGACTCTTCTAACACTGTTAAGTACATGATTAGAGGTCTTGCTTCAAATGGAGGCATAAGGATCAGAGGTTCTTGTAAGTATTCCTTGATTTTGTCAAAATCCTTCTGACAATCTTCGTTCCACCTGACCGTTTGTTCCTTTCTTAACAACTTGAACAAAGGCTCACAGGTTGTTGTAAGGTGAGATATGAATCGTGAAATGTAGTTCAATCTACCTAGAAACCCCCGAACTTCTTTTTCAGTCTTTGGTGCAGGTATTTCTTGGATGGCTTTGACTTTGTCGGGGTCAACTTCAATTCCCTTTTCACTTACAATAAATCCCAGAAGCTTACCGGATCGTACCCCGAATGTGCATTTGTTGGGGTTTAACTTCAATTGGTACTTCCTCAGACGCTTGAATAGCTTTAACAGATTCACCAGGTGGTCTTCTTCTGTGAGGGACTTGGCAATCATGTCATCCACATAACATTCAATTTCTTTGTGGATCATGTCATGGAATAATGTTACCATAGCCCGTTGATAAGTGGCACCAGCATTCTTCAGTCCGAATGGCATCACCTTATAACAGAATGTGCCCCAGGGTGTGATGAAAGTTGTCTTCTCCATGTCTTCAGGTGACATCTTGATCTGATTATATCCTGAAAATCCATCCATGAAGGAGAACACCGAGAACTGAGCCGTATTGTCGACCAATACATCTATGTGAGGTAAAGGGAAGTCATCTTTCGGGCTGGCTCTGTTCAGATCTCGGTAATCCACACACATCCGTACTTTGCCATCCTTCTTAGGCACAGGTACAATGTTGGCAACCCACGGCGGTTAACTGGTTACATCAAGGAAACCGGCGTCCCACTGTTTTTGCACCTCTTCTTTTATCTTCATTGCCATATCTGGACGAGTACGGCGCAACTTCTATTTTACTGGAGGACAGTCTTCTTTTAGAGGCAGCTTGTGCATAACAATGTCGGTGTCCAACCCTGGCATATCTTGATAAGACCAAGCAAAAACATCCACGTACTCTTGAAGCATATCGATAAGCTGTTCTTTCACTGAATCCTGCAGATGGGCCCCGATCTTCACTTCTTTTAAATCTTCTTCTGTACCAAGATTAACCGTTTCAACTTCCTCTTGATGGGGAGTGATAACCATATCCTCTTGTCTCAACAACCTGGCTAGCTCTTCTGGTAGCTCATAATCTTCTTCAACCCCTTCATCGGCTTGATTAATCGGATTGTCAAAGTCATACGAAGTCATAGCGGTGTTGTTGTCGGTGCAGTCTGGAGGGCACTCTCTGCAAGGGTTTAGATTTGTTCATTTTAGTGATTAGTTTTATCTTGCTTAGAAAAAGTGAAAGATGAAGCCATTATTTTGAAAAACATTGCCATTTTATTTTTGTACAAAAAATGAAAAATGAAAAACAGTGAGCGGAGAAAGAAAAAGACTCATTTGCAAAAGGTGTCCTGATATTCATTAATTGATCGTTTGCACAAAATACAAGATGGCCCGATTACAAAATGAACCCTGACATCTTGGGCAAGATGCGGGACTTGATGAATGCTTAAAGACAGGAAATAATAATTACTCTGCCGGAGTAACTCTTATAATTTCCTGGGAAGACCAGTTTGAGACTTGGATCCCCAGGATTTTTGGACGTATCCAGTTTTCCAGGTTGCGCTCGTCTTCTGACTCATCTTCCAAACTGTTCACAGCATCCGGGGTGAGCATTCCCCCGTTGACAAACTTGGGCTCTGTTGCAGCCTCTGATTGATCTTGTCAAGTTGGTCTGTAACCCAACCCGAATCGGTCTTCTTTCTTCTCAACTGGCAACAGCTTGCCCCAGCATTGAGCGGTACCCTCCTCAACAACCCTCCGGGATTGTTGATATGAAGTGATGGAAGTCCCAGACACAGCAGATGCTTCATTAATATTAAGGGCCTCAAACCCCTGACTCATGGTCTCATGGATCTCCCTATCCATTTCTACGTACTTATACGTAGCTAGCTGGCTAACAAAAATGTCCTCATCCCCACAGATGGTGATGATTTGGCCTTCCCACTCGAATTTTAACTTCTGGTGAAGGGTAGACGTGACATCGCCAGCGGCGTGGATCCAGGGTCTACCCAACAGACAGCTGTAGGCCGACTGTATGTCCATCACAAATAAGGTAGTTTTGAAGGTTTGCGGGCCAATCAACACAGGCAGGTCAATCTCCCCAAGCACTGATCTTTTAGAGCCATCAAATGCTCTCACCACCAAATTACTTGGGCACAATGCCAAGCCATCATAATCCAGCTTCACTAAGGCTTTCTTTGGTAGGACATTGAGTGAAGACCCAGTGTCCACCAGCACATGAGACAGAACAGCACCCTTGCATTCCAAGGTGAAATGAAAAGCCTTGTTATGGTTGCGCCCCTCCGTTGTTAAATCAGTATTTGTAAAGCCCAGTCCATGACTGGTGTTGACATTTGCAACCACGGTTTCTAACTGATTAACAGTAATCTCCTCTGGCACGTATGCTGCATGCAGGACCTTCAATAATGCATTCCTGTGAGCTTCGGAACACATTTACAGTGATAATATGGAGATTTTGGAGGGTGTTTGGTGAAGCTGGTCCACCACCTTATAATCACTTCTTTTTATGATTCTCATGAACTCGTCTACATCTTGTTCAAAAGATGTCTTCTGAGTGTCTTTGGCACTTGGCTCTTCAGATACCACATTCTTTCCTTTTGCCTTAGCAGCAGCTTCTGCTTCAGCATTAGGTCTTTGTGTTTGTGAGGCAAAAAGGCGTCCGCTTCTGGTGAAGCCTCCGCCTCCCCCAACATTATCAATTTGTGGTGAAGAGGTTGATGAATCCAAGGTGATTTTCTCCCCATTGCAGTAAAGATCAGAGCCGTAGTGCCAAGGTATGGCATTACTGCTTTCATAAGGAACAGGCCCCGGTACCGTAATGGTAACTGGGCTGATTGCTGCAGAAGAAGGAACTGTAATGGTGTGAGGATCATAGTATATTGTGACTGGAGGTCTGGCAGGAGGTGCCACAATTTGTTGATGGAAATTATTGTTGTGAACATTGGCTGGGTCATAGTAGATTGTGACCGTTGAAACATCTTCGTTAATGTTTGTTGGCGTTGTAGAAGATTCCTTTGATAAAATGGATGTTGATGTTGTAGAAGAAACAGTTGTTGAAATTTGACTTGTTGAAGTAATGGATGGAGTGATTGCTGGTGATGTTGATGAATCGGTAGGAATGATTGTTTTGCTGTTGTAGGAGAATCTGTTGAAAGGAGGATTGCTGGTGTTGTAGGAGATTCCATTGTTGTGGAGACAAGGGTTGCTGCAGGAGCTGTTGAAGTAATTTGCAAAATCCCATCTTGGATAAGGCCATCTATGCCAATCCTTAGCTTTTCACAACCATTGCTAGCTGTCTTACACAGTTCACAGCAGGCCCCACAGCCTGGGAACACTTGGCATCTTAAAAGTTGAACTTTGACTTCAGCCAGCGGTGTTTGAATCTGTGCAACATTATCAATTAATGTAGATGGTTGGTCCTCTTCAATGGCATTAATCATAGGTCCACCATGATTAGGCATAGGATTTATGTTGACTTTCGGAGGAGGTGCGAAATTGAGAGCTTTAGAATCGACTAGATCTTGCACCTTCATCTGTAAGGCCCTACACTTCTCAGTATTGTGACCAGGTGCGTTGGAGTGAAAGGCACACCTGGCGTTGACATCATAATTCTTTGGGAGATTGAGAGGATCTGGTGATGCCAACGTCCTTAACTCAACCAAGTTAAGCTTCAGGAGTTGTGGCAATAAGGCAGCATAAGGCATAGGGATAGGGTCAATCACCCTATTTGCCTGAGATGGTCTCTGTTGGAAGGGATGCTGCTGTTGGTTGCTATTGTTGTTGTTGTAGGTTCTCTGTTGCGGGAAATGAGATGGTTGATGATAGTGATGTTGTTGTTGTTGTTGAGGATATAAAGGTTGTTGTGGAACTGAAGTTGGGATGGTAACAGCCGCCACTGACCTGTGGGAATACTGGGGCCTGCCCCTGCTTGTATGGATAGAATTTGTTTCACCCGCCCTTCGAGGTCCTGCAAAAGGTTTTCTGGGATTGTCGGAGGAACGTGCACCGTTGTCGGAGATTTTGCCCATCTTCAAAAGACTTTCAATTCTCTCACCAGCTATGACCACATCAGCAAAACTGGTAGAGGAGAAAGCAGCGAGTCTATCAATATAAGTCCCTTGAAGTGTGTTCATGAACATGTCAGCCATTTCTCTTTCTGACATGGGTGGTTGGACAGCAGCAGCAAGTTGTCTCCATCTCTGAGCATAATCCCGGAAACTCTCTCTAGAAGACTGAGACATGCCCATTAGAAGAGTTCTATTGGGAGCCATGTCCAGGTTGTACTGATATTGCCGAATGAAAGCCTCGGCCAAGTCCTTCCAACATCTTATGGTGGCCCTAGTCAAATGTGAATACCATTCTCTCGAAGCTCCAGTCAGACTGTCCTCAAATTATAACATCCATAACTTCTCATCCATGGTATAAGCTTTGAGCCTTCCCAAGAAAGACTGCAGATGAGTGCGAGGACAGGAGGTACCATTATACTTTTCAAAGCATGGGGGTTTGAATTTGTGGGGAATCCTCACCCCATCTACTAGTCCCATATCCATCACGTCAAAACCCAAAGAATTCTGGGATTCCAAAGATCTTAACTTTTCAGCAATCTCATCCAATCTTCTATCATATACCTCTTCTCCAGCCCCTATAACAGTAAACTGTTCTTCTTGGGGATCCTCTTGCAGGATTCTGCCCCCAGAAGTATTACCTTGAACATTCCTCGGGATGTTACCTTCTGGATTCAGATGGGGTCCATATTCTGGTGGGTCAATACGAGGCTGCCCCCGTTCATTGTTGCTGGTTCCCCCTGTTCCAAGATGAGGTTCCTCAGGTGTCTGTCTTTCTACCAGTTCTCTTAGTCTTTCTTGACTCTGGGCTAAGCCAGTCATCACTGCCATAAACTGAGACATCTGGTTTCTCATCTCTACTCTCTCATTGGCCATCTGATTTCTGACCTCAGTCAGGTCCTGCTGTACTTGCTCCATTTGAATGCCGGGAAGGTTGTTACGAGTAGGGTACCGGTGTGTGCCATTGACAGGGAACACTCGGCGACGAGCAATGTTTACTGAGATCACAACAAAGTTAGAAACCTACAAAACAAAAACAGAGTTAGTATGCAATGCAGTATGCTTATTTTTTTTCCAAGGTATCCGGTTTGGTTCTTGGTTTTGACCTTTCCAGACCTCGGGGAAGATGCTTGATGTTGTTGAGAGAAAACCCAAATGAAAATAAACTGAATATATTACAAATAATGAACAATACATAGTTTGTTTTACAACACATGCCCATGGAGGGTCAAAAATACAACAAAAGGAAAAGTACATCAAAAGGAAAGAACAACAAGCAAAGACTCAGACATCCAGTCCAAACTCATCTTCCCTGACCTCCTTCAGGAGTGCCTCAGTCACTGGACCAGATGGGTGCTCTGTAATGGTCCTAATGAGGAGGTTCCTGGTGGCAATGGCAGTGGTCAGCTTCTTATGCTTGTCCTGGTCTTTGGATCTCTTCAACCCTGCTCTAAGCTTCAATTCTGAGATCTCCTTCTGAGCTGCCAACAAAGCTTCCTGCTGCTTCTTCTCATTGGCCTCTAGCTGTCCAATCTTGGCTTGAGTCTTCTGGTCCTCTTGTGCATGGACTTCGGTGATCCTGACCCACCTAGCCTAGCTTTCTTGCAGATAATGCTCAGCCCTAGCTTTCTGAATCTTGGCCTCTTTACAGGCATTCTTCAATATCTGTTCCCCAGCCCTTGCTTTCCTTATGTAGTCCTCTGTCTTTTCAATTTTGGAAAGGTGCTCAACCATGAGCTTCTCCAATCTCTCAATGTCCAGACGACCATCACTTCTTTCCCAAAGGGTCTTCTTCAGGGCCTGAGATAGCTGCTCATTCCTTTCCTTCAACTTTTCAAATTCCTCCAGGCTAACTGTTGCTGCAGGTTGTACTGTGGATGGTCCAGGTGTGTCTTCGAGGGTGAAAGGCATTCTGGTAATCTGAGCTCTAGTACGGGACCAGTCTGTGTACTGAGCTGAAGAAACATTGTTACATCTTCCAAGAATAGATACCCCTTTTGTCTGGATGTTATCCCAAGCCCAGGATGCTTGTCTGACAACAGCTGAATTAGGTTGCACTTCACAATATAGGGTCTCAGCTAAATCCTGTCCCCTGGGGGGTGAACTAAGGCATAGCCCAATTGTCTCTTAAATAGTAAGGGGTTATAGTTGATGCAACCCTTCACTCCTATCAAAGGCACATTTGGGTATTGTCCAAAATTGGTGATAATGTCCTTGCCCTTGGTGCTCTGGGTGCACCATCTGATATCGTCCGAAGTTAAGGCAATGAACCTCTTGGCCCAATTCCTCTGCTGGTGTGGCTTCAAGAAGGCATCTGATTTAGGCAGGTGTCTGAGCAGCCAGGAGTAAAAAAAAGGAGCACAACATCTGACCAACTTCCCCCTCTGTTTCTCATTCCTCTGATGAATATAATAATAAAAATCTCCTAGCAGTGTAGGTACTGGGTTCTTCAGAAGAAACAAATGGATGGCATTCCTGCTGACAAATTTAGGCTCATCTGCAAACAGTATAGCCCCATATATGCTGAGGGCTAACAGAGCACAGACTGCCCTCCATTCTCCCAATGAAGCCTTCAGGATGGCCTGAGAAATCAAGAAGTCCAAATGCAAACCAGGAATCCCAGCTTTTGTTGTCATACTTTGTTCAATAAGGGCAGGCTCCAAGTACAGTGTCATTGTTATCTCTTCACTTCCAGGAGGAGTCATCTCTGGGTTGAAGGGGATTCCACCTCTGATAGGTACTCCAATCAATAAAGAAAACTCTTCCAGTAGAGGCCCTAACTGAAAGTCTGGAAAGGTGAAACATCTCAATGGAGGATCATAGAACTGCAAGCATGTGTGGATCATGCTTCTCTGAGAAGGATCAAGGTCCATAACCATATCCAGGATACCCCCATAGTGTTCCCTAAACAGTGGGATGCAGTCAGGTGTGATAAGTGACTGGACCTGCCTGATACCAGTCAACACAGGCTCAAAAAAGTGGTAGGATATGTTGCTCTTCCTGGGAGTAGCCATGATTACTGCTGAAGAGGTTGGAGATAAGTGCTGATGAAGATCACAGACTGAGATGCTGAAGGTGGACTACTGACAGACTGGTGCAGGTGGTGATGGAGATAACTGAAGCAGATAACTGATGAAGACAGCTGAAGCAGAGGTCTATGCAGAAGAAGGGGTCAAAACCTAAACCAAGATATAATGAAGTGGATACCCTGAAAAGCAAATAAACAAATGTCAAATGATGCAATGATGATATATGCAAATGATATGCAAGGGTTTGTGATCAAGATGGATCTGATTATCTGTCCTGATATAAGGCCCATGTATGTTCAAAAGTCCAGATGGAAGCTTAGAAATCCAATAACCAGGGTGGGGGACTCAAATAAAGAGTCACATGTCTAGGGTTAATCACAAGAACTGTCCAAAGTGGAGTACTCTTAAACAAACAGTAACAGGGTATGATGTGGCCAAGGGTTCCTGCAAACCTGTAAACAGCCCAACCCCTTCACAGGTAGTGTTCTAGAACAAGGATCCTCAGACTTGGATTAGTTATGAGAAGTGTAAACACTTCTAACCCGGAGGTACAGTGTTTACAATAACCATAACAAACCCTCCTCTAATTCACCTCAGCTTCTGATGGTCATAATAAAGGTCATCCAAACTTAGCAGGCTTCCCAGATAGCCCTAGTACTACAGGAAATTTGTAGCACAAAGTTCTAAAAAAGAAACCCACATCTGAACCGTGTTTCATATTCCCGCACCAGACCGAAATGGAATGGGAAATAACATGAACCACTCTAGCCTAGGTGTCACTCAGGTCCCAGGTATAGGACCATAAACTCTCAATGGAACCCCACCCACCAAAGAAAACCAGATCCAGCAATGACAGTATGATACATATAAAAACTATACAGAAAGCAGTAAATAAAGTTGTACATATAGCAATAAATAAAGCAAAATACAATAAACACACGTAGCACATAACACCCCAGTAAACACAAAATCAAACAAGCGCTAGGAGGAACCCACAAAAAGAACCAGAAGCCCTGATTACAGTATAAGGGTCCCCAGCAGAGTCGCCAAGCTGTCGCTCCCGCTAAATGACACCTGGTCAAAAAGGGTACAGACGCGAACGGTGAGCGAAAGAGAAGAACACAAGGGTGAACTGAAAAGAGTTGCCAGCTAGGCATTTTTATCCCGAAGGAAAGGTAATGCTGCATAAACCTAAGAAAAGATGGATAAGACGGTTGCGAACCAGAGAAACTGAGAAAAGGGGTTGGTTACAACCTAGGAAGGTATTAGCACCCAGATTGTCCGTTGTACTCGACGGCATCCACGCTTGAAAGTTTGTGCTTAAAGGGGTAGTGTCAGTGCTATTAAGTGTGCAAAAGCTGGAAAAGAATGCAAGTGTCAGTGCAAAAGAAATGTGAAGTGAAATAAAAGAAGTGTCAGTGTAAGGAAAGATTGCAAAGCTCAAGACTATGAGGCTTAAAGAATGATGCTGGAAGAGGGGGAAATGAACAGAGACTTTTGTTCGATAACTGTTAAGTTATGCCTACATATCCTCTCGTGCAATGAGGAAGTCAGAACACCATAGTTCGACTCAAAGAGACTGGAAATAAATTGACTGATGAACTGCTTACTTGTCTATGCTCAAGTGTATGACCTGTCTGGCTCAGGTGCAAACTGTCTTGCATTAGACGGAAGAAGCAAGTTCTCGTTTATGAGCGAATGAGATGAGAAAAGAATCCCGGAGGAGACGATTATTGTTTTTTTTGGTATTTTCAATCTTTTATTGCTTTTGGAGTTTGTCATAGGAAAATGAGCTTAAGCCTAATCCAAGGGTTAGTAAACTCATCACATCTTCCCTCTGATTAGGGGTAATGAGAATACCTTAAGCATGAAGTAAACACCTCACACTTAATCACCATGATGTAGGATTAAGATCATTAAACTACTTGCATTTATTTAGATGTTTTTGGAGTTTTTGTTTAGTGTTAAGTAATGAGTTTAAGCCATAATCAAGGATTTAATGGACCCATTACACTATCCTAATAGAAGGATAATAGATGAGAACATTTAAGCTGAGAAAGGCTCCTCAACTTAATCCATGATTAGGGATTAACCTCGTGACAAAACAAAACCTTATTAGAGTGGATTTTAGTTAATGGTGAGGTTAAGAAATGGATTTTATGGTTTGTAAGACAACTTGAGGGGGACTTGTCCATTAATACCAGGGTTAGTCCTTCTTAACCAATTAAGGAAGAATTAGAACCCTAATGAAAGGCCCAAGTTACAAGATTGATGTTTTAGTGATTTATTAGATGGATTGATTAAAGGATTTAAACACATTAAGGATTTAACACTTAGGATTAAAGTTATACACTCCATCCTAATAGAAGGATGCAGGCATAAACTTAATCACAAAGCCTTAAAACCTTTAAGGTTTAGTCCTTGATAAAGAGATGAGAAGAGAAGACTCAAAGATGACACAAAGGTAAACTAATGGGGGACTAAACAAACCCTAATTGTGATCATGCTTGGGTGTTCCTAGGGTTTATGAGGCTTGCAAGAAGATCTTCAAGGAAAAGCCACCAAGGAAGAAGCGGGATGAAGGAAGAGAAACAAGAAGAAAGCAAGACAACTTGCTTCACTTAAGAAGACAAGTTGCTTGAAGAAAGAAAGTGAGGAGGGAACATGAATGAGAAAGCTCACTCTAATTCACAAGTAAAATGCAGCAATGATGCATAAGAGAGATAAGAAGAGATTGTGAGAAGTGAAGGCAAATTCACTTCTCAAACACTTACCACCTGAAAAGTTAGCAAAGGAAGTGAAATGAAATGAAAATGAAATGAATGCAAGGATGCAAACCAAAATTAGAAGCATATTCATGATGCAAATGATGTTGTGAGATGGTATGAAAGCATGTCAAGGGATGAGGATGATCATACAAAGAATGGGAATGCAAATGAGACATGTAAGAAGCATGAAAGTTCATGAATGCACATGGAATGAAATGGATGAAAAACATGGCAAATGAATGATGCAATGATCAAACATGATTTCAATATGTTCTAAGATGTCTTATATGTCATGTGGATGTGCAAAATGTCATGGAAAGTTCATGTATGCAAGCTTATGTAAGATGGATGCAAGTGAAGATGCAAATTAGGGTTTATGTACAATATGAGATGCAAAATTCAAAATCAGAAGCAAAGCATAAGATAAAAAATTGAAAATGGAATCAAAGGGACCCTAAACCTATACAAGTTCACTGCCCAAAGGGTAAGGTCAGAAGCTAAACCCTAAGGGACTTATGATTTTTCTAAGTTTGCTAGGGTTTTAAGGTACCTCAAAAGGAAAAAATGCAAAACAAATTAAAAATGAAAGATAAATTCATGCCAATTTTATCCTAGAAACTAAATGATATGTGGAATGCAATGCAAAAAGAATCATTATCAAACCCTTCATGGTTAGGTAGAAAATATTTTTCTAAGTTAGGGTTAAAAATATTGATTTTTAAGAACCCTAAATTCAAAGAAATTGTCAAAATGGATCAAGAACCAAAAAGAAATTTGTATGAATGGTTTGATAATGTCTCTAAATGTGTCAAGATGCAATGTGATTTTTTGGGTGATTTTTGGAAACCTAAATGCTATTTTAATTAATTAATCTTCATTAATCAATTAAAATAAACATTTAAATATTTTGAAAATGGTTAAAAAATGTAACAAATAAAATAAAAATTGTTTTTATGTTAATAAAATTATTTAGAATAAAAATGCAGAAAGAAAATATTTTTTTGGATTTTCTATGTATTTTAAAATAATTATGCAAAACAAATGACAAAAATATGAAAATAAATGAATTTTAATGAGAAGTCAACAAATCCAATGGCCAACATTTGAATAGAATTGGAGGGAGTTGACCCGCGCGAAAATGGGTGGCTCAGATCATTTCTGGGATTTAAATTTTTCTAATCTTAATTAACTTAATTAATCCAGAATTAGGGCTTAATCAAGAGATCTGGACCATTGGATGCGCGCGGGAAAAGGAAATCAATGGCCCACATTCAAACTCACCTAAACCCTAACCCTAATCAAATCACCTTCAGATGACCGGAACAGTGGTTCCAGTCAACTTCTCCGGCGAGCACAAAACCTAACTTCTTCTCTAGGCAAAATCAAGAGCTCTAAAGCTCCAGATCACATCTCCTAATCTCCTTGAACACGAATCAAGCATCAAAACAAATTTCTACAACCTACAAATCAAGATATGGATCAAAACATAAAATCTAGAAAAGTTTCAGAGTTTCGACACAGGCTTATTTCTCAACCATTTTCAAAACCAACAAGTGCAGCGTGATCAGTGAAGCATAAGCAACATTTCTATGGCATAAAAATCAATTTCTGGAAAAAATGTTCTTGGTGATACCTGAACTGGAGCTTTCACCTTTGGAGATTTCTGACCAGTTCTTTGCTTCAAATCACCCCCAATGATCCCCCTGAAGAGTTTGCAAAGTTTGATTGGAGTTTATATGGTCTCTATGTGAAGTTCAGTGGAGCTCAGGTCAAGGGAAATGAAAATCGTGTTTTTGATTTGGGGGCTTTCAAGGCAAAATGAAGAGTGGGAAATGATCAGTGGTGAATATGGAGATGAATGATGGGAAAAGTTTTGAGTTTTGATGACTGAGCTTTGAGTTTCGAAGAGGACAAGTTTGAGGCCAATTTTTGAGAATTGAGTGTGTGTGATGATCTGAGTTCCAAGAAGTTATGAAATGTAACCCTTGAGTTATGTATGTGAAGCTGTGATTGGTCAGTAGAGTTGTTGTGGAACAATTTGATTGGCATGGCTCAAATTGCATAAAGTCAAGAAAGTTGTCCTTTGAGGTATGGGCTCATGGCAGGCTGGCTCAGAGGCATGGCTCAAGTCAGCTGGCTTTAGGGAGGTCCACGGAAACTGATTTGAGGAGCTGGCACAAGTGGATATCAAGATTTGTGCCATTTTGCAATTTCATGAAGTTTTGGCCCCTTTTGAATTACTTGATGATCAAGGCATGAAAATGAGTGATTCTTTGGGCAATTCTGAGTTTTAGGTCATGTATCATGTTTGTGTAATGCTCAGAAGTCAATTAGAGGTCACATTTTTCCTTGGCATGAGTTTTTGCAAGTTTCCCTCTTTGGTGCATAAGTGAAATTTAGTGATTTTTCCCAACTTTGCAAGGCCATAACTTGAGTTCTAGGATGAATTAGATCAAGTTCTTGAAAAGGGAATAATCCAATCTACAACTTTCATGACCAAGAATTTTTCACTTGAAGTATTTTTGGTTGAGAAAGAGGAGGTTGAAAAACTTTCCCAAAATGGCAATTTTGCATTACAAGTCACTTTCCCAAAATGGCAACTTTGTAAATGGCTTGAAATTCTTCAATTTTGTGAACATCTAACCTCTTCTAAGATCAAATAAAGATCATATACACCTACAATGATGGAGAAGACCCTTTGGTTGGATGATTGGGGGCCCCAGATGCCCTGATTTTGCACTGACTTGCTCAAGAAGTCATCTATTGATTAGATGCCTTCCCCCATTGAATTTCTTCATGCAAAATTGGTGTGTAGGATCCCTATAACATATAGAGACCAATAGAAACAAGAATGACCAAAAAAATGGAGTTATGGCCTCTGAAACCAAAACCCTAATTTTAGGTCATTTGTGCAGTTAAGCTTGGCTCTGCTTCCATGCCTTTCTCAGTTCTTGTGATTTTCTGACTTCCTTGATCTTGGGAGGATATAATATGATACTTGAAAATACATGGACCCTCTTGAGATGATTGAAGACCTTTGGAGTGGCTCAGAAGGATCTTGGATTGCTCAGATCACAAACCCTAGATGCAGATTAATTTGAACCAATGCAGTGAAGCAAAAATGCAATATGAGATGATATGATTGAACTTATACACATGAAGAGATCACAAGCCATGGTGTGAACTTAGTGAGGGAAAATTTGGGGTGTTTACAATATGGCAAGGGTGTAGGGTGCACTTGTTGTGGTGTGAGAGACAAGTTTGTTGCTCATCTCACAAAATGCAGAGCCCACGTGAAGCTCTTCCTTGATTCTTTCAATTTGTTTTGAAATCAATCCCATGCAGGAGGATTCACGTTAATTACAGTGAGGTTGGTGTGTTGGCAGCATGAGGTTTTATGATGAGAAAGGATGATGATCATGTGGTGGTGATTGGTTGTATTTTCATGGTGTATGGTATGAGAATTCACGGGCAATTCTTTTCCTTCTCTTGGTGCAATGCGTGTGATGTCAATTGGGTAAAAGCATGACTTTGTGAGTGGCATGAGAGAACAGGCGAGTGATGCAAGTGTATTTGCTGACTCTTCTCACCCATGTGCTATCCCATGTGCTATTGTTTCTTTTCCACACTTATATTAAAACGAAACAAATAAATAAAAAACAAGTGAAACACAACATCCATTTGGTCATGTGAAAGATACTAATGCCCTATTAAAATAAGTGTAAGAAAAAAATATAATAAGAATTATGGAAAAAGATAAAAGGAAAAGGTGAACCAATGGGATGTTGCCAAAAATGCTTCTAAAACCCTAAAAATGCATCAAAACTTCTAAAATTCATATCTTGAGTTCTAAAAATGCTATGAAAGTGTTCTACGACTTTTCGGAAAGGGAAAATCGTGCTCTGCGACTTTCGTGTTCACCGGAAAATCATTCGGAACTTTTTTGCACATGAAATAATAGCTCGAATTCTAGGGACAAATATTTCCAAAAATGGAAACTTCTAAATTTCCAAATTTAGCAACTTTTTGCATATTCCCGATTTTTGCCATTTAAACTCGACTAAATTATTCCTTGACATGATATGACCCCAAAATTGATGATCCTGATTAAAAAACTCTGAAATCTTCATTGACTTCACATCTGCAACAAATATCAACAAAATCCACATTACAAATATGTCAAGAAAGAAAGCATTTGCAGCAAACAATAACTTCATTTATGCAGGTACCAAATGCCCTTTGAAAATTTATGGTGCAAGTGCAAAAAATGACAGTTCCCAGTTGTGTTTCAAACTTCCTGAGTTCAGGTCCAAAATACCATTTCTCTAGTGCCATTGCCTCTTTATGATAAACACCTCACCCCAAGCTTTCAAAACTCCTTTGGCATCGACTTCCAAATCACGGTTAATCGCCATGGATTGTGTCCTGTTGCACCCTCATTTCAAACCTGCCATACAAAATTCACATCCGAACATTATAGTGTCAAATGTACAAGGAAAGGTGAGTTTGAATATTTGGTTTTGATTAGATTCAAATTGAAACAGGATAGTCAAGATAAACTTTATCCCAAACCTCACAAAACACATGGCTCATGAATTCAATAGCCTTTCTTCAAAGTCCTAATCCCATCAACATCAGGCCATTACTCATGTTTGAGTCCTCTGATATTAGCAAAAGAAATTCTATGAGTAAAATTAAAGCATACTCGAGAAATCCAACAATGAAGAACAAGTCAGCAGTGACATTATTACCTTTGAAGTTCAACCTGAAACATTGCCACATAGTTGAACCAAAATAAGGGCTCCTTTGGACCTGGCAAATGGTGAAAAGTTTCACAATAATCAGATCATAGGATTACATCCAGGAGTGCAGATTGTTGCACTAATTAACCAAGGAAAGGTATTACGAACTAAGGCATATGAAAAAAAAACAAAATCAAGCAGGCAGTAAAAAAATCACAGCAATAAAAATCAAGTGAATTTAGTGAAAATCGAATTTACATCAGTGAAAATTTTCAGGGGACCACATGTTCTAGAAGAAGTTCCTAATCACTACAGACAAATAAGTTCTATGACTCACCAATAATCATGACCACAAAATCCCTCTCTAAAATCCTCTCAAACGGATTGAAATTCCAGCTCACTCTCACAAGATTTCCTCGCACAAATTCCTCAATCTCACACGTTTTAAGCCTCAACCTTTTCCTATAAATGAGGACTCACTCAATCATTTGCAAGGAGGACATATTGAAAACCTTAAATCCGAACAACTCACCAAAATCCGATCGCGACTCACACGCCATCAACCTCCATAAACAAACCGCGAGAGATCTAGAGGACCTTCATCATCGCCGCGCAAACCGAGCTGAAACAAACTTCCACTACTTTGAGAGCATGTTGAATCGCGACTCCGTGAGAGAGATTGACGAGCGTGAATGAGATTTGAAACCGCCGAGATTCCAGGCCGAGAGAGACGAAATTGAGATGAGTTTTTGAAATCGAAACTGGGTTTCTGAGACGAGCCGCGATTGAGATAAGCAGAGAGTGACGGTGAGACTGAGCATCGAGAGAGAGCTTCGAAGTGAGAGTACATGGGTGGGTCTTTTCTCTCTTCTCAGAACCGTGTTTTTGTTTTACAAAGATAATCCTTTTTTTTTCTTTAATAAAAACTTGCATTGATTTTATTTTTTATATTTTATTTTGAAAAGATACTTATTATATTGATGATCCTTTGTTTTAATTTCTCTTTTTTTATTTATTATTATAAACTTGTTATTTTTCTAATTTTTTTGCTGATCCTTGGGCCTAGCCTATGTAAATTACTGCTATCCACACACACACTCAGTCCAATGATATACCCCTTTTCTATTGTTTACATTATTTGGTGTTTTTTTTAAGAGTTTGATGACTTTTGTGATTAAGTCTTAGTTTTATGGGGCCAATGATATAATTATGGTTTATCGATATTCGATTATTTAATCGACGTTATCTAAACCGCTATGAGGCCACTTTTATTTTTTCGTTATTATTTAATCGATTATTCGATTTATTTGGTTAATGATAAAATGAGATATTTGATTATTTAATCGACGTTGTCCATTAAATTGAGGCCGATTTTATTATTTTATTCACTATTGTATTTTATTATTCGGTTAATGATAAAATGAGATATTCGATTATTTAATCGACGTTATCCATTAAATTGAGACCAATTTCATTATGTTCTCATTATTTTATTTTATTATGGTCGATGATATAATAAACGATTTAAATATTCGATTCTAACAAATCGACGTTATTTAAATCAATATGAGACCGCTTTATTTACTTCTTAGAAATTCAACTTTTATTTATTATATTTTATTACCATATTTA
The DNA here is from genome assembly GCA_963966055.1 of Lathyrus aphaca. NCBI lineage: Eukaryota > Viridiplantae > Streptophyta > Magnoliopsida > Fabales > Fabaceae > Lathyrus > Lathyrus aphaca. Next base: position 332,406,372 of record OZ014521.1, read on the forward strand.
TCACTTTTTATCTCGTTCATAAATTAATCGATTAATCTCCATTAGAACTTTTCCTTATAAATTGTTCGCGTCGTGCACCGCTATCAAACTAGTATAATATATTTTTTTCCGAATAATCAAACTATTTTTCTTAATTAAAACGGAAGAACTGAATTTTGGAATCTAGCATTCCTCGAATTCTTGAGTGAACGCTCCTGAGGCTCGCCCCACGGGACGTGGTTCATTCGCCCTTCCATTCCTAAAACATTTAATTTATCAAACATTCTTCTTTAAAATGAACTTTGTTTAAACTCTTTCTTTCTAACAAACAAGCTAGCGCTTCCGCCTCCTATCGCGAGCAGATAAGCCCACGCTTAGCAGTTAGAATGTGGTTTAAACAACTTTTCATTAAAACAAACTAATCTAACCGTAGAAACACGAACTACAAGGCTCTGACTTTCCCATTGCACAAGGGAATACGTAGGCACACGGATCTTACTCCTTGCCGAGCACCCTAGGAATAAAACCATCCATTTCTCGTAACCTTAAATTAGAATCGTTCACATTTATTTTAGTCAAAGAAAACAGAAAGCATAAGTTAACATTTAATCGCAAGTTAAACTAAGAGGTTCCCGTTGAGTACAACTGACGTAAGGGGTGCTAATACCTTCCCCTTACGTAACCGACTCCCGAACTTAGAATTTGGTTTCGATGACCTTGTTCTATCCATCTTTCTTTATTAGGTTTTATCTATATCTTCCTTTTCTTTCATTAGAATAAATAGAATTAGGTGGCGACTCTGTTATTTTCATCTGTTCCGCGGTCGGCGTGAGGGTCATATTTTTCGAGGTACGACAGATGGCGACTCTGTTAGGGAGAGTCAAACCTAACTTAGTTAACTTCTCGATTATTATTGACTTTGCTTATTTGTTTTCTTTACGCTTTCTTTTTTTACTTTTACGCCTTTATTGCTCCCTCTTTATTATGCTCATTATTTTTCCATTGGATCTTGGGTTGGTATCATCTGTAAAGTTTTACACTTGAGATTTGGAAAAAGAAGAGGGAACACCCAGTTTAGAATTGGAAGTTATTAGTGTTAGTCTCCAAGGACTCGCTCCTTGCAAGCCTAGCATGAAATCTCCCCCTAGAGAGTAGACTTATTCACAGATCTTATCATAACACAGCTAGCCTGTCGCATGACTTGATTCGTGAAAGGGCTGTGACTCTGGGATCACTTTTAGAACCGGTTTCAATGTTGGCAATTGTGTAGTGTTAGTCTCCATGGACCCGCTCCTTACGTACCTAACATGAGAACTCCACTCAAGGTAGACCTTATCTTCACTATCGTCATAATACAGCTAGCCTGTGGCAGGACGTTAGTTCGATTAGAATCCGTGACCTTGAGTATCTTAATCCATCACCGTAGAAATTATCATGTGAGAGGTTTGTATGAGTAAAGAACTTAGAACTATCCTTCTAGTACCCACCTGTAAAGTTCCTGTTATCATAGATATTGGTTACTCTCTAGTTTTGATGATCAACCTTGGAATTTGATTTATCATCCTTTGAATTACAACTACTCATTGCATCTTATCCTCATATTATTGCATTCATATTTGCATTCATTTTGCATACATCATAGTCACTCATGTTCATCCGTTCTCATCTTCAGAGTTGTTGAGTACTCGTCAAGCTGATTCCTCCATGCAGATACAGAACAAGGGCCCACGAAAGAAGAATAATGGCTGAACAAGAAGAACACAACAAGCGAGTCAGGGAAGACATTGATGACCTGAAAAGCAGTGTGAGCAAGATCATGGAAATTCTCCAAGTCTTGGCTACTAAGGATGCTCAACCTCAGAGGACCATCACCTCTGAAGTCAATAGTTTCGTCCTTAATGCAGAGTCTTCAAGACCCGCTAGCACATGGCCAGAATTTGGATTGCCACCGGGTTACATTCTGCCACTTGCAACTACTCAGATGACTGGTACATCCACTTTTTTCGAACCTGGAGTGTTCACGGACTCTCAACCTAATGTGCATATTATTGCCCAAACTGCTTTTGTGAATCCTCCCTTCATGCACAATCCACCATCTTCGATACAAGGAGAGGCTAGAAATTTTGAGGATGTTAGGGAACAATGTATGACTTTGGAAAAGAGGATAAGACCTGTTGAGGGTTTTGATGTCTTCAACGCTGCCGCATCATACATGTGCTTGGTTTCGAACTTGGTTATGCCAGACAAGTTCAAAATGCCAGTATTTGAAAAATACAAGGGAGACACTTGCCCAAAAAGCCATATGATCATGTACTGTTGCAAAATGGCCGCCCATTGCTTCCAAGATAGCTTGAGTGGGGCATCTTTGAAATGGTATATGGGACTCGAGAAAAGCCGTATCCAATGTTGGCAGGACTTGCTTGATGCATTCCCGAGACAATACAAATACAATCTGGACATGGCACCTGACCGCCGTCAGCTTCAAAACATGTCTCAGAAAGAAAAGGAATCATTCAAAGAGTATGCTCAGCGCTGGAGAGAGCTAGCTGCTCAGGTTGAGCCTCCCTTGGCGGAGAAAGAACTGACTGGTTTATTCATGGACACCCTTCAACCTATTTACAGGGAAAGGATGATTGGCAGTGTATCGTCTAGTTTCGCTGACCTAGTCACTATCGGAGAAAGGGTAGAGGAAGGAATCAGAAAAGGAAAATTCGGTAATATTGAAGCTTCTAATGCTACGAGAAAGTTCTCTGGGAACTTTCAAAAGAAGAAAAAGGGTGATACTCATGCTGTCGACTCTGAAAGAAGACCCTACTATAGGTAGAAACAGTATGGTGAAGCCCAAGTAGCCGTAGTTACTCCTATGGTTAATGCTCCACCAGCTCGAGCTCATCCACAAAGGAATGTTGGTCAGAATCAGACTCGCAATCCCAGGCCCAGGGATCCTATTGATCCTGTTCCCATGAAGTATGATGAGATTTTCCCCGCCTTGTGCCAAAAAGGTCTTGTTACCACTAGACCTCTCAACCCTCCAAATCCTCTTCCACCTGGATTTAGGACCGATCTTCATTGCCCATTCCATGAAGGAGCTGTAGGTCATGATATTGATAACTGTTATGCTTTCCAAGCTCGAGTTCAGGACTTGGTCAGAGGAGACTTTCTCACCTTCAAACCGAGAGGGACTCCCAAGGTTGAAATAGATCCCATGCCAAAACAAAGTGGCTGAATATTTGGTCGAAGAATCACAAGTTACTACCTAAAGCCAATGGGTCTTATGGGAAAGCTCATCCTTGCTACTGATTAGACACTAGTTCTTGTTTCTTTTTCAGTTTTAATTTCCATGTTCGTATTATGTGTACCTTTTTAAAGACTTTGTTTGTTCTCTAATGTTAACGTTAATGAAATGAGCATCACATGTTTTTTGAATCAATTCATTCACCTTCATATTTGTGCGTATTCATGCTTTTCATTTCAAGAAAAAATTCCAAAAAAAATATATACCATTGTTTCTCTTATTCATCTGTTGTATAAGCAATGATTGGAGGGAGGATGACGAAAAAGAAATACCCAAACTGTTGAATGGTATGCTTTCAAAATAAAACCTTACTGATGATATACAGGCATTGTTTCAATTCCCAAATATTGGAGAAATAAGGAAGTTAATCCATTGCCAACCCCTTTGAGCCTAGAAGATGGAGTTTCTTTCTACACGAAAAAACCACAATATTAACCCGGGGCAGGGTAGTTCTCAATTAATTCGAATAGGTGTTCAATTTCAGGAGAATTGTTCCTTGCACTTTTAATAAGGGTTTCAAGCCCAATTTTGTCTTCGCACACGTCAAATAATTGTCGAAGAAGTTGATGGGAGTCATTTGTCCAAATCAAAAATGAAAAAAGCCTCTAAGTCAACACCCAAAAGGCGACTTAGGCAAAAATAAAAGCATCCCGGTGGACTGAAAACGTCAAAGATACAGTCCAGGCAAAAGTTAGGGATAATAAAAAATCCAAATCAAGAGAGGTCACTAAAATTCCTCAACATAGATAAGGATGAGTTGAACCAAAATCCTCAACAAAGAGACAACAAAATGTTGCGAAGAAGCAATGACTGCCATCCAATAATCCTTTGGCTTCTGAGCCATCATCGTCAGTGCAACTACAAATAACCGGAAGGTATAGGCTAAGTTAATTAAGCGTAGGACTGAAGATCATCATGGAGAATGGGTTGGGTAAAAATTAAATTTTGAGCCTTATATCCTTTGTTTCATAAACCGTGAACCAGACCACGTTACAACCCTTTTAAAGACCTAATTGAAGCTAGGTTTGTTTTGAAAGCATATTGCAGCAAGGTTGCATAAGTTGACTCCCCAAGAGATTTGCCAATCATTTGCTTTGGTATCCTTCCTTTTGCATTATCTTTCAATTTGCATTATCTTTCACTTTGCACTTTGCATGATTGAATAATATTGCGTTCTTACCAGTGAATCATTTGTTATACTCCAAATATCATTCCAATAATGATTATGATCTTTTGTACTTGAGCATTGCATTAAAATTAACATTTTTGAATGAATATTTTATTTGCAAGTAAGCACTCATCATCAAGGAATTCTAAACAGTTGAGAAACTTGATTAGTGGTCCTATCAGGGGAATATCGCAATCAAAGATCTTGTTATTCAGAGAAAATTTTCTTTCTAGACTCACGCTGGGGCAAGCATTTCAAGCAACCAATCAAGCAGTCCCTTCAGAATCAATCAACATGGGGCAGTCTATTTCAAAGAAATTCCCAAGCAAGCTTATCACTCCTTCCTACTAGGATCAACATCTTGATACTTCTAACAAGTATAATAGAAGTTGTGTTCAGGACATCTTTCAAAGGCAGAGTTAGCAAAGTCCCTTGTGTTGTGGAATCAGTTGTTTCAGCCGCACCTCTCCAAAAGAGTCTTATCCAGTGGTCTTGGCATTTGCATTGCAATCATTGCACCATTTACATCATACAATTTCATATCAAGCATAGTTCGAAGTATACTTCGTGCTCATTTGCATTTCCTAAGGTCTTATCATCTTACCTTGTGATCAAAGTTCAAATTCTATTAGCAACCACCAAAATTCAAAGTCCAACTTACTTGGCACCTATCAATGCAGTCGTGTCTGTCATCCTGTTTTCCGTGTGTTTGTCTTCCTTTTCCTTCAAACTTTGTGAAGTTTGACGTGGATCATTTCCTTCAAATGTCTCTCTTTGGATAATTCCCATTGAGAAATTTGACGTGGATATCTTTTCTTCCTTCAAACTATGTTAAGTTTGACGTGGATATTTTCTCTTCCTTCAAATTTTGTGAAATTTGACGTGGATCCCTTCCTTCAAAGGTCTCTCTTTGGAAAATTCCCATTGAGAAATTTGACGTGGATATTTTCTCTTCCTTCAAACTTGGTTAAAGTTTGACGTGGACCCCTTTCCTTCAATTTTTTCTTGTTAAGAAATTTGACATAGATAGTTCCATTCTCTTCAAATTTATCTTGTTGATAAATTTGACGTGGATATCTACCTTTTCCTTCAAACTTTGTTAAGTTTGACGTGGATTATTTTCTCTTCCTTCAAACTGTGTGAAGTTTGACATGGACCCTTTCTTTTAACTGTCTCTCTCCGGTTCATCCCATTGAGAAGTTTGGCGCGAATTTTTATTTCAAGTAGCATATTTCTGAATATTTCCTTGAAATCTGATCTTTCCCTTGGTTTACCTTCATAAGTTGGTTTCATTCCACATCTAGTACTCTTCTAGATGTTTCGGGCGTTGATTTCCAATTTTGGTACTTGTGCATCTAAAGCTTTTCCAGATGTCATTAATTCTTCTAAAGGTTTAACCCCTTTCTTTCCAAGTGATCCTGATTATCCTCCGTCGTCCAGACAGATTTTCAGAAATATCTTATTTTCCAACCATTTTTTTCTTACCTTACTATTTTCAATATCTTCTCTTCTTTCAATCATTTCATCATCCCCACAGACTTTATGTCATCATATCACATCGCATCCATACACATAAAATCCACATCATTTACATTCATATATGCATCCCATGTTTCACCATGACATTGCATTTTCCATCGGACAAATTTTGGGATTTTCTCATATCTAACTGGCTTTCACCCTGAAAATCGAACGTCTTACGACTGTTCACTTTCTCGGATCCAAGACAATTAGATAGGGGCATTTGTCATACCCTAAATTTCTCCCACTTATATTTTCATCTCTAGTTGCATTTTCATTACTAACCATTATACAAAATTAAAAAAATGTGTTTGTTGTTTCATTAGTCTTGCTGTTTGATTAAGCTCAGGCCATACCAAATGGCTATCAAGATCTAGCCGAGAAGAAAATTTCATTAGCATTTTGTTGGGTCATATATCCATCTCCAATGGCTTCATGAATTTAGTTCATTTTTTTTTTGGAGTTCATGTTTCAAGATTTAATTAATGGGCAAGTTCAAGTGTAAGAGAGGTGCCAAGATGTGGATTTCTTTTAGTTTCAAAAGTGACATGAGGAGTAACTTGGAACTCAAGCCATGGGTCATATGCCTCATTTTAGTTTCCATTAAAGATCTCGAAGTGATTGGAAGGAACATCAACTTATAATTAACCAAATTCATTTGTTGAGAGCATACAAGTTTAAGTGACTTAAATACAATCAAGGAGTTAATGGGCTTGGTTTAGTTAATCTTATTACTACCTTTTGTTTTGGAAGTTGGTTTAAGATTGATTTCAAAATTCAAAGACATTATCACATGGATCCCAAAAAATTGAATATTTTGTTCTCAAGAGTGATTATTCAAGTTTCAAGGAAAGGGTTATTTACACGAAGGACATGGTTGATTCAAGATCCAAGTTTGAATCATTCGTTGGATTAATGAATCATTCGCTGGATTAATGAAGGAGTTTGAGGCAAGAACTTGTGGCATAATCAATTTATGGCCAAGAAGTATGCTCCAATTATGGTAAAATGATGACCAAGAAATAAGTTGAGCGTGTTACATGTTATGAAGGAAATCGACAACCAAACTTTGAGTTTGTTTCAAAATCATGTTTAGGTGATCCAAAATTATGTTCAGGAGCAAGTTTGGTTTCTGTGGGGTCCAAGGGTGTCGCTCCCTGGATTTCCATCCTGGTACAAACGCGAAAGTGGCGCGGAAAAAGGTTAGAGTCGCCAGCCAGGCATTTTTATCCCGAAGGAACAGGAATGGTAATGCTGCACAAACCAGAAGAAAAGAAAAGGAAGGACACGGGTCCTGCGAACATAAGAAACTGAGTTCGGGAGTCGGTTACGACCTGGGAAGGTTTTAGCACCCAGATCGTCCGCCGTACCCGACGGGATCCACGCTTGCAAAGAAATTGCTTCAAAGGGTGAAGAAATGAAAGCTGCTGCAAAGAAAATGAACTAAACTGGATAAAAGAAACGAAAAGGGAACTGAAAAAAGAAATGAAAAGGAAAAATGTAGGGAAAATAAAGATTGTGCTCGAACGGGCCCTACCCCGCTGCCTACGTACCTCATCTGGACAATGAGGATCAGAGTCGCCGTAGTTCCCCTAACTTGGGGTGGAAAAGATTACTTGTGTCTTAAGGCTTGAACTGCTTATGTCAATGCTCAGGTGTTGCAGGCTCGGACGACGAGTGCGTTACTGTCTTGCAAAATGACAAGTAGGAGCAAGTTCACGGACGGAGCGAAGGAGATGAGAAAAGAATTCCCGAAGGAAAGACGATTATCGTTTGTCCAGTGTTTTTTAGAAGCTTTTTGTGAGTGTGTCACAAGGAAGTGAACTCAAGCTCTTTTCCATGGAATGTGTACTTGCTACTACATTCCAAGATGGAATAATAGAACAAGCACACTCAAGTAAGGAGAAGATCACCAAAACTTGATTCCAGAGATTAGGGCCTAGGCTCACTAACTCATTGAATTTATTAAGTGTTTTTTTGTAACTTAAATGAAGAAGTCTTTTTTAATGTTTTTCTTGATGAAAATGGTCTCATGATTAGACTTGTGCATCATGATGAACAAGCTTGTACTATCCCAAGATGGGAAAACTACAAGTGTTTCATGGAATAAGGCTATTGCACAGGAGACCAATTCAATCCTTATTAAGATGTTTTTTAGGTTTTTGTTTTGAGATGAGAAGAGAAAGAAACAAAAGATCTTAAAGGTAAAAGTCTAATGGGGAAAGTCTAATCCTAAAATTATCATGCAAAGGAAATCCTAGGTTAGTGAGGTTTACTATCCTAAAGAAGGAAGAGATAAGAAGAGAAAGAAGAGAATGAAGAAGAGAAGATGAGGAGAAGAAAGAACGGATGGCCTAAGCCCCTCAAACACAAGTAAGAGAATATCATGAAAATAGAAGAGATAAGAATTGGAGATGTGGGTATCACATCCACACCTCTCACTTACCAGAGCACCTGAAATGGTTAGTAACATAAGCAAGCATCATGACAAAAGCAAATGAGAACAAATGAAACACCAAATGGGCATAAGATCAAACCAAAGAAACACAACCAAAATTGGAATCTAAATTACAAGTGTCAAGCTCAAACACACAACACAAGAATGAGAAAGGGACTATACAGTTCAACATGAAGCATTATGGATTATCATGACAAAGCAAAACAAACATGGGATAACACAAAGCAAACTAAGCAAACAAACATCACAAACCTCAAGATCAGAACCCTAACATGTCAAGAATGTGCCTAAGCAACACAAGAGATGAAGAGTAGAATCATACAAACTTAAACATTATCATCATAAGAAGCAAAGAAGCATAAGAAGTGAGGTGAACACGTACAAAAGTGAATGAACTTCAAAGGTAAGCAGCCACAAAATTTCTCAAAGTACAAACATTAATCCAAGACCAGAAGGGTATCCACATCCTAAAAGGGTTCTAAACAACCTAAGGGAGTTGGCACAAGTTCCCTCCCAACCTAAGGACTAAACATATGACCAAAAAGGACTCAAAAGAAGATAAGCAAAGAACAAAATTCAAATCAAATCAAGCATTCACCCAAAAATTCCACAAGTTTGCACAAAGACTCTTCAAACATCTAATATTAGCATGTCAAAAGAAAAGGATCAAAATCAGAAGCTAAGTAAGTCAAATATATGCCTAAACATGGATTAGGGTTAGGAAACTTCATGCACAAGTTAAGGATAAAAAATAATCAAGCAAACTACTAAAAATCAGAATAAAAATCATCAACAAACTACACTTTAATGTGAATCCACAGCAAAAAGAATCAATTCAAAATTCAAATTAGTGATCAAGATATAAATTATACAAGACAGCATGCTTTAAAAGTGAATAAAAAACAAATAATAAAAGAAGAAATTAATTCCAACGTGGAAAATGAAAACAAATGGAAACTAAAAATGTCAAAAATTAAAGAAAACTCAAAATATTACTTATGAATTTTTATGGAATTTTTAATGACTTCTAACTATTTTTATTAATAAAAAAGCAAATCTGAAATAAATAAATAAAAAAACATCCAAAGGGCCAGGGGTGTGATCAACAGTTATTTTAGTTCAATTAAAATGGGCCTAGAAAAGGGGGAGGTGAGAATAGGAAACTAAGGCCCAGGTCTGATAAACACATCCACTCCAATTAGGAAAAACGAAAGCACACCAATCCAACGGTCATGAATGTGAGTCTGAAAGATCCACATAATCAATAGATATGAACGCCAGTCAACACTAACCCTAAGTATTTTGATCTAAAGCGTTATATTCAAACCTATGACATCCCTCTAAATCCAAAGCTCCACGTCTCTCCTGTACACAATAATCTCCCCTAGAACATCCACATGTGGTACCAAGCTGGTCACATGACCAGCACGCACCTTATTTATGTGCTGGCAAGATCTGAGCCTTCCGATGCAACTGGATCCAACGCTCACGACATGTTCTGGCTAAAACACACAAACAAAGAAGGTTCACCGGCCGAAGGAGCACCGGTCACCCTCTTCGGCTAGCTCCGATGAAGGCCAACACTAAAATTTCCAAAAATTGACAAACTATACATCAATCAAAAGCTTAAACAACTAAGATCTCAAATATGCAATCAAAATCCACAAACTGTTAACATATGAAGCAAACCGAATGAAACAAGATCAAACATCAAAACTGAGATTCACGATTTAGTGCAATACAAGGTTTCTAATCACTTCATACAATTCAGATTAAGCCACAACAACACAAAACAAGCTAAAATATAGCCAAACCGAAGTAATTAACTGAGAGGCTCAAACCTGAAGTTGAAGCTTCTTGAAGAAGTTGAGAAATCCAGAGATCTCCTAGCTTTCCTTAAGCTTCCTTTGATCTTTATCAAGCCAAATAAAGGCTTATGGCAGGGGATGATGCAAGATCTGAGAGTGTTGTTGAGTCTCCAACCTTTACCCGAAGCTCCAAGAAGTTGATTAAGAATGTGATGTGAGATTGAGCGTGATGATTTAGAAACCTTAAGGATGAAGAATGAGGTGCGAAATCACCAATCCAGGTCTAGAATTCCTTTGATGTTGTGAAATTGAGAGCACAATGAGAGGGATAAAGAGAGAGAGTCTGAAGAGTGTGATGAAAATGTGATGCCAAAATCGTGGAGAGCAACTTATATGGCAAGGGTGTAGGGTGCACTTGTTGTGGTGTGAGATCCAAGTTTGTTGCTCATCTCACAAAATGCAGAGCCCACGTGAAGCTCTTCCTTGCTTCTTTAAATTTGTTTTGAAATCAATCCCATGTAGGAGGATTCATGTTATTTACAGTGAGGTTGGTGTGTTGGCAGCATGAGGTGTTATGATGAGAAAGGATGATGATCATGTGGTGGTGATTGGTTGTATTTTCATGGTGTATGGTATGAGAATTCATGTGCAATTCTTTTCCTTATCTTGGTGCAATGCGTGTGATGTCAATTGGGTAAAAGCATGACTTTGTGAGTGGCATGAGAGAACATGCGAGTGATGCAAGTGTATTTGCTGACTCTTCTCACCCATGTGCTATTGTTTCTTTTCCACACTTATATTAAAACGAAACAAATAAATAAAAAACAAGTGAAACACAACATCCATTTGGTCATGTGAAAGATACTAATGCCCTATTAAAATAAGTGTAAGAAAAAACTATAATAAGAATTATGGAAAAAGATAAAAGGAAAAGGTGAACCAATGGGATGTTGCCAAAAATGCTTCTAAAACCCTAAAAATGCATCAAAACTTCTAAAAATCACATCTTGAGTTCTAAAAATGCTATGAAAGTGTTCTACGACTTTCCGGAAAGGGAAAATCGTGCTCTGCGACTTTCGTGTTCACCGGAAAATCATTCGGAACTTTTTTGCACATGAAATAATAGCTCGAAGTCTAGGGATAAATATTTCCAAAAATGGAAACTTCTAAATTTCCAAATTTAGCAACTTTTTGCATATTCCCGATTTCTGCCATTTAAACTCGACTGAATTATTCCTTGACATGATATGACCCCAAAATTGATGATCCTGATTAAAAAACTCTGAAATCTTCATGTTGACTTTTTTGACTGCAAAGTTGACTTTCTTGCTTCGTCTTCAAGTAACTGGACAAATTCTTGACTTCTTCAATGAATTTTTGCCTCAAATTTCACACATAAGCCATGCAGACCATATGAGAGCCTTTGACCACAAGAATTGGTCAAAGCCAAGAGGATATGAGGATCTGGCCTAAAACCCTAATCAGGTTTTCCCTCCCAAAGGAGAAAACTGCATTTTTGAACTTCTGATGAATTTCCTCTCTTCTGAACTTTTAAGGATGACCATGGGCTTGTTCAGGATATAAGAACACCTTATGAGCTTCTTGCAATGCTACTTGGCCAATGTCTTGCCTTTAAAATCCTGAATTAGTCTAAAGAAATGATCATACGCCTTATGCTAGAACATGAGAATGTTATGCTTCATTTTTCTATGCAAAGATGCAAAAGATATGATATGCTTATGATGATTATGATATGATGATGATGCTTAAAAAGAAGAGGGAAAATTTGGGGTGTTACAGCTGCCCCTATTCAAGCAACTGTTAATCTGAAAAGGATGGTAGCACGGGCTATCGACCGTTCAAGACGAACTGTGGTTGAATACCAAGAAGACCTGAAATTTGCACTCTGCCGGAGAATGCAAGCAATGGGAAATAAACCCATCCAAATGACACTTTGGTGACTTGAAGTGAAGAAAAAGCAGACGAGCTCCTTCCAAAGTTGAACTGTTACGCCAGATAAGGATACTTAGACAGACAAGTCTTCTTCGAACGAACCTGTTACGCCAGGAGCTGGACATACGAGCCCTCATCACGTATACCTGTTACGCCAGGACTTGGATACACGAGCCCTCTTCATACATTTTACAAAAATATATGACCTGAGACAGACGAATCTCCTTCGGATAAAACTTTACGCCAGGACCGGTGATGCACTTAAGCCTGTGGGATAGACATGCATAATCAGGATAGACGAACCCTCTTCATATATTATCCGTGGATATATGTTCTAAGACAAACGAGTCTTCTCCGAGCCAACTGGTTACGCCAGGTGCAACATTAGGTTTTGACGAACCCTCTTCACAAATCTTGCATAGATAAGCAGTGCTTGAGACAGACAAACCTCCTCCGGATAACCTGTTACTCCCGGACCGGTAACCCTTTTTACGTTTAATCCCACCGTCAGGACTTCAAAACTCTTCAACACAAACGAGCATTGGATGATCATAAAGAGAACACAAACAAGTGCTATAAGTCAATGATACAAACGAATATCAGACGATGATCTAAGAAACACAGACGAGAGCTTGAGGCGATGATATAGACGAATATCAGCCACTGATACAGACGAATACTAGAAACCCAACACAGACGAGCATTCGGAGTAGCAATACAGACGAGCAATTGGAGTAGCAATACAGACGAGTACTAGAGTGATTATCAAATCAACACATAAGGTTATAGGCTAACACAGACGAGTGTGAGGGATGATACAGACGAGCTTCAAACGGATAACAAACACAAACGAGTGTTGGAGAACGCATACGAGCATCACCTAAGTTCAAACACAGATGAGTGTCGAGCACCAAAAGGAAGTTACACACAGACGAGTGCTGGGAAGTGCAGACGAGCAACAACATCTACCAACCATGGGTGACTCTTGGGGAAAGCAAACGAGCAATAACAAAGTGTGAACACAGACAAGTGTTGGGGAATGCAGACAAGTAGCAAGCCAATATCAGACACAGACGAGTGCTGGTGGGTGCATACGAGCATCAAACCAATGCCTGATTGGCAACAAGAATCATAACTCTACAGGAGAGAAACATATCAAGAGGCTTTGACAATGCCTAATTCTTACTGGGGATATTTCAATGATGGTTGGATCTCAATCATGAAACTTTGTGGGGGAAATGACGATCTTCCAACACAGCTGGGGAGATGCTTGGTCAAATATCCTTTGCTTAGGAAAATAGTTCTGACAGTTATAAACTCTGTGGGGAATTGGGCATCCAGCTTCCTGCTGGGCATACTTCACATGTGGAAAGATAATCTGCTTGGGGATTCCACCTGCCCTAACTCGGCGGGGGAAAGTTCTGTTTGGGAAAATGTGACGCCATCCTACAAAACCTGCAACAACAGAAAACACATATGTGCCTCGGGAACTTGCATGGTATGATCTGTTCATCCATCGTCACCCGACACTCAAAGATGGTTTTAAATGTTTCTCTGCAATGTCATTTTTTCATTTAGAAAACAAACACCATGTTTTAAATGCAATGTTCTTTTTTGCCAAAAATTCAGGACATTTTTGCAAACAAAAATAAACACAACACAGCTTTTTGACTGAATATCCATTTATTAAAAGGCCTCTGAATAGGCAAAGTTTTTACATTAAGAAGCAACCACCTGGAAAGAGGTAGCTACCATAAAATTGAGAAAATAAACTATCCTAATGGCAATGGGCACGACATCCCAATGAGTTTCCTTCTTGCTATGACCAACATGTCTCCAAAACTTTCCATTCTTGCCTTTGCTTTCTGAAAAGATGAGGGGACACATTCCTATCCTTCTAATATTGTCCGACTATACGAAACGATGATTTGGTTCAGATTACCCGGATCGCAGTTGTTCGCTTATTCCCTTGTTTTGCGTGGATCACCCTTTCGGGTTTTCAATCCACCTGGATACCCTTTTTTGCCTGAGTTGTCCGATGTGGCTTTTCAAATCAGCGGGTGTACATTTTGTTTTCCCTAACTTTGGCCCGAGCTTTTTATTCTGTTTTTAGCTCGCCGGGATGACCTTTTCTTGAATGGACTTTAATTCTGTTTTTGTGTCCAGCGGGTCTTTTTATGCGAAGTATTTTTTAACTGCGTCCGAGTTAACAGGGGATTGGAAATCTTCTCCATCCATAGTGGTGAGCATCAGTGCTCCTCCCGAGAAAACTTTCTTCACTATGAATGGTCCTTCGTAGTTTGGGGTCCACTTGCCCCTGTGATCTGAACCTGGAGGAACGATCCTCTTGAGCACAAGCTCTCCTACTTGATACTCCAGAGTACGTACTCATTGGTTGAATGCTCACTTCATTCTGCTCTGATAAAGCTGACCATGACAGATAGCCGCTAATCTCTTTTCCTCAATTATACATAACTGATTATATCGATCACGTACCCACTCAGCCTCATCAAGCTTCACATCCATCATCACACACAATGAAGGAATTTCCACCTCGACAGGCAAGACTGCCTCCATGCCATATACTAATGAGAAAGGAGTTGCCCCGGTTGACGTCCTGAATGACGTTCAAGACACATGCAACGCAAACGGTAACATCTCATGCCAATCCTTGTAAGTGACAACCATATTTTGCACAATCTTCTTAATATTCTTATTTTCCGCTTCTACCGCACCATTCATCTTTGGTCGGTAAGGAGAAGAATTATGATGTTGAATCTGGAAGTCTCGGCACAATTCTGCCATCATCTTGTTGTTCAAATTAGAACCATTGTCAGTAATGATTCGCTCGGGCACTCCGTATCTGCAAATAATGTCTCTTTTCAAAAACTTGGCTACCACTTGACGAGTGACATTGGCATAAGATGCTTCTTCAACCCACTTAGTGAAGTGATCAATCGCGACCAAAATGAAACGATGACCATTTGAAGCAGTAGGCTCTATTTTCCCGATCATGTCAATGCCCCACATAGAAAAGGGCCAAGGAGATGACATGACGTTGAGCAAGCTTGGAGGAACATGCACCTTGTCTACATAAATCTGACACTTGTGGCACTTGCGGGCATACGAACAACAGTCTGCATCCATTGTTATCCAATAGTACCCCGATCTCAACAACTTCTTAGCCATTGCATGTCCTCCTGCATGAGTACCGAAAGATCCCTCGTGGACTTCTTGCATTAACAGGCTTGCTTCGTGTCTATCCATGCATCTGAGCAAGACCATGTTGAAATTCCTCTTATACAAAACCCCATCTGAATTCAAGAAGAAGTTAGCAGTAAGTCGTCTTAAGGTCTTCTTGTCGTTGGATGATGCCCCAGTTGGGTATTCCTGTTTTTCCAGGAAGAGCTTGATATCAAAGTACCAAGGTTTCTCGTCAGACACTGCGTCTACAGAGAAAACATAAGCTGGTGCGTCAAGCCTGGAAATTTCAATCCTGGGCACGTAGTTCCAACACAAGACTTTGATGGATGAAGAAAGAGTAGCCAATGCATCAGCAAATTGATTCTCATCTCGTGGTATATACTGCAGCTTAACTGATGTGAAGAACGTCAATATTATTCTGGCATAATCCCTATAAGGAACTAAGTGTTCTTGATGTGTATACCACTTGTTGGTAATCTGATTGATAACGAGGGCTGAATCTCCAAATATATCAAGGATCTTAATCCGAAGATTAATAGCCTCCTCTATTCCCATTATGCACGCCTCGTATTTCGCTTCATTGTTGGTGCAGTCAAAAGTAATTCTGGCAGCGAAGGGAAAGTGAACACCTTCAGGAGTGATAAGAACAACACCAACTCCACGTCCGTTGATATTGACTGCCCCATCAAACATCAACTTCCATTTGGATTCAGGGTCTGGCCCCTCCTCCGGAAGTGGTTCCTCGCAATCTTTTGCTTTGAGGTATATGATGTCCTCATCAGGGAAATCAAATTTCATTAGCTGATAGTCATCTTCCAGAGGTTGCTGTGCAAGATAATCTGACAATACACTTCCTTTGATGGATTTCTGAGAAGTATATTGTATGTCATACTCTGTTAAGATCATTTTCCACCTTGCAACCCTTCCGGTTAATGCTGGTTTCTCGAAACTGTACTTGACAGGATCCATTTTTTAGATTAGCAGTGTGGTATGGGTCAACATATACTGTTTCAGTAGGCGAGCAGCCCATACCAAAGCGTAGCAAGTTTTCTCGAGCAGTGAGTAACGAGATTCACAGTCGGTAAACTTTTTGCTAAGGTAGTAAATAGCATACTCTTTTCGACCAGACTCATCATGTTGGCCTAGAACACACCCCATCGACCCTTCTAACACAGTCAAGTACATGATAAGTGGTCGTCCTGGAATTGGAGGCATTAGAATCGGAGGTGTCTGCAAATATTCTTTTATCTTTTCAAAGGCTCTTTGACAGTTCTCATTCCACCTGACCATTTGTTATTTTCTCAACAATTTGAATATTGGCTCACACGTGGCAGTTAGATGAGATATAAACCGTGAAATGTAGTTCAATCTCCCTAAAAACCCGCACATTTCTTTTTCTATTTTCGGTGCAGGCATATCTTGTATTGCTTTTACTTTTGCAGGATCCACCTCGATTCCTTTCTGGCTGACAATGAAACCCAGCAATTTTCCGGAACGCACTCTGAAAGTACACTTGTTTGGATTCAACCTCAGCTTATACTTTATCAATCTATCAAACAAATTTTTAAGATTGACCAGATGCTCTTCTTTGTCTCGGGACTTGGCAATCATGTCGTCTAGATAGCATTCAATTTCCTTGCGTATCATGTCGTGGAACAGTGTAACCATATCCCGCTGATACGTTGCCCTGGCGTTCTTCAACCCAAAAGGCATCACCTTGTAGCAGAATGTACCCCACGGGGTAATGAACGTTGTTTTCTCCATGTCCTCCGGTGCCATCTTAATCTGATTATACCCGGAGAAGCCATCCATGAAAGAAAATACCGAGAACTGAGCGGTGTTATCTACCAGCACATCAATGTGAGGTAATGGAAAGTCATCCTTTGGACTTGCTCTGTTTAGATCCCGATAATCAATGCACATCCGAACTTTGCCGTCTTTCTTTGGTACCGGCACAATGTTAGCTACCCAATGGTGGGTAACTAGTTACGGCAAGGAATCTGGCATCCCACTGCTTCTGAACTTCCTCCTTGATCTTCATCGCCATATCAGGACGAGTTCTTCTCAACTTTTGCTTCACTGGAGGACAGTCTTCTCTTAGTGGTAGCTTATGCACAACAATGTCAGTACCTAGCCCTGGCATATCTTGATACGACCAGGCGAAGATATCCACATACTCACGTAGCATACCAATCAACTCCTTCTTTACCTCAGCCTGCAGACTGGCCCCAATCTTTATCTCCTTCTTTACATCTTCAGTCCCGATGTTGATGATCTCTATTTCTTCCTGATGAGGCTGAATGACCCTTTTCGCTTGTTTCAACAACCTGACCAATTCTTTCGGGAGTTCACAGTCTTCCTCAACCCCTTCATCAGCTTGGTAGATAGGATTGTCGAAATCATGCGTGGTCATAACATGAACCTTTTCACTAGAATCCGGATGATCAACACTGCACAGATGATGTGCTTATTTTAGAATCTGTTTTTTTTTTCAAAAAGAGACGCAAACACACAAACACAAGAAAAGAAAAACATTGCCATTTTATTTTTTTGTGTGAAAAATTTAAAAACGAAAGAAAGAGAACACAATTTGCTTGAAAAATGTCCTTTATTTCATGGAAAAAGAAAATGCATTAAAAGCATGGTGGCCTTACAAATGGATCCGTGCACCTTGGGCAAAATGCAGGATTGACATGCAGCATGATAAAAAAAAGGAAACAAGTAAATTACTTTGATTTCCAAGTAACTTGAACGAAATCCTCAGCAGACCAGTTCCTGAGCTCCTCCCCAGGTACACATGGGTGAATCCAGCTATCCCAGTCGCAGTCACTGTCCCCTTCTTCACTTGTTGCACATATGTTGTTGCGATCGAGCATTCCGGCGCTTGTGAAAGTTATGGCTTTACCCCCCTGAGGCCAGTTGGACCCACCGGGCTGGTAACCAAGATCGAACTTGTCGTCTTTCTTCTCTAACTATAGCAACTTGCCCCAGCCCTGGGCGCTTCCGGATTGGACCACTTCTTTGGCTTTCTTGTAGGAGTAGATAGAGGTCCCTTCCTTCTCATTGTTCCGATCTACTGGAGCCAAAGTACTAACATTGACCGCTTCAAAGGCTTGACACAGCGTTTCATGAATTTCTCCGTCCATTTCTACGTACTTAAAAGTTGACAAATGACTCACAAAAATATCCTCTTCTCCACATACAGTGATCACCTGACCATCTACCACATACTTCAGCTTCTGATGCAACGTGGATATCACTGTGCCTGCAGCATGGATCCAGGGACGTCCTAGAAAGCAACTGTAAGCAGGTTGAATATCCATGACATAGAACGTGCTCTTGAACACTTGAGATTCTATCTTCACAGGTAACTCAACTTCTCTGAACACAGACCTCCGGGACCCATTAAAGGCTTTCACAATTAGATCACTGGGTCGCAAGACAATGCCATCAATATTCAACTTCATCAAGGCCTTCTTAGGGAGCATATTGAGAGAAGAGCCTGTATCAACCAACACATGTGACAGGACAACACCCTTACACTCCATGGTGATGTGCAGGGCCTTGTTGTGATTGCGGCCTTCAGAAGTAAGATCTCTATCCGTGAAACCCAACCCATGGCTGGCATTCACGCTGCCTACCACAGCCTCCAACTGATTAACCGTTATCTCCTGTGGTACATATGCCATCTGCAAAACTTTCAGTAGAGCTTCCCTATGAGTTGGAGAACACATCAACAAGGACAAAATAGATATTTTGGACGGAGTTTGATTCAGTTGTTCAACCACTTTATAGTCACTCTTCTTTATTATCCTCATAAACTCCTCAACTTCCTTTTCAAAAGTGTCTTGCCCGGCAGCAGGAGTTGTCATTTTTTCGGTCGCTATCTGCTTACCCTTAGCCTTTGCAGCAACTTCAGCTTCGGGATCTCCTCTGAGAGCTTGAGGAGCAAAAAGACGTCCGCTTCTCGTAAATCCACCGACTCCTCCAACATTCACCACAGTCGGGTCAATTGTCACTGCTTTACTTTCCACCTTCTGACCTTCTACATACACATCTAAGCCATAATGCCACGGGATGGCTTTGTCATCAGCATAAGGTACTGCACCTGGAACAGTAATGGTAACAGGAATAACTGTCGCACCTCGAAAAATACGACCTCGCGATAAAAGATACCGCAGAGAAAATTAAAAACAACAGAGTCGCCACCGAACTTATTTTATTCCAATTAAGGAAAGGGAAAATATTGAGAAACCCTTTTTAGAAAAATGGATAGAACAAGGTCTTTGAAACCAGATTCTAGATTCGGGAGTCGATTCTGTAAGGGGAAGGTATTAGCACCCCTTACGTCCGTTGTACTCAACGGGAACCTCTTAGTTTAACTTGCGATCTAATGTTGACTAATGCTTTCTGTTTTCTTCGAATAATAAAATGTAAATGCGAAAGATTCTTATATAAGGTTAATAGGGAAAATGGGTTGTTTTGTTCCTAGGGTGCTCGGCAAGGAGTAAGTTTCATGTGCCTACGTATTCCCTTGTGCGATGGGAAAGTCAGAGCTTCGTAGTTCGTGGTACTAAGGTTGATCAGTTTGGTTTAATGAACGGTTATTTAAACCGCATTCTACTGCTAAGCGTCGGCTTGTCTGCTCGCGATAGGAGGCTGAAGCACTAGCTTGTTTGAGATAGAAAGGATTTAAATAAAG
Source organism: Lathyrus aphaca (assembly GCA_963966055.1). Taxonomy (NCBI): domain Eukaryota; kingdom Viridiplantae; phylum Streptophyta; class Magnoliopsida; order Fabales; family Fabaceae; genus Lathyrus; species Lathyrus aphaca. The sequence continues at coordinate 332,426,460 of OZ014521.1, forward strand.
TTCGCTTAAAAAAAATATTTTATTCGATTGGTGTTTTTAAGAATGAAAAGGGTAAATAAACTGCACTTCTTACTTTTGAAAATGGTTGAGAAATAAGCTTGTATGCGTGTTCTGAAAGTTTTGCCATTTTTGAGTTTCTCTTCGAATCTTGTTTATGAGCCATGATAAATTTGTTTTGAGGTTGGATTCATGTTTAGGAAGATGAGAGGAGTTGATCTGGAGCTTTAGAGCTCCAGAAATGACCTAGGGGTGAAGTTTTGGGTTTGCTCAGGGAGGGTCTGGCCGGAGAAGATGACCGGAGGTCTTCTCCAGTAACCTGAAAGTCATTAAGTTGTTTAATTAGGGTTAGGGCTGAGTTTAGATGTGGGTCGTTCGATGGAGGTTTCCCGCGTGTGATGAATGGTTAGGATTAGGTCATTAAATTTAATTCAGGATTAATTAATTGATTAAATAGAATTAACTGAATTTAAATTTCAGCCATTAGATTACGCGCGTAGTCAACATAAATTCCTTAGCTTTGAATCTAAACCATCAGATCAGCCTACTTCTGTTTTATTTCATTTTAATTTCATTTTTTCTTATTTGTTTTGCATATTTTATTTTAAATAGCTAGAAAATCCCAAAAAATATTTTCTTCTGCATTTTGCATCCAAATAATTTTCTTCACCCAAAAATATTTTTATTTTTATTTTTTGCATTAAAAAATCATTTTTAAAATATTTAAATGTTTATTTTAATTAATTAATGAAAATTAATTAATTAAAATATCATTTAGGTTTCTAAAAATCCCAAAAAAATTCACATTGCATCTTAGGACATTTAGAAACATTTTCAAACCATTCATACAAATTTCGTTTTGGTTTTGAACACTCTTTGACATTTTTCTTGAATTTAGGGTTCATAAAATTCCTATTTTTGAACCCTAACTTCAAGAATTCTTTTCTGCCTAACCATGAATGGTATGACATTGGTTCTTTTTGCATTGATCTTCATTTTACATTTAGTATCTAGCATAATTTTGTCACAAATTTGTCTTGCATTATTGATTTGATTTGCATTTTTTTCTCTTAAGGTACCTCAAAACCCTAGATAACTTAGAAAATTCATAACTTCCTTAGGGTTAAGAGTTAGGTCTCCTCCTTTGGGGTGTGATATCATATGGGGTTATGGTTCTTTTGAGTCCATTTGCAATTTTTTATCTTATGATTTGCTTCTGTTTTTGACTTTTGCATCTCATGTTGCATTAAAACCCTAATTTCTCATGATCATTTGCATTCATCTTGCATATGCTTTCATACATGAACTTTCCATGACATTTCTTGCATCCATATGACATCTAAGACATCATAGGACACATTAGAATCATGCTTGATCATTTCCTCATCCATTTTCCATGTTATGCATTCATTTCATTTCATAAACTTTCATGTGCTTTCATGCTTCATTTGCATTCTCATCTCTTGTATGATCATCCATTGCACTTGGCATGTCTTTGAATCATCTCTTAGCATCGTTTACATCATGTCTATGCTTCTCGTTTTGGTTTGCATCTTTACATTTGCTTCATTTTCATTTCATTTCTTTCTTTTATACTAACATTTTCAGGTGGTAAGTAAATTGAGAAGTGAATTTGTCTTCACTTCTCATTTCTCTTCTCATCTCTTTTATGCATCCTTGCTGCATTTTAGCTTTTCCTTAGAGTGAGCTTGCTCATTCATGTTCTTCCTTCACTTTCTTTATTCAAGTAACTTATCTTCTTAAGTGAAGTAAGTTAGCTTGTTTCTTCTGCTTCTCCTCCTTTCATCTACTTCTTCCATTGGTGGCTATCCTTGAAGATCTCTTGCAAGCCTTACAAACCATAGGAACATCCAAGCATGATAATAATTAGGGTTGTGACTAGTCCCCCTTTAGCTTTTAGGACTTTGGTATTAGGGTTATGCCTGCATCCTTCTCTTAGGATGGAGTGTATAACTTTAATCCTAAGTGTTAAACCCTTAATCTGTTTAAAGCTCTTAATCAATCCATCTAATAATCACTAAGACATTAACTTGTAACTTGGGCCTTACATTAGGGTTCTAATTATTTCATTATTGGTTAAGAAGGACTAACCCTAGTGTTTAATGGACAAGTCCTCCTCAAGTTGTCTTACAAACCATAAAACTCACTTCCTAATCTCACTCTTAATTAAAATCCACCTTAATAAAGGCTTGTTTTGTCATGAGGTTAATCCCTAATCATGGATTAAGTTGAGGTATCTTCTTCAGCTTAAGTGTGCTCATCTATTATCCTTCTATTAGGATGGTGTAATGAGTTCACTAATCCTTGATTATGGCTTAAACTCATTACTTAACACTAAACAAAAAGCACCAAAAACATCTAAATAATCACAAGTAGGTTAATGATCTTAATCCTACATCATGGTAATTAAGTGTGAGGTGCTTACTTCATACTTAAGGTATTCTCATTATCCCTAATTAGAGGGAGGATATGATGAGTTTACTAACCCTTGGTTTAGGCTTAGGCTCATTAACTTATGACAAACATAAAAAGCAATAAAAGATTGAAAACAAAAAAACAAACAATAATCGTCTCCTCCGGGATTCTTTTCTCATCATCTTCACTCAAAAACAAGAACTCGCTTCTTCAGTCTAATGCAAGACAGTTAGCACCTGAGCCAGACAGGTCACACACTTGAGCATGGACAAGCAAGCAGTTCATCAGTCAATTTATCTTTCAGTCTCTTTGAGTCGAACTACGGTGTTCTGACTTCCTCATTGCACGAGAGGATACGTAGGCATAACTTAACTGTTATCGAACAAAAGTCTCTGTCAATCCCTCCCCTCTTTCAGCATTATTCTTTTAAGCCCCATTCCTGAGCACCTCACTTCACTTTCTTACACTGACACTTGTACATTCTTTTCCAGTTTTTGCACACAGATAACACTGACACTACCTCCTTTTAAACACAAACTTTCAAGCATGGATCCCGTCGAGTACGACGAACAATCTGGGTGCTAACACCTTCCCAGGTTGTAACCAACCCCTTTCTCAGTTTCTCTGGTTCGCAACCGTCTTATCCATATTTTTTCTAGGTTTATGCAGCATTACCTTTCCTTCGGGATAAAAATGCCTAGATGGCGACTCTTTTCATTTCATTTCATTTCTCTTTTCGCCGACCGTTCGCGCTTGTACCGGGATGCAAATATTTGGGAGCAACACCAACATCTAACAACCAAGCAGAGTATGAAGCCTTCCTAGCAATAATCCGCCTAGAAAAAGACATGGGTGCCCAGGAAATAAGGATCTACACCGATTCTCAGTTGGTCACATCACATGTCAAAGGGGATTACCAGGCGAAGAATGACAATTTGGTCGAATACCTAGTGTTAGTACAACAATTACTGGTGCACTTCAAGTCTTGGGATGTCCAGCACATCCCACGCGAGCACAATTCTCGGGCAGATGTCTTTTTGAAATTAGCAAGTACGCGAAGGAAAGACGGAAACAAATCTGTTATCCAGGAAACACTTCCTCGCCCTAGCATTGAAAAACCCTGCGATATCGTCTACGTGAATGTCGTAACATCAGTTGCTGGATAACTCTTGTATTCCCCTACTTGACAACTGGCGAGATTCCTGAAGATAAGAAGGAGGCCAGTGCCACAAAACGCCGTGCATACTCCTATGTCCTTGTGGACGGCAAGATGTACCACCAAGGATTATCCATCCCGCTCCTCGAATGCGTTGGGGAGGAAAGCGTATCAGATGTTTTGCACGAAATACACGAAGGGATAAACACACAGCACTTGGGCAGCAGGTCCCTTGCCCGAAAGACATTAAGGGCATGTTACTACTTGCCAACCATGCAGAACGACGCCAGAAAGCATGTAAAGAGGTGCGAAAAGTGCCAGCGTCACGGGGATATGCACATCGCGCCCCCGACGCGCTCAAAACAATGTCAACACCGTGGCCATTTGTGAAATGAGGCATGGACATCCTCAGACCCTTCACGATGGGTTCTTTCCAAAACAAATACATGATTGTGGTTGTGGACTACTTTACCAAATGGTTAGAAGCTGAGGACCTAGCCAGAATCATTGTGTTCAACATTGTGCAGTTCTACAAGAGGAACATCCTGTCCAGATTCAGTGTACCTCAAACTCTTATCACGGACAACGGTACCCAGTTCACAGACAAGAATTTTCAAGACTTCGTCGCCAAGATAAAAACCAAGAAACACTTCGCATCCTTCGAGCACCCTAGACCAACAGGCAGGACGAAGCTGCCAACAAAGTCATTTTACGGGGCCTCGGATGAAGGCTTGGCAAGGCAATGAAAAGGTGGGTCTAGGAACTCCACAGCGTACTCTGGGCCTACCGACCACTCCACATTAGACCACTAGGGAGACTCCATTTAGGATAACATATGGTATGGAAGCAGTCATTCCCGTGGAGATCAAAGAACCCTATTGATGCATAGAATCCCCTTTAGAGGAAGAACTCAATGACGAGTCACTAAGAGAGGAACTCGACTTGGTCGAGGAAATCCATTCAGTGGGAGCTCTCCATGAAGAGTCCCAAAAACAAAAAATCGCGTTGTGCTCGACAGTCAGATCGTCAAATGAGAATTTTAAGTAAGAAGCCTTGTCCTACATAGAAACAAGAAAGATTCGTGCGAAGGTAAGCTCACAGCTAACTGGGAAGGCCCATATCGTGTTAAGTCAAAAACAGGCACATGAGCATACTACATCGAAGAACTGAATGGGGAACCATTTGCTCGACCATGGAACGCTGAAAAACATAAACAATATCACCGCTAAATCCAGCTAGAGCGTAGAAAGCTGTCGGGCAATCAACCCCGCCAACAAGGGAAGAAGTGCCCGACCACAGGGAAGTATCATGGTATAGATACAACCCTCAATATAAACATGCGCGATCATTTGCCCGATTTTCAGGCAAACAAATCTCCCAACGAGAACACCTCAAACGAGCTCCGCCGTTGTCATATCAACCTGGCAGACCCCCATCTTGCGATGGGAAAGGTATAAGCCTTAGGGAAAAAGAACACAACCGCGTCTTCGGTCCCCTCTAGTGAGAGTAGATCTCGTCCCTCGACAAGTTCCATACACTTTTGAGTTCAACATTATCACGTGGAGAATCCACCCAGTTCTATAACTTAAAATTACAAAAGCATACATATAATTAAATAACAATGCATGAACAAGGAAAAAGGACAATAATATAATAAAAAAATACCAGCCACAAGGTTGATCTGCGTGTCGCGCACAGATCAAAAATGAGTAATTTTGAAAACATAGTATAGCGACAATGACTCGAATCATCTCACAAGGATTCTTGATCTTATTAACTAACGATAGTAACGATTAATGGGGGTTTAGATTTTAATTTAAAGAAAAAGAAATTAAAATAAAAAGTGATTACCAAATAAGCTAAAACGGCCAATCCTACTGATTTGGGTTCCAACTTATCATTGGTTATTATAATTTCAACTTCCTAAGAGGATTATCTATTCCTATTTGATTATAAAATTCATTGACAAGCGCAACTGGTTTTATGTGATGTATGTTCCTATTATCCGAATTAAGCAAACAGATTTAAGCTCTCGTGAATTAAGCAAACATGGTTTAATCAAACACGATAATGAATTAAGCAAACACTATCGTGACTACGGTCAATGATCATACAACAATCAAATTAAATTAACACTAATATATGGATAATCTAATTAATCAAACAATGATCACATATCATAATATTGAAAGGAAAATAATTTGTATTGAAAATTATTATAACCTCAAAGTATGATGGAACCTGTAATCAGCAGGATTTTACCTTGGAATTAGTTCTCCATTCCGGTACTTTCAAGCGTAAGGAAAATAAAATAAAATCATAAAAAAGTGTGTTGTGAACAGTTGCGGCTGCTAGGTTATATGACAAAACCTAAAAAACCCGTTTACAACCCAACTGGGTCAAATACATAACCCAAGCCCAATTCTAAATGACCCGAAACTAAATAAAACTAATTCAGCAGCTTCAAACGAAATTCTGGAAAATATGACTCCGAGTCTGACTTTGGCTCCAACACGAAAGTTGTAGCTCTCTCTCTTAGCTTTCTGTCGACTGGTAGAACTCCTCAATCAGATTCCTGGAACTCCGGTTATGATCATTTCCGTAAAAGCTATTAAAGCTTAAAATTAAGAATGAAAATCAAATTAAGCCTAAAATAAAATAAAATAGAAAAACAAATTAAAATATAAAAATAAACAAAGAAAACCAAAGTGTAGATGTCTAGAATTGGCAGAATTTTTGACCAACAAGAAATATTGAATTCAGATCAGAATGTCCTATCAAATGTTGGGACATTATCAAACAGAGTATGAGAACTTATTTCAGGATGTCACACCAGATGTTGGGACATTGTGTAAATGACTTAAGTTCAGTTTTTTAGGATGTCCCAACAGATGTTGAGACATCTCAAACCTGCTACCAGAATTAATTATTGACTAACTGATCTGAGATATTTAAGGAGAGTTATCTGGAATTAATTATGGTTGGATAAAAACAGAACAAGGCGCATCTGTAGGGAGTTTTATCATGAGAATTCAGTTTAAACAGAAGATCTAAATCACCTAGAATCTAGGAAGTAACAAACCCTAATTCTAGGTGGAAGCTGCAGTGTTTTAGGACTGGATTAACCTACAGAAAGCCCAAATTACAAACACCTATTTAATCAACAGAAACTCACAGAATTGAGTACGAATTTCAGAAGACCAAATAGGGTGTTTATTATTTTAATAGCAGGTTGTTTTTATTGTACCACTTTATGAGCTTTTAAGCAAAAGTGCATTTGTGACTTGATTGAAACTGTGAAGTAAGATCAAGCTGTTTTGTTTGAAGTATGACTTCAATTTTATTAAAATTGTAAACAAGATCACTGTGTGATTGAGGGGGAGGGAGTTGGTACTCATATCTAAGTAGTGACTTAGGTAGAAATTGCATTGGGTAGATATTAAGTGAAAGATTAAACTGGGTTGTTTAAGTCTAGAATTAATATTACTTATAGTGGATTTCCTCCTGGCTTGGTAGCCTCCAGATGTAAGTGTGGTTATACACTAAACTGGGTTAACAAACTTCTGTGTTGTTTAATTTTCTTGCACTTTAAGTTTTGGTTAAATTTGTCAAGTGTTGGGACATCTCATAGGACATCTCATACCTGATCATAGAATTTCAATTGGCATCAGAGCAGGCACCCTGCCTGTTTATACTGGGTGAGATCTAGGGAATACAAATTCTGGAAACATGGACAGAGATATAGGATCAGTAAATAGACCACCTATACTGGATGGTTCTAATTATGACTACTGGAAGCCAAGAATGATTGCATTCTTAAGATCACTTGACAACAGGGCCTGGAGAGCAGTCAACATTGGATGGGAACATCCTATCCAAGACACCAAAGATGGATCAAAAGTGTTGAAACCTGAAGAAGAATGGAGTAAGGAGGAAGAAGATTCAGCACTAGGCAACTCCAAGGCCTTAAATGCTCTATTCAATGGCATTGATAGGAACATCTTTAGACTTGTGCATCACTGTGAGCTAGCCAAAGATGTGTGGGATACTCTCAAAACAACTCATGAAGGAACATCAAAGGTAAAGATGTCAAGACTTCAACTTCTCACCACCAAGTTTGAAAACTTGAGAATGAAGGAAGATGAGACAGTTCATGAATTCTACATGAACATCTTAGAAGTAGCTAATACTTCTGGAGCTTTGGGAGAAAAGATGACTGATGAAAAGCTTGTAAGAAAGATCCTCAGATCTTTGCCAAAAAGATTTGACATGAAAGTCACAGCAATAGAAGAAGCTCAAGACATATGCACTATGAAAGTTGAAGAACTCATTGGTTCCCTTCAAACATTTGAGATGGGAATGAATGACACAAATGTTAAGAAGAACAAAAGCATAACCTTGGTGACAAATACTGATGAAGAAGAAGATGATGAATCAGAAACTGGTAAAAGCTTATCAGACAACATTGCTATGCTTGGAAGACAATTCAAAAAGATTCTCAGAGGGATGGAAGGCAAATCCAATCCCAGTGGAAGATACACAAACTCTTCTGAGAACAAGAGACCTTATGATGCTAACAGAAGGTCAAATTATGCTGAAAAGACCAGTCAAGAAAAAGGAATCAAATGTCATGGATGTGAAGGATATGGACACATCAAGAATGAATGTCCTACCTACTTAAAAAGGCAAAAGAAAGGACTATCTGTAACCTGGTCTGATGAAGACTCAGGAGGTGATTCAGAAGAAGAATCAGCTAAGCATATCACTGCTTTAGATGGACTATGTGAATCTGAAAGTGATTCCAGTGATGGGGAGCTTACTGTTGAAGAACTTGAGCAAGCCTACAAAGATCTGTACAAAAGAAGTATTGAAATATGCAGTGAGGTTATAAAGCTAAAGAAGCTGAATGAGGCACTAGAAGATGAAAAAGCAAGTGATCAAGAGATCATTGACACCTTGAAAAGTGAAGTAAGTCTTCTCAACTCCAAATTGGAACACATGTCCAAATCTGTTAGAATGTTGAACAGCAGCTCAAATACACTGGATGTTATTCTCAACAACAATAAGCATTCAGGGGATAAAAGTGGACTGGGATTTAACAGAGTACATAAAGATGAAGCCATCTCTAGCAAAACTACTTCAAAATCCATACAGTCAAACAAGATGTCCCAACAGATGCTTCAACATCAGGAAAAGAACACAAAGTCAAACATAATGTTCCAACAGATGTCTCAACATTCTGGAAAGAACAAAATGAAGAAGAAGTATCAAAGATGGAGATGCCATCACTGTGGAAGATTTGGACATATCAAACCTCATTGCTATAAGCTGCATGGATATCCAAATCAGATGTATCAACAACCTTCTAAGCAGAAAATAGAAGTTACCAAGAAAGTGCTGCATAAACATCAAAGAAATCAGCAACCTTCTAAGCAGAAGACAGAAGTCATCAAGAAGGTATGGAGACCAAAAGCTAGCATTCAGACTGATCAAAGCTACAAGAACAAGATCAAAAATCAATCTTGGATATCTACTAATGAACAACACACAGGGCAGAGGCATCAAAAGAAATCTCAACTCAAATGGTCAAAGAAAAGTGCTGCATATATAGCACATACATCACTAAGAGTATCAGCTAAAGAAGACTGGTATTTTGACAGTGGATGTTCAAGACACATGACTGGATTGAAAAATCTGCTAGTAAACTTAAAGTCACATTCATCCAGGTATGTAACCTTTGGAGATGGAGCTAAAGGAGAAATCAAGGGAGTTGGGACCTTGGACTGTCAAGATGTTCCAAGACTAGATGATGTGTTGCTAGTTAAAGGTTTAACTGCTAACCTGATCAGCATAAGTCAATTATGTGATCAAGGGTACAGTGTAAACTTTACTAAAACTGAATGCATAATGACTAACAAAGAAAAAGAGGTTGTCATGAAAGGAGCCAGATCTAAAGACAACTGTTACATGTGGGAATCTCAAGACTTCAGTCTTACTTCAACTTGCTCCTTAGCTAAAGAAGAAGAAGTGAAGCTATGGCACCAAAGGCTAGGTCATCTTCATTTCAGAGGCATAAAGAAGATAATATATATGGATGCTGTAAGAGGTATTCCTAAACTGAAGATTGCTGATGGTAAAATATGTGGTGAATGTCAAATAGGCAAGCAAACCAAGATGTCCCATCCAAAGCTCCAACATCTGACAACTTCCAAAGTTTTGGAACTATTGCATATGGATCTTATGGGACCTATGCAGGTTGAAAGCCTTGGTGGCAAGAGGTATGCCTATATGGTGGTTGATGAATTTTCCAGGTATACATGGATAAATTTTATCAAAGAAAAGTCTGATGTATTTGATGTATTCAAAGACTTATGCCAAAGAATACAAAGGGAAAAAGCCAGCTGTGTGATCAGAATAAGAAGTGATCATGGAAAAGAATTTGAGAACCAAAAGTTCTTAGATTTCTGTTCTTCAGAAGGAATCAATCATGAATATTCTTCACCAATCACTCCTCAACAGAATGGGATTGTTGAGAGGAAGAATAGAACTATTCAAGAATCAGCAAGAGCTATGATCCATGCTAAAAAGTTACTTTTGTACTTCTGGGCTGAAGCTATGAACACAGCTTGTTACATCCACAACAGAGTTACTCTAAGAAAAGGAACTTTGTCCATAATCTATGAAGTCTGGAAGGGCAGAAAACCCACAGTTAAGTACTTCCATGTGTTTGGAAGTAACTGTTATATTCTGGCAGATAGGGAGCAAAGAAGAAAAATGGATCCTAAAAGTGATGAAGGGATTTTTCTTGGATACTCTATAAACAACAGAGCATATAGAGTATTTAATTCTAGAACCAAAGTTATCATGGAGTCTATAAATGTGATAATTGATGATGCTCCTACAGATGTCCCAGAAGATGTTGGAACATCTGCTGATATCAAGATTGAAGCTGAAGAAAAGAGTGATCATTATGACTTCACTCAAACTGATGCAAGGACAGAACAATCCAGCAAACCTCCCTCCATCAGAATACAGAAGGATCATCCCAAAGATTTGATAATTGGTGATCCCAACAGAGGTGTAAGCACTAGATCAAGAGAAGTGATTTCAGGTTCCTGTTTTGTTTCTAAAATAGAACCTAAAAACATCAAGGAAGCTCTTACTGATGAATACTGGATTTGTGCTATGCAAGAGGAATTAGGTCAATTCACAAGGAATGAAGTGTGGAGTCTTGTTCCTAGACCTGATGACATAAATGTGATTGGAACAAAATGGGTGTATAAGAACAAGTCAAATGAACAAGGAGTTGTTACAAAGAACAAAGCTAGACTTGTAGCTCAAGGATACACACAAATTGAAGGAGTAGACTTTGATGAAACCTTTGCACCAGTAGCAAGGCTTGAATCAATCAGACTACTTTTGGGAATTGCTTGTAACTTAAAGTTCAAGCTATTTCAAATGGATGTGAAAAGTGCCTTTTTAAATGGTTATCTTAATGAAGAAGTATATGTAGAACAGCCTAAAGGATTTGTTGATCCAAGTTGTCCCAATCATGTATACAAACTAAAGAAGGCTCTTTATGGTCTGAAGCAAGCTCCAAGGGCATGGTATGAAAGATTGACTACTTTTCTTATCAAGCAAGGGTACAGGAAAGGTGGAATTGACAAAACCTTGTTTGTTAAAGATGAAGAAGGAAATGTCATGATTGCTCAAATATATGTAGATGACATTGTCTTTGGTGGAATGTCTGACAGGATGGTCAAACATTTTGTCAACCAGATGGAATCTGAATTTGAAATGAGCCTAGTAGGAGAGTTAACCTACTTTCTTGGTCTGCAAATAAAGCAAATGGAAGACTCCATGTTCATTTCCCAAAGCAAGTATACCAAGAACATAGTCAAGAAATTTGGAATGGAAACTGCTACTCATAAGAGAACTCCTGCCCCCACACATTTAAAGCTGACTAAAGATGAAAAGGGTGAGAATGTAGATCAAAGCATATACAGAAGCATGATTGGAAGCTTGTTATATTTGACTGCTAGCAGACCAGACATAGCATTTGCAGTAGGTGTATGTGCAAGATATCAAGCTGATCCAAAAGTCAGTCATCTCAATCAAGTCAAGAGAATTCTTAAATATGTTAATGGTACTTGTGACTATGGCATAATGTACTTTCATGGATGCAAACCAATTCTCACTGGCTTCTGTGATGCTGATTGGGCTGGAAGTGCTAATGACAGAAAAAACACTTTAGGAGGATGCTTCTTTCTAGGAAACAATTTGATTTCTTGGTTCAGTAAGAAACAAAATTGTGTATCCTTATCTACAGCTGAAGCTGAATATATAGCAGCTGGAAGCAGTTGTTCTCAGTTGGTTTGGATGAAGCAAATGCTCACTGAGTACAATGTCCCACAGGATGTCATGACATTGTACTATGACAACTTAAGTGCAATCAACATATCAAAGAATCCTATCCAACATAGCAGGACCAAGCATATTGATATCAGACATCATTTCATCAGAGATCTTGTAGAAGAAAAGGTGATTTCATTGGAACATGTAGCTACAAATCTGCAGTTGGCTGATATCTTTATCAAAGCATTGGATGCTACACAATTTGAGAACTTAAGGGGCAAATTGGGAATCTGCTTATGTGAGAATTAGCAGTTATGGAGATGTGCCAACATGTCATATGACATTGTGTGGCATAAGCACCAGATGGCAACACCAGTCTGGTTAAGAACCTTGTGTATTCCATTCCTAATAATTTGCAATGTAACGGCTACTTATTTAGTAACAACTTATAATCAGCTATCAATATTCTCATCATACTGTCGCTCCCAAAGATTTGCATCCAGGTACAAGCGCGAACGGTCGGCGAAGGGAACAGTGAGAACACACAGCCGTGAACTCACTGGAGATGAAAAGAGTCGCCAGCTAGGCATTTTTATCCCGGAGGAAAGGTAATGCTGCATAGACCTAGAAAGATACGGATAAGACGGTTGCGAACCAGAGAGACTGAGAAAAGGGGGTTGGTTACAACCTGGGAAGGTATTAGCACCCAGATTGTCCGTCGTACTCGACGGGATCCACGCTTAAAAGATTTGTGTTTTAAAAGGGGTAGTGTCAGTGCAATCTGTGTGTAAAATAGCTGGAAAGGAATGTACAGGTGTCAGTGTAAAAGAAGTGAAGTGCATAAGTGAAGTATGAAAGTGTCAGTGTAAGAATAGAGTGAAATGCTCAAGATCATGAGGCTAAAGAATAAAGCTGGAAAGAGGGGGAATATACAGAGACTTTTGTTCGATAACTGTTAAGTTATGCCTACGTATCCTCTCGTGCAATGAGGAAGTCAGAACACCGTAGTTCGACCCAAAGAGACTGAAAGATGAATTGACTTGTGAACTGCTTGCTTGCCTATGCTCAAGTGTATGATCTGTCTGGCACAGATGCAAACTGTCTTGCATTAGACGGAAGAAGCAAGTTCTCGTTTGTGAGTGAAGGTGATGAGAAAAGAATCCCGGAGGAGACGATTATTGTTTGTTTTTTGTGTTTTCAGTCTTTTATTTCTTTTTGGAGTTTGTCATAAGGTAATGAGCTTAAGCCTAAACCAATGGATTTAGCAAACTCATCACATCTTCCCTCTGATTAGGGGTAATGAGAGTACCTTAAGTGTGAAGTCAGATTCTCACACTTAATCACCTTTGGTGTAGGATTAAGATCATTAACCTACTTGTGATTATTTAGATGTTTTTGGTGTTTTTGTTTAGTGTTGAGTAATGAGGTTAAGCCATAATCAAGGATTAAACAGACTCATTACACCATCCTAAAAGAAGGACAATAGATGAGAATGTTTAAGCTGAGGAAGACTCCTCAACTTAATCCATGATTAGGGATTAAACCCATGACAAACAAGCCTTTATTAAGTGGATTTTATTTAGATTAATGGTATGATGATGAAGTGTTTTTTTATGATTTGTAAGACAACTTGAGGGGGACTTGTCCATTAACACTAGGGTTAGTCCTTCTTAACCACTTAAGGAAGAATTAGAACCCTAATGCAAGGCCCAAGTTACAAGTGTGATGTCTTGATGATTATTATGTGATTGATTAAGAGATTTAAACACCTTAAGGTTTTAATACTTAGGATTAAAGTTATACACTCCATCCTAAGAGAAGGATGCAGGCATAAGCTTAACCACAAAGTCTTAAAGCCTTTAGGGTTTAGTCCCTGATTATGAGGTGAGAAGAGAGGACTCAAAGAGAGACACAAAGGTAAAACTATGAGGGGACTAATCAAAACCCTAATTCATTGGCATGCTTGGATGATCCTAAGGTTTGTGAGGTTTTCAAGGACAATCTTCAGAAGAACCACCAGGAAGCAGATGAACAGGATCAAGAGAAGCAAAGTGACTTGCTTCATTCATGAAGTCAAGTCACTTGAAGAAAGAAAGTGGGAAGAACAAGAATGAGCAAGCTCAATCTCAAACACATATAAAATGCAGCAATGGATGCAAGAGAGATGAAAAGAAAAGGTATGAGAAGTGAAGGCAAATCCACCTCTCAAGTTACTTACCACCTGCAATGTTAGAAAGAAAATGCAATGCAATGCAAGATGAGATGAAATGATATGATGCTAAGCAAAACCAGAAGCATGTTGATGATGATTATGATGTTATGAGGTGCTGCAAACATGAGGCAAGACAATGGGGATGTTCATACAAGATCATGAATGCAAATGATGCAAGCTAAGGAGCATGAACAAGCATGAAAAGTTATGAATCATACAAGACAAATGACATGGCAAATATGCAATGCAATGACCAAACATGCTTTCTAAATGTCTTAAGATGTCAAATGGATCACAAGAATGCACAAAATGCAAAGACAAGTCATGTTATGCAAGAGAATGCAAGAAGGATGCAAAAGAAAGCCCAAATTAGGGTTTATGAATCAAACATCAAACAAAAAAAACCCAAAACAGAAGCAAACCCTAAGATAAAAAATGGAAAATGGCACCCAAAGAAACCCTAAACCTATAATGAACCAGTGCCCAAAGGGGAGCTCTCAACTCTCAACCAAACTCAAGATATGATTTTTGCAAGTTATTAGGGTTTTTTAGGGTTCTTAACAAAAGAAATGCCAAACAATTTGAAAATGCAAGAACAAATCATGGCCTTTTTATCCTTGAAAATACATGCTAAACACAAAACAATGCAAGAAGAATCAATGTCTCAACCTTCTCCAAAAGGCAGAAATGAATTTTCAAACATGTGATCAAAATAATGCATAAAAAAATGATTTAATTCAATGAAAAATTCTTAAAATGCATCAAGATCAAAAAAGAAATTTGGTTTGAAGGTTGGACAATGTTTCTAAATGTCTTAGGACATTTCATGAATTTTTTTGTAATTTTTAAATACCTAAAAGTATTTTTAATTAATTAATTCCCATTAATCAATTAAAAATAATCTTTTAAATATTTAAAAATACTTTCTTAATGATAAAAAATAAAATAAAAATATTTTTGGGTCATAAAAATTAATAAAACCTTAAGGAAAAAGTTTCATAATTTTTAAGATTTTTTTGCTATTTTAAAAATAATTATGCAATTTAAATGAAAGAAAATGAATTAAAAATTAAGTAAAATAAAAGTCAGAGGAATGGAGGGCCAGGATGAGCCTAGGATTTGAATTGGTTGACTGGCGCGTGATCTTGTGGCCAGGATTGGTTCTGGGTTAATTACATTTAATTAAAACTAATAATAAAATTAGGGCTAATCAAAGAGATCCTGGCCTTTCCCTTGCGCGCGCAGTCAACAAGTCAATGGCAATCAATGGTCCAAATTCAAACTAGCATTAATGACTGTAATTAGGGCAAATCACTCTCAGGTGGCCGGAGAAGACCTCCGGTCGTCTTCTCCGGCCAGCACCTCACCTGAAAAATCTCCAAACCTCTCAAAACGTACCAAAAATGAAAACCAAGAACATGGAAATGATCCTCATCCTCTCACGAACCAAACCCCTCTCTCAAAACAAATTTATATTTCCTAAATCAACTGAATCGAAGAGAAAAAGGTTCTAGGTCACGCAAGCTTCAGAAACAAATTAAATGCTCAAATCACAACCATTTTCAAAACCAATGGTACCAGAATGATCAGTGAAACAAATAGAACAAGTTTGTAACAAGCAAAGTCATTTCTGGAAAAATAAATTTCAGGCTACCTGAGATTTGAAGCTTTCCACTTGAGGACTTTCTGGCCTTCTCTTTTTGTGCAAACCACTCCTTAGGACCCCTTGATGATGCTTGAATGCCTTAGAACAATTTATGTAGGCTGGCTGATGAGTTTCGAAAGCTCCTGCTTCAAGCTCAGTCAACAATGGCTATGGTGATTCTGACTGATTCAGGCCACTGTGAATGATGGTTTATGGTCCAGATGATGTATGGAGAAGCTTTGCAAGGTTTGTTTGGCTGTTTGTGGGCTAGGGAGGGAGATTCGAATGGATCTGCAGAATGAGGGTGAAGAATGGCAGTGGGGTGCTTTGGCTGTTTCAGGCTTATGCTTTGGGTGGTTTCTACTCAATGATACATGGTGAGTTGAATGGAGGAAAAGGTTTTTGTGTTTGCAAGCTGTGGAGAGGAATTCGAAGCAAGTTGCAAATGGGAGTGTTTTTGTGAATGTGTGGAATGAGGATGCTTCAGCCTTGCCTCTTGTTATGGCTAGCTTGCAAATTGATAACATAAACAAATCTGATTGGCTGGATGATGTGACTTGTGCTTTTGTGATTGGTAAGTTTGCTTTTGCCAAAAGTCAAAAATCTTGTAAGAGAAGCATGGGCTTGATACTAGCTTGGTACAAAGCTAGGTCTGGCGCATCATGGTATGGTGAGAGAGCCAGCAAGGTCCAAAGGCCAAGGCAGCAAGTTGAGGGAAGGGTCATGAGTGTTTTGCAAGTTGTAACCTTTTTGCTCACATGTGAAGAAAACCTTGTTACATAAACCAAACCATAGGCAAACTTGATCCAATTCTGATTTTCAGCACTTAGAGAATGTTTATGTGTTGGTTTGAAATGAATTAGAGGCTACATTTGGCTTTGGTTCAAGACTTTGCAAAATTTCCATTTGAAGCATGCCTTAGAAATTAATGATTTTTGCCAACTTTGCATTGCCATAACTTTTGATCCAAGAAGAGTTTGATCATGTTCTTGTACTTTTTGAAAAGGGAAAGATGAGATCTACAACTTTCATGACCAAAGTTTTTCCATTTGAAACCTTTTTGGATCAAGAATCAAGGCTTGAAAAATGACCTAAAATGATGCATTCTTGAAAAGTCAACTATGCCCAAAAAGTCAACATTTGCAAAAACCCTAAATTCTTGATTTCTATGAACTTCAACCTTCTTCCATGATCAAATAAAGATCATATACACTCAAAATGATGAAGATCACCCATTGGTTGGGTCATTGGGGGCCTCAGATGCCCTGATTTTGCACTGACTTGTCTAGAAAGTCAACTCTTGATCAGATGACTTCCCCATGGAATTTCTTCATGAAAATTGATTTGTATACTCCCTATACCATATAGAGATCAATGAAAACAAGAATGACCAAAAAATTTGGAGTTATGGCCTCTGAAACCAAAACCCTAATTTTCAGTCAACTGTGCAGTTCAACCTGGCTCTGCATCCACTCAAACCCTAGCTCTTGTGATTCCTCTGCATTTTTGACTTTGAGGAGATGGAATATGATATAAGAACACACATGGACCCCTTTGAGTTGATTGGTTGCCTTTGGAATGGCTCAAGATGCTTTGGGATTGCTCAGATCACAAACCCTAGGTGCAGATGCCTTGAAAGCTATGCAGTGGATAAAAAATGAGATGTGAGATGACATGATTGTATTTATGCATATGAGAATGATCACAAGCCATGGTGTGAATGGGTGAGGGCAAATTTGGGGTGTTTACAGCTGCCCCTATTCAATCATGAGTTAGCTGTGCAGGATGTAAGCGACGGCTTAACAGGCCAAACAAGATAACTTGTGGTTGAATACCAAAGACAGTCCAAAATTTGCACTCACAGAATGAAGAAGAAAAGGGATATAGATTGTAAAGGCAAAATAAAGTATATTGTAAAGTGTGGGCGACGGAGGACGACCGTCGAGCAGAGGAAGACTGCTGGGTAAAGTGGTATGTGAAGCAAAGCGATGACGGGGACGGCCGACATGCTGGTAAAGTGCAGGAAATAAAGCGATGACGGGGACGGCCGACATGCTGGGGATAAAAAGTAAAGCTAAGACGGGGACGGCCGACTAGCTGGGGAAAAACAAGTAAAGCTAAGACGGGGACGGCCGACTAGCTGGGGAAAAACAAGTAAAGCTAAGACGGGGACGACCGACTAGCTGGGGAAAATAGGATATTATGATGGGGACGGCCATCAAGATAAAGCTGCAAAGTTCTCTGGGGATTAATGAAACATGACGAGGACGGCCATCAAGTTCATAAAGGTCAAGTAACCAACGATGGGGACGGCCATCGGGCTAAAAAGGAAAAGGGACCACGACGGGGACGGCCATCGGGTTAAAGAATAAATGAAATAAACAGATGATGGGGTACGGCCATCAAAGGTGAAGGACGATCACCTAGCAGGGGACGGCTGCTCTGTTGGGAATAAAAGAAATATGATGGGGACGGCCATCAAAGGTGGAGGACGACCACCTGGCAGGGTACGGCTGCCGAAAATATCAACGATGGGGACGGCCATCGGATAGCAAAGGTCAACGATGGGGACGGCCATCGGACGAGCATGATGGAAGACGACCATCAAGAAGTGGAGGACGACCACTCAGCAGGGGACGGCTGCTCTCGGGGTTTATCATAACACAGGACGAGTGTTAGATAACCAAAATCAACAATGGGGACGGCCATTGGATAAAGTGATGAAGGACGATCATCAAAAGGTGGAGGACGACCACCTAGCAGGGGACGGCTGCTAAAAATCAACGATGGGGACGGCCATCGGACGAGCATGATGGAGGACGACCATCAAGAAGTGGAGGACGACCACTCAGCAGGGTACGGCTGCTCTCAGGGTTATCATAACACAGGACGAGTGTTAGATAAAAGAAAAGATTTGCTTTGTTGGCGATCTACTGGGGAGATAGTAAACACGGACGAGCGTTTACATCCAAGAAACAAAAGGTATAAGTGTTTGGTATTGTGTATAGATTAAAGATGCGGACGAGCATCCTTAAGACTATGATACGGACGAGTATCACGTAGAAACAAACTGACACATGTTCAGAGATGATGATACGGACGAGTATCAACTGGTTAACAAAGAACACGGACGAGTGTTGCATATGAAAGAATTCTTCTGGGGAATAATAGACACGGACGAGTGTCTATATTCAAGAAGACATAGGTGTTTGACATGGTGTATGGATTAAAGATGCGGACGAGCATCCTCAAGACTATGATACGGACGAGTATCATGTAGAAACAAACACTAGACGCAATGTTCTGAGATGATGGTACGGACGAGTACCAACTGGTTAACAAAGAACAAGGACTACTGTCGAATCTGTGGGGATATGAGTGATGATGTATACAAGATACGGACGAGTATCTGTATAAGTGTACCATGAGTAGTGAACATTGTATTGATGAGTGTTTATCTGCTGGGGAGAGTGACACGGACGAGTGTCAAAAGAGAAGAGTATAATATTAACAAGTGTGTGGGTGATAAAGGTAAGCGACTGCACTGGGGATATGACACGGACGGGTGTCAAGAAAGTGTATGTATAGGTATATGTGAGTGCAAAGAGGATGTCTTTGGCTTTTGCTGGTGATTTGACACGGACGGGTGTCAGGATGTATCTGTAGTACGGGTGATTTTGTTTGTAGAGTGTATTCAGGCGACCTGTTTGGGGAAGGATGACACGGACGGGTGCCAAAAGGTGTATATACTGGTGTTTGTGATTTGAAAGGGCAGCTGCTTTTGCTGGGACTCTGATGGGGATGTTTGTATAATGATGATGAACGGCTTATTATTCACAAGTGTTCAATTCACAACATGACTTATGATTATGCTATGCATTTGATTTTTTTGCCGTAATGCTCCGTATTAGACGGAATGTTACGCTCTGAGGGGTGAATATGATGCGGATGCCATGATTATGCAAAGAGGCACCGATCCGGGATTCGGATCCCGTTGCTGCGAAGATCTCTGGCTGATCTGTTGGAAATGGACCTCCCAGCTGGGGAAAGAGATCACTGGTAGATCTAATGATGTATCTGCTATTTGCTTGGGGATATAGGTTACTGATTGACAATCCTTATAATGGGACCCAGCTGGGGTTTGTAGAAGCTTTCTCCCTCTCTGTTGTGACTTCTGCGCTGCTCTTCTGGATAGAGGCTGGGGAAGGTGTGGGGAGATGATTCCCTGATTTCTGCATTCTGCTGAGGAAGAATGGCAACTCGGCTGGGGAATTGCGAGAGGCAACTCAGCTGGGGAGAGCAACAAGAGGCAACTCAGCTGGGGATAAAGCATTTCAGATGCTGAGATTGAGTGTATGTTGATTTGGCAACTTTGCTGGGGGAAGTGGACACCTTCAGTGCCACGTGAAAGATAGACTGAGTTGATAACGATACACCAGCTTGCTAAGACGTAACTTGCATGCCCCAGGTTGCGTTCTGGATACCTGCAAACCTGCAAAAGTAAGGAAACATACAAAAGGTCCCGAGGTATCCCTTACCGGATTCCGTCATAGGAGTTAAGTACTTTCGAGAATAATCACATTCCCTGCAAGCATGTGTTTTTATTTTTTTAGAGAAAGGCATCTGTACTTATGCAATTGTATTTTTTAGAGATATCAGACAACTCTCTGCAAAATATAAGAGTAAAAACGAAACATGACTGAAAAATCTGATTTTATTAATTCACGTGCCCTGAATTGGCAAGATACAGTCAAGGAAATATATCTCCTGAAATGAGGAGATTGTTACAAATTGAGAAACAAAATGCTGGCGGTGTTGACGACGCTTTGAGGAGCTTCCTCTTCTGCTATGACTCGTATGACAATGACGTTCTTCTCGTCTTGCTTTCTGAAGAAAGTTGATTCTGATTGAAGCTTGATTCCGTCGAAGCTTTCTAAGTTGTAAGCGATACAGACGAATTCGGAGTGCAGTTGTTCGCTTATTCCCTTATTTTGCATGGATCGCCCTTTCGGGTTTTCAATCCATCGGGATACCCATTTTTTCCTGAGCTGTCCAATGCGGCTTTTCAACTCAGCGGGTGTACATTTTTTTGTTTATTTTCCCTTACTTTTGCCCGAGTCTTTTATTCTGTTTTTGACTCGCCGGGATGCCCTATTTTTGCCTGGACTTACATTCTGTTTTTATGTCCAGCGGGTCATTTTATGCGAAGTATTTTTTAACTGCATCCGAATTCACAGGGGACGGGAAATCTTCACCATCCATGGTGCTGAGCATCAGTGCTCCACCAGAGAAAACTTTCTTCACCACGAATGGTCCTTCATAATTCGGAGTCCATTTGCCCCTGTGGTCTGTATGAGGAGGGAGAATTCTTTTCAGCACAAGATCTCCCACTTGGTACTCTCGGTGCCTGACTTTTTGATCGAAGGCCTTCTTCATTCTCCTCTGATATAACTGTCCATGGCAGATTGCAGCCAATCTCTTCTCTTCGATCAGACTCAGTTGTTCGTATCGGGACCGAACCCATTCTGCTTCACTCAGTTTAACATCCATCAAAACTCGTAGAGAGGGTAATTCAACTTCAACAGGTAGGACTGCTTCCATACCATATACAAGTTGATACGGTGTTGCCCCAGTGGATGTTCTGATTGATGTGCGGTACCCATGCAAGGCAAATGGTAGCATTTCGTGCCAGTCTTTGTAAGTGACTACCATCTTCTGTACAATCTTCTTAATATTCTTATTTGCTGCCTCAACAGCGCCGTTCATCTTTGGCCTGTAAGGAGAAGAATTGTGATGTTGGATCTTGAAGTCCCGGCACAACTCTGCCATCATTTTGTTGTTCAAGTTGGAACCATTATCAGTAATGATCCGCTCGGGAACTCCATATCGACAGATGATATCCCTCTTCAGAAATCTGGCTACCACTTGCCTTGTAACATTAGCATATGAGGCTGCTTCAACCCACTTGGTAAAATAGTCAATGGCGACCAGGATGAATCTGTGGCCGTTTGAAGCAGTTGGCTCAATCTTGCCAATCATATCAATACCCCACATGGCAAAGGGCCATGGTGAAGACATGATGTTCAAAGGATTGGGAGGCACATGCACCTTATCTGCATAGATCTGGCATTTATGGCATTTTCTGGCGTAAGCACAACAGTCTGCATCCATTGTGATCCAGTAATAGCCTGATCTTAGCAATTTCTTAGCCATGGCATGCCCTCCTGCGTGGGTACCAAAAGATCCTTCGTGCACTTCATGCATCAACAAATCTGCTTCCGTCTTGTCAACACATCTGAGGAGTACCATGTCAAAGTTCCTTTTGTATAAAGACCCATCAGTGTTCAGAAAGAAACTACCAGCAAGCCTTCTCAAAGTCTTCTTATCATTGGAAGATGCCCCAGGTGGGTATGTTTGATCCTCCAAGAAGCACTTAATGTCATGGAACCAAGGCTTATCATCTTCTACAACATCCGCTGCAAATACATATGCTGGTCTGTTGAGTCTGGACACTGAAATCTGAGGTATAAAGTTAGCGGCTTGAACTTTGATCATGGATGAAATGGTAGCAAGAGCATCTGCAAACTGATTCTCGTCCCGAGGGATATACTCAAGCTTGACTGTTGTGAAGAAAGTCAATAACCTCCTTGTATAATCCCTGTAAGGTATCAGATGATCCTGGTGGGTGTACCATTTCCCGTTGGTTTGATTGACTACCAAAGCTGAATCTCCGAATACGGTCAATGTCTTGATCCTGAGGTCAATGGCTTCCTCAAGACCCATAATGCAAGCTTCGTATTCAGCTTCGTTGTTAGTGCAGTTGAAAGTGAGTTTTGCCGAGAAAGGCATGTGAACTCCCTTTGGTGTAATGAGTACTGCACCAACACCGCGACCATTCATGTTAACAGCCCCGTCAAACATCATAGTCCATTCTTCTTCCGGGTCGGGCCCTTCAGTGTGAACAGGCTCTTCATGATCTTTTGCTTTAATGAACATGATGTCTTCATCAGGGAAGTCAAACCTCATAGGCTGGTAGTCATCAATGGGTTGCTCAGCAAGATATTCAGATAGTACACTGCCCTTGATGGCTTTCTGAGAGGTGTACTGTATGTCGTATTCTGTGAGAATCATCTGCCATCTTGCAACTCGTCCGGTAAGAGCTGGCTTCTCGAAAATGTACTTAACTGGATCCATTTTTGAGATTAATAAGGTAGTGTGGGTCAACATATACTGCCTCAGTCGGCGAGCAGCCCACGCTAAAGCACAGCAAGTTTTCTCGAGCAGTGAATAACGTTGTTCACAGTCGGTAAACTTTTTGCTTAGGTAGTATATTGCATACTCTTTTCGACCAGACTCGTCATGCTGACCTAGTACACACCCCATTGACTCTTCTAACACTGTCAAGTACATGATCAGAGGTCTTCCTTCAACTGGCGGCATAAGGATTGGAGGTTCTTGCAGATATTCCTTGATCTTGTCAAAAGCCTTCTGGCAGTCTTCGTTCCACCTGACCGTTTGCTCCTTTCTTAACAGCTTGAACAAGGGTTCACAGGTTGCCGTGAGGTGAGATATGAACCGGGAAATGTAGTTCAATCGACCTAAGAACCCTCTAACTTCTTTCTCAGTTTTCGGTGCAGGCATTTCTTGAATAGCTTTGACTTTATCAGGGTCAACTTCAATCCCTTTCTCGCTTACAATAAAGCCCAGCAGCTTACCGGATCGCACCCCGAATGTGCATTTGTTGGGGTTCAGCTTTAGTTGGTACTTCCTCAGACGCTTGAACAACTTCAGCAGATTCACCAGGTGATCTTCTTCTGTAAGGGACTTGGCGATCATATCATCCACATAACATTCTATTTCCTTGTGGATCATATCATGGAATAATGTCACCATAGCCCGTTGATATGTGGCGCCAGCATTCTTCAGTCCAAATGGCATCACTTTGTAACAGAACGTGCCCCAAGGTGTGATGAATGTTGTTTTCTCCATGTCTTCAGGTGACATCTTGATCTGATTATATCCTGAAAATCCATCCATGAAGGAGAATACCGAGAACTGAGCCGTGTTATCCACCAATACATCAATGTGAGGTAATGGGAAGTCATCCTTCGGGCTGGCTCTGTTCAGATCCCGGTAATCAACACACATTCTTACTTTGCCGTCCTTCTTAGGCACAGGTACTATGTTAGCAACCCACGGCGGGTAGCTAGTCACAGCAAGGAACCCGGCGTCCCATTGCTTTTGTACCTCTTCCTTGATTTTCATAGCCATGTCTGGGCGAGTTCGGCGCAGCTTCTGTTTGACTGGAGGGCATTCTTCCCTCAGAGGCAGCTTGTGCACAACAATGTCGGTATCCAACCCTGGCATATCTTGGTACGACCAAGCAAACACATCAACATACTCTTGAAGCAGATCTATCAGTTGTCTCTTCACCGAGTCTTGCAGGCAGGCCCCGATTTTAACCTCTTTCACGTCTTCGTCTGTACCAAGATTAATCACTTCCATCTCCTCCTGATGAGGAGTAATAACCTTTTCCTCTTGTCTCAACAACCTGGCTAGCTCTTCAGGAAGCTCATATTCTTCGTCAACCCCTTCATCAGCTTGATTGATTGGATTGTCAAAGTCATACGATGTCATAGCCGTGCTGTTGTCGGTGCTGTCTGGAAGGCACTCTCTGCAAGGGTTAAGTTGGTTCATTTTAGTGATTGATTTTAATCTTGCTTTAGAAAAAAGTGAAATGAAGTTATCATTTTGAAAACACCGCCATTTATTTTTGTACAAAAAGAAAAATGGAAAAACAGTGAGCAGAAAAGAAAAAAACTTATTTGCAAAAAGATGTCTGATATTTCATTAATTTAATCTTGTTTGCACAAAAGTACAGATGGCCCTGATTACAAAATGAGTCTTGTCATCTTGGGCAAGATGCAAGACTTGGATGCATGCTATAAAAAATACAGGAAATAATAATTACTCTGCATGAGTAACTCTTATAATTTCCTGGGAAGACCAGTTCGAGACACTGCTCCCCGGGATCTTTGGACGAATCCAATTCTCCAGATTGCGCTCCTCTTCCAGCTCGTCTTCCAGACAGTTGATAGCATCGGGGGTGAGCATCCCCCCACTGACAAAACCTGGCTCTGCAGTAGCCTTTGCTTGATGTTGAGTTGGTCTGTAACCCAACCCAAACTTGTCCTTCTTCTCCTCCACAGCTAAGACCTTGCCCCAGCCTAGGGCAGTTCCTTCTTCAACAACCTTCCGGGCTTGTTGGTAAGATGACATGGAGATACCTGACACAGCAGATGCTTCATTGACGTTCAAGGCTTCAAAACCTTGGCTCATTGTTTCATGGATCTCCCCATCCATCTCAATGTATTTATAAGTAGCCAGATGGCTAACAAAAATGTCCTCCTCTCCACAGATTGTGACAACTTGGCCTTCCCACTCAAATTTTAACTTTTGGTGAAGGGTAGACGTTATTGCGCCGGCGGCGTGAATCCAGGGTCTACCCAACAAACAGCTGTAGGCGGGCTGAATGTCCATCACATAAAAGATAGTTTTAAAAGTCTGTGGGCCAATTGTCACAGGCAGCTCAATCTCTCCCAGAACCGATCTCTTAGAACCATCAAAGGCTCTTACTACCAGGTTGCTGGGTCTCAATGCCAATCCATCATATTCTAACTTCACCAGAGCCTTCTTCGGTAAGACATTCAGGGAAGAACCTGTGTCCACCAGCACATGAGAAAGGACAGCTCCTTTGCATTCCATGGTTATGTGCAAGGCTTTGTTGTGGTTACGGCCATCCGCTGTCAAGTCAGAATTGGTAAACCCTAGCCCATTGCTAGCAGTAACATTACCAACCACGGTTTCCAATTGGTTGACAGTAATCTCCTCAGGCACGTAAGCTGCGTGCAAGACTTTAAGTAGTGCATTCCGATGGGCTTCGGAGCACATAAGCAGTGAGAGGATAGAGATTTTGGATGGCGTCTGGTGAAGCTGATCCACAATTTTATAATCACTCTTTTTGATGATCCGCATAAACTCATCAACTTCCTGATCAAATGGAGTTTTCAGGGCTTCTTTGGCAGCTGGATCTTCCTGCACCGGGCCTTTACCCTTTGCCTTGGCAGCAGCTTCTGCTTCGGCAGTAGGTCTTTGGATTTGTGAGGCAAAGAGACGTCCGCTTCGAGTGAAGCCTCCGCCTCCCCCCACATTATCTACTTGTGGTGCAGGTGTTGATGTTTCCAGAGTGATTCTTTTCCCTTCACAGTACACGTCAGAGCCATAGTGCCAAGGGATGGCCCTATCGCTTTCATATGGTACTGGTCCAGGCACCGTGACAGTGACTGGACTGATTGCTGCTGCTGAAGGGACTGTTATTGTTTGTGGATCATAAAAGATCGTAACTGGTGCTCTGGCGGGAGCAGCACCTTCTGAATGGTAGGCGGAATTATTTTCAGGATCGTAGAATATGGTAACAGTGGAGACATCTTCATGATTGATTGCTGGTGTTGTAGGAGGTGTTGTTGGAAGGACTGTTGTTGTTGTTGATGGAGATTCGAAATGGAATGAAGCTGAAGTTGTAGCAGGAGACAACTGATCATTTGGAAGGACAGGTGAAGTACTTGTTGATGGTGCTGATGAATTGTCGGGAACAATAGTTGCTGTAGTTGTAGGAGGTTCTGAAACCGTTGTTGATGAAGTTGCCGGATTTGTTGGGAATGATGTAGTGATCTGTAGCAGGCCACTCTGAATAAGGCTGTCAATGCCATTCCTCAGGTCCTCGCACCCATTCCATGAAATATTACAATAGGGACACCCTAGTTCACACCCCGGAAATATTTGGTTTTCGCGGAGTTGAGCTTTGATTTCCACCAATGGTGTCCTGATCTGATCCACACTGGTTATTAAATAAGACGGTTGGTCTTCTTCAATAGCATTAATTCGGGGACCACCATGGTTTGGCATTGGGTTTTTATTGACATTGGGCGGAGGTGCAAAATTCAGAGCCTTGGAGTCTACCAAGTCTTGTACCTTCATATGCAGAGCCCTGCATTTTTCTGTACTGTGACCAGGTGCGTTCGAGTGAAAAGCACACCTAGCGTTGGAGTCATAGTTCCTTGGTAGACTGTTGGGATCCGGAGGTGCCAACGTTCTTAGCTCAACCAGGTTGAGTTTCAGAAGTTGTGGCAGCAAGGCAGCATACGGCATTGGGATCGGGTCGATCACTCGGTTAGCTTGGGATGGCCTTTGTTGGAATGGCCTCTGTTGATTGTTGTTGTTGGAGTTGTTGTTGAAGTTTCTTGGAGGGTACTGATTCTGATGATACTGAGGTTGTTGTTGGAAGTTTTGTTGAGGAGGTTGATAGACTGGCTGTGGATGAGCTGGAGCAGGGATAGTGACTGCTGCTATTGACCTCTGGGCATATTGGGGCCTACCCCTGTTGGTGTGGATGGCATTGGTCTCGCCAGTTCTTCTCGGGCCTGCAAAAGGCTTTCGTGTACTACTGGACGAGCTTGCACCGTTGTCTGAGATCTTTCCCATTTTTAACAAGCTTTCAATTCTCTCCCCAGCTATGACAACATCTGCAAAGCTAGTAGAAGAGAAAGCAGCCAACCTGTCAATATATGTTCCCTGAAGAGTGTTCATAAACATGTCTGCCATTTCTCTCTCAGACATTGGTGGTTGAACAGCAGCAGCCAGTTGCCTCCACCTTTGGGCATACTCTCGGAAACTCTCCCTCGAAGACTGTGACATTCCCATTAGGAGGGTCCTGTTGGGTGCCATATCTAGATTATACTGATACTGTCTGATGAAGGCTTCTGCCAGGTCCTTCCAGCATCTTATGGTTGCTCTTGTCAGATGGGAATACCATTCCCTTGATGCTCCAGTCAAGCTATCTTCGAAGTAGAACATCCAGAGTTTCTCATCCATTGTATAGGCTTTCAGCCTTCCCAGAAATGATTGCAAATGAGTCCGGGGGCATGAAGTCCCATTATACTTTTCGAAGCAAGGAGGCTTGAACTTATGGGGGATCCTGACCCCGTCTACCAGCCCCATGTCCATGACGTCGAAACCCAAAGAATTTTGAGATTCTAAGGACCTCAACTTCTCAGCTATCTCTTCCAATCGTCTATCATATGTTTCCTCTCCGGCACCCATTACTGTATACTGGTCCTCCTGAGGATCTTCTTGAAGTACTCTGGCTGCTGTGGCTGTCCCTTGAATGTTGACTGGGATGTTGGCCTCTGGATGGAGATGGGGTCCAAAAACTGGGGGATTGACATGAGGTTGGACCCTCTCGTTGTTACTTGTGCCAGCAGTCCCCACATGGGGCTCCTCTTGATTCCTTCCTTCTACCAAAACTCTGAGCCTCTCCTGGCTTTGAGCTAAATTGTTCATCACTTCCATGAATTGTGTTATCTGAGTTCTCATCTCCAACCTTTCGTTGGCCATCTGGTTCTGACCTCCGTAAGGTCCTGCTGCATCTGATCCATCTGAATTCCCGGAAGGTTGTTTCTAGTTGGGTACCTGTGAGGCCTGTTGAGAGGAAATACCCGGCGGCGAGCAATAATTCCTGAGATTCACAACAGAGGTTAGCAACAACAAAACAAAACCTACAAAACAAACAAAAGGGTTAGCATGCAATGCAGTTATGCTTATTTGCTATCAAGGTATCCGGTTTGGTTTTCAGTTTTGACCCTTCCAGACCCTTGAAGATGCTGCTGTTGAAGTTGCTTTTGATGTGAACCCAGATAGAAACCAACACAAATATATTACAAAGGTGCAATAATACAAATTGTTCTAAATTGCAACACAAGCCCTTAAAGGGGTCAAAATACATCACAAAAAGCAAAAGTACATGGAATAGGAAAAAACAACAAGCAAATGATCAAACTCCAAGGCCAAACTCATCCTCACGAACTTCCTTAAGAAGTGCTTCGGTCACAGGATCAGCCGGATGCTCCGTAAGACTTCTGATGAGAAGGTTTCTTGTTGCAACAGCTGCAGTCAACTTCCTGTTCTGACTTTGGTCCTTAGACCTCTTCACTCCAGCTCTGATTTCTAGCTCTGATATTTCCTTCTGGGCTGCTGCCAGGGCTTTTTCCATCTGCTCCATCTTGTCCTGAACTCTCTTGTCTTCTAGAGTACGGGCCTCAGTGATCCGGACCCACCTGGCCTGACTCTCTTTCAAATACAAGTCTGTTCTTGCTCTCTGAAACTGGGCTTCTTTACAAGCATTCTTCAGAATCTGTTCACCAGCCTTAGACTTGTTGATATAATCTCCAGACTTCTCAATCTTGGTCAAGTGTTCCACTCTTAACTTCCCCAATCTCTCAATCTCCCTTACACCTTCACTCCTCTCCCGGAGGGTCTTCTGCAAAGCCTGGGTTAGCTTCTCATTTCTTTCCTTCAAGCTTTCAAACTCTTCCAAACTGATAGTGGCAGGGGGTGGTGCTGAAGATGACTCAGGCATGTCTTCTATGGTGAAGGGCAATCCAGAGAATTGGGCCCTGGCATAGGACCACTCATGATATTGGACTGATGCCACATTATTGCACTTCCCCAGAATGGTGATTCCCTTAGTTTGAACATTATCCCAGGCCCAGGCAGCCTGCCTAACAGTTGCCAGACTAACCTTGTTCTCACAGTAGAAGGTCTCCACCAAATCCTGTACCCTAGGAGTGTGGACCAGTGCATAACCCAATTGCCTCCTGAACAGCAGAGGGTTGTAATTGATACTTCCCTTAACTCCTATTAAAGGCACATTAGGAAAATGCCCACAGCTGGTGATTACATCTCTGCCCTTGGTGCTTTGAGTACACCATCTGATATCTGCTGAAGTTAGGACAGTGAGTCTTTTAGCCCAGTTGCTTTGCTGACGAGGATTTAGAAATGCATCTGTTCTGGGTAGATGCCTGAGAAGCCAAGCATGGAATAATGGAGCACAACACCTCACTAACTTACCCCTCTGCTTCTCATTCCTCTGATGTACTGAGTAATAGAGATCTCCTAACAAGGTTGGCACTGGGTTCTTCAGGATGAACAAATGGATGGCATTCTTGCTGATGAATCGAGGCTCATCTGCAAACAACACGATTCCATATACACTTAAAGCCAACAAAGCACAAACAGCTTTCCAATCCCCCAGGGAGGCCTTCAGACTAGCTTGAGAAATTAGGAAGTCCAGATGAAACCCAGGGATCCCAGCTTTAGAGGTCATATGTTGCTCAATCAAAGCAGGCTCCAGGTGCAAAGCTTTTGCCAACTCTCCATTGCTGGGAAAGACCATTTCAGGGTTGAAAGGGATTTCCCTCTTGATAGGCAAACCAATCAATGATGAGTATTCTTCCAAGAGAGGACCCAACTGAAAGTCTTGAAAGGTGAAACACCTCAATGGGGGGTCATAGAACTGAATGCAGGTGTGGATCAAGCTCCTCTGAGATGGGTCCAGATCCATGACCAAGTCAAGTATATCCCCATAATGCTCCCTGAACAAAGGTATGTGCTCTGGAGTGATCAGGGTTTGGATCCTCCTGATGTCTGATAAGTCTGGTTGGAAGAAATGATAGGTGATGTTGCTTTTCTTTGGAGCCATGAGTACTGAAGACTGAGTAGAATAAGTGCTGATGAAGATGCTGAGGAGTGGGCCACTGGCTGGCTAGTGCAAGTGACTGGGGTATATGGCTGACAAGCTGAAGCAAGATGCTGGTGGAGATAGGTCAAAACTGCAGATGGGGTCAAAACCAAAACCAGATGAATATGGATACCCTGAAACACAAATAAGCACATGTTAATATGATGCAATGAGTATGTATGCAAAATGAAATGCAATGGTTTGTGACTGAGCTGGATCTGATTAACTGCCTTGGTATAGATCCAAGTGTGTTCAAGAATTCCAGATGGAGGTCTATAAATCCAGTAACCAGGGTAGGGGGACTCAAATAAAGAGCCACATGTCCAGGGTTCAGAATCACAAGAACTATCCAACATGGAGTACTCTTAACAAAGTCAAAGTAACAGGGTATTCTGAGGTCAAGGTACCTGCAAACCTGTAAACAGCCCAACCCCCTCACAGGTGGTGATCTAGAACAAGGATCCTCAGACTTGGA
Organism: Lathyrus aphaca; assembly: GCA_963966055.1. Lineage (NCBI taxonomy): Eukaryota > Viridiplantae > Streptophyta > Magnoliopsida > Fabales > Fabaceae > Lathyrus > Lathyrus aphaca. The sequence continues at coordinate 332,457,371 of OZ014521.1, forward strand.
TCAGTTATGAGAAGTGTAAACACTTCTAACCCGGAGGTACAGTGTTTACAATAACCATAACAATTCCTCCTCTAATTCACCTCAGTTTCTGAAGGTCAATACTAAAAGGTCATCCAGACTTAGCAGGCTTCCCAGATAGCCCTAGCATTGCAGGAAATCCGCAACACAGAGCTCTCAAGAAGAAACCCACATCTGAACCGTGTTTCATATTCCCGCACCAGACCGAAATGGAATGGGAAAGAATATGATTCACTCTAGCCTAGGTGTCACTCAGGTCCCAGGTATAGGACCTTAACTCTCAATGAATCACCCACCCACCAAAGAAAAAACCAGATCCAGCCAGCAACAATGACAGTATGATATACAAAAGCAATAGAGAAAGCAGTAAAGCAACTGTACATAAATCAATAAACAAAATAAATACAAGCACAAATAAGCACATAACACCCCCGTAAACACAAATCAAACAAGCGCTAGGAGGAACCCACAAAAAGAACCAGAAGCCCTGATTGCAATATAAGCATCCCCAGCAGAGTCGCCAAGCTGTCGCTCCCAAAGATTTGCATCCAGGTACAAGCGCGAACGGTCGGCGAAGGGAACAGTGAGAACACACAGCCGTGAACTCACTGGAGATGAAAAGAGTCGCCAGCTAGGCATTTTTATCCCGGAGGAAAGGTAATGCTGCATAGACCTAGAAAGATACGGATAAGACGGTTGCGAACCAGAGAGACTGAGAAAAGGGGGTTGGTTACAACCTGGGAAGGTATTAGCACCCAGATTGTCCGTCGTACTCGACGGGATCCACGCTTAAAAGATTTGTGTTTTAAAAGGGGTAGTGTCAGTGCAATCTGTGTGTAAAATAGCTGGAAAGGAATGTACAGGTGTCAGTGTAAAAGAAGTGAAGTGCATAAGTGAAGTATGAAAGTGTCAGTGTAAGAATAGAGTGAAATGCTCAAGATCATGAGGCTAAAGAATAAAGCTGGAAAGAGGGGGAATATACAGAGACTTTTGTTCGATAACTGTTAAGTTATGCCTACGTATCCTCTCGTGCAATGAGGAAGTCAGAACACCGTAGTTCGACCCAAAGAGACTGAAAGATGAATTGACTTGTGAACTGCTTGCTTGCCTATGCTCAAGTGTATGATCTGTCTGGCACAGATGCAAACTGTCTTGCATTAGACGGAAGAAGCAAGTTCTCGTTTGTGAGTGAAGGTGATGAGAAAAGAATCCCGGAGGAGACGATTATTGTTTGTTTTTTGTGTTTTCAGTCTTTTATTTCTTTTTGGAGTTTGTCATAAGGTAATGAGCTTAAGCCTAAACCAATGGATTTAGCAAACTCATCACATCTTCCCTCTGATTAGGGGTAATGAGAGTACCTTAAGTGTGAAGTCAGATTCTCACACTTAATCACCTTTGGTGTAGGATTAAGATCATTAACCTACTTGTGATTATTTAGATGTTTTTGGTGTTTTTGTTTAGTGTTGAGTAATGAGGTTAAGCCATAATCAAGGATTAAACAGACTCATTACACCATCCTAAAAGAAGGACAATAGATGAGAATGTTTAAGCTGAGGAAGACTCCTCAACTTAATCCATGATTAGGGATTAAACCCATGACAAACAAGCCTTTATTAAGTGGATTTTATTTAGATTAATGGTATGATGATGAAGTGTTTTTTTATGATTTGTAAGACAACTTGAGGGGGACTTGTCCATTAACACTAGGGTTAGTCCTTCTTAACCACTTAAGGAAGAATTAGAACCCTAATGCAAGGCCCAAGTTACAAGTGTGATGTCTTGATGATTATTATGTGAATTGATTAAGAGATTTAAACACCTTAAGGTTTTAATACTTAGGATTAAAGTTATACACTCCATCCTAAGAGAAGGATGCAGGCATAAGCTTAACCACAAAGTCTTAAAGCCTTTAGGGTTTAGTCCCTGATTATGAGGTGAGAAGAGAGGACTCAAAGAGAGACACAAAGGTAAAACTATGAGGGGACTAATCAAAACCCTAATTCATTGGCATGCTTGGATGATCCTAAGGTTTGTGAGGTTTTCAAGGACAATCTTCAGAAGAACCACCAGGAAGCAGATGAACAGGATCAAGAGAAGCAAAGTGACTTGCTTCATTCATGAAGTCAAGTCACTTGAAGAAAGAAAGTGGGAAGAACAAGAATGAGCAAGCTCAATCTCAAACACATATAAAATGCAGCAATGGATGCAAGAGAGATGAAAAGAAAAGGTATGAGAAGTGAAGGCAAATCCACCTCTCAAGTTACTTACCACCTGCAATGTTAGAAAGAAAATGCAATGCAATGCAAGATGAGATGAAATGATATGATGCTAAGCAAAACCAGAAGCATGTTGATGATGATTATGATGTTATGAGGTGCTGCAAACATGAGGCAAGACAATGGGGATGTTCATACAAGATCATGAATGCAAATGATGCAAGCTAAGGAGCATGAACAATCATGAAAAGTTATGAATCATACAAGACAAATGACATGGCAAATATGCAATGCAATGACCAAACATGCTTTCTAAATGTCTTAAGATGTCAAATGGATCACAAGAATGCACAAAATGCAAAGACAAGTCATGTTATGCAAGAGAATGCAAGAAGGATGCAAAAGAAAGCCCAAATTAGGGTTTATGAATCAAACATCAAACAAAAAAAACCCAAAACAGAAGCAAACCCTAAGATAAAAAATGGAAAATGGCACCCAAAGAAACCCTAAACCTATAATGAACCAGTGCCCAAAGGGGAGCTCTCAACTCTCAACCAAACTCAAGATATGATTTTTGCAAGTTATTAGGGTTTTTTAGGGTTCTTAACAAAAGAAATGCCAAACAATTTGAAAATGCAAGAACAAATCATGGCCTTTTTATCCTTGAAAATACATGCTAAACACAAAACAATGCAAGAAGAATCAATGTCTCAACCTTCTCCAAAAGGCAGAAATGAATTTTCAAACATGTGATCAAAATAATGCATAAAAAAAGATTTAATTCAATGAAAAATTCTTAAAATGCATCAAGATCAAAAAAGAAATTTGGTTTGAAGGTTGGACAATGTTTCTAAATGTCTTAGGACATTTCATGAATTTTTTTGTAATTTTTAAATACCTAAAAGTATTTTTAATTAATTAATTCCCATTAATCAATTAAAAATAATCTTTTAAATATTTAAAAATACTTTCTTAATGATAAAAAATAAAATAAAAATATTTTTGGGTCATAAAAATTAATAAAACCTTAAAGAAAAAGTTTCATAATTTTTAAGATTTTTTTGCTATTTTAAAAATAATTATGCAATTTAAATGAAAGAAAATGAATTAAAAATTAAGTAAAATAAAAGTCAGAGGAATGGAGGGCCAGGATGAGCCTAGGATTTGAATTGGTTGACTGGCGCGTGATCTTGTGGCCAGGATTGGTTCTGGGTTAATTACATTTAATTAAAACTAATAATAAAATTAGGGCTAATCAAAGAGATCCTGGCCTTTCCCTTGCGCGCGCAGTCAACAAGTCAATGGCAATCAATGGTCCAAATTCAAACTAGCATTAATGACTGTAATTAGGGCAAATCACTCTCAGGTGGCCGGAGAAGACCTCCGGTCGTCTTCTCCGGCCAGCACCTCACCTGAAAAATCTCCAAACCTCTCAAAACGTACCAAAAATGAAAACCAAGAACATGGAAATGATCCTCATCCTCTCACGAACCAAACCCCTCTCTCAAAACAAATTTATATTTCCTAAATCAACTGAATCGAAGAGAAAAAGGTTCTAGGTCACGCAAGCTTCAGAAACAAATTAAATGCTCAAATCACAACCATTTTCAAAACCAATGGTACCAGAATGATCAGTGAAACAAATAGAACAAGTTTGTAACAAGCAAAGTCATTTCTGGAAAAATAAATTTCAGGCTACCTGAGATTTGAAGCTTTCCACTTGAGGACTTTCTGGCCTTCTCTTTTTGTGCAAACCACTCCTTAGGACCCCTTGATGATGCTTGAATGCCTTAGAACAATTTATGTAGGCTGGCTGATGAGTTTCGAAAGCTCCTGCTTCAAGCTCAGTCAACAATGGCTATGGTGATTCTGACTGATTCAGGCCACTGTGAATGATGGTTTATGGTCCAGATGATGTATGGAGAAGCTTTGCAAGGTTTGTTTGGCTGTTTGTGGGCTAGGGAGGGAGATTCGAATGGATCTGCAGAATGAGGGTGAAGAATGGCAGTGGGGTGCTTTGGCTGTTTCAGGCTTATGCTTTGGGTGGTTTCTACTCAATGATACATGGTGAGTTGAATGGAGGAAAAGGTTTTTGTGTTTGCAAGCTGTGGAGAGGAATTCGAAGCAAGTTGCAAATGGGAGTGTTTTTGTGAATGTGTGGAATGAGGATGCTTCAGCCTTGCCTCTTGTTATGGCTAGCTTGCAAATTGATAACATAAACAAATCTGATTGGCTGGATGATGTGACTTGTGCTTTTGTGATTGGTAAGTTTGCTTTTGCCAAAAGTCAAAAATCTTGTAAGAGAAGCATGGGCTTGATACTAGCTTGGTACAAAGCTAGGTCTGGCGCATCATGGTATGGTGAGAGAGCCAGCAAGGTCCAAAGGCCAAGGCAGCAAGTTGAGGGAAGGGTCATGAGTGTTTTGCAAGTTGTAACCTTTTTGCTCACATGTGAAGAAAACCTTGTTACATAAACCAAACCATAGGCAAACTTGATCCAATTCTGATTTTCAGCACTTAGAGAATGTTTATGTGTTGGTTTGAAATGAATTAGAGGCTACATTTGGCTTTGGTTCAAGACTTTGCAAAATTTCCATTTGAAGCATGCCTTAGAAATTAATGATTTTTGCCAACTTTGCATTGCCATAACTTTTGATCCAAGAAGAGTTTGATCATGTTCTTGTACTTTTTGAAAAGGGAAAGATGATATCTACAACTTTCATGACCAAAGTTTTTCCATTTGAAACCTTTTTGGATCAAGAATCAAGGCTTGAAAAATGACCTAAAATGATGCATTCTTGAAAAGTCAACTATGCCCAAAAAGTCAACATTTGCAAAAACCCTAAATTCTTGATTTCTATGAACTTCAACCTTCTTCCATGATCAAATAAAGATCATATACACTCAAAATGATGAAGATCACCCATTGGTTGGGTCATTGGGGGCCTCAGATGCCCTGATTTTGCACTGACTTGTCTAGAAAGTCAACTCTTGATCAGATGACTTCCCCATGGAATTTCTTCATGAAAATTGATATGTATACTCCCTATACCATATAGAGATCAATGAAAACAAGAATGACCAAAAAATTTGGAGTTATGGCCTCTGAAACCAAAACCCTAATTTTCAGTCAACTGTGCAGTTCAACCTGGCTCTGCATCCACTCAAACCCTAGCTCTTGTGATTCCTCTGCATTTTTGACTTTGAGGAGATGGAATATGATATAAGAACACACATGGACCCCTTTGAGTTGATTGGTTGCCTTTGGAATGGCTCAAGATGCTTTGGGATTGCTCAGATCACAAACCCTAGGTGCAGATGCCTTGAAAGCTATGCAGTGGATAAAAAATGAGATGTGAGATGACATGATTGTATTTATGCATATGAGAATGATCACAAGCCATGGTGTGAATGGGTGAGGGCAAATTTGGGGTGTTTACACATACTATCAAAAGCGAATCACATTATCTAGCTGTTCTTCAGAAATCATCAACCCTAAAACTCTTCATCCATCTTCTTTGACAATGTCTCAAAACCCTAACATTCCTGAAGAAATTCTCAACAAAGAAGATGTGGTTCATGCAACCCCTATTTCTGTGGTACCCATGGAGTCAACCCCATTGGACGAAATAAGAGGAAGTGTTCTTCATGCTAAAATGCCAAGAACTCCAAAAAGGGCAAAAGATCAAGTCTGCAGCAAATCCAAAGGCATTCCTTCACCAGCAAACATGCCTCAGAAATCTTCTGAATATGTGGATGCTTCCATAAAGGAACTGGTTACCAAGATCCTTTCTGAACAGAGAGTGGTTAGTGGTATTTCTATTCCTCTGAACACCATGCCTTCCCCTCAAGAAGATCAAACTCAAGCTGCAAAGGACACTCCTGCTCAACAGGATGTCCCAATAGATGTTGGAACATCTGAGGATGAGAAAAAGACCTCATCTGATGCTGATACTGAACTAACTGAGGACCAGAAAAAGGCCTCAAATGAAAGTGATGAAGAAGAATCTGAGGATCAGACCAAAGCCTCAACTGAAGATCATATCTCTGCTGATCAACCAGCTAAAGAGGAGACTGCTCAATCTCCTCCTGTGGTGAACCTGGAGCAGGATTCTGATACAGAGATCATTGCCTCTGTAAGACCTAACATAGCCAAAAGGCTCAGGACTAGGAAAGGAAAGATGCAAGCAAGACATGCAGTTCCTGAGAAGAAGAAAGCTACCCCAAGGAAAGACAAGGCCAAAACTGTCTTTGGTCCTACAAAGCAATGAAGCAAAGTCCAAACACAAAAGAGGAAAGCTGTCACCCCATCAGACTCAGATGTTGAAGCAGATGTCCCAACATCTCCTCTAAAGAAGAAACCAGCACCCTCTAGGGCTTCAACTGCTGTTCCAGAAGCTCCCTTGGACAACATCTCATATCATCATGTTTTAAGTGTAAACAGATGGAAGTTTGTGTACCAAAGAAGGATAGCCCTTGAAAGAGAGCTGAGTAGTAATGCACTTGAGTGCACTGAATTAATTGACCTCATCTCTGCTGCTGGCCTCTTCAAAATAGTCTCCAATCTCTCTCCCTGCTATGAGCTTCTTGTCAAAGAATTCATAGTCAATCTTCAGGAAGATTGTGCCAATGGTAAGTCTTCTGAATTTAGAAAAGTCTTTGTTAGAGGCAGGTGTGTAGAGTTCTCTCATCAGATCATCAACCAATACCTTGGAAGAGAGTCTGATGGACCAAATGAGCTAGGAAAGACTGATAACCAAGTTTGCAAGGTTATCACTGCAAACCAGGTCAAGGCATGGCCAGTTAAAGGAAAGCTCTCAGTGAGCATGCTGACAAGAAAATATGCCATGCTAAACAGGATTGGTACAGCAAACTGGGTGCCTACCAATCACACATCTTCAATATCCACTGGCTTGGGCAGGTTTATTTATGCTGTGGGGACTCAAACTAAGCTGGATTATGGTGCCTACATATTTGATCAGACCTTGAAGCATGCTAGCTCTTCTGCAACAAAGCTGCCAATAGCTTTTCCTTCCTTGCTGTGTGGTATAGTGATAAGTCAATACCCTGGGATCCTTACTGAGAAGGACACAGTCTGCAAAAGAGAAAGCCCTCTAGCCTTTCATTACAAACTGTTCCTAAGTCATCATGCAGCAGATGTTGAAGCACCCTCTGGGACATCTGCAGGTCCTTCAACTGCCAAGACTCCAATCTCAAAGGCTGCATTGATTGCTGAACTGAAGAGCACTTGAAAAGAACTTGAAGCAAGGAAGCTGAAGCTTGAAGAAATCATCCAAAGGCTGGAAAGTGAAGGTGATCAGAAAGCTGCTTCTGATGAAGAAACTGAGGATGATGAAGAAACTGAATGTGATGAATCTGAGTGATCATTGTATGTAAGGCAAATGTAATGACAACACTGCATTGTATTTCTGGATTAGTGTCTTTGGCCCCAAAATTTGTGTCTAACAAGGGGGAGAACAACAACAACAAAATGTAATGCTGTTTAATTATGAATGAAAAATCTGTTTGTTTGTTTCTGAACTGAATCAGTGTGTTTTGATAAATATTTCTGTTGCAACAAGACTGGATACATGTATGTTTGAGGGGGAGTAATCTCAAATATGATTCAACAGAAAAGTAATGCTATACTCTGATATAAGAACTTCTGCTGCACTCTGATAACCAGAAAAGATGTTAGCCAAAAATTAGCCAAAGGGGGAGTTTGTAGATGTATAGAATTGGCAGAATTTTTGACTAACAAGAAATATTGAATTCAGTTCAGAATGTCCTATCAAATGTTGGGACATTATCAAACAGAGTATGAGAACTTATTTCAGGATGTCACACCAGATGTTGGGACATTGTGTAAATGACTTAAGTTCAGTTTTTCAGGATGTCCCAACAGATGTTGAGACATCTCAAACCTGCTACCAGAATTAATTATTGACTAACTGATCTGAGATATTTAAGGAGAGTTATCTGGAATTAATTATGGTTGGATAAAAACAGAACAAGGCGCATCTGTAGGGAGTTTTATTATGAGAATTCAGTTTAAACAGAAGATCTAAATCACTTAGAATCTAGGAAGTAACAAACCCTAATTCTAGGTGGAAGCTGCAGTGTTTTAGGACTGGATTAACCTACAGAAAGCCCAAATTACAAACACCTATTTAATCAACAGAAACTCACAGAATTGAGTACGAATTTCAGAAGACCAAATAGGGTGTTTATTGTTTTAATAGCAGGTTGTTTTTATTGTACCACTTTATGAGCTTTTAAGCAAAAGTGCATTTGTGACTTGATTGAAACTGTGAAGTAAGATCAAGCTGTTTTGTTTGAAGTATGACTTCAATTTTATTAAACTTGTAAACAAGATCACTGTGTGATTGAGGGGGAGTGAGTTGGTACTCATATCTAAGTAGTGACTTAGGTAGAAATTGCATTGGGTAGATATTAAGTGAAAGATTAAACTGGGTTGTTTAAGTCTAGAATTAATATTACTTATAGTGGATTTCCTCCTGGCTTGGTAGCCTCCATATGTAAGTGTGGTTATACACTGAACTGGGTTAACAAACTTCTGTGTTGTTTAATTTTCTTGCACTTTAAGTTTTGGTTAAATCTGTCAAGTGTTGGGACATCTCATAGGACATCTCATACCTGATCACAGAATTTCACAAAGAAATGCTTAAGTGAAAACATTAAGAATGTGTATTAAAATACACTGATCAAATTCCCCCACACTTAAACTTTTGCACTCCGAGCAAAAATAAACTCAAGACTCAAGAAACACAACATCATTCAGATACTCATTCTAGGCTACAGACTCTTCTTCGATTAAGATAGCATCGATAGGTACTAATCTTACACACTAAGGATATCGTAAGAAAACAAATCTGCAATTGTGCAGTCATAAGCCTCCATCATATACAAAACATTTTGAATCATGTTATTATGCCTAAGCCTAACTTACTCATCCTCCCTTTTGCCCTCTTTCATTCTAGTGCAATCACATTAAGTCCGTTATCTATTCATACACATGGTAAATAAGTCTGTTAGTGATTATGATTCATACTTGACAATATTTTAAAGTTACTTTAGTAACAACAACAATTTTTTTTTCTTTTCTTAAGGTTTCACATCCGTTAGACTAAATGACCGGGTGAGGGTCACCTAACTTATAAGGTGGATTCCTATTCAAATTTATGTTTAAGCGTAAGATCATTCACTTATTTGCATCAGCTTAATTACTTAGTATTTGATTTCTAGATGGTGATGACTGCTAGATAAACTACTTAAGAGATATTAAAGGATGAGAACTCAAGGCTATGGCATAACAAGTATTCAAAATGATTTCCACATTCAGGAGACTTAAGGTGTTAAAACGATACCGGTCTTGTGAACTTTTCCCAAGTCTCCACAACTAACCTCAACAATCTATAGCCTAAAACTTTAAAAAAAATGTCTAGTGTTTCTAAAACAAAAAAAAACAAACAAAAACAAAATAAAAACAAAGAAAATAAATTATTCCCTCCCCCGCACTTAAAACAAGCATTGTCCTCAATGAAAGGACATAAATATAAAATAAGAGGGAGAGAAAGGAAAGAACACACCCGAGTAGTCAAGGTGGATAAGTGATCACATAAGCAGCATTTCCTAAAGAGGGCTCTTCTACAGTCTCTTCTTCCAAAGTGGGGATCTCATAGAGTAACTTTGCGTAGTATCCATTAATCTTTGAGTTTTTATTAGTGCCTTCGCCTTTTATTCCAGGATCAAAGAAGAATCTTTGATAAGTAAAAGTGTTGAATGTGAACATGATAGTGATCTCCTTTTCAACAACTTTAAGAATCAAAGGATTAAGGGGATGCCTCACTACTTTTGTTCCATCTTCAATTGAGATCCTATTCATACTCATGGATGGGCTAATATCACAAGTGTCAACCAAATTCCATCCAATTCCCTTCTTATGTTCCTGTAATGATTTCTCTTCCTACACAAATTCAAATAAATTATTAGGAAGTGGCTTCAGCTCTAAAGAGGGTGATTTCTCGATGGATGGTTTGTTCTGGGAAGCCGGGGTGTCGAGAGCTTCATTGACACGAACAACTTCATTTGTAAACTCATTTGCAGTAAGAATATCTACTTGCAAGGCAACCTCAATTTCAGCACAAACATAGTCAATTTTAGTGTCACTACAAACATCACAAGAGTAAACATCATTAAAATCAGACAATGATGGAAAATCAACTGCAAACAAATTAATACAAGTATCATCAATAGTTTTAGAAGGCAACTCTATTTGAAAAATAGAATGTTCTTCTGAAGGTTGTTGGTTTGATCCTTGAGCTTGCTGCATGACATTTATCGAAGTGGTAAGTTGATCAAGTTGTATTTGCAAAGTCTGAAAACTAGAATCTATTTGTTGTTGATACTTGTTATTATTTGTAGCCATTTGGTTTACAAGATCCTCTAGTGAAGGTTCAGAAGGTGCAGAGCACCCTACTTCTAATTCCTTTAGATGCTTATTCGGATCCTCATCTGCAAAACCATTAAAACTTGGCAAAAAGTGTGTTAAACCAAATTTCAATTCGAAAGGTGCATCAACAACATAAGAATATTCAATATATAAAAAATTATAATTCACAAGTGCAACCAATTCTCTCAGAGTTCTTTGATCAACCATGATATGATTATGAATTTCAACACAGAATCAAATAAAATCAATACAGATTTAAAAAGAATGGAAAAAAATAAAAGCAATTAAAATAAAATCTTAAAAATATAAAAATAACGCTACAAATCTAATCAAATAAAATAAAGATCGCACAAATTTTTTTATATTTTTTTGAATATATGAAAATGAAAAATAAATCAAATAAAATAGAAAAACACAAAATTTTCGATTTTGAGGGTCAAAATCTTTTAGAAACAATAGCTTCCAACATACCTGAAAGGCTGGAAAACTTATCCCTATACTGCAACCGGTATTGCAACCCTAAAAATCAACAAACACAACAAAAAAGAAAAGAAAAAAACTGACAAGAAAACTATACCTATGACTATAAAATTGGTTAATAACAACAAGAATCCCCGGCAACGGCGCCAATTTGATATGTGTGTCGCGCACGAATCAAAAACGAGTAATTTTGAAAACGTAGTATAGCGACAATGACTCGAATCGTCTCACAAGGATTCTTGATCTTATTAACTAACGATAGTAACGATTAATGGGGGTTTAGATTTTAATTTGAAGAAAAAGCAATTAAAATAAAAAGTGATTACCAAATAAGCTAAAACGGCTAATCCTACTGATTTGGGTTCCAACTTATCATTGGTTATTATAATTTCAACTTCCTAAGCAGATTATCTATTCCTATTTGATTATAAAATTCATTGACAAGCGCAACTGGTTTTATGTGATGTATGTTCCTATTATCCGAATGAAGCAAACGGATTTAAGCTCTCGTGAATTAAGCAAACACGGTTTAATCAAACACGATAATGAATTAAGCAAACACTAACGTGACTATGGTCAAGGATCATACAACAATCAAATTAAATCAACACTAAATATATGATAATCGAATTAAGCAAACAATGATCCCATATCATAATATTGAAAGAAATAGAATTTGGATTGAAAATTATTATAACCTCAAAGTATGATGGAACCTGTAATCAGCAGGATTTTTCCTTGGAATTAGTTCTCCATTCCGGTTCTTTCAAGCGTAAGGAAAATAAAATAAAATCGTAAAAAAGTGTGTTGTGAACAGTTGCGGCTGCTAGGTTATATGGAAAAACCTAAAAAAAACCGTTTTCAACCCAACTGAGTCAAATACATAACCCAGGCCTAATTCTAAATGACCCGAAACTAAATAAAACTAATGCAGCAACTTCAAACGCAATTCTGGGAAATATGACTCTGAATCTGACTTTGGCTCCAACACGAAAGTTTTAGCTCTCTCTCTCTTAACTTTCCGTCGAATGGTAGAACACCTCAATCAGATTCCTGGAACTCCGGTTATGATCATTTCCGTAAAAGTTGTTAAAGCTGAAAATTAAGTACGAAAATACAACAAGAAAAAGAGGCACGCATGCTAAGATAATTATGACACGCAGGCCAAAAAAACTTCACTCGTCATCAGGAGGGACAACCACGTCGTTCTCCACACGATGAAGAGGACCAATACATTCCACGATCAGCTCCACCCCAGGGTTCTGCGCCTTGAGCTACCCAACAATATTGTAGAAGCCGAAAGAGGCCATCTCTAGGTTGTCTCGTGCTAACAGACGGATCTGAGAAATCAGTTCACCCCTGGCCATCATAGCAGCCTCCTCCATTTCATCCTCCCCAGAAGCCAATTTCCTATCCGCTTTTGTTGCCCGCTTCTTCAGGCGCTTGTTGTCATAAGTGTGGCCCGTCATCTTCTCTCTGATTTCAGTGACCTCCCTCATCAGCTCGAGCTTACTCTCGTAATTCCCCTTAGCCTGAGGCATATCATTCTCTAGCTTAGCGTTGTCGAGCTCCACCTTGGCAACTCTGTATTTAGAAGCTTAGAGGTGTTTGTGGGACACCAGGTCAGTATCATTTAAAGCATGGGCAGCCTCCAGAATCTGTATCATCCCCGCCGTGTCCTGACACAAGTCAGTTCTCAGAGTTTTGTGGTCAGTTAATAGAATGGTCACCACATCTAGATCAGGGACCCGGACAGATGAACCTTCAGTAAATAATGACCTTTAGGTCGCACACTAGGGTAGAACAAACATCCCCAAAGGCGCCACATCGATTTTTGGAGGAGAAGGCGGTTCTTCGACCCTAGACCTCTTCCTTAACGGAGATCCTCCCAGCGGAGTGCTCCCCGAAGTAGAACTGCCAGTAACAACAAGCCCTTCAAGGGTAGCCTGATTTATAACAACTTCAACCCTGCTCTTAGGGCCCTTCTTGAGGTTACCCTTGTTGTTCTTCACCAGACATTCACGCATCTAGGCCATTTGAGCTACAAAAAAAAGAAACAAGTCAGTTACCGAACAAATCCTCGGATAAAAAACTGAAAAAGATAAAAAAAAACCCACCTAAGAGTCGCATCTCCGCTTCCTTGTTTGGGCAGCTGAGCAACGACTTTACATTTATTAACCGGGTCTAGGTGGTCGATGTTACATAGGCCTAAGGGGTGTATGCCCGTCAGAATCTATTAGTTCTGAAGGGCGGAAGCTGGCAACGAAATTAAATAGTGTGTCATGAACGCCGAGATCCTCGGGTTTATTAATTTATTATTCGCTGGGATGCCGAAAATGAACATCCACCCATTCCAACGTAAATGAGCCACAAGCCTCTCCTTGTCGTCGACGACCTCCCTATCATATAGCAAATCCTTGGCCGCTTGCGAGCTTGGCTGAATGATGCAGAAACGGTATTTAAAATCACGAATAGAATCCAGATAAGCTTTAAAAAGTATGCTTGCTTGTTTTAATGACACCCAGCTAACAACAAACCAGCTCAAAGGCCATCCTGGGATTTCCTCTAAAGATGGAAGATCCTGAAGAACAAGTTAACAGTTGTTCCTACCTCTAGGTAACGACACACCAGCTCGAAGGCCCTTATGAACGCCAGGGAATTTGGGTGCAACTGGGAGGGCGCAAGTTTGAGATGGAAGAAAACCTCTTCTTGGAAGTCCGTGAAGTGCAAGCGGTACCCAGCCTCACGAAACACAAACTCATACATTGAGAAGCGAAGGGTAGGAAAGCGCGAGCAAATCCTCTGTTCGTGTTTCAGAGGTAACGCCCGCCAGTTTATGGGCCCCCCTTTCTTCCTCTTCTCAATTTTACCCCACGCATCAGAGACATTTATAGCAAACTTAGACGCCGTCTCGAGCGGCTCATCCATAAACCACAGTCGGTCAGCAGCAAGGACGTTCGTGGCCCTAATAACGTCATCTGAAGGACTATCCTCGACTTCTTTTGCGATTTTATGTCTCCTTTCACCTGAAAAGTAGAGGAAACATAATGAATTCGACGATCTCAAATCCACCATTCCACTGCAAATCAAGTGAAAGGGCTTCGATAAGGACCGTGGACATGCCCCGGGTCATCCCCTTAACTGAGGAAAATACTACGGGGACAAAGTTGATATGACGGACTCAACCTCATTAAGAGCAACATTACTCTAAAGTTTATTGGGGATACTCCCCCTCTGTTAACCACCAGCTACGACGACCCAATGCCCGATCAACTAACACTAAATGTCCTAACTAGAATCTAGCAGGGATCTAACATCAATCTACTTATGTCTTGAAGCTAACCCTAGTTCTTCATGAGATTCATATGCATTTGATGAACATTCATCAAAATTTCCAAAAATTCATAGGAATCCCCAAAAATGTTGAAGATTTGATGAACTTCATGAGAAATTGATGAATGTTCATCATTCAAAATTGCAAAAAAGAAGGAAGAGGATGAAGATTACCTTGATCCATGGCAGAATTCTGGGAATTTGACGGCAGCGACGATGAATGTCCAGCGAGAGGTTGCAGAGAAAAAGTTTCATGGTGAGAGGAAGAGTTCGTACAAAATGAAAAAATGAGTTCCTTCTCCCCCTTTTATAACGCCATAAGCTCGTGTGGGGAATCAGAAAAGCCAAGTAATTATTACCTAGAGCTAGCCCCCAGGTGTCATAAATGAATTACGGTGCTTTCCAACATGTGTCACTAAAGCTACAAACGTTTTGTCTTCTCAAAAAAGAGGATCTTTTTCCAATGTCTGTATGTCTCCCTCCTACGGACAACTGCCCGACATAATAACCAAAGCCAAAGGAAACATGTGCTCATAATATTTACGGGAAAGTTACGTCGACCAGGACCTTCGACACCTTAAGTCACTATCATCGCTCGAGCACAACGACTAAGGGGGCTCTTGTTCTGGACTAGCCTAGCAAGTGCCCTACGCTAAATTGAGGCCTAATCCATTATTCATCTCAGCATAAGCCCAATAAGAGACTAGCAAAGATATGACCGTTGTAAGAAAGAGTCGTTGGCATATAACCTTTTGGGGACCTCCCCTCACGCGCCATAATGTCTTTCACGCGACCAACTGCCCTCCATATTTACAGGAGGCAGTTACGCTCAGTCAAAGGCTACGCGCCCATAATCCACAGACATGTGCCCTTATAAATACCCTCCACCCTTTGAGGGCCAAGTATTCAATTATAATCATCCAATTTCTTACGCTTTAGTTCGTCTTACACTGAAACTTACTTGAACGTCAGAGTACCTTGTAGGTACACCACCCCCTCTCCTGCAAACACCATCACAATCTCAGTTAAAGGCCACGAGGACCTGTTCGGATAATTTCTGTACAATTGTATTTTTTGGTTCTTCAAAAAACGTGAAAGATGTGGATGAGAAAAATATTTGTGGCTTGAAAATGGTTTGTAGATAGATCAATGAAAACCTCTTACACCTTCATAAAATGATATTAAAAACTAAATCCTTTAAATTGATCAATAACGGTTTGAGATTATGCCAGATTGGAGATATAAGTGTTTTTTTATTTGTTTATCTTCGTCGTCTTTGAACCAGGATTGGTGCCTTAAGCTTTAGTTTGATCCTTATTTGGAATGCAGTTCTTAGAAGGCGATGTTTCTAGAGTTAACATATTTGGCATTTTTTTTTGTCTTGTAGCTTCTTCTTCTATTTATATTTGTTTGATTTTTTTTATTGTACTTTAGTACATCTTGTGTCAATCCTCTATGCATTTATACATTAGGCTCTTTACCCATTATTATTATTAATATATATATTATTTGTCTTTAAAAAAAAGTTTTAGCCGAATAGTGAAATATTGAACTATTTGTGAAATTTCAAATACTTCTTTAAACCATTCCCTAAAATGTCTACACTAAAAGTACACACCTAAAAAGAAAATACTCCTATATAGCATAGAAATACCAAACAAGGAATTTTTCTTTCCCATTTCATAACTTCTAGTAAAACCACCTGCACCAGTTGACTTGCACTGTTCATTCCCCCACCATAATATCTCACACACAACTTGTAATTTGTCAAACATACCAACATATTCACACTCTAAAATTATACAATTCAACTCTCTACCAAAATTAGTAACCTCAAATAAAAAAATATAATACTAAATTCCAACCGTTTCGGTGGTTCAACACTTCAACCCACCAAATTCATCTTGACCCATCCACCTCTATATTAATGTTTCAAACATTAACTAACTATGCCATCTCATCTACCTCATCAAAACTCCAACACCTTTTCCTCTTTATTTCACCATCTAAACTCAATATTCGAGTTTGATTGCATTTCACACACACCCTTAAAACTTCAATTATAATAAGAACCATTCCCACGTGTTAACTTCCAATTCTATTGCCGACGAAAAATCTAAACCACCCAAATTTGAACACATCATTCTCTATAAGACTCTTGTTGAAAACATTGACAACTTTATAGAGAGAGAAAAATAGATAGAGAGTGAACGCCAACCAAATTGAGTAGCCAACCAAATCAAAAGGACCCTTCTTATAAAACCATCATTCAAAGCCACAATAATATCACCACCAAAAAAAAAGTTACACATATAAAAAGGCCACAACACAATAACCAACTCAAACTAGAAACTCCACAACAAAACTTTTGTTCCTTCTTCCTTTCAAACATGAAGTGGAATAGAGGACACATTATAGGTCATGGCTCAACCGCCACCGTCTCTCTCGCCACCGTTAACGGAGAAGTCTTTGCTGTCAAGTCATCGGAGCTATCGTGTTCGGAGCCTCTAAAGAGAGAGGAGAGAATTCTATCTTCACTATGTTATGCCAATCCTTATGTTGTTACTTATAAAGGGTGTGACATTTCTATGGAGGACAACAATAACAAGCTCATGTACAATCTTTTCATGGAGTACATGCCATTCGGCTCGGTTAGTCAGCACGGTGGTCTGCTTGACGAGCAAACCATCGTGTGTTATACAAGACAAATTGTTAAAGGGTTAGAGCATTTGCATTCAAAAGGATTGGTGCATTGTGACATCAAGGGTGCCAATATCTTGATTGGTGAACAAGGAGCCAAAATTGGAGACTTTGGATGTGCTAAGACTGTAAACGAGCCGGACGCGCCAATCCGCGGGACGCCTGTTTTTATGGCGCCGGAGGTTGCGCGCGGTGAAGAACAAGGATATCCTAGTGATATTTGGTCACTTGGTTGTACTATAATCGAAATGTTCACCGGTTCGTCGCCGTGGCCTAATGCAGATGACCCTATTTCAGTACTTTTTCATATAGCATACTCCAATGAAGTTCCGAGAATTCCATTTTCATTATCTGATCAAGCAAAGGATTTTTTAGAGAAATGTTTAAGGAAAAATCCAAAAGAGAGGTTCACAGCTAGTCAACTTTTGAGGCATCCATTTCTTGAAGAATTAAGTTCTAGTTCTAAGCAAGTTGTGGAATCTAATTCATATTCACCAACAAGTATTCTTGAACAAGGCTTTTGGAGTTCAATGGAAGAATCAGAAAGCCTTAAGTTTAGTAATTTGGTTCACCCAAAAAGTCTTGAAACTTTGGTTGATGATAGAATCAAAAGGTTAACAGTTGAGCCTTATTTGGCATGGTGGCATGATAATCATGATGATGTTGATGAAAATTGGATCACAATTAGAGAGAATGAAGTTGATAGTTATTGCAATTGTTGGTCAGAAGTAGGTTCAACAAGTGATGATGAGTTGGTTTTGAAAGGGTTGGTAGAAAGTAATGTGAAAGATAGAATTAGTGGGCATGTTTGTAGGGAAGGTAATTTTGTAGGTAGTAGTAATTTTAATTTTCATGTAGGCTTTGTAAAGATGCTACTTCCATCAACATTAGATGGTTTATAATTCAAGTTTTGACTATTCAAAATTATATTTTCCATCTCTCTAATTATTGTTATATTGAGCTTACACAACCACTATTCACGAGTCATGGAAAATTTAATGCAAATTTTATACATTTTAATTAAAAATAATAGTTGATGTCATGGATCAACAAACTAATAATACGTTTGAATCATTTGGAATTTGAAACTAAAAGTGTAAAAAAATAGCTAAGTATAATTATTTTTTATGTGTAAAAAAAATATATTAGTCGTAGATGGAAAAACTCTCCCTTAAAAGAATTTAATATTTTTGTGTATTCATAACTGAATTCGAATTTAAAACATCTGATTAAACTGTTTCAAAATTATCTTTCATAAAAATCTCAACTACAGCACGAGTAAGATCCACCATAACCCTCCACAGTACATCCACCTAAAAAAAATGCTAGCAACCCTTCACTCCATGATAGGGTATATGCTAAGAGTATTAAAGAACCAATAAAAGTTTTTTAGTCAAAAAAGTAAATTTGCAACAAGAAGAAAACAAGGGAAACAGAACAAAGTGGGCATGGTTGGTCCTAAACCCTCCTCAACCTCTCTCTTATTATGAGTTAGTTGATTCCAATGGCCTTGAAGCATAAGGAACCAAGTGGCCATCCTTAATAGCAATGTCTCACACATTATCCTTTGTTAGTGATTTTGCTTTGTCTTTTATGGTAGGTTTATATGAATAACTCTCACCATCCCACATGTTTGTTAGAACTTAAATTATCAACTCATTAAATTCAACTTTTCTTTTGTACCAAATAAAAGGCCCCGGTTAAAGCATATGGAATATGCAGCAGATATAAAGTTTGGTGGGTTTTTGTGGCAATGCAATAATTGCAATAGAACGAATAGAAGAGGATAAGTTGAAAGACGTTAGAATCGATGTGTTTTGGTCAACTCCCACTATGAATAATAAAAATATTTGGAGGTTAGAAACAAGTCAACTACATATACAAATCAAGTTTTTTCTAAATCTCATTGAGAAACTTTAGAATCTCTTTATTTTAGTAAATATCTTGTTTATTATTAATATCAATGTGGATGACTATCACCTTTGCAAATTGGGTAGCTTAGCAATCTAAGGGTAGCTTTGTCAAAAGTCTATGTATTGTTATTGGTCTTTTTATGACTTGGTGCTCAGAAGCTGTGTCATAGACATCTCAATTCATTTCCAAACAACTTGTAATATCTCATATTTCTCATTCTTTAGTTATTAGGAGATGTAATTATTTATGAACTTAGTTTTTATAGATGAAAAGTATTTTAAGTATAATTAACAATGAAATAAGAAGAAGGACAACAGAGGAATTTCATAGAATTAATGAGGGGTATAATAGTGTTTGCATGTCAAAGGTATTTAAGGTAAAGATTGTGAAGTATTCGGAATTGTCTGCTCTTTTTTCTCCTCCCACACTTGGAGTGGAGAGAAAATGAGAGATTTTGAAACTTAGGTGAAAGTTTCATTTATTTTCGCAAGATTCTATCCTTACTACCACTAAAGATTTTAGAAGAATATTAATATTTGAGGAATAATCATATGTTAGAATGCAACAACAAGATTTGAGGAAATTAGCAAGAGAAATAGGAAGAGTGATTTGGAGATCAGGAGCAAATTGGAAAGGAAATAAGATTAATTCATCACTCTAACATCCTAAAATTTGTCTTCCCCTTTTCAAGACATTTATCATACCATTCTCATACATTGCATTGCATAAAGAGAAGGCATACATTCATAGTTTGGGGCATAAGGTGTGTGATCAGTTGATTATCAAAGTTACAATCATTCAAAGTCAAAGAAGAAGAGCCAAGTGCCTCCCAACAAGCCTCAAGGTTCTCTCATGGTTCACACAATCTCAAATTAATCCTCAAGTCATTGAAAGATATGGATTGATCAAGAAGTTGAAGCAGTGCGGCATCTCCTAACAAAAAGGATCGGGCCAAAATTAGGGTTTCTGATTCAAATGGCTTCTTGATAAAATTTTGGCTCAAAATTGATTTCAATATTTTCCATATGGTATCAAGTGTCTAAGGATGGAATATTGTTCATATTTCAGAAGGTCTCCAATTGGTCAGTTACTTGAAAATCAAGAAATTGAAAAAAAAAACAACTATGCAGAGGAAAAGTCAAGAGATTCATGAAAAAAAATCAAGAAATCACAAAACTGCCCAAAATAGAAACTTAGGGATTCATGAAAAAATCATGATCCACAAGGTGAATATGTTCAATGGTTAAAATTTGATCAAGAAAAGTCAAGAGATTCATGAAAAAAAATCAAGAAATCACAAAACTGCCCAAAATAGAAACTTAGGGATTCTATTTATGGCAAGTTTTAGCCATTTTACACATCACTTTCAAGCCCTCTTTCTTCAATATAAAGGCTTCAAACTTTAGGCCTAAGTTGAGCCAATTAAAGAGCACATCCTGAGCTTTAAATCCATAGTAAGAACATCTTCATTGGATCAAAATTGAGAGAGATATGATCAATAAAAACTTGACAAAACCTGGGCAATTTTGCCAAGAAGCCAAGGCATAGGCGTGCTAGGTACATTGCATTTCATCAAGCATGTGGTGTTCCAAATGTCAAGTTGTTTTTATCCATCAAGAAAGCTTCAAATGAAATTTTTTTGAACATCAAAGTTGTTCATCTTGATCTCCTCTACAACTTTCATGTTTGAATTTTTTATATGATCAATGGATTAAGAGCTAGGGTGGCTTCAAGTTGGGGTGTTCAATCTGATTTTACCCTAAGCATTTTGCTAGGCACGCGTGCAAGCCAAGGTGCCTCAA
Source organism: Lathyrus aphaca (assembly GCA_963966055.1). NCBI lineage: Eukaryota > Viridiplantae > Streptophyta > Magnoliopsida > Fabales > Fabaceae > Lathyrus > Lathyrus aphaca. Next base: position 332,478,306 of record OZ014521.1, read on the forward strand.
AACCAAATTTGAACCAATGACGTTGTTAACACTTTTGGATCATTTCAAGACCCCCATTGGTGTTGATTCAAACTCCAACATTGTTCAATGAATTGTCCTTAATCCATAGCCACCAAAACCATGCATTTTCATGCATTGCAAAAAGAGCATTCCATCCTTAAACATCAATTTCTTCATGGGTGCTTGGTTGGTGAATTTAGAAGTTTTTCATGATTCTTTTTCGTTCCACATGCATACATTTCACATTACATTCACAATACCTCATTTGGCTAGGCTCAAATATTACACTCATGCATGTGTACATGTACCATGGATCAAAATAATGAAAATTTCAAATAACAGACTTGTTCAGCAAGTTGTTTATGTTGCAGCTTCATAACATGCACTTAATCATCACCACACATCAGCATGTCCACACCATAACATAATGTAATCTCTCTCCATGTGAAGATGAACAATAACACATGGTTTTTTATTTTTGAATATTGGCTTCCTACACTTGCATTGCTAAACTAATCCTCTAACTGTTAATTATGGTTCAAACAGAATTTTAATCTTGGTTAATCCCTTAACCATCCATATATAAGAGGATCTCTAACTAAGTTTGCTCTCAACTTTATCATTTCACACTTTTTCACATTTCTGATTTTTTTTCCTCAATCACACTCTCTTTGAACTCTCTCTTTCTCACGAATTTTCAACCATTTCTTCACTCTTCATCATCACACATCAATGGAGGATTAAATCTGCATTGCTTGTTCTTCTTCATCATCGGGTTCAGAACATCTCTAAGTGAAGTTTTCAGACGATTACAAGTGCTCTCAATCCTTTATTTGGCTCAATGAAGCTCAAGAACTCAAGCCAAAGTCTATGGATTTCTTGTAATTCAGTGTTCTTCAAGTTTTAGGTTCAATTTTCCTCCATAATTTTTGCATCGTATTCAGTTGATTTGGACATGTTTTGATGTTTATTGAGCTCAATAGGAGCAAGGTGAATGATGGCTAGTTGATAGGCACCGTAAGAGCTTAGATCAGAATTTTAGGGCAATTTTGTGTGCTTTGATTCTCTCTGTTCATGCTTCATATGTGGTTTCTAATGGTGGATTTGGATTGTACATGACCTAAGCTTCCGTTTGATACCTTTTTTGTGCATTTCTGGAATTTTTCTTGGAGATGTAACCAGAGGCTCATCAGAGAAGATAACCGGAATCTTCTTCGGTCGCCTGAAAACTCATAGGATCATAAACCCTAGTTTTATGTCAGGTTGAGTCATCGCCATTGGATTGTTTATATCTAACGCATCTTAGCTAGCCACCACATTAATGAGGAGGGTGCTCCTCACGTGCCTCTCTCTCTCTCTCTCTCTCTCTCTCTCTCTCTCTCTCTCTCTCTCTCTCTCTTCAGAATGTTGACTTTGACCTCATGTGTATGTGTGCATCCATGGTTGTATGTGTGTTTGTGTGTGTGTGTGTTGTGATCCCTCAAATTGTTATACTTTTCCTGATCATCATGTTGACTAGATCCTAGGGTCCAAATTAGGTCGATATTGTTGACTAGGCCTTACCATAAGATTGTAGTCCTCAACGCCATTGGACTTGGGTTCCCTTTGCTCCTTACACCCCCAGCTTAGGCCCATATGTGTATTACAACTGTGTTTTTACTATTTATGTACCCCTTCCTTCATTTCTTTATATTTCCATTTTATTTTCACATAGTTTTCAAATTTCTTTTAAATAAGTTTTAGCATTTTTTAATTCTAATTTTCATTATTTTTTGCATTAATTTCATAATTTTCTTTTAATATCTTTTTAAAGGTTCATTTGCATTTTCATTTCCATGATACATGTTCATTTGCATTTTCATTGGCATAGTTTGGTTCTGAATTTTGACATGGAATTTGATATGTAATTACATGATATCTTAATGTACTTAATCCATATTTTTGTTAATTTTTCGAAGCATTCCATATTAGGTTTTGACATTCATCTTTGTGCAGCATTGAAAAGTGACTTAAAGGAGGTTATGACCTATAATTGAACTTGATCCTTGATCTTCCTTAACCTCTAACTTTGTGACATCCATGATTGTGTAAACGTTTGCTAACTCCTAACCATAGTTTAGGTAAGGCACTTGTGCCATTACATTATAACCAATTTGAGGCTTCTTATATTTCTTCATTAGAACATTATAGGTCATTTGGTTAGAATTATAGGTCATGTACACGGTGCTTTCATTTGGTTTGTGTATGTGGTATATATGCATCCTTAACTGGAATCTTTTATGACCTAGCTTCTCATTTCTTCTCCTATAACCATCAACATGACTTGTAATTGAACCATTTGTGCTCATTCGTACTTCTCATATGCATTTAACAAGGAGTGTGCCAATGAACTATAATCCCTTCATCCATTCAAATGTCATTCATCCCTAACTTGTATGATTACTTGAACTACTTTGACCTAATTTGCATCTTTTCTTCAACTAGTTTCAAAGTGACTTGAATATGCATTTGGTATGACTAATTCATGCATACTAACCTCATCTTAATTGACATTTGGTACTGACCTTATGCATGTTCATTCATCTTTTCTTGCAACTTTGGTTTGTGTTACAAGTTGCTTCATTGTTATATGATACATGTTCATCTCTTCCCACTTCTTCTTCATCTTAATCCTTCTATCACTTGAACACTTCTTCTCATGCTTTGTATGCTCATTCATAATCAACATCATCCTTCAAGCTAACTTGCATGTTACCAACATAGGGGTAACATTCAAAAAGAAGGGGTGAGATATCGAACAATATAAACAAGAGTATGATAATTAATACGTTAGATAGAATCATACAGTTTCACTACTATCTAACAACAACAACTTAACAATCACCCATAATCTATCAACATACTTTATCAACTTATTATACATATCAAAATTTACTACATAATCAACATAATCAAGATCATCATAATCAACATAATCAACTTAAGAACTTCAACAATCATAATCAACATAAATAACTTAATCAACGTAAACAACTTCATCAACTTAATCAACATGAACGAATTAATCAACTTAATCAACATAAACAACTTCATCAGCTTAATCAACATGAACAACTTAATCAACTTAGTCAACATAAACAACTTCATCGACTTAATCAACAGAAACAACTTCTTCAACTTCATCAACATAAACAACTTAATCGACATAAATAATGCAACCCATATGCTACCCAACTATGCATATGCATATGGAACCACCAGAGTAAAACTCCCAACATAAAATATACTAGGTTATCGAGGTATCTACAAGTCATAAGCCTTCAACTTAATAATTTTTCCAATCCATGCCAATATGGTGAGTATCTGCTCCAACTTAGAAAATGCAATGTATGCCATGATCATAATGACACAACACATAACAACAACCAACCCAGAACAACATATAACAACAACAACATTGCAACTTTAATTCAACACGATTCAACTTTGGTCATAGGCCTACAACTTATATAAATCAACGTTGGTCATACGACCTACAACTTTAATAATCAACGTTGGTCATTCGACCTACAACTTAAAAATTCCCGTATATCGGGACAAAACAACATAATCAACAGTACGAGAAAATCCACACATTCAATACGAATTCAGCAAAATAAACTGACTAAAATCAGCTACTAATTATTACGAAATACCTCGACAATTTTCCTTAAATTCCTGACAACTAATTTTTCCATTTAAATCGGATAAACCGACTAAAATTGTATTATTTCAACATTCTACGATTAATACGAATTTATTATAAAATCCTATCAAATTCTGTTTTCTAATGCAATGCTCTTGTTAAGTATCACCTACTATCATGGAAATCTAGAAGTTCATTTTTTCTGTCAAAACTCAAAAGACACCCATATCTGTGTGGTGGGTGGCTTACGCCACCCACACATCTGCAAGACACCATTTTCGTCCCAAAACTCAGTTTTTTCCTTCATAATCAAACAATTTTATAGCAATATTTACAAAATCAATTCAACAATAAAAACTCAATCGATTGATCAACATGTTCACATATAGTATTATTCCATCAACTAAGAAAATCAAAATCAATCAAATCAACAACAACCACATAAAATCAACATCAAATAGTATAAAATTCATATAACCCCAATCTAACGTATAATTATCGTATTCACAGTTATATAATTCAAAACCCACCCTTACCTTAAATTGATGGTTGCTCAAATTTCCGATCGACTTTTCCGACTTGGCTACGACGACAATTCTCCCGTATCTCTCTTTCTCCAACTGTAGGGAATTTCGTAAGCTTTCCAAAAAGTCCTGAATCGCTTCAATCAAAATCACGAGTAAAACGTTATTCCCCTTTTACTAAGAGTTGTTCCATAATTGCAAAAATCGGAATTTGAGATTGATGAACATAAGTTCCATTTCTCTCTCTTTCTTCCAAGATCCACTAACATCCTTTCTTTATATTCAACTACAAAAATCACCCGACTTTAGTCCACTTATACTCAAGGCATATAATCTACAAAATTTATCCATCAACTTATCATTCCCTTTGGAATAATTTATTAATCTCAATCATTTCTTTAATTCACCATCCGTGATCTACGTGCATCTCAATCTCGACCGATAATAATTATGAGTTCATACTCTCTCTAGTTTGCAACCACATCGCTCCAACAAGATCTGCACTCTTGCAATCAACATCACCTTAAACCAACTCTACATACGATCAAAACGTCTAGGAGACGAGCCTATCCCCCACTTAATCCAAACCAACTCCTGCAGACAACGACTAGGAACTAACAACTAAGTACCGAGAATGTTTCACATACATGTCGCGCACTAAGAAATAAACGACATTAGACAACATTGGTGGACGGACCGACCTGCTCTGATACCACTAATGTAACACCCCATTTCTACCCGACAAATATATTGAAAATCAGAGTAGTAAAATTTAACCAACAAGTAAACAAATAGGATGCCACATTTCAAATTTAAACAACTTCCTTTTAATTCAAATAATACATTGATACATAACACTTTTAATTCGGATGAACTATAATAAAAACTTGTATTCATTCTTTGAAACCAAAACAACTTTCACAACTACGTAGTGGATTCTCAAATATTCAACTAAACAAGGTATAACCTTTTGTTCAAATTAAACAACTTAGTAACAACATATTATAACAGAAACAACTTAAAACAACAACAAAGCAACTAAGCGTTCATCCCCCCGAGTGTTACGTATCAGAGTATTGACACCGACTTGAACTAACAAAGATAACAATATTCCTTCAAGCTAACCTGCATGCTACCAATATAGGGGTAACATTCAAACATAAGGGGTGAGATATTGAACAATATAAACAAGAGTATGATAATTAATACGTTAGATAGAATCATACAATTTCATTACTATCTAACAACAACAACTTAACAATCACCCACAATCTATCAACATAATTTATCAACTTATTACACATATCAACATTTACTACATAAACAACAACATCATAATCAATATAATCAACTTAACAACTTCAACAAACATAATCAACATCAACAACTTAATCAGCGTAAACAACTTCATCAACTTAATCAACATGAACGACATAATCAACGTAAATAACCTCATCAACTTAATCAACATGGACGACTTAATCAGCTTAATCAATATAAACAACTTCATCGACTTAATCAACACAAACAACTTATTCAACTTCATCAACATAAACAACTTAATCGACATAAATAATGCAACCCAGATGTGACTCAACTATGCATATGTATGAGGTACCATAGGAGTAAAACTCCCAACTTAAAATATACCAGGTTATCGAGGTATCTACAAGGTATAAGCCTTCAAGTTAATAATTTTTCTAATCCAGGCCAACATGGTGAGGATCCGCTCCAACTTAGAAAATACAACGTATGCCATGATCACAACGACACATCACATAACAACAACCAACCCAGAACAACATACAACATAGCAACTTTAATTCAAAATGATTCAACTTTGGCCATAGGCCTACAACTTATATACATCAACGTTGGTCATACGACATACAACTTTAATAATCAACATTGGTCATTCGACCTACAACTTAAAAATGCCCATAAATAGGAACAAAACAACATAATTAACAGTACGAGAAAATCCACTCATTCAAAACTAATTTGAAAAAAATCACCTACTAATTATTACGAACTACCTCGATAATTTTTGTTAAATTCTAGACAACTAATTTTTTCACATAAATCGGCAAAACCGACTAAAACTGTATTGTTTCAACATTCTGCGATTAATACAAATTTATTATAAAATCCTGTCAAATTCTCTTTTCTGATACAATGCTCCTGTTAAGTATGACCTACTATCATGGAAATCTACAAGTTCATTTTTTTCTATCAAAACTCAAAAGAACACTGTTGCTGTCAAAACCAGTTAGTCTGCTATTTTTGTTCTATGCTGCATCATGCCTCATATCCTACTTAACATCATTATTACTAGTTCATTATTATACTAGTTCTAATTGTTTCAACATAATAGATTAAAATATTATGGAGATAAAAGTATCACTACATTTCCTAAAAGACCAAAATATTACACAGTAAAAAAACCACTCACCACCCACCTATGATGGGTGGCTCGCGCCAATTATAAGGAATAGGGGATGGCTGGTGCCATCTATGCATGGCCTATGCCACGTGGTTCATTTCATTTTGGGTGTCATGTGCCACCCATATATGTGTGGTGAGTGGCCTGCTCCATCCGCGCATCTGCAAGACACCATTTTCATCCCAAAACACAGTTTTTTTTTTCTTTTCAGAATCGAAAAATTGCACAACAACATTTACAAAATCAATTCAGCAATACAAATTCAATCAATTGATCAACATGTTCACAGATAGTATTATTCCATCAAAATAAAACATCAAAATCAATCAAATCAACAACAACCACATAAAATCAACATCAGATAGTATAAAATTCATATAACCCCAATCCCACGTATAATTATCGTATTCCTGGTTATAGAATTTGAATCCCACTCTTACCTTAAATTGATGGACTCTCGAATTTCCGATCGACTTTTCCGACTTAGCTCCGACGATAATCCTCCTGTATCCCTCTTTCTCTAACTTTTCCTCGTTCCTCTTTTCTCATGTTCTTGCTCCCAAAAGACCCCATTGTTAGCAGTGAAGAATTATTTGTCAAGGAAGGGTTTGTTCCCGGGCTGCGGGGAAATTTGTCAAGATTTTGAAAGGTCTACAAACGTGAAAAGTTGAAGACGGGTATTCAAAAATTGATTGATGAGGGGGTAATTTAATTTGATCGAGTTTCTAAAGAAAAGGATGATATCTCTACAATGACTATATATTTTACCCCTGTAGAAATTCCAGCACAACAAGGCCAACACCTATCACGTTTACAGTTCCAAGACCAATGCCATATCAAAGTGAGAGAGCCATTTTGTGGAACTACATGGCTGAAGTCTATTGCAACGGTCAGAGGCAAGATACAGTTACTTTAGGGATGATCCAACATCAGGTTAAGAATGTATGTGTTGGAGGATTCACTAGAAGGGAAGGTTGTTTACACCATAAATGTTGAGAAATAGTGGGGCATCACCAAGTGACAATGCAGAGGCCCTGGCTAAGTCCGAGGATAAATAAGTTATGTCCGGTGAAATCCCTACTCTTGATTCAGAAACCACTTTTGAGAAGGAAGCTGAGGAATTCCTACGAATCATAAAGAAAAGTGACTATAAAATAGTCGACCATCTCCATCAGACTCCTTCCAAAATCTTCATCTTGTCTCTACTATTGTGTTCAGAGTCCCACAGGAACGCCTTGTTGAAGATTTTGACTAATCCATATGTCACTCAAAAGATATCCGTAAATCAGCTCGAGACCGTTGTCGCAAGTGTAAATGCAAGTCACGGGTTGGGTTTTACATACTTTGATTTGACCACATAAGGGAGAAATCACAATAGAGCTTTGCATATTGAATAGAGTGCAAAGGGGTTGTGCTTTCACATGTGCTCATCGACATAAGGTCCTCACTAAATGTGCTCCCGAAAAAGGCCTTGATCAAGTTATACTATGAAGGTGTGGTGCTCCGGCCCAGTGATCTGGTGGTCCGGGAATTCGATGGTTCAAAGAGATCCATATTTGGCGAGGTAGAACTCCCATTCAAGACAGCCCCACAAATTTTCAACACGACTTTCTATGTAATGGATATTCAGCCCGCTTACAGTTGTCTGTTGGGACGCCTGTGGATTCATGTGGCTAGGACAGTGACTTCTACCTTTCATCAGAAGCTGAAGTTCATTATGGACGGAAAAATCATTACAGTATGTGGGGAAGAGGATGTCTTCATAAGCCATTTGTCTTCCTTCAAGTATGTGGAGATGGATGGCGAAATATGTGAGACTCCGTGCCAAGCTTTCAAGCCGGTCAGAGCTGAAATAGCGGCAGCATCAACATCAGCCTCTGAAGAGAAAAAGAAGGGAGTATCCATTGTATCATACAAACAAGCTCTCAAAGTGATTGAATCTGGAAATAGCGAAGTTTGGGGTAAGGTGAATGACGTCCCAAAAAAAAAGATATGTTTGGAGTCAGTTATTGTAACGCCCTGATTATTTAATTATTTATATAATTAAATATTGTCATATGTTTGGTGTTGGTTTTCGTTGATTTGATAAGTTGGTGTGAATAAAGTTGAATCAGTCGATTTAAGTTGATTTAAATTGCATTGTTGTTATTTGGACTAAGTTGAATTAATTAAGTTATGGGTTATTAGCGGAATTGTGGTAGCTTGATAAATGGGCTTGTTGGTAATTAGAAGTAGAAATTTTGGGGTGTATGGTTTAGGCCCAATAGAACCATTAATACTAATTAAAATAAAACCATAAGTTAAGTATAATTAGTGGAAAATTGGTTAATAGTAAGAAGAACAATAGTTGGAAAAGAGGTGGTTATGTAAGGTGCATAAGAGAGGCAAAAGCTAGGGTTCCGATCGAAATGTGTTAGAGTCACCTTCAATCCAAAGGTAAGGGTGGGTTTCTAACCTTATATTCGGGAACATATGATGAATTCGTATCAAATTGGGTATAGGAATCATTGAAGTTAATTGTTGTTTTGTGTGGAAAAATAAGTTGTTTTGATAAATGAGTTATTTTTTATTAGTAAGTTGTTTGATGAATACGTTTTTTGTGATAAATAAGTCGTTTAGATAATTAAGAAAATTATGATTGTGTTGAGTTGAGTTGTTGTGAATCGTCGTGCTGGATTAATTGGAATTGGTTTGAGAAGGATTACAAAGACGAATCAAGAGAAACAAAAAGAACGTAGCAGTTTTGGTTGTGGGAGGACCGCCCCTTAAGCCGGACAACCGTCTGGGATTTGTGACATTCGTCATATCCCTAGGACGATTGTCACAAGGTGCAACGAAGATCACCCAATTGTGACGATGGTCACACGAGTCTGGGAGAAAAATGGTTATTTTTTCTATGATGTGTTATGTTTTTATTCTGTTATACTGGTCTATCCTAAATCAATTCCAGTAACATAATTAAGTTGAAGAATACCATTTAAAGTAGCAGTTATCATGATGAGTAGTTGACATAAAAATCAAATAGTAATAATATGATGAATTAGCATAAGGAAATTAAATGACAGTGGAACATGATTAGTAATAGGTTTGGCATGTGGGTTGTTGTCATGGAATTAACAGAAACTAGTAATAAACTAATAATGATTAATAGTAACAAGCATAGTAAATAGTTTAATTAATCAATTTAGTCTGGACTTTGTAAATAAGAGTGTAGTATAACTTGTTGTGCATGTGTTGTGTTGTTTGCTGCAAGTTGAAAAGTTGTTGGTTGTTGTTGTATGTTGCAATGCCTTATAAATGGAAAGATTTTGAGTTGTATACCTTTGGCCAAAGTTGGATGTTGTTGTGTTGTTATTTCATTATAGTTGTTGTTGTTTAGTAATCACGTTGAGTCGCATAGCATATCATTATTCAAGTTGGAGAGGGTTGCTCGGTAGTTGGCCTGGATTAGAAAGAATAAATTTGAAGGCTTATGCCATGTATTTACGTCTCTATTAATTGACATGATTATAATTTGAGAGTTTTTCTCTGTTGGTACCATATGGATCACATATGTCTAAGTTGCATATCAAGTTGCATATTACGTTGTCATGTTGTATCTGGTGTTGGTTCCTGAGTTGTTTGTGAAGTTTTAAAGTGGTGATTTTTGTAATCAAATTCAATATGTTATTTATCATATTCTTGATTATAATATTAGATATCTCACATATTCTGTTTGAATGTTTCCCTCTGTTGGTAACATGCAGGTAATCTAGAGTAGGACAGAGTACTTTAGTATATTTGAGTCGGTGTTATCGCTCTAATACGTAGCACTCGGGGGGAATAACGCTTGTTTTATGTTGTTGTTGCCTTTGGTTATACTTGTTGAATTTTAAGTTGTTTATCAAAGAATTGTTGCTTTTGAGTTGTTATGAAGTTGAACACAATTTAAGTTGTTTTTGATTAATCCGCTGTGTAGTAATAAAGTAGTTGTTTTAGAGACTTATCAGGTGTTGAACGATGTTTTAAAGTTGAAATGTATCATCTCAATTTACTTTGTTGAAAATTTTATAACCTATTTTCGTTAATAATTACCGGGTAGAATTCGGGTGTTACATTAGTGGTATCAAAGCAGGTCGGTCTATCTGGCCACGTTGTTGAGTCGTAGCCATTTAACAATCGAGTATTGTTAGCTAGTTCTAACTTTTAATATGTTGTAGTGATTAAGTTGAGATGGCTGGAAGGAACGATATTGCAATGGTTTCCATTATGCAAGCAATGGCTCAAGTTGTGCAGAATTTTTCGAACGCTGGTGAGGATGCTGGATTTCGTAGTTTGGAAATTTTTTAGAGAGAGAGAGTCTGCCTACCTTTAAGGGTAAGTATGATCCTGGTGCCACATTGGCTTGGTTGAAAGAGATTAAGAGAATCTTTCGTGTAATGGATTGCACTCTGGTGCAGAAGGTTTGGTATGGGACTCATATATTGCCAGTCAAAGTTGATGACTAGTGGCTAAAGACTCATTAGAGATTGGATGATGCAGGTGAGGAGGTCACTTGGGTTGTGTTCCGTAGGGAATTTATGAGGAATTATTACCCAGAGGATGTCCGTGGAAAGAAGGAGAATGAATTCTTCGAGCTTAAGCAAGGTAACAGTTCGGTTACTGACTATGCTGCGAAGTTTCTTGAGCTATCCAAGTTTTATCCGCACTACAATGAGGCGAATGTTGAATTCTCAAAGTGTATCAAGTTTGAGAATGGGTTTCATCCCGAGATTAAGAAGGTTGTTGGATATCAGAAGATTCATGTCTTCGCTGATTTAGTTGATAGTTGCAGGATCTATGAATAGGATAACAATGCTCATTATAAGATCATTAATGAGAGGACATGAAAGCACCATCAGAGTCGTGGCAAGCCTTCTGATGCTCTAGCTAGGAAAGCGAAAAAGAAAATGGATGATGGTAGTGAACTAGTGGGGGAGATGCTCCTGCTGGCATTGTTTGTTTCAAATGTGGGAAACCTGGTCACAAGAGTAATGTGTGTAATGATAAGGCTAAGAGGTGTTTTAATTGTGGTAAGATTGGGCATGCAATATCTGAATGCAATTGTAAGGAGATGGTCTGATTTAATTGTGATGAAGAAGGACACATTGGTAGTCAATGTGAGAAGCTAAAGAAGGCGCGGACGGAAAAGGTGTTCGCGTTGGCTGGGACTCAGACATCTAATAAGGACAGACTCATCAGAGGTACATGTTTCATTAATAGTACTCCTTTAATTACTATTATTGATACTGGTACGACATATTGTTTTATTGTTGCTAATTGTCCTGAAAGATTGGGTTTTAAGTTGTCTGCTATAAATGGAAAACTAGTCTTCGAGATTCCGGCTAAGGGATCAGTGATTACTTCTCTTGTTTGTCTAATGTGTCTGTTGTCTATCTTTGATATAGACTTTGTTTTTGATTTGGTGTGTTTGTCGTTAACCGGAATAGATGTGATTTTGGGGATGAAATGGTTATAGTACAATTATGTTCATATCAATTGTTATAGTAATTTGGTGAGGAAGGAGTTGGTTTGTTTTCTTTTAGAGAATTACAATAGTTGATGAAAGAAGAAGCTCAGATGTTTTCATTGATGGCAATGTTGTCTGTTGAGACCAAATCTAAGATTGAAAAGTTGCAGGTGGTATGAGAATTTCCTGAAGTTTTCCTGAAAGAAATTTCGGATGTACCGCTAGAGAGAGAAGTTGAATTTGCGATTGATCTTGTACCTGGTACTAGACATGTGTCTATGGCACCGTACAAGATGTTTGCATCTGAATTTTTAGAATTGAAGAAGCAGTTAGAGGAGCTACATGAGATGAAGTTTGTGAGACCTAGTGTATCACCGTGGGGAGCTCTAGTGTTGTTAGTGAAGAAGAAAGATAGAAGTATGAGAACTTGTGTTGATTATAGGCAGTTGAATAAAGTGACGATTAAGAAAAGGTATCTGCTTCTGAGAATATATGATTTGATGGATCAATTGGTAGGTGTTTGTATGTTTATCAAGATCGATTTGAGGTCAGTCTATCATCAGATTAAGGTGAAAATGAGGATATTCAGAAGATGGTGTTTAGTATAGGTTATGGACATTACGAGTATTCAGTGATTCCTTTCGATGTTACTAATGCGCCAGGAGTATTTATGGAATACATAAACCATATCTTTCATACATATTTGGATCGTTTCGTGGTGGTGTTCATTGATGACATCTTTATTTAGTCCAAGTCAGAAGGAGAGCATGCATAACACTTGAAGCTAGTATTGCAAGTTTTGAAGGAGAAGAAGTTGTATGCGAAGTTATCTAAGTGTGAGTTTTGGTTGAAGGAAGTTAGTTTCCTTGGGCATGTCATTTCAAGAAGTGGCATTGTTGTGGATCCATCTAAAGTTGATGCGATGTTGCAGTGGGAGCCACCAAAGTCGGTTACTGAGATTAGAAGCTTCTTGGGACTAGTTGGTTATTATAGGAGGTTTATCGAAGGTTTTTCCAAGTTTGCACTTTCGTTGACTAAGTTGACTTGTAAGAGTAAGGCTTTTGTGTGGGATATTTAATGCGAACAAAGTTTTACCAAATTGAAGAAGAGGTTGACGTCGGCTCTGGTTTTGACATTACCGAATGAAGGGGAACCATTTGTGATCTATTGTGATGCTTCTATGATGGGTTTGGGAGATGTTCTTATGCAGAATAATAAGATGGTTGCTTATGCATCGAGACAACTGAGAATTCATGAAAAGAACTATCCTAGGCATGATTTAGAACTCACTACAGTTGTTTTTATGCTGAAAATTTGGAGGTACTTTCTATATGGTTCTATATTTGAAGTGTTTAGTGACCATAAGAGTTTAAAGTATCTATTTGATCAAAAGGAGTTGAATATGAGGCAACGAAGATGGATGGAATTATTAAAGGATTATGATTTTGTTTTGAACTATCATCCAGGTAAAGATAATGTTGTAGTTTATGCTTTAAGTCGGAAAACGTTGCATGTGTCGGCGATGATGGTTAAAGAGTTGGAACTAATTGAACAATTCAGAGATATGAGTCTAGTTTGCGAAGTAACACTGAAGAGTGTTATGTTGGGAATTTCGAAGATTAATAATGATTTTCTAGATAGTATCAGAGAGGCTCAGAAGTTATATGTGAAGTTGGTAGATTCGATGGTAGGAATCGATCAGTCTGAGAATAGTGATTTTAGGTTGGATGTGCAAGGTGTGTTGAGGTTCTGTGATTGAATTTGTATTATGTATGATGTGGGGATGAAGAGAATGATTCTTGAAGAGAGTCATATAAGTAATTTTAGTATTCATCCAGTTGCTACAAAGATGTATCAAGATTTGAAGAATTTGTTCTGGTGGCCTGGGATGAAGAACGATGTAGCATGTTTTGTGTATGCATTTCTAACTTGTTAGAAGTCGAAAGTTGAACATCAGAAGCCTGCAGGGTTGATGCAACCATTCGAAATTCCAGAATGAAAAGGGGATAGCATTTCAATGGACTTTGTGACGGGATTGCCTAATACTTCAAGAGGACATGATTCAATTTGGGTGATTGTTGATAGACTTACCAAGTGGGCTCATTTTATTCCGATTAACATCAGTTTTCCAGTATCAAAGTTGGCAGAGATTTATACTCACGTGATTTTTAAGTTGCATGGTGTGCCTTTGTGTATTGTGTTAGATAGAGATATGAGGTTTACTTCTGAGTTTTGGAAGAGTTGTTGGGTTCTAATTTGAGTTTGAGCTCAACATATCATCCTCAGACAGATGGTCAAACTGAAAGAACTATTCAGTCGCTAGAGGATTTGTTGAGAGCGTGTGTTCTTGAACAAGGAGGTTCGTGGGATACTTATCTTCCGTTGATAGAATTCACTTATAATAACAGTTACCATTCTAGTATTGGAATGACACCTTTTGAAGTGTTGTATGGTTAGAGATGTAGAACTTGTAACACCCAAAATTTTCCCACGAATTCATAAATAAAAAAAATCAGAGTAAATAAAACACACAATTTTATTTTGAGTGTCACAATCAAAAAAACACCTAGCTCAATGTAATTCGTCTTACAAAATAGTTTAAGTTGCAGTGGAAAACTCGAAAGAAACATAAAGTAAGATTCAATTACAATTTTTTTTTTCTAAAATAAATAAACAAAGAACAATTGTCGTCCTGACACCCCAAAGCACGTATCAGAGCCGACTCATCTAAATGTGAAGTACATCGATTTCACCGACCTCCACTCTACTAATCCTGATCACTTGCATGTTACCAACATAAGGGTAACATTCAAACAGAAGGCATGAGATACTTACACCAACAAAAGGAAAAATAATAAGAATAAAAATAGGTATCATCAATCAATTTCCACTTCTCATCAAACAACAATTACACCAATACACCACAACACATAATAATATTATGCACGCCAACAAACAATGATGCAATGAGACTCTACCAACTCTATGCATATGGTACCATATCTCGATCTCTATTTCAATATCCAGTTCCCGTCGGAACTCTCGACGCCTCTTTCATGGTCCAGTATGATCCCTATTTCCTGATCACACCCTCGACCCCTATTTCATGGTCACGTACGATCCCTATTTCATGACCGTACCAACATCATAATAATTCCCTTTGGAATTCAGATGGATATACCCTACCTTGGTACACAATCCCCAACTATGCACATGTTATGCACCATCAATGAAAATATGTAATGACTACTACATCTACCTTATCCAACAACATCATCAACAACATACAACAACAACAATCTCATGCAATAGCATCACCCACAACATACAACAACAACTATCTCATGCAATAGCATCACCAACAACATACAACAACAACCATCTCATGCAATGACATCACCAACAACATACAAGAATAACTATCTCATACAACAACATCATCCACCACATACAACATCAATTATCCCATGCAATAGCATAATCAACAACACATAATAACATCAACAACCTATATCAACAAAATACAACAACACCTAACAACTACTACATCATATAACCACATCTAAAACAACAAAACATAGCAACATCAACAATATATATCAACAACATACAACAACACCTAACAACTACTACGTCATATAACTACAACTACAACAACAACACATAGCAACATCAACAACATATATCAACAACATACAACAACACCGAACAACTACTACGTCATATAACTACAACGGCAACAATAGTACATAACAACATTATATAACTTCAATCAACATCTACATCATGCATCATTAACTACAACAACATATAGAAACATCAATAACACCTATCAACACCTACAACATGCATCATCAAATATAACAACATATATCAACATCAATAACACCTATCAACACCTACAACATGCATCATCAACTATAACAACATATATAAACATCAATAAAACAAATCAACACCATCAACATGTATCATCAACTATAACAACATATATCAACATCAACGAGAACACATAACAACAACACAACATACATCAATAGTTACATTAACGTATACCAACAATTATGTCATGTAACAACAACAACAACCACACACAGCAATAACAACAACAATGTACATATTAATTCATGTTCATTTCAAGTTATGCTTATTATTCTTCCAATTAAGCTCATAGCTCACCTCTACTTACCTCTAACAGCTCTACATCACTCTCATCCCTTAATATATTAATTAAACAATTTTAGAGAATTTTGTAGAAATAAAACATTTTATTTTTCTCTCCAGTTCTCGCTAAGCGAGGGGCTTTCTCGTTGAGCGAGCAACTCTCTGTATTTCACTCTCCAAAAATCCAACTCTCCAGCTTGCTAAGAGAGCTATGAGATTCTCAGGGTTTTCTTCTGCGACTAACCCAAAATCTTGTTACGAAAATGCTTAACAAAAACCAGTTTTTAGCCTAACAATCACAAAATTATCATCACTACACCTCTAATTCACATAATTGTCATACAAACATCAACTTCTAACAACCTAACACAATTGTTCATTTAAAATTACCCAACTCAATTCTCTAATCAACAACACTATACCTAATTCCTATTATTAAACCCTTAAGAGATGAAGATATTCCACCCTTACCTTAGTTTTATTGAGAAATTCTTCCTTCTCCGCGAGTTTTTCCTCAAGCCTTTGACCCTTATCATTCCTTCTTCTCTCTTGTCACGATCTTTTTTCGTTCACAAAAACACGACTAACTTCTCCTCTTTTCCTAATTCCAAAATTATCCCTTAGACCTCTTCTATGGTCTTCCTTATTTGCCTTCACTATCCTTCACCAATTTACCATTTTACCATTTTACCATTTTCCCCTTAATATTCCAATTATTATAATTATTCAATATAACATATTTCCTTTAAATTAACATCATATCAAATAATATTATAATTTCTTCCACACCAAAATACAACAAATCCAATTAAATAAATAAAATAATAATTGGGGTGTTATAGAACTCCTTTGTGTTGGCATGAATCCGGAGAAAGTGTAGTGCTTGGACCCGAGATTGTTCGAGAGACTACTGAGAAAGTGAAGTTGATTCGAGAGACGATGAAAGCTTCTCAAAGTCGACAAAAGAGTTATCATGACAAGTGAAGGAAGGATTTGGAATTCCAAGCTGGTGATCATGTGTTTTTTAGAGTTACACTTGTAACAGGTGTTGGACGAGCGTTTAAGTCTAAGAAGCTTACTCCTTGTTTTATTGGTCCGTATCAGATTTCGGACAGAGTTGGAAAGGTTTCTTATAGAGTGGCTTTACCGCCTAATCTGTCGAATTTGCATGATGTGTTTCACGTGTCGCAACTTTGGAAGTACATTTCATATCCATCTCATGTGATTAGTATGGATTATGTGCAAGAACAGGATAATATTACTATTGAGAAAATGCTTGTACAAATCGGGGATCGTGAAAGGAAGACTCTAAGAGTCGAAGAGATAGTGTTGGTGAAAGTAGTCTGGTTGGGAGCAGCCGGAGAAAGTATGATGTGGGAGTTGGAAAGCAAGATTCGGGAATCTTATCCCGAGTTGTTTGAACAAGCTAAATTTTCCAAGACGAAAATGTTCTAAGTGGGAAAGAGTTATAACGCCCTGATTATTTAATTAAATATTTTTGTATTTTTTGTGTTAGTTTTTGTTGATTTTCTAAGTTGGTTTGAATAAAGTTGAATAAGTCGATTTAAGTTGCATTATTGTTATTTGGACTAAGTTGAATTAATTAAGTTGTGGATCATTAGCGGAATTATGGTAGCTTGATAAATGGGTTTGTTGGTAATTAGAAGTAGTAATTGTGGGGGGTGTGTAGTTTAGGTCATATAGAATCATTAAGACTAATTAAAATAAAACCATAAGTTAAGTGGAATTAGTGGAAAATAGGTTAATAGTAAGAAGAACAAGAGTTGGAAAATAGGTGGTTACGTAAAGTGCATAGGAGAGGCAAAAGTGATAACACGTAAATGTATCATATAATTACCGCATTTTATGTCTGTTTTCATCTTGCATTGATCCGTTTAACTTCCAATTATTCCGACTATTTATGTCTTTTCGCAGGTACAATATATCTCTACTCAAAAGTATGCAAAAAGATCAAAGGAAGTATTTCAACACAAAAAGATAGAAGAAAGTGATCATTCTGTCAAATGCTGCAAACTTTTTTTGTGTAACGACCGTTACAAGGGTCTAACGACCGTTACGCGGTTTTTGGAGCATAACGACCGTTACACGGGGCTAACGACCGTTATGTGGTTTTTGGAGCATAACGACCGTTACATGGGCGTTACGACCGTGACGCGCTGAATTCACATATTACCCGTAACACACCTTGTTACGACCATTACAAGCTGCACTTAGTTATATGAAGAATGAAGACGTGCCAACGAATAGAAAGAGTCTTCGGAGACTCCTATAATCTCTCAACCTCAACAACGCCCAGTCTCCTGGATTTTCTCAACAACTGGAGAACCGAAGCCCACGTTCTTATTCTTCAACTGTCAATTTCTCCTCTATAAATATCAAAGAGTCAGTTGAAGAAAGGGGGTTCTTTGAGCCGGTTATTGCCGTGCGAAAGCTCTTCCCATTTTACAAACCATTTCCCAACTTTTGTGTTTCCCGCTGTTTCTGTTTAATTCCCAATTACCCTTTAATAACAATTTCCAACATTAGGAAATTGTTATGTTAATTAGATTTATTTTTAGCCTCAGACTTTGCTTTTAGTTTCGATTCCGAAGCTCCAATCTTGCCGACTTGTGGAAGAGGGAGCTCGAGGAATTAATTGTTATTCAGGTTTTAATTACATTTAATTTAAGTAATATTTTGTTTATGTTAAATTCTCGTTATTTAATTATTGTGAATGCCATAATGTTTTTAAATCATAATTTCTACTTGTCTGATTCAATAGATATGTCTAGCTAATTATTTAGAGTCCGGCGTATGAGGACCGTCGTCACCGACGGGACTCCGTAGAAATTATTAGGTGCGAAATTATGATTGTATGTCTGTTTTGGTTTTAATTTCCAAGTTGAATTTAAATATCTTTGTCACGAGAGTGAGAGGGTATTTAACATGGTTTTGCCACGAGAGTGGGAAATTAACTAAGGTTAGAGTCGGCACAGCGAGAGCGTGGGGATCGAACCAGATAGTGGAAGTTAGGAAACTTATCTAAAAACAGCGAGAGCGCTTTAGAGACGTTTAGGATATTATTAGCTTTCAAAACACGTTTCTTAGTTACCGGGCGAGCGAGAGCAAAATCTTGGGATTAGGAAGTGTGGCTTTAGTTAAGACCGCGAGAGCGTGAGGCAGAGTCTTTAAGCTGATATATTCTACAGAACTAGCTATAGTCGTAATTAGTACCGAATTCTATAAAGTCCCTTAGGAGCGCGGAATTCATATCTCGGCCTCGTTTTATTCTTATTTCTTTCTTAGATTTATTTTAGTTTTAGTTTTAGTTTCCCTTAAACCATAAAAATATCATTAGTCTTAGCTTTACAACGCAATGATAGAAAACGATAGGTTGACATTGGTCTCTGTGGTTCGACAATATTTTATATTACTTCGATAAATCCGTGCGCTTGCGGACTTATCAAGTTTTTGGCGCCGTTACCGGGGACCAAAAGTCAATATTGTTACTATGTTGTTGCACCGTATAGACTAAGGCATTTTCTTTCTTATTTCTTTAACTATGTTTCACCCACACTTTTTCTGCAATCCCCATTCCCAGTATTTCGAGGAATCTCAAGGATACCATAATCCCAACCTCGAAATACATATGGAGAATTTCAATCCTTCGTTCAACCATTCTCACCCAAATTACCTCTGCACCTACCAATCCCAAAATTTTGAGGAGCTGCACCCAAATTTTCCTATGATTACCAACCCCAACATTTTCAGGAGTCGCAAGAATCCTATAATTCCAACCTTGAAGCATTAATGCAAGATTTCAATGCGACACTGACTCACTCCCAGTATCTCGAGGAACCACAACCAAACTTCCTGTACGATCATCATTCCCAATATTTCGAGGAACCAGAAGAATCTATTAATCCCAACCTCGAAACGTTAATGGAAGATTTCCTTGAAACCTCAGCTAACTCTAGGCTAGAGTCTATGATGGAGCGTTTTGTGGACGCACAAACTATCTAGAATGAAGAGCTTAGAAGACAACATCTCGATACTTATGAAACCCTTAGGCAGATGAACACTACAATCGAGTCCCTCACGACTCACACTGATGCATTGGAGGCCCAAATATTAGTACTCACGATGACACCTATAGGTCCTTCCCCTGAGGAGAATGCGTACGTTATAACAACCAGTAGTGAAGAACAATTCGAAAATCCTAAGGAGATTGAAGATGAAGTTGAGGAGAGTTATAATAAGGTTGAGGATAGTTCTGGTGGGAAAAGAGTAGAGGTTGAGCACAATTCACCAACACCACCCGAAATGGAGGTTATCATAGAAGTTGAGAATGAAGAACCTATTGTAGATCTTCCTCCATATACCCCACCAATTCCTATCCCACATATGTTTGCCGACTCCCAATCCAAAACTTATGTGGATATATTGGAAAATATCCACACCGATGCACCCTTGTTCGAACCCCTGCATAAAAAGAGAAAATTTAAGGACCATGAAACGAGGGAAGTCATTAGTGCTAAGAGGGTAAGGTTAGACTTTAAGGTGATGAATGAAATAACTAAACCTAAACTTGAAAAGCTAATACCTAGCATAGATCCAGAACCACCACCACAAGTTCAAAAGAATGAACCACCCCACAGAAGGAAGAAAAGGAAAGGTGAGGGATATGTGAGATGGCTTGATAAGTGGAAATGGAAACCGAAGAGTAACGCTCATAACCGTCGAGCTATCGACATTAAACAAAACTCCGCGGGGTGGCAACCCACGGGTTTTAATTTAATGTTTTTTTTCTTTTATTGTTTTTGTTTGCAGAAAATAAAGAAATGTATGGTTTGTCATGTCTCAGCTGCCATTAGGCGAAAGATCTATAGACGACAGCCCCTTAAGATGAGATGGTGCCCACGCACATTCCTTTGAATGTCGCTGCTGCTGGTGACACCGATGTTGAGTATGATAGGAGATGGCATGTCTCTCCCGTCGATTACTCACCTTATCCTTGTTCTTTGCATGGTCTGGCTCCACCTGTACACACCGCACAATATTTTCCTAACATGTTTTGCAGGTACTTCCTTCGGAAATAGGCAATATGATGAGCGACTTCAGGAAAATGAAGCTTCAGCAGATTCATATATCTCGTAGTACAAGACGCCGGAGAAGAAGTGATCAGCAAGGACAGGGATAACAAGGGAAGAATCATAGCGAATTTGACCATGGTAGCACGCAATGACAGTCATACAGGTTCCATCCTTCCTTCACCACCTTTTATCAAAACATTGAGGACAATGTTTGGTTTAAGTGTGGAGGAGGAACTCTATCGCTTTCATCTTTACTACTTTCTAGTTAAATTTACTATTTTTTAGCATGATTTTAAAAAAATTCTGTTTAGTTGCATCTTTCCATGTGCGGTCTAGTCTTTATATGCGATCTTTGTGTTTATCAATTCACCATTCCCTTTAGCCACACCAAATAATTTGAAAAATTCTGAATTGCAAAAATAGTGTTTCTTTTGAAAAACCTTAGGCTACAGACAAAATTAAGGTTAGATTGTGAGGCTTGGAAAAATTCTACAAGATCGGTATCGTTTTAACACCGTGAGCCTTCCAATTATGGAAATCAATTTGAGTACTTATTAAGCCATAGCCTTAAGTTCTTACCCCTTTAGTAGTCCCTAATTAGTTTATTTAGCAGTCAGCACCATCCGAAACACACACTAAGTAAGAACCCGATGCAAATAAGTGTATGATCTCAAGCTTAAAAGATGAATTAAGAAAAGAAAAGAAAAAAATGAATGAATGAAAAGAAATGCTCCTTCTAAGTTAGGTGATCCTCACCCGATCATTTAGCCCAACAGTGTAAACTTCTTTATTTTATTATATGCAAAAGAGAAAAAAAACCAATGATAATAAGATCATAGTCACTAACAGGCTATCCTACCATGAGTGTGAAAGGGTGAAAGGGTTAATGTGATTGTGCCAGAATGAAAAGGGACGAAAGGAGGATGAGTGAGTTAGACTTAAGTATAACGACATGATTCTGAATGGTTTGTATAGGAGGGAGGCTGATGACCGCAAAAGCAGGATTGTGTTGTTACGATATCCTTAGTGTGTGAGCAAGTACCTATCGACACAAACTTAACCTAAGTAGAGTTAGTAGCCTAGGACGAGTATCCGTATGCACTATATTTTTCGTACGAGTCATGTTTTGCTTGAGGACAAGCAAAGGTTTAAGTGTGGGGGTGTTGATAACACGTAAATGTATCATATAATTACCACATTTTATGTCCGTTTTCATCTTGCATTGATCCGTTTAACTTCCAATTATTCCGACTATTTATGTCTTTTCGCAGGTACAATATATCTCTAATCAAAAGTATGCAAAAAGATCAAAGGAAGTATTTCAACACAAAAAGATAGAAGAAAGTGATCATTTTGTCAAATGCTGCAAACTTTGTTTGTGTAGCGACCGTTACAAGGGTCTAACGACCGTTACGCGGTTTTTGGAGCATAACGACCGTTACACAGGGCTAACAACCGTTATGTGGTTTTTGGAGCATAACGACCGTTACATGGGCGTTACGACCGTGACGCACTGAATTTACATATTACCCGTAACACACCTTGTTACGACGGTTACAAGCTGCACTTAGTTATATGAAGAATGAAGACGTGCCAACGAATAGAAAGAGTCTTCGGAGACTCCTATAATCTCTCAACCTCAACAACGCCCAGTCTCCTGGATTTTCTCAACAACTGAAGAACCGAAGCCCACGTTCTTATTCTTCAACTGTCAATTTCTCCTCTATAAATATCAAAGAGTCAGTTGAAGAAAGGGGGGTTCTTTGAGCCGGTTATTGCCGTGCGAAAGCTCTGGCCATTTTACAAACCATTTCCCAGCTTTTGTTTTCCCGCTGTTTCTGTTTAATTCCCAATTACCCTTTAATAACAATTTCCAACATTAGGAAATTGTTATGTTAATTAGATTTATTTTTAGCCTCAGACTTTGCTTTTAGTTTCGATTCCGAAGCTCCAATCTTGCCGACTTGTGGAAGAGGGAGCTCGAGGAATTAATTGTTATTCAGGTTTTAATTACATTTAATTTAAGTAATATTTTGTTTATGTTAAATTCTCGTTATTTAATTATTGTGAATGCCATAATGTTTTTAAATCATAATTTCTACTTGTCTGATTCAATAGATTTGTCTAGCTAATTATTTAGAGTCCGGCGTATGAGGACCGTCGTCACCGACGGGACTCCGTAGAAATTATTAGGTGCGAAATTATGATTGTATGTCTGTTTTGGTTTTAATTTCCAAGTTGAATTTAAATATCTTTGTCACGAGAGTGGGAGGGTATTTAACATGGTTTTGCCACGAGAGTGGGAAATTAACTAAGGTTAGAGCCGTCACAGCGAGAGCGTGGGGATCGAACCAGATAGTGGAAGTTAGGCAACTTATCTAAAAACAGCAAGAGCGCTTTAGAGACGTTTAGGATATTATTAGATTTCAAAACACGTTTCTTAGTTACCGGGCGAGCGAGAGCAAAATCTTGGGATTAGGAAGTGTGTCTTTAGTTAAGACCGCGAGAGCGTGAGGCGGAGTCTTTAAGCTGATATATTCTACAGAACTAGCTATAGTCGTAATTAGTACCGAATTCTATAAAGTCCCTTAGGAGCGCGGAATTCATATCTCGGCATCGTTTTATTCTTATTTCTTTCTTAGATTTATTTTAGTTTTAGTTTTAGTTTCCCTTAAACCATAAAAATATCATTAGTCTTAGTTTTACAACGCAACGATAGAAAACGATAGGTTGACATTGGTCTCTGTGGTTCGACAATCTTTTATATTACTTCGATAAATCCGTGCGCTTGCGGACGCATCAAAATGCTAGGGTTTCGATCGAAAAGTTTTAGAGTCACCTTCAATCCAAAAGTTCTAACCTTATAATCGAGAATATATGATGAATTTGTATGGAACTGGGTATTGGAATCGTTGCTGTTAATTGTTGTTTTGTGTGGAAAAATAAGTTGTTTTGATAAATGAGTTGTTTTTGGTTAGTAAGTTGTTTGATGAATAAGTTGTTTGTGATAAATAAGTCGTTTAAATAATTAATAAAATTATGGTTGTGTTAAATTCTTGTGATTCTTCGTGTGTGATTAATTGGAATTGGTTTGAGAAGGATTACAGAGATGAAGCAAGAGAAACATAGAGAGCGTAACAGTTTTGGTTGTGGGACGACCGTCCCTTAAGTCGGGCGACCATCTGGGATTTTCCACGTTCATCACATCACTAGGAAGACCGTTACAAGGTGTGATGAGGGTCACCCAATTGTGACGATAGTCACACGGGTCTGGGAGAATAATGGTTATTGTGTTTTGTGATTTGTTTTGTTTTTGTGTCTTCTATACTGGTCTATCCTAAATCAATTTCAATAGCATAATTAGTTGAAGAATACCATTTAACGTAGCAGTGATCATGATGAGTAGTTAACAAAAAATTTAAATAGTAATAATATGTTGAATTAGCAGAAGGAAATTACATGACAGTAGAACAAGATTAGTAGTAAGTTTGGAATGTGGGTTGCTATCATGGAATTAACAGAAGCTAGTAATAAACTAATAATGAGTAGTAGTAACCAAGCATAGTGAATAGTTTAATTAATCGATTTAGTCGTGACTTTGTAATAAGAGTGTGGTATAATTTGTTGTACTTGTGTTGTGTTGTTTGTTGCAAGTTGAAAAGTTGTTGGTTGTTGTTGTATGTTGCAATGCCTTATAAATGGCAAGAGTTAGAGTATAGGACTTTGGCCAAAGTTGGATGTTGTTGTGTTGTTAGGTCGTTATAGTTGTTGTTGTTTGGTAATCACGTTGAGTCGCATAGCATATCATTATTCAAGTTAGAGCTCGTTGCTCGGTAAGTTGGCCTGGATTGGCAAGAATAAATTTGAAGGCTTATGCCTTGTATTTACGCCTCTATTAATTGGCATGATTATAAGTTGGGAGTTTTGCTCCGTTGGTACCCCATGCATCACATTTGTCTAAGTTGCATATTACGTTGTCATGTTATATCTTGTGTTGGTTCCTGAGTTGTTTCTGAAGTTGTGAAGTTATGATTTTTGTAATCAAATTTAATATGTTATTTATGATATTCTTGATTATAATATTAGATATCTCACCCCTTCTGTTTGAATGTTGCCCTCTGTTGGTAACGTGCAGGTAATTCAGAGTAGGACAAAGTACTTTAGTATATTCGAGTCGATGTTGTTGCTCTGATACATAGCACTCGGGGGGAGTAACACTTGTTTTATGTTGATGTTGCCTTTGGTTATACTTTTTGAATTTTAAGTTGTTTATCAAAGAATTGTTGCTTTTGAGTTGTTATGAAGTTGAACACAATTTAAGTTGTTTTTTATGAATCTGATGCGTAGTAATAAAGTAGTTGTTTTAAAGACTTATCAGGTGTTGAATGATGTTTTAAAGTTGAAATGTATCATCTCAATTTACTTTGTTGAAATTTTTATACCCTGTCTCTTTAATAATTATTAGGTAGAATTGAGGTGTTACAGTTATCACCTTGCACAAGCAACAACACACAAAGTGCCAGAGGCCGGAAGGGGCTAATCACTTTCTCTAGTTCTGGATTGGTGGATTACAGCCGTATCTGCACCATACAGGAGGATGAGGCTGATAGTGATCGTGAAATAGACGATTGGATAAAGCCGAGTGTCCCGGGAATAGAGATGAACAATTGGTCGTCCGAAAAGATCATCAATGTTAGGCACCCACAAAAGTAATCGTCTTGTGTTTTTCTTTACTTTTTGTGTGAAAGTTCTACACCTTGACAAGGCATAACATCTCATTATAAGGGCATCTTTGTTTCAATATACAATGTTTAATCATCAATAAAATGGACAATTTTTGCATTCATGATATGATGTTTCCTGTCTTTTATTTTTATTATTTTTTAAATAATAAATGGAAATGTACATTTTCATTTTCCTCACGCTGATTCTAAAACAAAGCATGAATCATCATTCATGCAGATGCACCCCATTGGGTCCCATCGATGATAATTCTCCTATGACTCAATATGATTTCGACAATCCGATTTACCAAGCCGACAAGGAAGGTGAAGAAGATTGTGAATTGCTTGAAGAGTTTTCCAGGTTGTCAAAGCAAGAGGAAAGGGTGATTCAGCCGCATGAAGAGGCTATCGAGATTGTGAATCTGGGTACTGAAGAAACTAAGAAAGAGGTAAAGGTTGGGTCCGTATTAGAAGAATTAGCGAAGAGCCGATTGATTGCTATGCTCCGAGAGCATGTTGATATTTTCGCCTGGTCTTACCAAGATATGTTGAGGCTTGACACCGATATTTTAGTGCACATACTACCGCTCCGAGAAAACTACCCCTAGTGAAATAGAAACTGCGTAGAACTCGACCCAATATGGAAATAAAGATCAAGGAAGAGGTTCAGAAACATTTTAATGCTGGATTTTTGGCTGTTACGAGTTATACACCATGGGTTGCTAACATTGTGTCGGTGCCAATAAAGGATGGTAAAATTCAGATGTGTGTTGATTACCGAGATTTGAATAGAGCTAGTCCTAAGGACGATTTCCCATTTCCTCACATTGATGTGTTGGTCTACAAACAACTCAATACTCGGTGTTCTCCTTCATGGATAGCTTTTCGGGCTACAACCGATATTAAAATGTCTCTGGATGACATGGAGAAGACTATGTTCATCACCCTTTGGGGGACTTTCTGTTATAAAGTTATGTCGTTCGGTCTTAAGAATGCTGGGGCAACTCACCAATGTGCCATGGTGACTCTCTTTCATGATATGGTTTATCATTATATTGAAGTCTATATTGATGACATGATTGTGAAGTCACAAACAGAGGAAGAGCACCTAGTCAACTTGGCCAAGCTGTTTGATAGGTTACGAACGTTCAGGCCGAGGCTGAATCCGAAGAACTGCACCTTTGGAGTGCGTTCCGGTAAACTGTTGGGTTTCATTGTAAGTGAAAAAGGGATTGAGGTTGATCCTGCAAAGGTGAAAGAAATACTAGAAATGCCTGAGCCTAGAATAGAAAAAGAAGTGTGTGGCTTCTTAGGTAGATTTAACTACATTGCACGATTCATATCTCACCTAATTGCTACACGCGAACCAATATTCAAGCTCCTGAGAAAGAATCAGGCTGTCAGGTGGAACGAGGATTGCCAAATGGCTTTCGACAAAATAAAAGAGTATTAACAAGAACCTCCAATACTCATGCCTCCAGTCCCGGGGAGGCCTCTAATTATGTATCTTACAGTACTTGAAGGGTCAATGGGTTGTGTTCTTGGTCAACATGACGAGACAGGTAGGAAAGAGCACGCCATCTACTACCTGAGCAAGAAGTTCATAGACTATGAGTTCAGATACTCAATGCTTGAGAAGACATGTTGCGTATTTGCATGGGCTGCTAAGAGATTGAGGCAATACATGCTTACTCACATGACCTTAATGATTTCCAAGATGGATCTTGTCAAGTACATCTTCGAGAAACCCGCGTTAACCGGAAGAGTCGCACGTTGGCAGATGGCCTTGACTGAATATGACATTCAATATACTTCTCAGAATGCCATCAATGGAAGCGTATTGTCAAACTACCTGGCCTAACAACCAATTGATAACTATCAGCCGATGAAGTTTAAGTTCCTTGATGAAGACATCATGTTCCTCAAATCGAAAGATTGCGAAGAGCCACTCCCGAGTAGGGGCCAGACCCTGAATCCAAATGGAGTCTGATGTTCGATTGAGCCATTAACATGAATGGCAGCGGAGTTGGTGCGGTCATTATCACACCGGAAGGAGTTCACATGCCCTTCATTTCCCGTTTTACTTTTGAATGCACCAACAAAGAGGCAGAATATGAAGCTTGCATAATGGGAATTAAGGAGGCGATTAATTTGTGAACTAAGACCCTCGATATTTTCAGTGATTCAGCTTTGGTCATTAATCAAATTAACGGAAAGTGGCTTGTTCATCAACCATATTTAATTCCATACAGGGATTACACGAGGAGATTGTTGACATTCTTCACGGCGGTAAAGCTTCATTATGTTCCTCGTGACGAGAATCAATTGGCAGATGCCCTAGCAACCTTTTCCTCCATGATTAAAATGCAATAATGGAATTATGTGCCTAGAATTATGCTAGCTCGTCTCAAAAGGCCCGCTTATGTGTTTGCAGTTGATGTTACTGATAATGATAAGCCATGGTACTATGATATCAAACGTTTCCTGAAATGTCAAGAATACCCGACAGGGGCATCCGACAAAGATAAGAAGAGCCTAAGGAGGTTGGCTGATGGGTTCTTCTTAAATTAGGATGATGTGTTATACAAGAGGAACTTCAACATGGTTTTGCTCAGATGTGTGGATAGACACGAGGCAGACATGTTAATGCAACGTGCCATGCTGGAGGGGACACCATGGAAATAAACTTTTGAGATCAGGGTATTATTGGATGAACATGGAATCTAATTGTTGCAAATACTCCCGCAAATGCCATAAATGTCAAATTTATGTTGATAAGGTGCATGTGCCTCCTAATCCGTTGAGTGTCACTTATCCTTATCCCTTTGCAATGTGAGGCATCGACATGATCGGAAAAATTGAACCTACCGCTTCCAACGGTCATCGCTTCATTCTGGTTTCCATTGACTACTTTACCAAGTGGGTGGAAGAGGCATCCTATGCTAACTTCACCAAGCAGGTTGTAGCCTGGTTCCTAAAGAGGGACATCAGTTTTTGATACGGAATACCCGAAAGAATCATTACATATAATGGTTCCAATCTCAATAACAAAATGATTGTGGAGTTATGTCGGGACTTCAAAATCGAACATCACAACTCTTCTGCGTACCGTTCGAAGATGAATGGTACCGTCGAGGGGGCCAACAAAAACATCAAGAAGATCATACAGAAGATGGTTGTGATTTATAAAGATTGGCATGAGATTTTTTCATTCGCTTTGCATGGGTACCGAACATTTGTACGCACATCAACAGGGAAACCCCTTTCTCACTAGTGTATGGTATGGAGGCAGTCCTACCAATTGAAGTTGAGATCCACTCCTTAAGGATAATGATGGATGTAAAGCTTGATAAAGCTGAATGGCTTCAGGATAGATTCAACCAATTGAGCCTCATCGAGGAAAAACGTTTAGCAGCTGTATGCCATGGACAGTTCTATCAAAGGCGGATGAAACGAGCGTTCAATCAGAAGGTGCGACCTCGATGTTATATACTCGGTGACTTAGTTCTAGAAAGGATCCTTCCTCCTCTAACATATCATAGGGGAAAGTGGACTCCCAACTATGAAGGTCCATTTGTGGTTAAAAATGTCTTCTCGGGCAAAGCCTTGATGCTAACAACCATGGATGGGGAGGACTTTCCATCCCATGTCAATGCAGACACAGTTAAAAATACTTCATGTAAAAGGACCCGCTGGACAAAAAAAGAAAGTTCAGGCAAAAAAGGGCATCTTGGCGAACCAAAAAAAAATGATAAAAGGTTCGGGAAAATATTAGGGATATACAATGAAAAGAAATGTACACCCGATAAGTGGAAAACCCGCAAGGGCTGTAACACCCCATTTTCTACCCGAGATTTATATTAAAATCAGAGTCATAAAATTTTCAACTTAAAACTGGATATCACATTTTCAACTTAAAAACCAATAACTTAATAAACAATCAGGAAAGATACATAAAACATTTAGGGAGAACTTCAAAAATCATATAGTCTTCAAAATAATTCAACTTTATAAAAATACTACGCAACAGATTTAATACTCAAATCATAAAATCTTTAACCAACATAATTCAACTTAAAATAAAGCAACAAATTAGTCTTCGGCAAATCAACTTAAAAATTCAGCATTTAAAATAACTAAGCAAAACAAGACATGCGTCATCCCTCCGAGTGCTACATATCAGACCGACAACCACCGAATCAACTAAAGGTAACAGGCTACTCCTCTTGATTACCTACATGTTGCCAACATAGGGACAACATTCAAACATAAGCAGTGAGATATCAAAAGTTATAAACGAAATATGATAAATAATACATAGACAAAGATCAAACAAATATCACCACTTCATATTATCAACAAAGCAACAATCAACAACAACTAGTTAAATGCAACTTTAATGCGACTCGGCCATGTTATGCATGTGGTACCATTCGAAGTAAAACTCTCAACTTAAAATTGCCAATTTACTGAGGCATCAAGGAATAAGCCTTAAACCTTCAACTTAGTGCCAATCCATGCCAACATGGTGTGAGCAACAGCTCCGAAATAAGATGCAGATGTATTATATGGCATATACGACTTCACAACATAAATAACATACGACATCAACGACACAAACAACTTATACAACATGAGAAATTTAAATCAACATTGGCTTATTAAGCCTTCAACTTAGAATCTTCCATTAATAAGAGCAACATTACAACTCAACTCTACATACAAATCAAATTTTCCGACATAATTTCAGCAAAACAATCCAACAAAAATTATGGGCAACTAATTTTTATGCCTAACTCGACTAAATCGATTAAACTACACTGTTTTCACACTTTGTGACTACTATGAAGTTAATCTGAAAATTCTGTCAAAAATTTATTTTTCTGATACAGTTCCACTGCTAAATATCTTTTACTGTCATGAAAATTTACAAATTCATTTTTTGTGAAAACTCCAAGAACACTACTACTGTCAGTCAAACTGATTTTGTTTCTCCTCAACATATAGAATGTCATTCAATTACCTTACACTATAAACCTTATTATTTGAAATCCTAATTCCATTACTGAACATGCAAATTTGATCTCATTAAAATAAATATTCATAAAGTTATGGGAATGAAATGTCTGATTAAAATATATATGACAAATAAAAACTAAAGTGCCACCTATGATACATGGGTGGCTTGTGCCACCCTTGATATCCCTTCATATGGCTTGCGCCATACATAGAGTGGGGAGCAAGTTGGCTCCCGCCACCACCAAATGTGACTCCCTCCCCTTGTCCCCTTTCTAACCATTTTGGGTGGCCTGCGCCACCACTACGTGAATAGTGGGTGACATTGCCACCCGTGCACCTCTGAATAGTGTCTTCGTCCCAAAACTCATTTTTTTCTAGAAATCGTAATTGCAGCAACTTCATAAAATTTCATTCAGCAACAAAATTTCACAAAATCGATAAATTTACATTTTGCATAGAATCAATCAAGAAAACCCCATCAACAACACAACATCAGAATCAACATAAATTGACATTAGCATCAAACAATTCACAGTAACACACAAAACTACCCAATCCTACATACCAATTATCATACCTGATTATAAAAGTCGAACCCATCCTTACCTTGGATTAAAGATAACTCTAGGTTCGATCATATTTACTGGGGATTTCGCACCAGTAGCAGTTTCACTCTATTCCCTTATCCACGTTTTGTTCCTCTTCTCTATGCTCTTACTGATATAAACCTAACTTGTTTTATTTTTTCTTTCTTTTCTTTTTATCAAATATTATTATTCTAATAATATTACTAATGGGCCTAATAACTTACACCCCTCTATTGCTAATTCCAACACAAACTAAGCCCATTAAACAAACACACTCCAACAACAATAATATTATTTCTACGACTTTCCAACTTAATATTCCGACTTAACGACTTAATTCATCGCAACACAAAATCAACCGAACAATCACTAATAAATAAATAAATATCAATTTAAATTATTAATTAAATATTTGGGCGTTACAACTCTCCCCCACTTAGAATATTTTCATCCTCGAAAATTTACCTGATTCAAACAACTCGGGATAAGAATCTCACATCTTGCTCTCCAATTCCAAGGTCATGATTTCTCCAGCAGGTCCCAACCATACAAATTTCTCCAACACGATCTCTTTCCCTCGAAGAGTCTTCGTTTCACGGTTCTCAACTCGCATAGGCTTCGTCTCCACCATGAGATTATCACGTACTTGCACATCGTCCATACTAACCACATGAGACGGATCTGAAATGTACTTCTGAAGTTGCGACACATGGAACACATCATGCAAATTCGAAAGGTTTGGCGATAACATCATCTGATAAGCAACTTTCCTAAATCAATTTGATACAGACCGATAAAACGAGGAGTGAGCTTCTTAGACTTCAAAGCTCTCCCAACACCGGTCACAGGTGTGACTCTAAAAAACACATGATCACCAACTTGGAATTCTAAATTCTTCTTTCGCTTGTCATGGTAACTCTTCTGCCTACTTTGAGAAGCCCTCATCTTATCTCGAATCAACTTTACTTTCTCGGTAGTCTCTCGAACTAATTCTGGTCCGAGTACTACACTTTCACCAGATTTATGCCAACATAATGGAGTTCTACACCTCCGACCATACAGTGCTTCAAAAGGTTCCATTCCGATACTAGAATGGTAACTATTATTATAAGTGAACTCGACCAACGGAAGATAAGTATCCCATGAACCTCCCTGCTCAAGAACACAAGCCCTCAACAAGTCCTCCAACGAATGGATAGTCCTCTCAGTTTGACCATTTATTTGAGGATGTTATGTCGAACTCAACCTCAACTTAGAACCCAACGCCTCATGCAGACTCTTCCAAAACTCCAACGTAAACCTCGGATCTCTATCTGACACAGTATACAAAGGAACACCATGCAGCTTCACAATCACTCAGATATAAATCTCTGCCAACTTCGTAACTGGGTATGTGATGTTAATAGGTATGAAATGAGTCGACTTCATAAGCTTATCAACAATCACCCAAATTGAGTTATGCCCTCTTGAGGTAATGGGTAACCCTATCACGAAATCCATAGAAATGCTATCCCACTTCCATTCTGGAACTTCCAACGGTTACATCAACCATGCAGGCTTTTGATGTACAATTTTCGACTTCTGACAAGTCAAACACTCATACACAAATCGTGCCACATCTTCTTTCATTCAAGACCACCAAAATATTTTCTTTAAGTCTTGATACATTTTAGTAGCTCCCGGATGAATACTCAGATTACTCATATAACCCTCTTCAAGAATCATCTTTTTCATATCTGCATCATTGGGAATACAAATTTGATCATGTAGTCTCAACACACCTTGTGCATCAATCTTAAAGTCACTCTTCTCCGATTGACCACAACTACTCATGATGTCTACTAATTTCACATCCAGCTTCTGAGCTTCTAGAATACTATTCAGAAAATCATTATTAATCTTTAACATGGCCAACATTACACTCTAGGGTGTCACTTCGCAAACCAAACTTATATCTCGAAACTTCTCAATTACTTCCAACTCCTTAATCATCATTGCTGACATATGCAAGGTCTTTCGATTTAAGGCACCAACCACAACATTAGCTTTGCCTAGATGATAGTTCAAATCGAAATCATAATCTTTCAGCAATTCTAACCACCTTCGCTATATCATATTTAGCTCCTTATGATCAAACAAATACTTTAGGCTCTTATGATCACTATAAACTTTAAATCTAGAACCATAAAGATAATGCCTCCAAATCTTCAACACAAAAACAACTGCATCAAGTTCTAAATCACGCGTAGGATAGTTCTTTTCATGATTTCTCAACTGTCACAACGCATAAGCAATTACAGTATTGTGCTGCATAAGCACACCTCCTAAACCCATCAATGAAGCATCATAATAGACCACTAATGGTTCATCTAGATCCGATAATGTCAAAACCGGAGCCGACGT
This sequence comes from Lathyrus aphaca, assembly GCA_963966055.1. NCBI lineage: Eukaryota > Viridiplantae > Streptophyta > Magnoliopsida > Fabales > Fabaceae > Lathyrus > Lathyrus aphaca. Next base: position 332,512,436 of record OZ014521.1, read on the forward strand.
CAATCTCTTCTTCAATTCTGTAAAACTTTCTTCGCATTATACATCCCACACAAAATCATTACTTTTACAGGCTAATCTAGCTAACGGAAGTGCCAAATTAGAAAATCCTTCAATAAACCTTCTATAATAACCAGCTAGTTCCAAAAAGGTTCTAATCTCAGTAGCCGACCCTGGAGTTTCCCATTGCAACACATCATCTACCTTAGAAGGATCCACAACAATACCACTACCTGAAATCACATGATCAAGAAAATTGACTTCTTTCAACCAAAACTCGCACTTGGAAAGCTTCACATACATTTTCTTTTCTTTCAAAACTTCTAATATTGTTCTCAAATGTTCCTTATGCTTTTCTTCTGACTTAGAATAAATCAAAATATCATCAATAAATAAAACTACAACACGATCCAGATAATTATGAAAAATACGGTTCAAGTATTCCATGAATACTCCCAGCGTATTAGTCACATCGAAAGGCATCACTGAATACTCATAATGTCCATACCATGTTTTGAACACCGTCTTTTGAATATTCTGCTCTTTCACTTTGATATGATGATAACCCGATCTCAAATCGATCTTGCTAAATAAACGAGCACCCACCAACTGATCCATTAAATCATCTATTCTCGGAAGTGGATATTTGTTCTGGATCGTCACTTTATTCAGCTGTCTATAATTAACACAAAGTCTCATACTCCCATCCTTCTTCTTTACTAACAAAACTGGAGCTCCCAACGGCGATACACTTAGTCTTACAAACTTCTTCTCAACTAATTCTTCCAACAACTTCTTTAATTCAGACAACTCGGATACTGACATTCTGTATGGTTCCATTGAAACAGGCCAAGTACCAGGTATAAGATCAATTGCAAATTCAACTTCTCTCTCACTGGCGGTACATCAAGAATTTCATCAGGGAAAACATCAGGAAATTCATTCACCACTAGTAATTCCTCAATCTTATCTTTACTCTCAACAAACAATGTTTCCATCAACGAAAACATATGAGCTTCTTCTTTCATCAATTGTTGTAGCTCTCTGAAAGATAACAATCCAACTCCTTCCTTTTCAGGATTAGAAAACCTCACCAACTTGCAATAACAATTTATATGAACATAGTTATACTCTAACCAGTTCATACAAAGAATTATATCCGTTCCGGTCAACGGTAAACACACCAAATCAACATAAAAGTCTTTATCAAAGATTGAAAAGGACACCTTAGACACACAAGAGAAGTAGTTACTGATCCCTTAGTTGGAATCTCGACGATCAATTCACCATTCATAGCAGACAATTCAAGACCCAATCTTTTAACATAATCAGCAGCAATAAAATAATGTGTAGTACCAGTATCAATAATAGTAATTAAAGGAGTACTATTAATGAAGAATGTACCTCTTATGTCTATCCTCGTTATCTTTCTGAGTTCCTGCCAACACGAACACTTTCCCAGTCCGAGCTTTCTTCGGCTTCTGACACTGACTACCAATATGTCTTTCTTCACCATAATTTAAACCTATCATTTCCTTGTGCTTGCAATCAGCTATTGCATGCCCCGTCTTACCACAACAAAAACACATTTTCACCTTAACAGTACACACATTACTCTTGTGACCAGCCTGTCCACACTTGAAACAAACTATACCAGCAGGAGCACCTCCCCCACTAGTCATCTGAACTGGAGAAACTTTCTATTTACCCTTCCCAGTTGGAGCATCATAAGGCTTTCCACGGGCACTAACTGGAGCCTCTTTTGTCACTAAGAATCTTGTAATGAGCATTATTATCCTCTTCATAAATCCTATAGATATCAACCAATTCAGAAAAGACATGGATCTTCTGATAACCAACAACTTTCTTGATCTCAGAGCGCAACCTGTTTTCAAACTTGATGCACTTTGAAAATTCAGCACCAGCTCCATTATAATGAGGATATAACTTAGACAATTCCATAAACTTTGCAGCATAGTCAGTAACAGACATGTTTCCCTGCTTTAGCTTAAGGAATTAAATGTCCTTCTTGCCATGGACATCCTTTGGATAATAATTTCTCATAAATTCTCTACATAACACTTCCCAAGTGATTTCGTCACCTGCAGCATCCAACCTCTCACGAGTGTCTAGCCACCAGTCATCAGCTTCGACTGCCAACATGTGAGTACCATATCGAACTTTCTGTGTTGGAGTACTGTCCATAACATGGAAGATTATCTCAATCTCTTTCAACCATCCCAACGATGCATTTGGATCATGCTTTCCCTTAAAGACAAGCAAATTCTCTCTCTGAAAAGTCGCCAAGATACATGATCCAATATCCTTACCAGTGTTCGAAAAATTCTGCATAGTCTGAGCCATTGCTTGCATTGCAACAACCATTGCAGCGTCAGTTCTACCAGCCATCTCAACTTAGCACTACAACACAAACGGAAGTTAAAACCAAATAACAATAATCGATTGTTAAACAACTACGACTCGACATTTGGCCGGACATACCAACCTGCTCTGATACCACTAATGTAACACCCTATTTTCTACCCGAGATTTATATTAAAATCAAAGTCATAAAATTTTCAACTTAAAACGGGATACCATATTTTCAACTTAAAAACCAATACCTTAATAAACAATCAGAGCAACATTACAACTCGGCTGTACCTACAAATTGAATTTTACGATATAATTTCAACAAAACAATCCAACAAAAATCACCTACTAACTCACCAGACTTATCCCAACAATTTTCATTAAATTCTTGGAAACTAATTTTTCTGCCTAACTCGGCTAAACCAATTAAACTGCACTGTTTTCACACTATGTGACTGCTAAAAAGTTAATCTGAAAATTCTTTAAAAAATTTATTTTTCTGATACAGTTCCACTACTAAATATCTCTTACTGTCATGAAAATTTACAAGTTCATTTCTCTATCAAAACTCCAATAACACTACTACTGTCAGTCAAACTGGTTTTGTTTCTTTGCAACTGATCGAATGTCACTCAATTACCTTACACTATAAACCTGATTAATTAAAATTCTAATTCCATTACTGAACATACTAATGTTATCTCATTAAAATAAATATTCATAAGTTTATGGGAATGAAATGTCTGATTAAAATATCTATGACAAACAAAAACAAAAGTGCCACCTATGATACATGGGTGGCTTGCACCACCCTTGATATCCCTTCACATGGCTTGCACCATACATAAAGTGGGGAGAAAGGTGGCTCCCGCCACCACCATATGTGGCTCCCGCCACTTTTCCCCTTTCCAACCATTTTAGGTGGCCTTCACCACCCCTACGTGAATTGTGGGTGGCATGCGCCACCCGTGCACCTTTGAATAGTGTCTTCGTCCCAAAACTCAATTTTTTTCCAGAAATCGTAATTGCAATAACTTCATAAAAATTCATTCAGAAACAAAATTTCACAAAATCGATAAATTCATATTTTACATAGAATCAATCAACAAAGCCACATCAACAACACAACATCAGAATCAACATAAATCGACATCAACATCAAACAGTTCACAGTAACACACAAAACTACCCAATCATATGTACCAATTATCATACCCAATTATAAAAGTCGAACCTACCCTTACCTTGGATTAAAAACAACTTTAGGTTCGATTGGATTTTCTGGGGATTTTGCACTGGTAGTAGTTTCACTTGATTCCCTTCTCCATGTTTTGTTCCTCTTCTCTATGCTCTTACTGATATAAACCTAACTTTTTTTATATTTTCTTTCTTTTATTTTTATCAAATATTATTATTCTAATAATATTACTAGTGGGCCTAATAACTTACACCCCTCTATTACTAACTCCGACAAAAACTAAGCCCACTAAACAAACACACTCCAACAACAATAATATTATTTCTACGACTATCCAACTTAATATTCAGACTTAACGACTTAATTCACCGCAATACAAAATCAACTAAATAATCGCAAATAAATAATTAAATTTAACTTTAAATAAATAATTAAATATTTGGGTGTTATAAGGGCTACTTAGGCAAAAATGGTTATCCCGACGGATTGAAAACCCGCAAAGGGAGGTCCATGCAAAAGAGGCATTGAAACGAACAACTGTGATATGCATAATCTGGTGTTCGTCATTTACAACAATTGATAGTCTGAAGGTTAAGAATTAGTTCAATTATCTTCCCCAACAGCGAAGTCTGCGAGAGTCTCGAGGACATATGAGTCATATTCGGTTTGGAACTTGGTAGGGATCCAATTTCACATTGCCATTAGGATAGTTTATTTTTCCTTTTGTGCAAGTTCCTCTTTCTAGGGATTTCTTCCTGGTGTAACGCCTATTCATAGCCACCTTTCAATCAATGAATTGTATTCCATCCAAATAGCTTTTGTTGTTTTTGTTTTCATTTACCATTGTTGATTGAAAAAATGTCCAAATATTGTGATGCATATTGCATTACGAAGACATTGATGCCTTATAATACATGCTTAAGAATAAAACACTTGACATATGCTTTAACTGTTGAGTAACAGGGATGGTAAACTTAGACCATAGACCTGTGGCATGTGGGCTTGTCTAATCTTCTCTTTTGCAGGAGCTATCAGTTGCATTCACTAATTTTCAGGTATGGAGTAAAACAAAGCCATCACCATCACAAGGCATCAGGGCATCAGGGCATTTTTTTCCCTCGACGGGCTTCATTGATCATGATTCCCCAGCAGGCTACAGTGGATTACCTTTCTCCAACATAACAACAAAATGGGTTGGTGTTCCCCGAGCAGAGGGTATCCTTATCAATAGATGCTTTATATCTCTTATCCCCAACAAGAGACGCCTTGAAACTCTTATCCCCAACAGAAGGCACCTTATATGGTCCCCTCCGATAGGAGACGATTAATACATGTCATCTCTAGTAGAGTCCAGGATTGAAATCTTCCCCCGCATGGCGACAGAAGGTTAATATCCCCAAGCAGAGAGTTTTCCTCCAATAGAGAGGTATTCTTCATGAGGGTCTTCTTATCTCCAACGGTACATGTGGATTCCTTATTACCCCTCAATGGTGAAGATAATAAGAAGTCTGATGGTTTTCCTTCTTGCACGGTGTTGTTCTCAGTCTTCCCTAATCAAAGTCCAATCTTCATTAGCATCTCTCCCCAACAGAGGACTTTATACCTGAGTGATTCCCCATCAAAATCGTTCCTCAATAGAGTATCAACAAATCCTTTCCTCAGCTAGGTCAGAAGGTTGTCACTTACCCAACAAAGTTTAATGGGTGACATTCCTCCCTAATCAAATTCTATAACACGATCATCATTCTTCAACCTCTTAAAGTCCAATTTATTTTTGGTAGTTGTGGCAGTTCAGAGCCAGTGTATCATTAGCATCCTCATCATTAGAGATGTTATTCCCCGTAGGGAGTCCTAAAATCAGATAAGTTTTCTCCCCAATAAAGTTTCCAGGGATACCTGTCATCTCCTTACCAGGAGGTTCCCCCGCATTTGCATTTGGTAATCATCATTAATTTTTCATCCTCTAAAGCGTAACATTTCCATCATTATAGATTATTATGTCATGGAAAAATACTAATATATGCATACGAAGCATGAGTTAGTTTTGGTACCTTGCGCGCAAGCCCAAAATTATGAATCGTTATTCATACCTGAATATTCCCACAGAGAATGCCTAGTACATTCCTGGACATGATTGTAAGATAACCAAAGGGTCGTTGATTTGTTAATCTTACCTTCGAATACTTGTTGTCCCCTGCAAAGTCATATTTCATGATAACCCTAGCTTAAGGCTACCTTCGACATAGTCTTACTTTTTTGAGTCCACCTTCGGCTTCGTCTTGTATCCTTGTTTGAGTCTACCTTCGGCTTAGCCTTATTCTTTGTAAATCCACCTTCGGCTTGGTCTTACTTTTTTGAGTTCACCTTCGGCTTGATCTCAAACGTCATCGTAAGTCTACCTTCGGTATAGTCTTAAATTTTTGAGTCCACCTTTGGCTTGGTATTGTATCCTTGTTTGAGTCTACCTTCGTCTTAGCAAAATTCTTTGTAAGTCCACCTTCGGCTTGGTCTTACTTTTTCGAGTTCATCTTCGGCTTGATCTTGAACCTTATCGTAAGTCTTCCTTCGAAATAGTCTTACTTTTTTGAGTCCATCTTCGGCTCGATCTCGAACCTTATCGTAAGTATACCTTCGGCATAGTCTTACTTTTTTTGAGTCCACCTTCGGCTTGGTCTCTTATCATTTCTCCCTTTGAAATTCAGATGATTTTATTACCCACAAAGTGCAAATTTTCCGGTTTATTTTGGTATTCAATCCCTCCATACCTAGAACGACTGAAAGCCATTGCTATCATCCATTCAGGTCTATAGTTGATTGAATAGAGGCAGCTATAACACCCCAAAATTTTCCCTCCCTTTTTCAACCCATTTATCATACCATTCTTATACATTGCATTTCAAAAGAGAAGGCATACATTCATAGTTTGGGGCATAAGGTGTGTGATCAGTTGATTGTCTAAGTTATGATCATTCAAAGTCAAAGAAGAAAAGCCAAGTGCCTCCCAACAAGCCTCAAGGGTATCTCATGGTTCACACAATCTCAAATTATTCCTCAAGTCATTAGAAGATGTGGATTGATCAAGAAGTTGAAGTAGTGCAATGTCACATAACAAAAAGGGCCAAAATAGGGTTTCTGATTCAAAGGGCTTCTTGATGGAATTTTGGCTCAAACTTGATTACAATGTTTTACATATGATATCAAGTGTCTAAGGATGGGATATTGTCCATTGGATCATTTCAGAAGGTTTTCAATTGGTCAGTTACTTGAAAATCAAGAAATTGGGGAAAAGTCAATTGTGTAGAGGAAAAGGTCAACTCCTGACTTTTTGAGGTCAAAATCATGATTCACAAGCTGAATATGTTCAATGCTTGAAATTTTATCAATAAAAGTCAAGAGATTCATGAAAAAATCAAGAAATCACAAAACTACCCAAAATACAAACTTAGGGTTTCTATTTATGGCAAGTTTAGGTCATTTTGCACCTCACTTTCAAGCCCTCTTTCTTCAGGATAAAGGCTTCAAACTTCAGGCCTAAGTTGAGCCAATTAAAGATCACATCCTAAGATTCAAATTCATAGCAAGAACATCTCCATTTGAACAAAATTGAGAGAGATATGATAAATCAAAGTTTGACAAAACCTGGGCAATTTTGCCAAGAAGCCAAGGCATGAGCATGCCAGGTACATTGCATTTCATCAAACAGGTGGTGTGTCAAATGTCAAGATGTTTTTCTCCATCAGGAAAGCTTTAACTGAAATTTTTTTGAACATCAAAGTTGTTCATCTTGATTTCCTCTACAACTTCCATGTTTGAATTTTTTCATATTATCAATGGATTAAGAGCTAGGGTGGCTTCAAGTTGGGGTGTTCAATCTGATTTGCCCTAAGCATGTTGCTAGGCACGCGCGCAAGCCAAGGTGCCTCAAAACCAGCTTTGAACCAATGAATTTTTTGATACTTTTTGATCATTTCAAGACCCCCATTAGCATTGATTCAAACTCCAACATTGTTCTATGAATTGTCCTTATTCTATATCCACCAAAACCATGCATTTTTCATGCATTACACAAAGAGCATTCCATCCTCATACATCAATTTCATCATGGGTGCTTGGATGCTGAATTTAGAAGATTTTCATTATTCTTGTTCATTCCACATGCATACATTACACATTACATTCACATTACCTCATTTGGCTAGGTACAAATCTTACACTCATGCATGTGTACATGTACCATGCATCAAAATAGTGAAAATTTCAATTAACAGACTTGTTCAGCAAGTTGTTTATGTTTCATCTTCATAACATGCACTTAATTATCACCACACATCACCATGTCTACACCATAACATAATGTGATCTCTCTCCATGTGAAGATGAACAATAACACACAGTTTTTCATTTTTGAACATTGGCTTCCCACACTTGTATTGCTAAACTCGTCCTCTAACTGTTAACTATGGTTCAAACATAATTTAAACCTTGGGTAATCCCTTAACCATCCATATATAAGAGGATCTCTAACTAACTTTGCTCTCAACTTCATCATTTCACACTTTTTCACATTTCTAATTTTTTTCCTCAATCACACTCTCTCTGAAATCTCTCTTTCTTACGAATTTTCAATCTATTACTTCACTCTTCATCATCACACATCAATGGAGGATTAAATCTACATTGTTTGTTCTTCTTTATCATCAGGTTCAGAACATTTATAAGTGAAGTTTTCAGACGGTTACAAGCGCTCTCAAGCCTCTATTTGGTTCAGTGAAGTTCAAGAACTCAAGCCAAACTCTCTGGATTTCTTGCAATTCAGTGTTCTTCAAGTTTCAGGTTCAATTTTCCTCCATAATTTTTGCATCGTATTCAGTTGATTTGGACATGTTTTTATATTTACTGAGCTCAATAGGACCAAGGTGAATGTTGGCTAGTTGATAGGCACCTTAAGTGCTTATATCAAAATTTTAGGGCAATTTTGTGTGCTTCGATTCTCTCTGTTCATGCTTCATATGTGGTTTCTAATGGTGGATTTGGATTGTATATGACCTAAGCTTTCGTTTGATACCTTTTTTGTGCATTTCTGGAATTTTTCTTGGAGATGTAATTGGAGGCTCACCAGAGAAGATGATCGGAATCTTCTCCGGTTGCCTGAAAACACATAGGATCATAAACCCTAGTTTTATGCCAGGTTAAGTAAGAGCCATTGGATTTTTTTGATCTAATGCATCTTAGCTATCCATCTCATTAATGAGGAGGGTGATCCTCGTGTGCCTCTCTCTATTTTGAATGTTGACTTTGACCTCATGTGTATGTGTGCATCCATGGTTGTGTATGTGTGTGTGCGTTGTGATCCCTCAGATTGATATACTTTTCCTGATCATCAATCAAGTTAACTAGATCCTAGGGTCCATATTAGGTCAATATTGTTGACAAGGTCTTACCATAAGATTGTAGTCCCTAGCATGTGTTTTTACTATTTCTATACCCCTCCCTCATTTCTTTATATTTCCATTTTATTTTCACATAGTTTTCAGATTTCTTTTATTAAAAATATCAAAAAGCTTTCAAAATTTCCAAATAAATTCATGTAGCATTAAGACACATTTAAATAACTTTTTTTATTTTTTAATTCTGATTTTCATTATTTTTTGTATTAATTTCATAATTTTCTTTGAATATCATTTTAAAGGTTCATCCTCCATGATACATGTTCATTTGCATTTTCATTGGCATAGTTTAGTTCTGAATTTTGACATGGAATTTGATATATGATTACATGACATCTTAATGTAATTAATCCATATTTTTGTTAATTTTTAGAAGCATTCCATATTAGGTTTTGACATTCATCTTTGTGCATCATTGAAAAGTGACTTAAAGAAGGTTATGACCTATAATTGAACTTGATCCTTGATCTTCCTTGATCTCTAACTTTGTGACATGTTTGAATTCTGTTTATACCTCAAATGTATTGCATCCATTCATTTTTCCTCATCTCTTTTGTGTGATTTTCATTTCCTTTTGATACATCCATGATTGTGTAAACTTTTGCTAATTCCTAACCCTAGTTTAGGTAAGGCACTTGTGCCACTTTAGAACTGATTTAAGGCTTCTTATATGTATTCATTATAACATTATAGGTCATTTGGTTAGAATCATAGTTCATGTACACGGTACTTTCATTTGGTTTGAGTATGTGGTATATATGTATCCTTAACTAGAATCTTTTGTGACCTAGATTCTCATTTCTTCTCCTCTAACCATCAATATAACTTGTAATTGAACCATCCATGATCATACATACTTATCATGTTCATTTCACAAGGAGTATGCCACTGAACCATGATAACTTCATGCATTCAAATTTCATTCATCCCTAACTTGTATGATTACTTGAACTACTTTGACCTAATTTGCATCTTTTCTTCAACTAGTTTCAAAGTGACTAGCATATGCATTTGGTATGACTAATTCATGCATACTAAACTAATCTTAATTGACATTTGGTACTGACCTTATCCATGTTCATTCATCTTTTCTTGCAAATTTGGTTTGTGTTACAAGTTACTTCATTGTTATGTGATACATGTTCATCTCTTCCCATTGCTTCTTCATCTTAATCGTTCTATCACTTGAACACTTTTTCTCATGATTTGTATGCTCCTTCATAGGCATTATAGGACATTCATAAATGATGTATGCTAATAACTTTGGCCATTAATGAAGAATTAATACATGTTCATCTTGCATTATCATTCATTCTTTCTATACTAACTTCACATGGAACTTCCTTGAGGTTTAAGGCATAGTTTGATCTTAATTGGCTTGTGATTAGTTGCTTAGACTTAGAGGGAGGCCTTAGGGATGTGATTCTGACTTTATAAGTCATGTAACCTTTAAGTACCTTAGTCCTTTGACTTAGGCTTTAGTTGAACCCTAGTTTTACTTTATAGGATGTGTGTGTTCGCTGGTGTTTCTGGCGAACAACCTCTGGTTAACCGAATCTCTTAGAAAAGGGTGACTGGCATGACCAACCAAACAAGTCCTAGGATGTCGCGTGCTAAGAATCAAATGAAGGATAATCTAAAAATGGTGTTTATATGTTTCTGTCGAAATGTTCTAGAGTAAACCAATTATTGTTATTTATATTGAAGTTGAAGGTGTTTATATATTTGAATCAACTAACGCGTTTGAAGACTTAATGAAAGAAAACTAAAGTTTGACATGAAGATAAAGAATTGCTTAAATATAAATTGACTAAAATATAAAATTGCTGGAAACGTGAATGGAAAGTAAAGGACAAACAAAGAACAAATATTTAAAGAAGAAACTTAAAGCTTTTATAACTTGAAATAAAATTGGTGTTGATACGTACATTTCCAAAATAATCTCTCTTTTCTCTTTACACACGAGTACTTGAGTAAGTTTACAAGAATTTGTACAATATTTTTCACACAATTTTCACAAAGCAAACTATCCTATTTATATACAAATATCATGACCGTCGAACAACGGTCAAATCCTAAACAAATGCCACTTGGCACTATGCATGCTAATGTCTTCTGAAAGCCTTCCACGTTCCCTTTTACCAAACGAAACAATTATTCGTACAAAAACTACTCTTCAACTGATGAAACGATGTGTCTCTTTGTTACATCAAGTTGATTTACAATTCAAATCCAAAATCCTTCTATAATATGTTCCTTTGTCGAACTCTTCATTGTCGAAATAACAACAAAACTTTATCCATAGTGATGTGAAGAACTTCCAGTCAGCAATCCAGCGTCTCTTTCGACAAGCCACTTTCGACTTATAAACCAAATCATCACAAACCTTCTCGATATTCTGGACATGTTTGGAAGAAAGAGTGATCAATTTGTCAAAAGATCTTTATAAAAGCTATTAAAGCTTTTGTGCACCAAACTCATGCTGTCGAAATTCCTATGAATACAGTGTGATAATTAATTGTTTCTTATGGTTGATTTCATATGAAATTGTCACTAACTTTTATGTAGGGGCTATGTTAAGTCATTGAGTATGTGGGTTCTTATCCATACTCATACTTCTTCTCCATTCTATTTTAAAAGCTTTCTCTTATGTGATTGTGAAAAGCACTTGATACTTCTTTGACATTTCATCTCTTTTCATCCCTTTGAGTTCTTATCTCATCTTAAATCTTTGAAGTGAGTTAGAAATTGTGCTTCTTCTCTCTTCCTTTAGGATTAGAATACCTCACTAACCATAGGACCTCCATTGTATAATGGCATAGGGTGAGTCTTAGTTTCCCATTTAGCTTTACCTTTGTCCACTTGAGTATTCTTTCTCTCATCTCAAAACAACTCAAAAATACCTAATAAAGGTTGAAGTGACTTCTTGTGTCATAGACTTATTCCATGGGGAATTTGAATATATCATCTTGGAGTAATGTAAACTTGTCTAGCATTATGTACAAGCCTTAGCATGAAGTCATTTTCACAAAGAAAACCTAAAAAACACTTCTTAACTCAAAAACAACAAAACACTTACTAAACAAAAGTAGGCTAGTGTGCTTGAGCCTCAATCATTGGAACTAAGTCTTGAGGATCTTATCCTTACTTACGTGTGCTTCTTCCTCATTCCATATTGGAGTGATGTAAGAAGTACACACTCCATTGAATGAGACTTGAATACACTCTCCTATGAAAACTCAAATGAAAAGCTTCTAAAAAGCTCCAAACCAACAATAAGCGTCTTTCCTGCGGAAATTATCTTCTCATCTCCTTCACTCCAAACAAAAGAACTCGATTCGACTTGTCTTTTGCAAGACGGTAAACGCACACGTTCCAGGCGAGCCTGCAACACCTGAGCAAATGCATAAGCAGTTCAATCATAAAAAACACAAACAAAAAAATTTCATCCCTAGTTAGGGGAACTACGTTGACTCTGATTCTCATTTCCGATGAGATACGTAGGCAGTAGGGTAGGGTCCATTCAGGCATAATTCATTCTTTTCCCTACATTTTTTTTCGTTTTTCCCAGTTCAACAGCTAGATGAAGAAGATGTTTATACCCTTTGAAAAAGTACAAGCAAGTGTGGATCCCGTCGAGTACGACGGGCGTGAAGGGGTGCTAATACCTTCCCTTCACGTAACTGAATCCCTTAACAGTTCTCTCTAGTTTGCAAGACCTCGTTCTTTCCTTTTCCCTTAGTTTGTGCAGCATTACCTTTCCCTTTCCTAGGGATAAAAATGCTTGGCTGGCGACTCTTCTTCTTTTTCCGCGCCACTTTTGCGTTTGTACTAGGATGAAAATCCTGGGAGAGACAATCACGCAAGGAAGAGCTTTCATCCTTTACCAAGGTGGATTTTCTTTAAGTTAATTTTAATCTTAATTAGTTTTAGATAGAGTTAATTGACTGGTATTGCATTATAATGAAAATAAAACAGTTTAGGAGTTGAAATTTCACACTTAAAAGGAATGATGTGTGATGAAACTAAAGGGGACAAGCGCCCAGATGAAACATATGGTCACCCAAGGGGTCCTGAGTAAAGAAAGTTGCCCAAAGCATACAAAGAAAGGCGGACGTCCAAAGAACAAGATGGACTTGAGCCAAAACCAACATGTATTATGTAATACACATGGTTTTTGAGGTGTCTTAGGAGAAACAACCAAGGAATGTGAGTAGAAAGGAAAAATCGTTCCTCCCACGATTGAGAAACTGTGACTGGGTCACCTCATTTTTGCGTTTCCTGAAAGGAGTGGAAAAATTGTCTCGTGTCTTTCTATCTCATAACTAAATGATCTTCTATAAATGCTTTGATTCCAAAATGGATAAGGGAATCACAAATTTTCATCTAACACCCACTGAGAGAAAATTTATCACCCTCTCAGTGTGACTAGGCTTTCCTCAACTTCTAAATACTCCAAGCATGCCAAACTTCGTCAAGGAGGATGTGGGAACCCATGTTGCACTCAAGACAACACATGGATCATTCATCAATTGCAGATATCACAAAGTTAGAGCCTTTTGATCTTACGCGAGTAGGTTTTCACCTTTTATTGTACTTTTATAAAGAACATGGAAAGGCATCGCAACACCCACAAGAGTGGAAATGTTCATTCACATCATATTATGGGGATTGGTTTGAGGCAGAGAATCTAGCTCCTCTCATTAAAGAGTCATTCGACAGGTCCTATTATTAGATTACAAACACGCTAACCCCTCAACAAGTTCATAAAATACATGAAAACCAAAAATAATTTTTCCTGGAAAGGATGCCATATCTATACACCTCATGTTAATAATCTCATGGTTGTCACGGTGCAGTGTGACGATTGAGATATAAAGCGAGAATGGATTGATCATGGAAGCTCAATAGATGTCCTATTTTGCAATGCAATTGAAATGCTTTGGATGGATCCATATAATATCAAGGTGTTCCATGGTTAGATAATTGGGCTCTCACGTGATCACATGCATGTAAAAGGCCACATAACCTCAAGGCAGTATTCTAGATGAATGAGAATGCAAAGACGACAAAGGTCAAATATATCATGGTAGATACTCATTCTTGATAAAAAAAATCATCATGGGCCTCCCCTCATTAAATTTTAGGATATGCCTAATTGACTTTGTAACTATTTATAAAATACCCACTCCCTGACAAAAAGGTTAGTCTTATATAGGATGTTTAAGAGACCATACAAGAATTCTACTAGGGTAGCCTCATGATAAGGAGGGCAGAGATGGGCGTAACTACCATTCTGTAACCTAATGCATAAAAAATGAATTAGTTCCCAAGATAAATCTCGAGAAAAAAATACTGACACCTATAGAGGATCATACAGAGGTCCAAAACAGGCCCAAAATGTTTGAAACCACTAAGTTAGGTACCACCCAGACTGAAACTAATGAAGAATAGATGACCACTCTGATATGGAGGAACATTGATTTATTCATGTGGGGCCCTTCGGACATGTTGGGTACAAATGCTAGGGTGGTATGTCACCATGTCTCTATATATTCCTTTGTGAAGCCTATGACATAAAGAAAATGCAATTTTGGTGAAAAGAAGAGGGTGTTTATCAACTAGGAAGTGGAGGAGTTCAAAAATTTAGTTTTCATATCGAGATAAAATAATCGATCTGGCTACCTAATGTGGTTTTGGATCGAAAGAAATCGAATAAATGACAGATGTGCATCGATATCACTAATATGAACTCAGTGTTGCCCAAAGATTCATATTAATTGTCGAAAATAGATTGACTGGCCCATAAGACCTCCACTATAAGACTATGAGTTTCATGGATGCCTACTCAAGTTATAACCAAATAAGAATTAAACATCTGGATATGCCCAAGAGGGAGTCATGTCCAAACGTGATAATTACTACTACTCTGTCACTATGTTTAGATTGAAAAATGAAGACACCACTTATCAAAGGCTAATGGATATAGTGTTCTCGTACCAAATAGGGTGCAAATTAGAGGTATGTATCAATGACATGATTGTGAAAACCCCTGAAGAAGGAAGACATTATAAATACTTGAAAGATAACTTGAAGTCATTCCAAAGATGTAACATGCATTTGAACACCCCCAAGTTCCTTTTCAGGGTTCAGGAAAGTAAGTTATTGGGATTCATGCTAATGAGAAGAATGATTAAAGTGAATCCTAGAAAGTTTCAGGCAATCAT
Organism: Lathyrus aphaca; assembly: GCA_963966055.1. Lineage (NCBI taxonomy): Eukaryota > Viridiplantae > Streptophyta > Magnoliopsida > Fabales > Fabaceae > Lathyrus > Lathyrus aphaca. The sequence goes on from OZ014521.1 coordinate 332,527,678, forward strand.
TAACATCAGGAGCCCCTTAGCGCCAAGGAAGTTCAATAGCTAATTAGGAGCTTGAATGCCATATCACATTTTACTTCTTGTGCAAATGACAAATCATTTCACTTCTTCACCATTCTAAAGAAGAAGGAGAAGTTTAGGTGTATAAATGAATGTGAGAGGTCTTCATAGAATCAGAGGTATTCCTATAAAACTTCCCATTCTAACACACCCTGGGTGGGCATCACTTATACATGTATTTATCAGTCACTGATAATATGATGAGGTCTATACACAATCAAGAGAAAGGCCAATGGGAACAACAAATATATTTCGTGAGAAAGATATTCAAAGGAAACGAGGAAAGATATTTAAAGACTTGAAAAGTTGGCGTTGGATGTCGTAACTACGGGAAGGAAATTCATACCATATTTTCAAGGGCATCGTGTGATGGTGAAAACCAACTATCCTATTCACCAAATCCTAAAGAAACCAGATCTAAAAGGTAGGACGGTATCCTACTTGGTTGAGCTATTTGAGTATGATATCCATTTCGTACCTAGAGGAACTATAAAACTTTAGGTGTTTCCAGATTTCTTGGTGGAGTTTAGCTCATCTGTGAGAGATAAAATCCAATTATACTCTTCAGTTTTGTAACTGATATTAAATTATTAGAAGAGTTCTGAATAATTATTAGAATTATTATATTATTAATTTATAGTGTTTAGTTTTACTATTTAGACATTGGGGAGTTGATCATCTTGGAATTGGATAGGAAAAAAGGGCCATTATGGGATTGGGATGTGCAGACCCTCGGAGTTCGACGGTAATATTCGGTAATACAAAGGTATTTTCCCTATTTTCTTTTATATATTAGTTGGTTTCTATTAAATGGTATTATAGCAGTTCTGATACAAGAAGCTTCTACCATTGTGTTGGAAATTTTCCCATGAATATGGCTGCTGATTTGATTCCAAGATTTGATGGAATGGCTGCTGATTTGATTCCAAGATTTGATGAAAGGGAGGCCTATTGGTGGCTGATCTAGGATGAGCAATATTTTAGGTCAAGAAGAATGAATGAAGAGATAAAGCTTGAATGTGTTGTTACGTTATTTTTTAGAAGAGATGCTATTGATCGGTGAATTTCTTTGAAGGAGATTCAACCAAATACTTGTTGGTGGAATTTTTGTAAAGGCCATTCTCAAGAAATTCAAACCAGAAGTTTGAGATTCTCTATTGGAGTCTAAAAACAAAAGACAGGAAATCCAAGGCAGCAATGAAATTCAAGAACCAATATCATCTCCAACTGAAGAAAATATTGCTGGTAAGTTTGAAGACTCATAAATCCTACAATACATTGAAAAGAAGTTTATAAAGTGGATATAAAATCTAATTGTGAGGGGGACAAAGTTAAAAGTACATATTCATTGATGAGACTACCAGTGAAGCAAAAGTCCAGAGAAGTTACAGAGAGTCGGCTATTTCATCATAGGAAAAAGACTCGCATGTGTCGTTGTTTGCTACTATTCCTAGGATAAAGTTTAGGAACAAGAAATTTTCACCAGCGGTGCCACTGTGGCAACAACAACTAGTCATGAGAGGACTACCATTAGCAAGAAAATTTCCTATTTCAGGTACAACTCATCCTTTATTTTTCAAATTATGGATCCGGGAAGATACATTTTTCCTACAACGTATTTCTTTCACCTTGAGGACAAGGTGAATCTTTAGGGGGAGTATTGTTAGACTCTTCAATTTTGTAATTGATTTTAAATTATTAAGATAGTTAGTGGGTAATTATTAAAATTATTATATTATTAATTAAGAGTGTTTAAGTTACATTAGGGAGTTGATCTTCTTAGAATTGGAGGAAAATGTGCCATTTTGGTATTTGGAGATGCAGACCCTCGAAGTTTTGCAGTACTATTCAGTAATATAAAGGGATTTTTCTTATTTTCTTTTATATATCAGTTGGTTTCTATCAGATCCCCTATCCATGGACACTGTCTACGGATATTTCCTTGAATCTAAATAGTAGTGGAATTGATATATTGTTGGAAGATCTAGACAACCTCCTTTTAAAGTAATCTCTTCGAATGGAGTTCAAAGCCTGCACTAATTATGTTGATTATGAATCCATCGTCACTTTTATGAAACTGTCCATATAGATGAGTTCTTCAAGCCATAGAGATAACGACTCATAGTTGATCGCAAACCATGTCGCTAGATAATACTAGGGGAATGAGGCCTTTCTAATCAAATATCTCATAAAGAATCAAGAATTATTTAATCATTTTAAATTATAAGTTTTATATGTGCCAAAGGAACAAAAATCTCAAGGGGATCTCCTCTCAAAGCTGACTAGAATTAAGAAACTTGATCATAACCGGACGATCATACAGGATAATTTAGACTCCCCAAATATTAAATCAGAGGAAATAAATGCCATCGAAATTGCCAAAACTTCAGAATTTATGACCTCTATAGCATGGTGCCTAGCCACGTATGAGCTATCTTCAGAGGAGCTGGAGATGAAGAAGATTCAAAAGCTAGACAAAAAATACACCCTAGTGTATAGGAAACTTTATAAAATGGGAAGATACTCACCAATGCTAATATTTGTGGGGGAGAATGTGTAACACCCTGAAATTCATAATTTAATTATTTATTAATTATTTATGAATATGCGGTATTGTGTGGTATTTTGTGGTGTTATGGTGACGAATTATTTTATTTCGATAGTGATATTAAAATAATTTGAAATATCATCTAAATATTATTATTAAAATAAAATAAGGGAGTTAGAGGTCTTGAGGGTAGTTTTGTCTTTTGGGAAGGTTAAGAGAAGAGAATTGAGATAGTTTCTCATAACACGTATTCTGAAGTTGGGAGAAGTTGCTCTGAGGAACCAAGGAGGATAGTTTGGAGATTCTTCAAGAAGCGATTGAAAGAGTTCAATTAACTAAGGTATGAAGAGTATTTTCCGTTCAATATTCATAATGTAGACGTAAGTCTTATGAGAAAGGGGTTTTTGATGGAAACCTTAGGGTTAGGAGGATTACTGGAAGCGTTTGACTAAATAATGTTGTTAGAGGTTGTAGTTGATGAACACATGATAGTAGTTGATTATAGGAATGAATTATGCGTTTTTTTGCTGTTAGATTATGAATTTTGATGAATTTTGTCGCAAATGAGTCATACCGAAATCGCAGGTTTTTCTGCGTGAAATCGCCATCTCGCTTAGCGAGCAAGGGGAATCCTAAACTTCCCGCAACCCGAGACCAGGTCGCTTAGCGAGCCCGGTGCCTGCTTAGTGAGATCTGACACTTTTTGAAAAATGTTTTCTTCTTCCAAATGATTTGAAATGACTTGCTTTGTTGTCTTAAGTTTCTATGAGGTTGCTGTGAATTCTTGCCATTATATAATAAGCTAAATATGTAGGAATTTATGATGAAATGATGTTTAGATGATTATGTTGTATTATGATGATATGTATAATTGATGATATGAGTAGGCAAAGTATTAGAGGTGTGAATGATGTATGAGGATTTATGATGAATGCGGGTGCAATAGTTGATGGGTTTTGATGATATATGATTGTATCACGTCTTGCATTCATGGCATAATTATGATGGGACTTCGGTCCTTTAGTAGCTTCAATCTCATCGTGTGAATTGAGGTGATATGTTGCTTATATTGTGCTCCCTTGTGGAGGGTTAATGGCTCAGTGTCCATCCATGATGATGATTCGGTACCATATGCATATTCTGAGGATTGTATTTCATTCTTGATGGCATAACATGATTGCATTTGTATTTTATGTGATGATGTGATTGATTTCGTTGTATATGGGTGAGACTTGAAATGATTTATCAATTGATGTATGATGACTTGTAATTCCTTCTTTATATTATTTATGTTGATTGTGAATTTACTCACCATGTCTGCCTTTGGTGATGGTCTATTATGTCATCTGACAGATACTCAAGAATAAGCTTGATGCATAGATATAGCTTGGAGTATATGTCATATTTGTCGTTTATAGAGTTTAAGTTGGTGTCCTACTCTTTGTCGTGTAACATCAGGAACGCTTGGAAGTTTTGTTGGTTTTGTTTGTTTTAACCTTGAATTGATGATGTTTTTTATATTTCAGTAATTAAGTTGACAAATGATGATAACCCGCTGCATATAAATGATGTTTGTTTATAATTATGAATGCATGTTGTAACCCGTGTTACGGGACATTACACAATGATAATTTTTATTGATGTTTGTTGAAATGTGATACCCTTTAAGTGGAAAACTCTGATCTTATTGAATGATTTTGCATTATTATATTGTGGGGTAAAGGGTGTTACAGAATGAGACTGCATTGGTCTTTGCAGAAGTCCACCTAAGAACATGAGGTAACTGAAGGTAAAGGAAACAAAAGAAAGGGGATTTGAATTGGATATATAGAATGAAAATCTTTTGCTAACCAAGACAATAATGAGAAAACAAGGAACAAAAATATTAAATACAATTATTTTTATCCTGGTTCGTTGTTAACAAAGTTACCTTTAATCCACATATCAAGGTGATTTTGCCTTATCACAATGACTTAATCCACTATAACCATACTTTATTACAACCACAAAGACTAATTATCAATGTCTTCTTGAGTAATTCTCATTATACCCTAGTCACTCAAGGAAATATAATTCAAAGATTCAGATACAAAGTGTGCTACAAGATGCTTATAAGAAAGCATATTTACACAAATGAAATACAAAGACATACATGCCAAATATTATCTATGAAAGTGTATAAACAAAAGTTCATTTGTATTTGTATTTCTTTCTCTCAAAATATTCACTATTTGCAATGTATACGTGATAGCTCTTTGTGCCAAAAATTTTGTTGTATATGTAGCATTTTTTCATTCTTTTAAGTCTCCTTTATATAGGCAATGAAAAGATCTGTCGGAGGGTAGAGTTGGAATCCAAAAATGTAGTTGTATCCTTGCATAATAGTTTCTCAAAATGGGAGATATAATGGTGCAATAATTGTGTGACATGGTATGGTTTTAATGTGTCAAAAACTTGGCATGTTTCGAAAGCTTGACAGGTTCAAAATGAAAAAGCAAGAATTGGCATTTTTGGAAAAACATACTGAATGAGCCGACTTAAATTCATCAATGAGCCGACTCATTCAGTGTTAAATTGATGACAAACGCACGGGTCCAAACAGGCTTCCTGATGCATCATTTTGGTTGACTCATAAGTGTGGATGAGTCGACTCAAAACCCTTTATGAGCCGACTCATTCAATTGTAAAATGGTGGCAAACGCACGGGTCCAAACAGGCTGCCTGTGGCATGATTTTGGTCGACTCATGTGTATGGATGAGCCGACTCAAAATCCCTCATGAGTCGACTCATCAAGAAGTGTTTTCTTCTCATTTTCCACGGGTCTCAACAGGTTGCCTCTCTGTTAATTTTGGTCGACTCATATGTATGTTTGAGCCGGCTCATTTAATCATTTGAGTCGGCTCATTACTGTGCTGACTCATTTTTTTCATTTATTTTTTCCCTCTCTTATGTTCATTTCCTCTAACCAATATAAATAGTTGCTTAATTTATTTTGAGAAGTTTTAACAAGGAAAGTGAAAGATATACACATAGCTCTCTTCATCTTCTTCATTCTTACATCAATCAAACAATTACACACAACAATCTTTGTTCGATCTTAGTGTATGTTTTGAAGATAACGTTCAATCGTGAATCAGAATTTTAGATTGGGTTTAGAGTGTGTGGGTTTTCCTTGGAAAAGTCTGTAGGGTTTTATCCTCCAAGATTATTGAAGATTTGGGGATTTTGCACATATCGATTGTTCGTAGATTCAGCCGAGTGAGGTAGATTGAAGATCAAGTGGATCATTTTCTCATATCACGGTAGACGGAGGATTGCGAAGGTCTTTGTGGGTTCACAAGTGTGGGAGAAACTCAGTCGTGCTCAAAGTTTGAAGAATCGTGTATTCTTGCAATAAGGGAGCAATTAATTGGAGGCTTTCTCGACACGCGTGGAAGACTTGATTCTACTTTGAATCAAGGGACAACAAGAAGATTTGACAGCACATTCAATGTGGTTTGGTTTGTTGGTTAATTCATTTCTCTTCTTGTAAAACAATTGCGATTTAATAAAATTGCCCAATTCAATTTCGAATTGGGGGCAGAGTACTTCGAGCGAGGACGACGAAGGAACTGCCTCAACAAATTCCTTGTGTTCTTATCTTTACTCGCATTTTACTTTTGTTCATATTGATAATGTGTGCTTGAAAATTCTGGTGTACCAAATTAGTGCAAATAAGGTGTTTGATAAATTGCTTCACTCAAAAGTGTTAACTTGAGTGGGTAAAATTCTGCACTAGTTGATACAACAAAATTGCCTTTGGAGTGTGCACTTCAAGTGTTTGATAAAAAGCTCAATCACATAAAATCAATATCTTTGTGCTTGATTTTTTCTACAATCATTGTTAAGAATAGTTTTATCAAGTGCTGAATATTCAAGTAAATCATTTGTGTAATATTAATTCATCTAGTCATCATTTCATCCCAATTGATTTTTTGAAAAGATAATTTTTAAAAAGGGATCTATTCAACCCCCTTCTAGATCCACGCTATCGTCTAACAAGTGGTATCAGAGCACCGGTTCATCTAGTGCTTCACATACAACTTATTGGAAAATGGACAACGATCCAACGGGGGCGTACAATAGTGCTCCAGTTTTTACCGGAGAAAACTATAGTCACTGGAAAGATTGTATGCGCATCCATATCAACTTTGTTGATAGAAAAATTTGGAAAGTTATCCAAGAAGGCCCTTTTCAAATAACCATGGCCGGACCAGATAATGTCCAAATTTAAAAACCGGAAGCACAATGGGATGATAATGATGAAAGGAAATATAGATACGATTGGAAAGCTCGAAACATACTCATAGCTTCCTTGGGAGCCGATGAATATTTTCGAGTTTCTCATCACACATCGGCTAAAGCTATATGGGAAGCCTTACAAGTTGCCCATGAAGGAACCAATGATGTTAAGCTTGCTCGAATTAATACTCTACAACAAGATTTTGATCGTTTTCACATGAGCCAAGGGGAATCCTTTGGTGAAATATGAAAAAGATTTTCTCACTTGACAAATCGATTAAATGATCTTGGTAAAACTATTCCTAATTATGTTGCAACTAACAAGATTTTGAGATGTCTTACTAGGGAATGGTTGCCAAAATTTACGGCAATCAAAGAAGCTAATGATGTAAGAACTTTGGATCTAACCACTCTCATTGGAAAACTACAAGAGCACGAACAAGAGCTCTTAAACTTAAATGAGCATGAAGACAAAGAAAAGAAAGAAAAGATCGAGAAAAATAAAGATCATGAGAAGAAGAAGAAGTCTATTGCATTAAAAGCTTTTTCCTCAAAATCCTCCACAAATAAAGATAGTGGGAGTGATACGAGTGATGATGAAGACGAATCAAATGAAGATATGGGCTTATTCGTAAGAAGATACAATCGGTATCTCAAAAAGAATGAGATTTCTCATTCAGACAAGCGTCTCATCAAATATCGAAGAAAATCTAATCCTTCCAAGCAAGAGTATGTTAAAAGTACTAAAGGCAAGGGATCTTGTTACAACTGTGGAAAACCGGGACATTACAAACCGGATTGCCCTATGTTAAGGAAAGACAAAGCAAAAGACAAATATCAAAGAAAAGGAAACAAGGCTAGAAGAGCATATATTGCTTAGGAAAGCGATAGTGAGTCGTTTAGCAAAGATACCTCAAGCGATGAGGAAGAGAGAGTAAATCTTTGTCTCATGGATCATAAGAAAGGCAAGAAAGAGGTAAGACATGCCAAATATGATTATGCTGAAAAATTGTCTTATAATGATTTGCTTAGTGCTTTTAATATTCTCCATCAAGAAGCTAAAGAAGCTTTCAAGCGTATTGCATCCGATAAAAGAATTTTTGCACATCTAGAGAACAAAGTTTCGGATAGTGAAAATGCTATGAAAGCTCTTAAGGCATCAATGGTAGAATCTATAATAGAAGACAAACGAGAATGGCACAACTTTCATAGTTGTGAAACATGCTGGATTTGGCAAAAGGAGGTTAAAACTCTTCAAGCCAAACTAGACAAGTTGTCACAACCAAAGATGACATTCACTATTGATCGTTCAAACTTTAGGGAATCAATGAACAATCCATATCAAAAATATACTTATGTTGTGAAGGATCAAAACAGTCAATGCAAACCGAAACCATTCTTGAAATGTCACTATTATTGCAAGGGAGGTCATATAATTGCCAAATGTCATTTTAGGAGATACTTGGTCCCAAAAGGCATTTGTCAATGGTTGCCTAAAAGCAACAAAATTTTCACTCACACTCTAGGACCCAATGAAAATTGGGTACCTTTCTCTCTTGTCTAATCATATAGGTGGAGTGTCTTGAAACTATGGAGAAATGGTGGTTTCTTGATAGTGGATGCTCAAGACATATGACAGGTGATATTTCCCTATTCTATGACTTTGTAGCTAAGAAGAAGGGCTTTGTTACCTATGGTGATAACAACAAGGGAGCTATACTTGGTAAAGGTAGTGTAGGTAATCCCTCTTCTACATCTATCTCTAATGTCCTTTTAGTTGAAGGTCTTAAACATAATCTTGTTAGCATTAGTCAATTATGTGATAAGGGATATAATGTCTCATTCTCTAAATAAGGATGCATAATTGAACATAATGACAACAAAAAGGATGTGTTTAAAGGCCTTAGGGTTAACAATGTTTATATGCTTGATTTTAATTCGATGACCTTGAGTGATCCTAAATGTCTTATTTCCAAAAATGAAGAGTCTTGGCTTTGGCATAGACGTTTGGCTCATATCAACTTTGTCTTGCAAAATAAGGTTGTGTCCAAAAAATTAGTAGTCGGTTTGCCTAACATAAAGTTCACTAGAGATCATCTTTGTGATGTTTGCCAAATGGGAAAGCAAACTAAGATATCTTTTAAATCAAAAATTATAGTCTCTACTTCTAGACCTCTTGAACTTCTACACATGGATCTTTTTGGTCCTTCTAGAATCAAAAGTATAGGAGGGAACTATTATGGTTTTGTTATTGTTGACGACTACTCTCGATTTTGTTGGACAATCTTCTTAGCTAGTAAAAGTGATACCTTTTCGGTCTTTGAAACTTTTGCCAAATTATCTTAGAATAAACTTGGCACAAACATTGTAACTATTAGAAGTGACCATGGAGGTGAGTTTAAAAATCATCTCTTTGAAAATTTTGTGAAAACCATGGCATTGATCATAACTTCTCCGCTCCTAGAACACCACAACAAAATGGTGTTGTGGAACGTAAAAATCGTGTGTTGGAGGAATTGAGAAGAACTATGATTAATGATAGCGGTCTTCCTAAATATTTTTGGGCCGATGCTATTAGCACCGCTTGCTATGTTTTGAATAGGATCACTATTCGACCTATTCTAAATAAAACTCCCTATGAACTATTAAAAGGAAGAAATCCTAATGTTTTACATCTTCATGTTTTTGGTTGCAAATGCTTTGTGCTTAATAATGGAAAAGAAAATCTTGGTAAATTTGATTCAAAGGCAGATGAAGGCATCTTCCTTGGATACTCTAATTCAAGCAAAGCATATAGAATATTCAATAAAAGGTTGCTTATAGTTGAAGAATCTGTACATGTATCTTTTGATGAAACTTATCCAAATGTTGTCGGAAAAGGTAGTGTTATTATTGGTGCAGGTGCCTCTTCTAGTGAGATTGTTAAAGACATTGATATTTCTCGTGTTGAACCCTTTTCGGATGTTGTTAATAAGGAGGCAATTGATGTGTCTAGTCTCAAAGATGAAGGTCAAGCATCCTTTCAAAATGATCTGCCATTGGAATGGAAGACATCAAGAGATCATCCTATCGATAACATCATTGGATATATCTCAAAGGGTTTCATTACTAGATCAAGGCTAAGTAACTCTTGTTTTTATCATGCCTTCGTATCTCAAATTGAGCCTAAAAATGCCAAAGAAGCCTTACTTGATGAAAATTGGTTCCTAGCCATGCAAGAGGAACTAAATCAATTTTAAAGAAATGAGGTTTGGGACCTTGTTCCACCTCCATTAAATCATCGAGTAATTGGCACCAAATGGGTTTTTAGGAATAAATTGGATGAAAACGGCACTATCATTTGCAACAAGGCTCGTCTTGTTGCTCAAGGGTATAACCAAGAGGAAGGCATAGACTATGAGGAAACTTATGCTCCTGTTGCCCGCCTTGAAGTTATACGCCTTTTACTTGCATTTGCTTGTTCACAAAACTTTAAACTATATCAAATGGATGTTAAGAGTGCCTTCCTTAACGGATATATAAATGAAGAGGTTTATGTGTGTCAACCTCCTGGGTTTGAAATCTTTGAAAAACCAAATCATGTTTACAAACTAAAACGTGCTTTATATGGTCTCAAACAAGCTCCTAGAGCTTGGTATGAGCGCCTAAGCAAATTTTTAATCAATCAAGGATTTTCAAGAGGAAAGATTGACACTACTCTCTTTATTAAACGTGAAGGAAAACATTCTATATTAGTTCAAGTATATGTAGATGATATTATCTTTGGATCTACTAATATGAAGTTGGTTAAAGAATTTTCAAGTTCTATGCAAGGTGAGTTTGAGATGAGTATGATGGGGGAGTTAAATTTCTTCCTCGGACTTCAAATTAGACAACTTGAAGATGGAACCTTCATAAGTCAAACTAAATATTGCAATGAGTTGCTCAAGAGGTTTGATATGACAAACTCCAAGTCTATTGATACACCAATGCCTACGGCGGCAAGTCTTGATCGTGATGAAAAAGGTAAGGAGGTAGATATAAAAAGGTATCGAGGTATGATTGGATCTCTTCTTTATCTTACCGCATCGCGTCCCGATATAATGTTTAGTGTATGTATGTGAGCTATGTTTCAATCTTGTCCTAAGGAATCACATTTAAAATCAGTTAAACGCATACTTAGGTATCTTTGTTGTACGTCTAAGTTTGGTTTATGGTATCCTAAGGGTAGTGATTGTTCTTTAGTAGGTTTTTACGATTCCGACTTTGTCGGTTGCAAAGTGGATAGGAAAAGCACTAGTGGAACTTGTCATTTCTTTTCAAACTCTCTTGTCAGTTGGCATAGCAAAAAGCAAGTTTATGTTGCCTTATCAACTGCAGAGGCGGGGTATATTGCAGCCGGAAATTGTTGTGCTCAAATACTATGGCTCAAACAACAATTGCTCGACTTCAATATCTCTCTCAAACAAATTCCAATTTTGTGTGACAATACTAGTGAAATCAATCTTACCAAGAATCCTATTCTTCATTCACGCACTAAACATATTGAAATCAGGCATCATTTTCTTAGGGATCATGTAGAGAAATGTGATGTGGTGTTAGAGCATGTTGATAGTGTAAATCAATTAGCCGATATTTTTACAAAACCACTCACTACCGATCCTTTCTTCTTTATCCGTAGGGAACATGGTGTTCTTGACATATCGGATAGATCTTAGTAATCATTGTTTTGTTTATATATTATTCCTTGGGTTAACTTCTCTTGTCTCTAACATCCTGTTATAAAGTGTTATCTTTCATCCATCTCTCATATACTCGAGGTAATATCATTCTTTGCTTGGTTACCTTAATTCATTCTTGATATATGTATTTAGTAAGAGTGTGGTGCATGCATTTTGTTTGTATATTTATCTAATTCTTCTATTTTCTTGGATTATGAGTGATTGCTTGTCAAATAATTTGCATACATAATGATATTTTCATATTTTGAGGTATTTTAAGTGGTTTTTGGTGAAATGTGGTGTTGGAAATTGTCGGGTCCCAACAGGCCGACTCATGGGTCGGCTCATGGAATCTTATGTGTCGACCTATGTGCTGCTTTGAGCCGACTCATTTTAAATTCAAATTGAGTCAACTCATTGATGAATTTGAGTCGGCTCACTGTCGCCTCGACTGATGTGTGGCTGTCTTGAAAAGACGCGCCGCCTGTCATTTCGCCTCCCTAGGTCGGCACATCAAATGCACCCATCCAATTTTCACTTTCTATTTATGATTTCTTTAATTTTTTTTCATAAAAACTCATTATAATCTCTTCTTATCATTACCAACACATAACTTTCTCATATTCTCTCAAGTTTCCATCTTCTTCCTCCAAACCTCAACTTCTCTCTTAAAGCTTCATTTTTCTCAACAATGGAATCCAGACCTACAGGTAAAAGGTCTTGTGGCTCCTCTTCTCAATAATCTCTTCCTGTCAGTGCCCTGTCTCTTCTTCCATCCGATTTGGTTGAATTTTACAACAAGAAATTCAAGAACAGGAAGGTGGTTCCTCAATATGTTTACTCAAGAACAACTGCTACTCAAATGCACATTCCCCACATTATTGAACTTATGGACTTCCAAGGTATCAATCCCTTTCTATCCTGTCACGTTGAATACAATGAGGATTTGGTTAAGATGTTCTATGCTGGGTTGGTTGGCATGTTTAAGGGTTTCGAATTCAACTTCTGTATGGGTTCTAGAATGTTTGCGGTTAATGCTCAAGTGTAGAAAGATCTATTTCGCATTGATCCTGAAGAACCTAGTATTTTGATGAAAAATACTTCTCAAGTTGACAATTACACCTTTCGTACTGAACTCAATGGTATGCTTAAAGAACCTTTTGTTGATTTCGTTGTTAATTCTGAATTATTTCTGAATACCATTACTACTGGAAAAGTTAAGTCGGTGGATCGTATCCTTCATTGGATTGTTGCCCACAACTTACGGCCCAAGAAAGGTGGATTCTCTCGTATTGATATGAGTGAAGTGCATTTGGTGTATATTCTTCGGAACAAGGTCAAAGTGAACTGGCCTCACTACTTTGTGAGTCGTATTTTTGCCTTAAAGGAAAAGAAGGGTGTTGCTCTTGCTTATCCTTCCATTATTCAAAAGATCATCGACAGAGTTGAGATTGTCAGTTTTGATGTACCTTTGGTGTCCGTACTGGACACAAACTGGTTTCAGCAAAAGACCCTAAGCCTTATGGGTCACATATGGGACTCTCAAGAAAGACGGTATCGGTATGTGGGAAGAGGTGATCAAAATCAACCGATTGAAGACAATTCTGATGGAGATGATCCTGAAGATCAAAATGATGGAAATGAGATTCCTAATGCAGACTTGCCCTTTGACAATGAAGAGTGGCATGGGATGCCATCCAATGATGCCTATGAAAATCAAGGCTGGGGTGAATGGAAAAACACCGGGTGGACTAATACTAGAACTCGCTTTGCTCCTCCATCTCCTCCTCCGTCTCAACCGCAACAAGATGATCCTTCGAGAATAATGGCGATGCTCCAAAATATGCAACTTCAGCAGCAGGCTTACTACAACACTCAGGCTTAGAGATACACCGAGATAGAGAGGCGTTTAAATGAACAAGATACCGCCTTTGCTGATTATGTGTCTGTTCAAGACACTCGGTACACTGCGTTGCAGGATCACTTGGTTGCTCAGGACACTGCCTTTAACTCACTCAACAGTAGTTTTCTTCAGTTTACAGAAAATGACATGGATGACTCACAGCCCATTACCTATCATCACCGTTACCCTTCCACTAGGGATCGTCATCCACACCCTTGAGAGAATAGTTGCATCATATGTACTTGTTATGATTATGATTTTGGTTTATGTAATGTTTGCTTTGTTTGTTTGAATGAATTTTTTTCCTCATTAATTCCATGATCTTTTTGTTTATTCTCACTATTTTTTACTCGCTTTTCCAAATTGTGTGTTTGTAATTGCGTGGTTCTATCGCAATTGGCTTCTCATTTGACATTTGTTTCAGCTTACTATCTTTATTGTTCAATTCACTCATATGGTTTCTCTTCTTTTTGATGTTGTCAAAGGGGGAGATGATATTGAGATCGATGTATATAAGATCGGGTCACATAATCAGGGGGAATTTGGCGATTGATTCTTCAAGTTTTTGCCATCATCAAAAGGGGGGAGTTTGTGTGACATGGCATGGTTTTAATGTGTCAAAAACTTGGCATGTTTCGAAAGCTTGACAGGTTCAAAATAAAAAAGCAAGGATTGACATTTTTGGAAAAACATACTGAATGAGCCGACTAAAATTCATTAATGAGCCGACTCATTCAGTGTTAAATTGATGACAAACACACGGGTCCAAATAGGCTGCCTGATGCATCATTTTGGTCGACTCATAAGTGTGGATGAGTCGACTCAAAACCCTTTATGAGCCGACTCATTCAATTGTAAAATGGTGGCAAATGCACGGGTCCAAACAGGCTGCTTGGGGCATGATTTTGGTCGACTCATATGTATGGATGAGCCGACTCAAAATCCCTCATGAGTCGACTCAACAAGAAGTGTTTTCTTCTCATTTTCCACGGGTCTCAATAGGCTGCCTCTCTGTTGATTTTGGTCGAATCATCTGTAAGTTTGAGCCGGCTCATTTAATGATTTGAGTCGGCTCATTACTGTGCTGACTCATATTTTTAATTAATTTTTCCCTCTCTTATGTTCATTTCCTCTAACCAATATAAATAGCTGCTTAATTTATTTTGAGAAGTTTTAACAAGGAAAGTGAAAGATATACACATAGCTCTCTTCATCTTCTTCATTCTTACATCAATCAAACAATTACACACAACAATCTTTGTTCGATCTTGGTGTACGTTTTGAAGATAAAGTTCAATCGTGAATCAGAATTTCAGATTGGGTTTAGAGTGTATGGGGTTTCCTTGGAAAAATCTGTAGGGTTTTATCCTCCAAGATCATTAAAGATTTGGGGGGTTTTGCACACATCGATCATTCGTAGATTCAGCCGAGTGAGGTAGATTGAAGATCAAGTGGATCGTTCTCTCATATCACGGTAGACAGAGGATTGCGAAGGTCTTTGTGGGTTCACAAATGTGGGAGAAACTCAGCCGTGCTCAAAGTTTGAAGAATCGTGTATTCTTGCAATAAGGGAGCAATTAATTGGAGGCTTTCTCGACTCGCGTGGAAGACTTGATTCTACTTTGAATCAAGGGACAAGAAGAAGATTTGACAGCACATTCAATGTGGTTTGGTTTGTTGGTTAATTCATTTCTCTTCTTGTAAAATAATTGCGATTCAATAAAATTGCCCAATTCAATTTCGAATTGGGGGCCGAGTACTTCGAGCGAGGACGACGAAGGAACTGCCTCAACAAATTCCTTGTGTTTTTATCTTTACTCGCATTTTACTTTTGTTCATATTGATATTGTGTGCTTGAAAATTATGGTGTATCAAATTAGTGCAAATAAGGTGTTTGATAAATTGCTTCACTCAAAAGTGTTAACTTGAGTGGGTAAAATTCTCCACTAGTTGATACAACAAAATTGCCTTTGGAGTGTGCACTTCAAGTGTTTGATAAAAAGCTCAATCACACAAAATCAATATCTTTGTGCTTGATTTTTTCTACAATCATTGTTAAGAATAGTTTTATCAGGTGCTGAATATTCAAGTAAATCATTTGTGTAATATTAATTCATCTAGTCATCATTTCATCCCAATTGAGTTTTACGCATATCCGATCTCCGGTGACTTCTAATTTTAACTAGACGGTTTTCTGGGAAACTTCCGCTATTCTCTTTCAACTTAATTTTGAAAAGACAATTTTTAAAAAGGGATCTATTCAACCCCCTTTCTAGATCCGCGCAATCGTCTAACATAATACAGTCTTTTTCCCACAAAAATCAGTGTAGTGGAAGGAATATTTTATCGTGTATTGTGTATTATTTTCTCACGTAAAACTTTTTAATCTTATCTTTGATTATTCAGGGGCTTCAGCTAGAGATATGATGGACCATGCATTGAAGAATAATCAGAGTCCTTATGAGAGAGTCTTCAGAACCTTGATCTTCAGAGTCTTGATCCAGTTCTCCATAAACCTGGTCTTTAATGTCAAGTGACATAGTTCATCAGAGTTATTAAGCACAAGACTTTAGAGCTTGACAATTTTAGACAATTTTCTTATCATATTCATACAACTTTGTTCAGAAACATTGAGCAGTTTTCTAGAGCACAACTATATCTAGTATCTGCACACTTAACAATACCATTAGGGGTACAAAATATTTCTTTATGAAAATATGTATTTTTATCATCAAAATATAAGACCAGATGCAAAACCAAATCTTTTTCTCACAGTAACCACATTGGCGGGCGATCCCTCGCCCACAAACTGTTGAGGGCAAGCTATTAATGGCCTACATTGATGAAAGATAGTGCATAATTATTCAGTAAGTGTTACAAATTCCAGAAGCATTATAACTTATATCTCACGCCAACTAGGAATCTTCATTCTATAACATCACCCTGGTTATCCTACCAGTGGAATGTGGATATGGGTGGGAATAGGCCAGACCGTAAAAAAAGCTTGAGGGGCCTACGAAAAACTTTTATCGCTTAAGCCTGAGATATAGCCCATTGTAGGCTTTTTTTTCTTCCTTGGCCTTTCTAATGCATAGCTTAGCCTTAAAGTCTATTTAAAAGCTTGTTTTACATTAAATATTTCAAAATTGTCCATTTTATCTATTTTAAATAAACTACACGGCCTTTTATATATTATTTGGCATTTTATATAAATGATATGTATATATAGACCGGTCTATCAGGGTTCATACACTTTTTTAATAACTTATAGTTTGTCCTATTTAATAAAATAGGCTTTTGGAAACACCTAAGCCTAACCTTTTTATTAAACAGACAAGGCCATGCCATATTATAGGCCCTTGTATGCCGACATAGCTTATTCTCATCCTTAGGTGTGGAAATACTTTCTCTTTTTCCCTTTGCGCTAGAGCAGATAAAATTTATAATCTATAGAGTATACTACTTCACGAAGTGGATAAAGGTGGAGGTTGTTTCAAAAATCACGGCTAAAGGGTTCAACATTTCTATCGGCAACATATTATATGCAAGTTTGGCCTACCTAGAGTCATCATATCAGATAATAACATATATATTGATATCTCAACATGGTAGATTTTTCCATCACTAAAGGATACAAATGAAGTTCATCTTAGTCGTTCTCCTGTTATCTAGAGGATAGGAAGAATCGACAAATAAGTTTATGATAAGCGTGATAAAAGAAAAGTTAGATGACGTGAATGGCATGTGGTAGGAACAACTTCATGAGGCATTGTGGCCATATCACGCTACCCTCATTTCACCATCAAGTAAACGCCATTTACCATGGTCTATAACGTTGATCTCATTCTGCCAATCGAAATCGACATGCCCGTGTGAAGGCACACGTAATTTAACGAGGAGGAAAACAAGATAGAGCATAAATGTGTAACTGACTTGATCGACGAAACTAGAGAGATTGCCCACATTAGGGAGTTTGCCACCAAATAGTGAGTCGTCATATGATATAATTCGAAGGTAATCTATAGGGAGATGGAACAAGGCGATCTAGTACTTATATAAGAGGTCACACCTACCACGTTAGGAAAGTTATTGGCTAACCGGGAAGGACTGTATCGAATATACCAAAAGCTGCTACACGACACAAAAATCGAGGAGCTGGACAAAGACTAATTCCTAGAACATAAAACTCGCATAATTTTAGATACTACAACAACTAATGATTTAAATGTTTTCTATTGACTAAGGCGAAGGATTTGGCCTGCTTGTGTATTTTAATAAAAGACTTTGTTTTTTAAAATATTAAAGGTTGAGTCACACTCTTTCCCCTATAAGAGCTGGAGTTTTATATTAAATAATCATTGTTGAGACAATATACGCTACGTTGGAACTTAAATAGTAATGTCTCTCACACAATCCTTTTATTAGTGACTTTGCTTTGTGTTTTATTCTAGGTTTATATTTAATGAATCTCACAACCTCACATGTTTGTTAGAACTTAAATTATCAACTCATTAAATTCAACTTTTCTTTTGCACCAAATAATAGGCCCCGGTTATAAAGCATATGGAATATGCAGCAGATATTACGTTTGGTGGGTTTTTGTGGCAGTGAAATAATTGGAATAGAACGAATAGAAGAGGACAAGTTGAAAAACTTTAGAATCGAAATGTCCCACTATGAATTATAAAAGTATTTGTAGGTCAGAAATACGTCAACCCCAAATAGAAATCAAACTTTCTCGAAATCTAGTTGAGAAACTCTGGAATCTCTTTATTTTATAAAATATCTTGCTTATTATCAAAATCAATGTGGATAATATCACCTTTGCAAATAGGGTAGCTTAGCAATTTTAATGGTTTTTTTAATGGTAGTGTTTTTATGGCTTGTGCTTAAAAGGTTGTCTCACAATTCATTTCCATATAGTAACATTTAATATCTTATATTTCTCATTTTTAGTTAATAGGGGTATTAGTACATATAATTAATTATGAACTTAATATAGATTAAAATTGTTTTAAGTGTAATTGGGAACAAATAATATATTGAGAATTATAAAATAAATAAAAAAGTATAATAGGGGAATTTCACAAGATTAATGAGGGGTGCGTGTCACCCTTGTATGTGATCGCTTCGGCTTTTATTATAAATTTATTTTCTTTTTAGTTCATCTAGAACTTTACAAAGATTGCGTTTGAAAAAAAAAGTATTTTAACTAAGAATTATAGTGCATAGGGGTGTCATAAATATGTAATTTTTTAACATGTACAACTACCATGTACTAATAACTACTTGAATTACTGAGTTTCCTTTAATTTGAGCTACATCCTTATAGACGTAGGTGACATTTAACTGAATTGGGTTACCATTTATCTTGTTGTTTACTTTGTATTTTGTTCATTTGTTCATCGTTCTTTTTAGATCATGTTGTACCAAGCATTTTCTTAACAGTGTGGAGTATCTTATTTGTTCAATGTCGACCAAAGGCCCAATAAGTTCATGTCCACTTACTCTGCCTATTCCATTGAGCCCAAGGTATAAAAGCCTTAACAAATGGTTTTGAGGAAAACAATCTCTAATCTCTATTTTCACTATTGTTATCTTGAACCCTAACTAACTTAGGCGTTGGAGTGCTAACCATGCAGGTATCCCCTAGATCCACCATATTAGATAAAAAATAGTGACAATTCAAGATTAACCTTTAGTTAGTCTAACCATGCAGGTACCCCTAGATCCACCGTAGTTTCCGCAATATCATCCATTTCAATTTCTACAACGGAAGAGTGGTGTCGTGTTTGAGAAATAACTTCAGATTCCTATGATTTACACAAAAGCCATAATCACTACGAAAGCACCGTCGAACGAACGCAAAAATTCCAGACCCATGTCCTGGCAACAAATCATGTTTTCTTCTCAATTTCATTGTCCAACCTTCAAATCAAAAGATCGAATTGCCAAAAGAGTCTAACACCAAGATCCATGAGAGGCGTTTGTTGTGCAGGTTTTTATGGTTGGGAATCACGACTGTTTGTGGCTACAGTTCGATTTATTTTTTATCTTATGAAGTTGATTAAGGAAGGGTAATAGAAGTCTTCAACTAAACCTGCTCGCAAACTGAGTTTAAACAGATGACTGTTAATTTACAGATGCTACCAAGAGATCGGGGTCACCTTTTAGCTTACTAATACTAAGTTTAGAAAATATATGTTATTCTTGATATCTGGTGGTGGGGTCTTGATTTGGAATTGGGAGTGTGTTGAGATGTGGTAAGATAAGTGATATTTGTGTTTTAGTGTTTTGGAGGATTTTCTGATGTTCTTGGATAGGTATGAGGACCTAATTGTTGTTCTTTGTTTAATGTGCTCGCAAAGATCTTACGAATTTTTTCCTACGTACCCCCAAAAAAAGAATTGAGGGATCAGAGCACCGTAGTTCCTCATAAGGCTAAGGCTAGGAAGAGGGATGATTTGTATCTTGCGCAAAGCACAAGATGGTGATGCTCAAAATCGTTTGCTTGAATTGCACAACTCAAGGTATAAGCTGAATATGGTATCTGTTTACCCTGAAAAATAGTAAAAAACTGCTGGTCCTCTAAAAACAACAAAATATTCTCAATTACTCACAGGATCGACCAGATTGATCCTAGGACATGTGTTATAATAAGTTTTAATTGTTTTTTCCAGTGATAATGTCATAAACTCTTCGACTGACTTTATTAAGTGTTTTGATAAAAAAGAGAAAATAAAACAAACAAGACTCAAAGTAATTAAAGTCGAAGGTAAAATGCAATGAAATGTAAATTGCAAGGAAATGTAAAAGAAAGCAAGTAAAGAGACAATAAATTGCTAAAGAATAAACTTGCTTGAAAGTAAAGAAATGCAGAGTAAATGCCTTCAAGGTAAAAACTTGAATTGAAATTGCATTGATATGAAATAGGGTGGTGATCTCATCATGTACATTTTCACCTTCACTCGCTTCTCTACACACAAGTACTTTGAGTGTTTATGGAGTAACTTGTACAATATGATCCACACCAATTCTAACACTAGAACTACATTATTTATACTAATCGAATGTAATTGTTATTTTCAGTTTACTCCTAGAAATATGCCACTTGTCCCTTTTTGAATTGAAAGAATCATAAGTTTCCCTCCCATATTGAATCTCAATTGTTGCATGTCGACCACTCTCATGAGCATTCAGTCGAAGTATATTTCCTATACTTAGAAAATATTCTGTCTAAATCCTTGTCTTCCATGTATGTCTTCGACTCAGGCTTCTCCAACAAGATTTGGTCTAAGCCTTTAAATTCTTCCAAAAAACATGATATTAAAGTCAATGTTTCCTGTAATCAACTAGGTGTCGAAATTTGGAGCGAATAAATTTCCCCCCAAATATGTCCTTTCGACCTACCTGATAGAAAGGTCATTTTTTTATCATAACTTTTGACGCTTATCTTTCGACGACACAAAAGTATGGCCACAACTGACCAACCCACGATCAAGAAACTATTCAGTTTCTACCAACCATGCTTATGACGTCAAATCATAATGTTTTTTTTTACAAAACCTCTCTTCAGCAGCCATTCTATCACTAGCCATCATTGCCCTTTTCTTGAAACCACACCTTGGCAGTCTAATCATAATTGCCACCACCCAAAGTATCATCTCAAAAGGACACGCGTCCCACTAACAAAATTGTCTTAATGATGATTTAAGAACCCATTAGTCTTCCGAAAGTCTATAAATAATCTACTTTTCACACTTTGACGCTTTTACGCTTTCAGAACTTTTGCAACCTTATTTCTCTCTTCTCAAACCTCCAAGAACTCAGAAATTTATTTATCTTCCAAACTTTCTCCAATGGCTTCCACTCAAGAAGTTTCCCAAAACAAGAAGAACCAAAAGAACAAGGGATCTCAAAGCAATGCTTCTCTTCCTCCATTCACCCAGATTCCCGGACCTAAGGTGGTGAAGAACCAACAATTCGCAGTTGAACCCCTTCAAGTGGAAAAGAGGCATATCTACGAATCATAGGTAATAATCCCTTTTATCATCTATGGTAAACAAAATGCCATTTCTGGACCCTTATCTAATGTCACTACTGATGACATTAAATTGGTTGAGTTCTTTCCCAATTACCGTAGGACTAAGCCATTAGGGTAAAAGAATAAAACCAACGTAGGTGAAACCTTTGTTGACCAGGTTGCCCTAGATTTGGCATATCTAAAGGGAAGCTTTCGATTGGTGAGAGTAGTCCCTTCATTCCAAGGTTTCAAACTTTGGCTGGCCAAGATAGAAAATGTCAACACTCAAGCTTGGAAAGACATAGAAATATACGATCTTCTAATGTTGCCGAAGACTGGTCTTCCTTACTATTCGAACATGTTGACGACTTCTCTATACTTCTGGGATAATACCCACTACACCTTCCATTTACCTTGTGGGATGGTAACCTCCACACTCTTCGACATAGCCACTATCACAGGGCTTAAACCCATTGGCCATACGTATGATCCAGAGGTTCATAATGAAGACATTATAGGCTTTGCCTCATGCAAACCTACTTACAAAAACTTCATGAAATATCACTTTGATACTTCAACTGACACTGTTTCTGACGAAAAACACATTGCATTTTTAACTATGTGGCTCTGTAGATATGTCTTTTGCTCAAAATCACTGCAGGTGGCCAAGAAATATTTTCCTTTGGCACACTAACTGCACCTCAATACAGGAGTATGCCTTAGTGAATTAATCTTGGCATCTCTTTATGAATCAATGAGTGAAGGCGTTGTTATCTTAAAAACGTGAGTCCGAATGGAACTTTCCAATTAGTTGGACCTATTTGGCTACTTAAATTGTGGCTTAATGCTACTATCGTAGCAAGCCTACCCACAAAATAAGTTACTGATGAAAACTCTGATGAAATCAAAGAGAGGAGAGTCGAATGGACTCGCCTAGTAAGGCTAACCCCTACTGATGAAGGAAAAATCGTTCATGAGGCTTTCTCTAGCTACATTATGATGTTTTCAAAGAGGTATGACTTCAGTCCAACCATGGCCCTTTTTGCTGAGAGAAACTATGGACCAGAATGGTTCACCAGAATATTTCCCCCCACATCCAAAAGACAACAAGAAGAATCAAAAGCCATCTAGGAAGCCTTTTTGGTTCCTAGATTACTAGACCACAAGCTGAATTATCTAAAAGGCATAGTAGCTTTGATTTCCTATCAACCAAATCTAGTCTCTCGACAGTTTGGATTGGCTCAAAGCTACCCGAAGTGTCTGTATGACAAGAAAGGGCATGTCATTATTTATGATGCTAACTTTGATGAAGAAATCATTTTAATTCAACTTGCTCGACATGCCAGTCGAGCTCAACTTTCCTTGGTGCAATTTGAACCTAACTTTCTCTGCACTCAAGAATTCTATAACTGGTGGTCGAAGTACTACCAAGAACAATTCCTTGATGTCTCCTCCTTTTCCCAATTAATTAATCAATCATTTGTTAATGTGCAGGAAAATATCAAGAAAGGTACGTCTATTCACATCAAAGAGATTCAAGCCTTCTAGAAGTACTTTGAAACTGTCTATCGACCAGATGATATTAGTCGAACCATGTGCGAGGATGTTGTCACTTTGAAGGACAATTTTTTATAGAAAATGGAGAAATTAAAAATTCCTTCACGCATTTCTCTTGAGAGACGTTATGAAATAGCTTTCAAACTCTTTCCTCCAAAGGTTCCTCGACTGCCTACTGCTGAGTTTGGAGTGGATCTTGCCCTTCCATTTCCAGAATGTTTTTTCTATGGGGATTCCATCAAAATCCTTCCACAATAGTCTCAACCCAAATCACAAATGGTGGTTGCAACTAAACAGACGCTGGACAGTTTCAAAGGACACCTCCATATAGGGATCAAAGATGTTCACATCAAATCCGAGATATATGAAGGTTTGAGGCCTTCGATTTAGTGATATTTATCTAACTACTTCCTTAATAATCATGTGATTATGCTTGAATTTTAGTAGTGCCCAAGAAGACTAGCTTGTCGAAGAGTACAACTGTGAAAACCAACCTAGAGGCTGAAGGAACAAAGGTATGTTCATATATTTTCCTAATTTTCTTTGGATGTTTTCCTTTCTAACATTTACATAACATTCTCAGACTGCTCGAAAGCCTCCTCCAACTTCAACAAGAAAAACAAGGAAGGGTGCTCAACTAGCCATCCACATGGTTGATGATGAGGACCTGTCTCCCTCCGAAGAGGGTAACCTTATAAAAAAGAAAAGGAAACTTGTCAAAGTTTCTGATAATGTTGGCCAATCTTCCTCAAAGGTGGCCAAAGTTTTGGAAAAGACACCCTCTTCTAGTGGTGTCGAAAAACAAACTCTTAGGGCCACGTTGAAGGCGACCGCTGGCCTTAATGAAAGCAATGACTCAAGTCTTGGTGCTGATGACACTCAGGTAAGTTAATTCTTGAGTTCTATTCTACCTAAACTTCTTTGGCTTATTGATTGTTGGCTTACTCAATTTATTTGTTATTTCAGTCCAATATTGGTGGCTCTAGTCCACCACAACTAACCACCAAGGTGAGCCGACTTGTGACCCTACATCTGATCCAGGTTCTGGGCGAAGTTCTCTAAGTGAGATTAAAAAACCTGACTTTTTAATAGTTCCTCCTTCTCAAGTGGTGAATCAAAGCTCTCATGCTAAGACAACCACTGAACAGTCCCACACTGTTGGGTCTGGTCATGAGGAGAATGCTAATCCAAATAAGTAACACCCAATGATCTTAGAGCCTACCCCATGGAGCAAGAACAAAATTTAGCTGAGGAAGATAACTCTCCTAATGCAAGTCCACACACCACTCTTTTCAATCAACCTCTAGTAGATTTCATGGATGATGAAGGTAGGCCCCAGCTTCAGTCTGAGCTTGTAGGTGATCAAGGGGAAGATGATGAAGATGAAGAAGAATAAAAGGAAGAAGAGGAAAGTGAAGTTGAAGAGGACAAACAAAGTTCTCTTGAGAATGTCGAGGATGACCATGCTAAGAACCCCACTCCTTCCAAAACTGATATGACTCCAACTTCTAAAGCAACAATGACTGAGGCTCAACTGGATAACCTTAGAGCCTCTAACACTAGGGAGTACATCAAATTGGTACTGGAGAAGAGAGGAAGCTCTTCAAAGAAAAATGTGAGTACTTCGAATGTTCTGAAGCTCTGACTTCAGATTATTTTGTTGGCCCAATCCTCCAAAAGTTTGAAACCCATTTCTTTATCAAATTATTGCATTTTTCGACCAGTGAAGACTGATCTTTAGTCTGTTGTAATGGTTTCTGGGATTCCAAACCTATAGATGATGTGTTTTTGAATAAATACAATTACATACTCTTGGTCAACATTTGGAAAGGGTATAACATAAACCCATTTGGTAAAGTAATCAATACCCACCAAAATGTACTTCTGATTTTTTTTATGATGTTGGTCAATTCTCTCCAACTAGATCCAAAGCCCATCATCTAAAGAGCCAAGGTTTAACTATAGAATGTAATTCAGTTGCAGGGACGTGTTGGATGCAAGCATGAATCTAGCATTCCTGATAACCTTTAGCAAATTCAATACAATCTTCTAACATGGTAGGCCAATACATGCCTTGTCAAAACAAGAGCCATTTAATTTTGTGGCCTACTTGGTATGCCCCGCTATGGACAGTTGAAAGGGCTAAGTATGCCTCTGATTCTCTAAGGCCATTGAGCAATACTCTCTCATGAGTCTTTTTTAACAATTCATTACCCAACAAAACATAGCTTACAACTTGATACCTGGTTTTTCTCTCTGTCGACGCTGTTGGATTTTGTAGATATTCCACTATAGGTTTTCTCCAATCTTTATCTGTTAAGCTGTCGACTGCTAAGATGGCGAAATTGTCTTCATCAGCATATCCAAACTTTATTTCTTCCAAGTCTGATGTGGCTAATACAACTGACATTACCTTCCCTCTAACATCAATTGCATCTTGTAGTTTTTCCTTCGAAATTGTACACCCTGATGCAATCTGGGCTAAGTCATTTGCAACTTGGTTTTCCAATCTAGGGATGTATTAAACGCTGACTACTTCAAATTTTTTCAACAGTCGATTTGCTACTACAAAGTACATAGTTAGATATTCTTTTATGCACTTTTATTCTTTTGTGATTTTTTTAATAACCAACTCTGAATCTCCTATTATTTCAATATGAGTTACCCCCAATTCCAACAATACTTCAAGTCCAGCTAAATGCCTCGTATTCAGCTTCGTTGTTTGAACAACGACTTTCGATCTTACACTTGAGTGTTGTTGGAATTTTTTTAGGATAAATAACACGTGCTCCTATGCCTATCCCATATTTGTGGCTAGACCCGTCGAAGTATAACTTTCAAGGTTCCACCTCAAGATAATTCAAAGGAGTTTTATTAATAGAATGGCCGACTATAAAGTTTGCCACTACTTGTCCAACACGACTATTAATAACACGACAATCTTATGTTAAAGAATATTCAGTTAATGGTAATGCCCATTTACCAACTCGACTATGCAGAATAGGCTTGGACAACATATGTTTAATGATATCAAAATAAGAAGAAACATAAAGATCAACTGGCTTTATATATATTGTTTCAATTTTGTACAAGAATAATACAAGCATAAGCACAATTTTTCTATCATGATATACCTAGTTTCTACATCATTTAAAACTCTACTAAGACAATAAATGGCCCTTTCGACGTCATCATCATCCTCTTGAGCTAATATGCTCCCTAAAGTTTTATCTGACGCAACTATGTACAAGCTCATGCACTTCCTTCTACTAGATGGTGAGAGAATTGGAGGGTGACTCAGGTATTCCTTTATTTTTTCAAAGGCTTCCTGTTGATCTTGTCCCTAGTTGAACCCATCTTTGTTGATTCGAAGTAAAGGTGAGAAGGCTTTCGTTTTACCACTTAGGTTTGATATAAATCTCCTCAAGAAATTAATTTTTCCTTGTAGTGATTTCAAATCCTTCTTTGTTGATGGCACTTTCACTTCCATTATGGCTTTGTTTTTATTTTGATTGATTTCGATCTCTTTCTTATGTACCACAAAATTTAAGAAATCCCCTACATGAACACAAAAAATACACTTAAGAGGATTCATTTTAAGACCATGCTTTCTCATCCTTTTAAACTACTGTCGAAGCTGGTCAATATGATATGTTCCGGATATAGACTTAACAACAATATTATCAATACAGATTTTCATAAAAGTCTCTATAAAATCATGGAAGATCAAATTCATTACTCGCTGGTAAGTTGCCCTAACAATTTTTAGGCCAAAAGGCATTACTACCCATTCATAGGTGCCTAAGGCCCCTGGACATCGAAAATCAGTCTTTGGGACATCTGCTTCAGCAATGAATATTTGGTTATATCCAGAATATCCATCTAACATGTTGCGATATTCATGTCCTACGGAAGAATCAACTAGAAATGAAGTTAAACCATTTGGTTGGAACAAGAAAGACAGTGAATGGTCAATCGAAAGTTTCAGGATGCTACTTTCAATGTTTTGTTTCAGGATGCTACTTTCAATGTTTTGTTCCTAACTCGGATGATCAATCGAAAGTTGCTGGTTGTATCCTTTTGTTGAGTTGACTATTTTAATTCCCCAATGTTTCTTTTAAGGTATTCTGCAAATGATATCATCAGTCCCTTGAGAATTACTAGAATTACTTCTTCCCTAACCTTAATAACAATAATTATTGGAAATGAAAGAAAAGAGTGGAGAAATTTGAATATAACACGTCACAGATGACTATGCCTCTGTTGGATGATATTTGCAATATTAAGTAATTTCTCATAGTGAGTAATTTCTCATGTTAGGAATCTAACAATTAATTTATTTATGAATGATGACATAAATCTTACAGTATTGATATTCAATTGTAAACTACCAAGTTTCTGTTATTGAATCTTTGTTTAAATTGTAGGTAGAGTGAAAATGGGGAATATGGGGAGTCATATTAGGCACCATTTGGTACACAGAGAAACTACTTTGTTTAAAGCCAAAGTACTAGGTATTGATTGTTGGATTTAACTGATTTTTCCTTATGGTTTTTGTTATATTGTTTTTCAAGCTTCACAGTTGAATATTTAATGGAAACTACGAGAACTCAGTGCTGAAAAAATATGTAACTCAAGCCGCTATTGTTAATCTCACAGAGCGGATTTTGTCGATAGCATGTGGGATAATGATGTGAGCTGCTTTTGGGAAAAAGAATGGACACCAACAAGTGTTCAAATCAAAATATAAATAAAGCAATAAGCCTATTGGTAGGATTTTTTATTTCTGATTTTTAGACTTTCTGAAGCAGCCAATAGTCCTTCTTGAAGTGTGTTACTATATTTATTATTAAGTTGACACAATAGAGTAAAGAAAAAGGGTCTGTGATTGCTTTGGGAGATGAATGAACAAAAACCTAATTGTATTTTCTTTGCTATATTAACAAGTTTGTGTGCAGGTTCAAAATAATGAACTATCATATAAAATTAGGATTGTAGTTTTACACCAATACTTGAATTACAATATTTTAATCTAAATTGGACGACACATAAAAGTGGATAGCAAGTCCGATGTCAAACAGACCAAAGACTGCATAGAGTCGGGGGCAACAATCAATTTAGGCGACGGGTGGCTGTGAGAAGAAAGAACCTGAATACAGTATAGTACAGTAAGATAAAATGAAACGGTTGCGTGCTTCTTTGTTGGTTTGGTGAGTGTTTCTTGTGATCTTCTCACTCGATTCTAAATAAGGAACATTGGGAAAGATTATCTATCATATCATAATATAAAATTGAATTTTCTTTGTATTCTTTCGGAATTAATGGTCTTGGAAATTAAAAATTTGTTTCATTAACAATAAACAAAATGTGTTGACATGCTGATAGATATAGGTAATGATCTTTGTATCCCCGATTGTGCTAAGTTATATGCATATGTTTTGTTTGTAACAAGAATTCTAGATGAAATTTAATCTTTTCAATGTTGTGATACGAGATTATGCATTTCATATGATCTGTTTGAGAGAGACATGATTGTTTCCGGAGTAAATCGGCACCTCAAGGGAATTGTTTGTTTTTTGGCTAGCTTTTTTAGTTAGTTAATCCTCGCTTTTTGGTGTCGAGACAGGTTTATTGGGATGTAGATTTTGGAGTTGTTTATTTCTATTTGTTTGCATGTTTGTTGTTTATTTATTCATGTAAGAAATGCTACTGATTCTTTGACATATTAATCCTTTATGCGATAATGTGATAAGTTTCAGAATAGGTATTTTTCCAAAATATAACATGTAACCTATTATATTATGCAGATATCAGAAGAAATTAAGAAGATTTGTTCAGCTACTGATGCAAAAGAGTCATCATTAGAAAAATGTCATTTAAACACATAGATTTAAATGTATTTTCATTGTTCTAAATGGTAACACTGCATAGATGCTTTGTTTTACTACAAAATCTGCAAAGATTGTGAGACTTATCACATTATTTTACACAAATGTTGTTGAATAAGGCTTTTCTACCTAAGAAATAATATATCATGTGGACAGTAGTTGACAACTAACTTTGCTAAATTGAAAGTAAAGATATAATGATAATTGTGTATTCATTTATTGGAATTGAAATCAATGTATCAAACTAGTTGTAAACAATATAAACTAACTAGGAGTTTATAATATGAGTAACATGTATTAAGTGTTATTTAAACTCTGATTAAACAATAAATCCATCCAAATGTGAATACTTTTGAAGTGAAAAATATTGTTTAATTTTAATGAAAATCTCCATATGACAACTTAAAATTGATTAAATAATTAGCTACTGATAATAACTATCACTAGATATTAAAAAATAACTTTAGATACATATTAACAATTTCACCTATAAAATCTTAGCAATCATGAAAAGATAACCCCTGTTGTTTAAATGGTAACAAAATATGGAAAAATTAAGAGACTTATCAGAAGAATTTTTTATAAATATAAATCCCAAACTAAGAGTTACAACAAAAGGCATTATATTAATCCCACACCAGTTAAGTGAAGAAAAACATAAATATTTATATAACCATATCTGAGCACTTTGAAGCACGACCTTACTTTGTTTATTATATAAAATATTTTTAGTAATGATTCTATATAGTCTTTTAAAATATTAAGTGGTATGACTTTGCTTTGATTCTATTTTTGGTTCTATGATTTTACTTATGTTTATTATATTTAGGCTAGAATGTAAACACTAGCATAATGAATGAATTTTTTTAAATGATTGATGTATAGAACAGTGATAGCACTACATTACTAATGTTTATTTACTTTTTTAGTAGCTATGTATTTTGTTTAATATATGTGATGCTTTTAGATTTCTTCTCTTAATTTTCATTCTTTTCTAATTGTCCAAGTTTCGTCTCATATTGTTGAAGCTTTCCAAACAATGTAGCGGATGCCATCGTGGATAGACTTTTCTTTGCGGATATTATCGTCATTTTAGGTTGCCACTCTCTGGAAAAAGATCTAAACACTTTAAGATTAAGTTCATCGTTAGTTAAAGTCTTACCAAGTTTTGTTAAATGATTTTTCAAGTGCACAAATATTTTCTGCAAATCAAGGATTGATTCTCCTGGCTGCATTCTGAATAACTCGTATACCTGACTTAACATGTTCAATCTCGATCTTTTAACTTCAGCGGTTCCTTCATGAGTTTCCTCCAAAGTATTCCAGATTTATTTTGCCGATGTACATGTTGAGACACGAAAGAATTCATCCATGCTTAGTGCACTTTGTAGTATATTAATTGCCTTTTTATCATAGAGAACCTTCTTTTTATCATCATCATCTCATGAACCTTTAGGATTTATTGATCCAATACCATTAACAATCGTTGAAGGAACGAAAGGGTCATTTTGGACAGCATTCCATATTTCATATCCTTGTGCGTCTAAATGAGTCTTCATGCGAATTTTTCAGAAGTCAAAGTATCCACCACGAAATAGTGGAGGATTGTTGCTACTACCACCGTATTTAAACACAAGATTGTTGTTTAAGGAAGCCATTCTGAATCAATTAGGAACAGGTTACTTAAAATCTGCTTTGATACCAATTGTAAGTCTGAGGTACGCCTAAGAAGGGAGTGAATTAGGCTTTTAAAATTTCTTCGAAGATTTTCCGATTTTTCAATTCTTTACTTTCTTACGGAATATAAGTGCGGAAAGATAAAATGCGGAAAGTAAAAGAGACACATAGATTTATCCTAGTTCCCTTCATAATCTGATGGTACATCTAGTCCCCTTTCCAAACCGAAAGAGATTTTCACTATATGTTTGAAACCTAGAACAAGACGCACCTAGTCCTTTCTAATTTTAACAACCAAGAACAAACCTCTTGGATTTACAACAAGTTTAAAGTACGATCAAAATTCAATTTCTCACACACGGACCTCTTGTATCCACAATCTGGATCACAAGGACAACCTTACTAACTTATCTCTAACAATCCTAAAGATAAGTAGTAATCAAAAAGAATAAATTCTGAATTTTTTATAAGTGTAGGAAGATGAAGCTTTGAATATTTTATCAATATAAACATTGATCTTCTACTTGCAATAAGTATCACTCACAATAAATATACAAATGTTCTTGAATAAATGAGATGAAACTAGAATGATGTTCTTTGAAATATATGAAAAGTTTCTCTCAAAAGGTTTGAATATGAATAATTTGAAAATATTTGAAAAATGAATAATATGAGTGATTTTTTATTAAGAAAATTATTGGAGGTGAGTGTGAAATCTGAAAATGATTTATTTATATAATGCACAAACACCCTTTCATAAAGGTATCCTTAAATGAAACAATGCCATTGTTTGAAAGATAGAAAGAATGATTTTTTTCATGAAAAGTCACATATTTTCGCATGCAGCAAATGTGTTAATCGGTTAACACATATGTTAACCAGTTAACACCCTTCAACGTAAACCCATAATTGAAATTTGAACTTGGTTAACTAGTTAACCAATCCGTTAACCGGTTAACACTGAAGGATTTTGTGTAAAAGCATAAAATGAATTTTTGAACACTTGCATAAATATTTTGAGAAATGTTTGTTATACCTTTGTGTTATTCCATGTTGATCTTCAATTCTTTGAGAATATAATTAGTGCTGTTTGAAGTTTGATCCACTTGATATTTTCTTCAAAAGTTGAACAATGATAGACCAAATATTTGAAGCTTGATTCAAAAGTCTCTCTTCCTTATTGAACATGCACACTTCAACAATATCTTTTTGTCTTCATCAAAATCAAATATTTAAGGATGTTTGCATCTACAAATTGTAATGCTTTGGTGTGGTTTTTATGATCAATGTGAGTCTCTAATTTTAGGGGAAGAGACTTGCTGAAGTGGTTTTCCTCTAGCTTAAGGCTTGAGAGCTTAGTCATTGTTATGTATCATTACTTACTACTCAAGACACTTAATTTCTATCTCAAATTGATTAGTCTAGCCTTGGCCAAATTCACATTCTACAGACATTTTAATCTTAATTTATGAAGATAAATTGGCTGAAGTTTATAAGATTCTAGGATATGCCTTTTTGGAGAATTTTGGCCCTTGGATCAAGTGAAAGGTTTTGAAATTCATGAATGCAAAATGGAAGTTTCTTAGTTGTGATCATGAATTTGCTGGTTGGCTCAGGTTTGAAATTCATGAATGCAAAATGGAAGCTTCTTAGTTGTTATCTTTGACTCATAAAATCTCAACTTTAAGTTTTAGACAAAAACTGTTTTTGAAAACAATTGTTACATTGTATGTTTGGCAAGGGATTTCTCCATGCTCAAGTGAGATCTTTTCATGCCAATTGGTTCTTTGAATTTTTGGTATGATTTGTGACAACATTAGTGTTTACATGAAGATCTGAATAATCTTAGAACTATATGTAAAAAGTCTCCAAGTTTTGTTGTTTTAACTGTTTTTAATTTAGACAGATTTTGTCTAAGTTTTGAAACATTCAACTTTTTCTTTAGTTTGATCATCCTCCAACTTAAAATCCAAGAAGAATTAGAGTTTAATGTAGTTGAATCTTTTGTAGTATGTGATGAAATATATCATTTGAACTTTGATTCACAAAAATCTGATCCTTGGATCACAAGTTATGATGCTTGGAAGTAGGGTACATGCATATTTTTTCTCATAACTTAGAAAATTTTCCTAATTTTCTAAATTAGACCCTTTTACAAGTTATCTTCAAATTCTTGATTTTTTGTGATCAAATGTATCCATGGACCATATATTCTTGTAATATAGGTCATGGGGGATCATTTTAGGTAAAAAAAAGTCAAACTTTGAATTTTTGGTCCAGATACAATTTTTGGTCCACAGCACTTTCTTACACCAAATACTTACACCTATATACGATTCACCATATTTATACGGTGAATAGTATTTTTTAAATAAAATAATATTTTTAATGAATAATACACATGAACAGTGTGTGAACAGTGCGCGTTAATAGTACCATGAGCAATGCATGTACAATACACATGAACAGTAATTTAAAGTAGTTAAACAAAGTTGGTTAATGTAGTAATGAAGTTTGGTTAATAAGCGTCCAGGTATTAAAATAATTTGTAACAGTTACCAAAGTTGGTTAATGTAGTGTAAAAACTTGGTTAATGCAGTAATGAAGTTGGTTAATAAACATTCAGGTATTAAAAATATTTTTTAGCAATCATCAAAGTTGGTTAATGCAGTGTAAAAATTTGGTTAATACGGTAATGAAGTTGGTTAATAAACGTTCAGATATTAAAAAAAATTAAATTAATAATTTTTAATATTATAATATTTCACTGTTCATCGTATTGGTGAACAATGAAATATGGTGTAGGTGTAGGGTTTTGGTGTAAGAATAGCATTTTTCTTAATTTTTATGTTATGGGGGTGCATTTTCATAAAAATAAATAAATATATGATTGAACTTTTTTTTTATTCTTATAAGTTGGGAGGGTTTTTTACTATATCTTATACTCACCCCGCTTTGCATATTGTAGATTGACAGATGCTCACATGGTTTTGGATTCTTTCTTAGATTATTTCACCTTAAGTATATTGCAAAATTTGTTCTTTTTTATATTGATTTTCTTTGATTTGGGTATGGGAATGAGTGTTGATAAGAATGATGTTTTTTTTTCTTCATATTTTTTTGATGTTTTCGAATATGTATGAGAATTTATTGATGTTTTTTATTTGGTGTGCTCGCAAAGATCTTACGACATTTTAACTAAGTACCCCAAAGAGAGAATTGAGGAATCAGAGCATCGTAGTTCCTCCTAAAAGGCTAGAGCTAAGAGGAAGGGTTAATTTGTATCCTGGTTAAAGCATAGGATGTTAATGCTCAAATTTTGTATCTGTGTCTTGATCAAAGCCCAATATTGAAGCTAAAAATATGTTTGTGTCCTTAACAAAGCCCAGGATTGAAACTGAAATGTTTGTTGTAAGTGATAGGTTGCTTGAATTGCATAGATCAAGGCATAAGCTTAATGGTATCGTGATTTGCATAGCTCAAGAAAGGCTGAATGGTTGACCTGAATTGCATAGCTCAGGAAAGCTAAATGGGTTATCTTGATTTACATAACTCAAGAAAGGTTGAATGTTTAGCTTAGTTAAAGTCCAAAACTATGACTGTTTTTGTGGAATTAACTTAGTTAAAGTCCAAGACTATGACTGTATTGATTTAGCTTAGTTAAAGTCCAATACTATGACTGTTGTTTGATTGACTGGTAAGGTGTTTAAATGTTTGTGTCTTGATTGAAGCCCAAGGTTGAAGATAAATGGGACTCAGTAAAGAGAATTTGTCATCTCTAAAGAGGGAAAATTTGATTTATATGTGCCTTGATTGAAGCCCAAGGTTGAAGTTAAACAAAGAAAACTGACTTTGTAGGGATATTTTTTCTATGTCCTGATTTAGAAGCCCAGGTGTGAAGCTTATTTGTGAGAGACAGACTCTTAGTTTATCTGTATCTTATATGAAGCCTAAGATGGGAGGCTGAAAATTTGTTGTGAGACTGACTCTGTATGAAGAGTGTTTTGTTTGTTCAAAAGTTTTTGAGGTCATCAAACATTCCTTTGTCTAGAGAGGTTCAATTGTACAAAGCCCAAAAGGAGGCTAGCTTGGTCATCCATCGGGGAGAGGGATACTACTGTATATTTTTGATTCTAAGGATTTGTTCTTATGCTTTTAGGAAGCCTTTGAGGGTCCTTGTGTTTAAGCCCAAGAGGAATTTAGGCTACCTATAAGAGGCACATGGGTCCTTGAACAAAGCCCAATAGGAGGCTGGGGAGGTTGAGTAACTTCTAAGCTTGAGAGAATACACCTTTAAGAGACTTGAGGGTCCTTGAATAAAGCCCACGATGAGGCTATGTTTTGCCCTAACAGGGTTCTAAGTTATTCAAGGGTTGGTGTGGTGACAGTAACCCGAGTACTTAGATTCTAGTAAAGATGCAAATATATACATTAAAGATGCATGCAGACAAATAAATGTGTCAGTGAATGTGTTGAATATTTTTTAGTATATCTTTGCTTTGGTTTGAGTAAGAATGATGTCAGTGATGTTGGGAGTTACATTGGGAAGCAGAGGCCGAAAAATCCCGAGGGAGAAAGATTATAGATGTTTTTACATTATATTCTCTTTATCATTAAGAAGTATTTTATTATCTTTGCTTTAGTATGAGGTGAAGAAAGATAATTTTGGAAAATAACTCTAATCTAATAATAACAACAGTTTAAGAAAACAACGAGAAGTTAGAGAGAGAAAAGATGGCTCAGAAGCCAATAATAAGGCTTACACATAAGGATGTCTATGGAATTTGTTTTGTTGATTACTCATCTTGTGTTTTCATACATAGAGTAGGGCTTGATGCTTAACAGCTGCCTACTGCCTAGAAAGTAGTTCACCGGAGTGAAGCTCAGTCTAGTTGTGGGTGTATTAGATCTTTAGTCATAAAGATGAAAAAAGAAAAGGAGATGGGATTTGTAAACAAGTGGGGCCATAATCTCTCTTTAGGAGATTGAAATCTGTTTAAGAAATTGTTGGAGGATTCAGGACTTATACGGAAGCCTGAAGGGGTTTTAAAAAAGATCGTAGAAAGATTAAAATAGAAAAAATGAGTCCTAAACACAAAGGATTCCCCATGACACATTTTTACAATTTATTTTAGAAAATAAATGGTAATGTGTAAAGAAATTCACATAAAGAAATTTGCAAATGAAAATTCAATACGGTGAAAAAGGCGATCGCATCAGTTTTTTTTTTGTTTGAAAATGGATCAGATGAACCCTAATGGTTCATTTTTTAAAAAGGGATGAGTCTTACAATCTAATAGAGGCCCAAAAGTGTGATAAAAATCAATTTGAGGGTGATTAAAAATCAAAACCCTGATTTTTTATATTTTAAATATTTAAAAATATTTAAAATTTTGATAAATTTCAAACATAAGTGAAAAACAAGTTGAAACCTTGGATCAATGTTTGAAAAATAATTTAATAGAACATTTTGAAAGTTGGTGTCAGAAGCTTGCGGTTCGGAACATTTCCAATGCAAATGCTGCGGCTATGTGGATGTCCATATGTTGGATTATTTGGAATTGTAGAAATAAGATTATGTTTAGTGGGGAATTTTGGGATGAGGATCAAGTTCTAAATGCTTGTATCACTTTTATATGGTGGTGGATTGGAAAAAGATCAAATATCAATTGTAATTATCACAGTTGGTATAACTGTCCAGTTGAATTTTTGTAATTATATTCACTGAGGAATATGTGACTTTGTATACGGTTTGGGTGCCCTTTTGCACCCTTTTTTGAATGAATTTTTTTATTATAAAAAAAAACTATCTTACTATATTTCTCTTGCAAGTACTAAAAAATGCCCAATTTAAAGGTTCGGAATACAGTTGTGACTTTACAAAACTATATCAACTCAAGTGAGTATACTCTGAAGCATGCATCAAATAACTGAAAACTGAACTTCCTGTTTCAGTAAGATTAATAGGTATATGTTTCTATCGAATGCATGGTCGATACAAACAGCTAAAATAACATGGTACTCCTATTGTTATTCCCTTTATGTTATCCTTCTATGAAATGAGAAACTATTTTTCATACAATGAGTGGCTACTGAGTTTTATTGTTCAGTTTGTGTGAGAAAACATGGCTTTGTTGTTCAGTTTCTGTTTTAATCATGGACTGTTTTTACACATACATCAGGACAACTCAAAAGTGGCAAGGACGGACAATGTTGTAACCATTATAACGGATGACGATATTGTACATATCTGAACTTTTGCAAGCAATTGCTCATAAGTTGTTTAGACTTTTTGAAGCAGCCAATAGTCCTTCTTGAAGTGTGTTACTATATTTATTATTAAGTTGACACAATAGAGTAAAGAAAAAGGGTCTGTGATTGCTTTGGGAGATGAATGAACATAGTGAAAAGTGTGCGACTAATTCAAAATCTATTTGTAGATACTTTGATATAATGAAGAACAACTTACATATTTAACAAACTTCACATTTGTTTTGGTCACTCACTCCCTTAATTCTCTTTCAATTTACAGCTTGTGGAAACAAGAGAAAGCCGCTGTGGAGAATGGGCCAGTTGCTTTACGCTCTGATGTCGAGCTCTTGGCTACGAGTCATGTTTTGTTTGTAACAAGAATTCTAGATTAAATTTAATATTTTCAATGTAGTGATACTAGATTACGCATTTCATAGGACTGTTTGAGAGAGACATGATTGTTTCCGGAGTAAATCGGCACCTCAAGGGAATTGTTTGTTTTTTGGCTAGCTTTTTTAGTTAGTTATTCCTCGCTTTTTGGTGTCGAGACAGGTTTATTGGAATGTAGATTTTGGAGCTGTTTATTTCTATTTGTTTGCATGTTTGTTGTTTATTTATTCATGTAAGAAATGGTACTGATTCTTTGATTCTTTGACATATTAATCCTTTATGCGATACTGTGATAAGTTTCAGAATAGGTATTTTTCCAAAATATAACATGTAACCTATTATATTATGCAGATATCAGAAGAAATTAAGAAGATTTGTTCAGCTACTGATGCAA
This sequence comes from Lathyrus aphaca, assembly GCA_963966055.1. NCBI lineage: Eukaryota > Viridiplantae > Streptophyta > Magnoliopsida > Fabales > Fabaceae > Lathyrus > Lathyrus aphaca. Next base: position 332,565,349 of record OZ014521.1, read on the forward strand.
AAGAGTCATCATTAGAAAATGTCATTTAAACACATAGATTTAAATGTATTTTCATTGTTCTAAATGGTAACACTGCAGAGATGCTTTGTTTTACTACAAAATCTGCAAAGATTGTGAGACTTATCACATTATTTTACACAAATGTTGTTGAATAAGCTTGAATAACTCAGAGTAATGTTAAGGCTTTTCTACCTAAGAAATAATATATCATTTGGATAGTAGTTTACAACTAACTTTGCTAAATTGAAAGTAAAGATATAATGATAATTTTGTATTCATTTATTGGAATTGAAATCAATGTATCAAACTGTTTGTAAACATAAACTAACTAGGAGTCTATAATATGAGTGACACATATTAACTGTTATTTAAACTCTGATTAAACAATATATCCATCCAAATGTGAATACTTCTGAAGTGAAAAATATTGTTTAATTTTAATGAAAATCTCCATATGACAACTTAAAATTGATTAAATAAATGAATTAGCTACTGATAATAACTATCGCTAAATATTAAAAAATAACTTTAGATACATATTGACAATTTCACTTATAAAATCTTAGCAATCATGAAAAGATAACCCCTGGTTGTTTAAATGGTAACAAAATATGGAAAGATTAAGAGACTTATTAAAAGCATTTTTTATAAATATAAATCCCAAACTAAGAGTTACAACAAAAGGCATTATATTAATCCCACACCAGTTAAGTGAAGAAAAACATAAATATTTATATAACCAAATCTGAGCACTTTGAAGCACGACCTTACTTTGTTTATTATATAAAATATTTTTACTATTGATTCTATATAGTCTTTTAAAATATTAAGTGGTATGACTTTGCTTTGATTCTATTTTTGGTTCTATGATTTTACTTATGTTTATTATATTTAGGCTAGAATGTAAACACTAGCATAATGCATGACTTTTTTTATATGATTGATGTATAGAATAGTGATAGCACTACATTACTAATGTTTATTTATTTTTTAGTAGCTATGTATTTTTTTTAATATATGTGATGCTTTTAGATTTTTTCTCTTGATTCTCATTCTTTTTTAATTGTCCAAGTTCCGTCTCATATTATTGAAGCTTTTCAAATAATGTAGCGGATGTCATCGTGGATAGACTTTTCTTTTCGGATATTATCGTCACTTTAGGTTGTCACTCTCTGGAAAAAGATCTAAGCACTTTAAGATTAAGTTCATCGTTAGTTAAAGTCTTACCAAGTTTTGTTAAATGATTTTTCAAGTGCACGAATATTTTCTACAAATCAAGAATTGATTCTCTTGGTTGCATTCTGAATAACTCGTATTCCTGACTTAACATGTTCAATCTCGATCTTTTAACTTCAGCGGTTCCTTCATGAGTTTCCACCAAAGTATTCCAGATTTATTTTGCCGATGTACATGTTGAGACACGAAAGAATTCATCCATGCTTAGTGCACTTTGTAGTATATTAATTGCCTTTTTATCATAGAGAACCTTCTTTTTATCATCATCATCTCATGAACCTTTAGGATTTGTTGATCCAATACCATTAACAACCGTTGAAGGAACCAAAGTGTCATTTTGGACAGCATCCCATATTTCATCTCCTTGTGCGTCTAAATGAGCCTTCATGCGAATTTTCCAGGAGTCAAAGTATTCACCACAAAATAGTGGAGGCTTGTTGCTACTACCACCGTATTTAAACACAAGATTGTTGTTTACGGAAGCCATTCTAAATCAATTAGGAACAGGTTACTTAAAACCTGCTTTGATACCAATTGTAAGTCTGAGATGCGCCTAAGAAGGGGGTGAATTAGGCTTTTAAAATTTCTTCGAGATTTTCCGATTTTCCGATTCTTTACTTTCTTACGGAATATAAGTGCGGAAAGATAAAATGCGGAAAGTAAAAGAGACATGTAGATTTATCCTAGTTCCCTTTATAATCTGATGGAACATCTAGTCCCCTTTCCAAACCGAAAGAGATTTTCAGTATATGTTTGAAACCTAGAACAAGACGCACCTAGTCCTTTCTAATTTTAACAACCAAGAACAAACCTCTTGGATTTACAACAAGTTTAAAGTACGATAGAGATTCAATTTCTCACACACGGACCTCTTGTATCCACAATCTGGATCACAAGGACAACCTTACTAACTTATCTCTAACAATCCTAAAGATAAGTAGTAATAAAAAAGAATAAATTCTGATTTTTTTATAAGTGTAGGAAGATGAAGCTTTGAAAATATTTGAAAACTGAATTAATATAAACATAAATCTTCTCCTTGCAATAAGTATCACTCACAATAAATATACAAGTGTTCTTGAATAAATGAGATGAAACTAGAATGATGTTCTTTGAAATATATGAAAAGTTCTCTCAAAAGGTTTGAATATGAACAATTTGAAAATATTTGAAAAATGAATAATATGAGTGATTTTTTATTAAGAAAATTATTGGAGGTGAGTGTAAAATCTGAAAATGATTTGTTTATATAATGCACAAAACACCCTTTCATAAAGGTATCACTTAAATGAAACAATGCCATTGTTTGAAAGATAGAAAGAATGAATTTTTTCATGAAAAGTCACATATTTTTGCATGCAACAAATGTATTAATCGGTTAACACATATGTTAACCAGTTCACACCCTTCAATGTAAACCCATAATTGAAATTTGAACTTGGTTAACCGATTAACCAATCCGTTAACCGGCTAACACTGAAGGATTTTGTGTAAAAGCATAAAATGAATTTTTGAACACTTGCATAAATATTTTGAGAAATGTTTGTTATGCCTTTGTGTTATTCCATGTTGATCTTCAATTATTTGAGAATATAATTAGTAATGTTTGAAGTTTGATCCACTTGATATTTCTTCAAAAGTTGAACAATGCTAGACCAAATATTTGAAGCTTGATTCAAAAGTCTCTCTTCCTTTTTGAACATACACACTTCAGTAATATCTTTTTGTCTTCATCAAAATCAAATATTGAAGGATGTTTGCATCTACAAATTATAATGCTTTGGTGTGGTTTTTATGATCAATGAGAGTCTCTAATTTTAGGGGAAGAGACTTGTTGAAGTGGTTTTCCTCTAGCTTAAGGCTTGGGAGCTTAGTCATTGTTATGCATCATTACTTACTACTCAAGACACTTAATTGCTATCTCAAATTGATTAGTCTAGCCTTGGCCAAATTCACATTCTACATACATTTTAATCTTAATTTATGAAGATAAATTGGTTGAAGTTTATAAGATTCTAGGATATGCCTTTTTGGAGCATTTTGGCCATTGGATCAAGTGAAAGGTTTTGAAATTCATGAATGCAAAATGGAAGTTTCTTAGTTGTGATCATGAATTTGCTGGTTGGCTCAGGTTTGAAATTCATGAATGTAAAATGGAAGCTTCTTAGTTGTTATCTTTGACTCGTAAAATCTCAACTTCAAGTTTTGGACAAAAACTGTTTTTGAAAACAGTAGTGACATGGTGTGTTTGGCAAGGGATTTCTCCATGCTCAAGTGAGATCTTTTCATACCAATTGGTTCTTTGAATTTTTGGTATGATTTGTGACAACATTAGTGTTTACATGAAGATCTGAATAATCTTAGAACTATATGTAAAAAGTCTCCAATTTTTGTTGTTTTAACTGTTTTTTAATTTAGATAGATTTTGTCTAAGTGTTGAAACATTCAACTTTTTCTTTAGTTTGATCATCCTCCAACTTAAAATCCATGAAGAATTTGAGTTTAATGTAGTTGAATATTTTGTAGTATGTGATGAAATATATCATTTGAGCTTTGATTCACAAAAATCTGATGCTTGGATCACGAGTTATGATGTTTGGAAGTAGGGTACATGCATACTTTTTCTCATAACTTAGAAAAATTTCCTAATTTTCTAAGTTAACCCCTTTTACAAGTTATCTTCAAATTCTTGATTTTTTTGTGATCAAATGTATCCATGGACCATATATTCTTGTAATATAGGTCATGGGGGATCATTTTAGGTAAAAAAAAAAGTCATACTTTGAATTTTTGGTCTAGATAAAATTTTTGGTCCAGATAAAAGTTTTGGTCCACACCACTTTTTTACACCAAATACTTACACCTATATATTATTCACCATATTTATACGGCGAATAGTATTTTTTAAATAAAATAATATTTTTAATGAACAATACACATGAACAGTGTGTGAACAGTGCGTGTTAATAGTACCATGAGCAATGCATGTATAATACACATGAATAGTAATTTAAAGTAGTTAAACAAAGTTGGTTAATGTAGTAATGAAGTTTGGTTAATAAACGTCCAGGTATTAAAAATAATTTTTAACAGTTACCAAAGTTGGTTAATGTAGTGTAAAAACTTGGTTAATGCAGTAATGAAGTTGGTTAATGTAGTGTAAAAACTTGGTTAATGCAGTAATGAAGTTGGTTAATAAACACTCAGGTATTAAAAAAAAATTTTAGCAATCATTAAAGTTGGTTAATGCAGTGTAAAAAATTGGTTAATACGGTAATGAAGTTGGTTAATAGACGTTCAGATATAAAAATAATTAAATTAATAATTTTTAATATTATTTTGAATATATATATATATATATATATATATATATATATATATATATATATATATATATATATATATATATATATATATATATATTATAATATTTCACTGTTCACCGTATTGGTGAACAATGAAATATGGTGTAGGTGTAGGTTTTGGTGTAAGAATAACATTTTTCTTATTTTTTATGTTATGGGGGCGCATTTTCATAAAAATAAATAAATATATGATTGAACTTTTTTTTTATTCTTATAAGTTGGGAGGATTTTTTACTATATCTTATACTCACCCCGCTTTGCATATTGTAGATTGACAGATGCTCACATGGTTTTGGATTATTTCTTAGATTATTTCACCTTAAGTATATTGCAAAATTTGTTCTTTTTTATATTGATGGGGTTTCTTTGATTTGGGTCTGGGAATGAGTGTTGATAAGAATGATGTTTTTTTTTTGTTGTGTTTTTCATATTTTTCTAATGTTTTCGAATAGGTATGAGAATCTATTGTTGTTTTTTATTTGGTGTGCTCGCAAAGATCTTACGACCTTTTAACTAAGTACCCCAAAGAGAGAATTGATGAATCAGAGCATCGTAGTTCCTCCTAAAAGGCTAGAGCTAAGAGGAATGGTTAATTTGTATCCTGGTTAAAGCATAGGATGTTAATGCTCAAAGTTTGTATTTGTGTCTTGATCAAAGCCCAAGATTGAAGTTGAAAATTTGTTTGTGTCCTTATCAAAGCCCAAGATTGAAGCTGAAATGTTTGTTGTAAGTGATAGGTTGCTTGAATTGCATAGCTCAAGGCATAAGCTTAATGGTATCTTGATTTGCATAGCTCAAGAAAGACTGAATGGTTGACCTGAATTGCATAGCTCGGGAAAGCTAAATGGGTTATCTTGATTTACATAACTCAAGAAAGACTGAAAGTTTAGCTTAGTTAAAGTCCAAAACTATGACTCTTTTTGTGGAATTAACTTAGTTAAAGTCCAAGACTATGACTGTATTGATTTAGCTTAGTTAAAGTCCAATACTATGACTGTTGTTTGATTGACTGGTAAGGTGTTTGAATATTTGTGCCTTGATTGAAGCCCAAGTTTGAAGATAAAAGGGACTCAATAGAGAGAATTTGTCATCTCTAAGGAGGGAAAATTTGATTTATATGTGTCTTGATTGAAGCCCAAGGTGGAAGCTAAACAAAGAAAACTGAATTTGTAGGAAAAGTTTTTCTGTGTCCTGATTTAGAATCCGATGTGTGAAGCTTATTTATGAGAGACTGACTCTTGGTTTATCTGTATCTTATATGAAGCCTAAGATGGGAGACTGAAAATTTGTTGGGAGACTGACTCTGTATGAAGAGTGTTTTTTTTGTTCAAAATTTTTTGAGGTCATCAGACATTCCTTTGTCTAGAGAGATTCAATTGTACAAAGCCCAAAAGGAGGCTAGCTTGGTCATCCATCGGTGAGAGGGAGACTACTGTGTGTGTTTGATTCTAAGGATTTGTTCTTATGCTTTTAGGAAGCCTTTGAGGGTCCTTGTGTTTAGGCCCAAGAGGAATCTAGGTTACCTATAAGAGGCACATGGGTCCTTGAACAAAGCCCAATAGGAGGCCGGGGAAGGTTGAGTAACTTTTAAGCCTGAGAGAAGACACCTTTAAGAGGCCCGAGGGTCCTTGAATAAAGCCCACAAGGAGGCTATGTTTTGCCATAATAGGGTTCTAAGTTATTCAAAGGTTGGTCTGGTGACAGTAACCCGAGTACTTAGATTCTAGTAGAGATACAAATATATACAGTAAAGATGCATGCAAACAAATAAATGTGTCAGTGAATGTGTTGAACATTTTTTAGTATATCTTTGCTTTGGTTTGAGTAAGAATGATGTCAGTGATGTTGGGAGTTACATTGGGAAGCAGAGGCCGAAAAATCTCGAGGGAGAAAGATTATAGATGTTTTTACATTGTATTCTCTTTATCATTAAGAAGTATTTTATTATCTTTGCTTTAGTATGAGGTGAAGAAAGATAATTTTGGAAAACAACCCTAATCTAATAGCAACAACTGTTTAAGAAAACAACGAGAAGTTAGAGAGAGAAGAGATGACTCAGAAGCCAATAATAGGGCTTACACATAAGGATGCCTATGGAATTTGTTTTGTTGATTAATCATCTTGTGTTTTCATACATAGAGTATGGCTTGGTGCTGAACTGCCTACTGCCTAGAAAGTAGTTCACCGGAGTGAAGCTTAGTCTAGTTGTGGGTGTATTAGATCTTTAGTCATAAAGATGAAAAAAGAAAAGGAGATGTGATTTGTAAACAAGTGGGGCCATAATCTATGTTTAGGAGATTAAAATTTTCTTAAGAAACAGTTGGAGGATTCAGGACTTATACGGAAGCCTGGAGGGGTTTTAAAAAAGATCGTAGAAAGTTTAAAACAGAAAAAATGAGTCCTAAACACAAAGGATTCCCCATGACACATTTTCAAAATTCATTTTAAAAAATAAATGGTAATGTGTAAAGAAATTCACATAAATAAATTTACAGATGAAAATTCAATACGGTGAAAAAGGCGATCGCATCGTTTTTTTTAAATGGATCAGATGAACCCTAATGGTTCATTTTTCAAAAAGGGATGAGTCTTACACTCTAATAGAGACCCAAAAGTGTGATAAAAATCAATTTGAGGGTGATTAAAAATCAAAATCCTGATTTTTTATATTTTAAATATTTAAAAATATTTAAAACTTTAATAAATTTCAAACATAAGTGAAAAACAAGTTGAAACCTTGGATCAATGTTTGAAAAATAATATTTTATCCATGAGATAACTTGAATATCATTTATGTTTGAAAAATCAGGTGAAAGAAATGATTTTTTAAATGTTTAGAAACAAATAAAATTAATTCTTTATGAAAATATAAAATATATTAAAAACATATATTTTTTTGGGATTTTTTCATGGAATAAAATATTTAAACATTTTTAAGAATTAATAAAAAAAATCATTTAAAAAATCAAAAGAATCAGAGAGAAATTAATTTTTGAATCAATTAAAATAACTTGTTAAAATTCAAAAATTCAAATGTTTTAAAAAGGGCGCCAAGAACATATGAAGAACACACACGTGTTCTTCATCTTGCCCAGAAATTTAGATTTAGCAAAATCTACCATATCTCAGTGACTACTTAATGAAATGAAATGAAATGAAATTTGGAGGTGTTTTTGGGTATGTTCAAGTGTTTGAACACCTCAGATACATCATATGTGATGTGTTTGAGCAATAGGTTTGAGCTTGTTGTGGCTCAAACTCAAAAACCGATGGTGATTGCTCAAAATATCAAGTTTCAAGTCTTTAGGAGTGAAGGAGAGAAATCTTAGAGTGAGGCTTTGGTGTATATTTTATGATCAAATGAGGTCTTTATTTATAGGAAAACATGTTGAGAATACTTAGCCCTTAATTCTTGAAGAGATAAGATCAACATTGTGAGTCATGATTTGCCATAAAAGGCCTTAAATGCTGAAATTATGAGATTCCCAATTGGCTCAACTATGAAGCAGACTAAATCACATTCCTAAGAAGTTTTAATCTTGGATTATGTACATCTATTGCTTGTTGATCAAGAGATCCAAGAATATGCCATTTTGAAGCATGGTGACCCTTGGATCAAAATGCATATGTGTTGAAATTCATAAATGCCATTTATGGGAATTCCTTGGTGCAATCATGAATTTGCAGGTTTGATCAGGTTTGTAATGATTGTTAAGATGCTTAATACCACTTGATCTTATCCTTTGACTCGCAAAATCAGATTTCTAAGTTTTGAGAAAATATATTTTTGAAAAACAATTTTGTATGGTCAATTTGATCCATGATTTCTTCATGCACATGCAAGATCTTTTCATGCCAATTGGTTCTTTGAATTTTTGGAAACATTTGCAACAACATTGGTGTTTTCACAAGGACCTGAATTAACTTGGAACTAGGTGAAAAATCCCTTCAAGTTTTGATGTTTTGTTGATTTGGTACTTAGGTAGATTTTGTCTAAGGGTTGAAATTCAGCTTTTTTCTTGTTTTGATCAATCTTCAACTTAAGAACCATAATGAATTGGAATTTTGTGTAGTTGAATTATTTGTAGTTTGTGATAAGATCTTTCATTTGAGCTTTGTGTAGCGGTAAAATCATGAGTGTAAGCTATTAGTTAACTTAACTCATAATAAATAGAGTCGCCACCGCGCTTTTATAATCGAGCAGAGAAACGGGTAAGGGGATAGGTTACAAGTTGGGAAGGTTTTACGCACCAAAAATGTATGTGGTACTCCACGGGAGCCCTTTGAAATATTTATTGCTTTTGGTTTGAAAATGGTTTGTTTAAAAGTGATTGAAGAGATGAGAAGAGAAATGTTTTATAAGATTTTTGTGTTTGAAGAGACGTTCGTCTCATGCCTATGTACCCACGACGTGCAATGTGAGATCAAAACCCCGTAGTTCGTGGTACAAATAGTGAAAAGTTAATGTGTTGGATTGATTTTAAAATATAAAGATAAGTCGTCATTCTTTAGCGAATACTTCCGCTAGAAAGAATGAATCATATATAAACATGTAAAAATGGTTAAAAGAAAAAAATGCACGAAGGCACAAAAAGATTGAACGAGTTTTGTATTTTTTTTAGGTCTTTTAAAAAGGTTTTGATATGCTTATGTAGTTTAGCATTTATTAAGAAATGAAACTGAAAAGAGTAAAACCGCTTGACCTAAGTCAAGGTTTGATTATGAAAGTGGTTTGAAGTTTGAAAACAAAGAAGGTTTTGAAAATAGGGAGAAGCTTTGAAAATTTAAGATGTGGGAAGAGATGAAGAGACTATCCTAATATTTGAAGTAAAAGTTAAAGTAAGAACAATCAAACCGTATGGAGAGCATTCTTCGAAGCAATAGGACTTCATCTTCATAAACAAGGGAACCAAATCGAGGCTAAGGTATTCAATCCATAATAACTCAAGCAAATGAATGATCCTAAAATTTAAGTCCAAAAATCCAAGTCCAATGCTAAGGATAGTGACCATAGTCCAAGATTAAAGTCACAAGTCTTTTAGATGTTTAATCCTTTATTAATATTTTTGTGTTCAAATGGACAAAAGAAAAAGCACAAGAATAACAATATGATGAATGATATAGTATAATAAAAGCATAATAAAAGAGATAAAGAGCCAGAAATAAAAATAAAGAGGATAAGGTGCGAGAAAGAATTAAAATGTTAGTATAGTAATAGTATAATAATATTTACATAATAATGGTATGGTGAACTTAATCATTTACAACCAAAAAAAGTAACAAAGCCACTGATTCCCCTTAGTATCTTACACTATAGTGATTAATCGTGGCGATTAGATCCAAATTCAATGAAACTTGAAAGGATATTGGGAGACCCAAAGCAACTACGCATCAAGCTTCATAAGTCTTAGATCTTAATGCAAAAAGACTAATCACTTTGGGATTACGCGACCAACACGAGGTCCGGTCCACGAAAGTGCAAGTATTTAATTGGATTTTTATTCTGAATTCGGGACACATTTAGGTCTATGTTAAGAAATCGCCGAGTAATTTACGAAGTAATTACCCTACAAATGAGGTAGGTCAACACCAATTAAGGTGAACGATATTTGTGCTAATACATGTTAGAGAGATTATATAATGGATCATTCTCCGAAAACATGTCACACAAAAAGAAAAAGTGGTAACGGTCTAATCTTAATTGAGATTTCACGTCGATTTATCAAAGGAAATCTATCACGATTCTAAATTATGGAGAATGATCCAAATGATCATTCATCCATATATTTGAAATAATGAAGATTAAGCATCTTCGATAATCAACAATCGTCGAATCGGAGATCTCATCGACCAAAAGAAAAGAGATGAAAGAAAGTGGATCTTGCATTTATGATCCACTAAAAAAAATCAACAAAAATAAAATAAAATCAAATTGAAATAGTCATAAAGAAAATTCAATGAAAAAATACTAAAATATTTTTAAAGACTTTACAAAAAAGTAAAATATAGAAACAATTTCTCTTGAAAAATATTTGAAGAAAACACCTAAAACAAATAAGACAAACACCAAAAGGTTAATAATATAAAAAAATCATATGAAGGAGAGGGAGGGTGAAAACGCTAAGATGTAGGTGGTAGAAAGCAATAGAATTTGGCCCAAGGCCCAAACACACACACTCCACATCTTTTATGAAACAAAAGCAACTAAAAAAATAAAAACGTAAAAGAAGAACATCATCTTCTTCGTGAAACTCTGTCGCGCACTATTCATCCGAAACAAAAAAAAAACGCCGTCGTTGCACCTTGTTCTTCAGCGATAGCACAACCTCCATATCTCCTTATAAACACGTTGTCAACATCTCTCTCATCTCTGCACCGCGTTTCTTTTCTTCTTCTCCGTTTTCACAAATCTCGCGATTTCCTCCTTATGAATATCCGCTCCAAATTTCAATATCTCTCTTCACGAAATCGCATCTGTGTGTATTGAATCTGATTTTTTGTTATTTGATATTGTTGAATGAATTGGTGTAAAGTAATTTGTTGAGTGAGGAAGTTAGAATATGAATTGGTTTTATGGAGTTTGAAATCGTGCGAAGTGTGATGTATATGGAGCTAGCTTATTCACATGTTTTTTGTGGCTGAACTTGAACGTGTGGAAGTGGTTTTTTTATTTATTTTGTTGTATTATGATTTTCTTTTGTACAATTGATATAAGATAAAGAAAAATGGACAATGGGCTTAGAGAGTATAATGGGCTTGGAAAGAAAAATGAGAATTGCAATGGATATTGACTAAAAAAATATTGGTTAAGAAACAAAATATTTGAATTTAAAAAAATGAATTTAGATTTAATTTGGGTAATGGTTCTTAAATGAGAAAAAAGAAATGGACATTTGGAAATGGTATAGAAGATTAGAATATGGATTTAATGGATAATATAATGTGATTTAGAAGTTGGAAAAGAAATTGAATAAAATGGATTAAAATAATATTTGTGAATGGATAAAAATTAAAAAATAATATAAAAAAAGTTATAGGTAGAATGGTTATTGGAAATGGATAGTGAATTAATTGGGAAAAATGGATAGAAAGTGAATAGAAAATGGTAATTGAAATAGACATGCCATCTTGACTTTTAATCCAACACCGCACCCAAACTTTTTCATAAGCATCGGAACAAATCTTGGACCACAAATGACTTCCAACAACCACTTGAATTGTCTGAAAATTGCCCTGATTATTTGAACCCGTGCTGAGGAAAATAAATTCGCAGATGAATCACGGATGAACTGATGAATCTCAACACACGAAACTTGAACTTTGAACACGCATTGTTTGAGAAATAACCCACTTGCATAAATAACTTGCAGTTGAAGCAATCTTTTGATAGTTTGACCAAAATTAGGTCAAACGTCCATCTGAATCGAATCATAACTGAACAACCACATCTGAATTAAAATCACTGCCTTGTCTTTGAAAACCTGCACATAGAGAGAAGAAGAAACAAACTGCAATATATTTTTGGTATTTTGGTTAGAAGTTAGTAAATATAAACAAATAAAGGAAAGTAAATGCACGATGATCCCTTGTGAGGCATAAACTCACAACTGAAAAGGATAAACGAACCAGTGCGTGATCTTGTTTGTATGCAAGATGCAAATGAGATGCGAAAAAACTTAGGGTAAAAAATTAGGGTATGACACTTTGGTTCACAAAAATCTGATGCTTGGATCACAAGTTATGATGCTTGGAAGTAGGGTACTTGAACACTTTTTCCATAACTTAGAAATTTTCTAAGTTTCAAAGTTTGCCCCTTTACAAGTTATCTTCAAATTTTTCTGATTTTTTGTGATCAAATGAATTTATGGACCATATATTCTTGTAATATAGGTCATGAGGATCATTTTGGGTTAAAAAGTTAAACTTTAACTTTTTTGTCCAGATGGAAATTATACTGGATACCCCTAGTTTTCTGATTTTTTGACTGGACATCCTCTGAGGTATTTTGACCTTATGAATGGACTCCCATGATGTATATGAGCTATTTAAACCATTCCTTATAGTATTGGCTCTTGTCTAGATGAAAATTTAGAATTTGGGGATCCTCGATTAGTCAAAAACCCTAATCCTGATTCATTGTGGGGATAATGTTCAAACCAGTCTGACACAATCTTTTGGTCAGTGGATTTCCTCTTATGAGGTACACATTTTAGGGTATGACAATCACGAGGATCAACAGACACAACCATATGCGAGGAGATCCTTGTGATCTCCATCAAACATCCAGGAGAGAGTCAAGGTCAGACTCTCTCCACTGTTGACTTTTGCTTCAGGATGTGAATTTTGTTAATGTGCCTTGTGCCCCGTTGTTAATTGAACTCCACTTTAGTAGCCCATTGCTAATTCTCTTTCAATTACACCCCATTGGAATTAATATTAATTAATACTAAATTAATTACTTAATTTAGTTATTAATTAAAGTTTGGTGTTTAATTAGAATTTTTAATCAAGGTTGGGTTTTATAAATAGAGGAAATTGGTTAAAGGATTTTAAAAAATAATATTTTCATTTTTCTAGGGTTTTATTAAAAGGTTATTATATTAAAAACTATTTAATTCCTTTTATTTGATTTCTTGGTTTAGTTTAGTAAAAATATTTGTAATTAGAGTTTGTTTAATTCTAGATTTTTGGAATACAAATAATTTTTTGGGTATTATAAATTAATTGTTTATTTAAAAAACGGGAGATGTAAACATAATTTTTGGGATATGTTTAAATTAAAATTTAATTTTGGGATTTGAACTTGGTTTTTTATGGGAAATCATTCTGGGTTGGAAATTCTATTTTGGCCATAAAAACTTATTTTTGAAATAAAAATTCTATTTCACTTATTTTTGGGTTATAATAATAATTATTAAATAATTTTTAGGGTTTTAAATGATGTGTGGGGTTCTTAAAGCATTTTGGGGTTGAATTATAATTTTTGGGGTTTCATATAAGAGATACTAAATGGAGTTTATAAAGAAAAATAGGGATTTCATAATGAATGTTTAAGGGGTTCTATTTAGGGTTTAAGGATTTAATTAAGGGGTAGTAATGAGATAGTGTTCTATTATCCGAGAGCGAAAATAAAGGATTAGGATTAGGGTTTATGGGGTAGAGGGAATTGAACTACTATGCTCTGATCCTTCAATTTGAAGGTGTGTAAACATATGGTTGTAAGACCCTAGCAAGTAAAATTAGGACTAAATTAGAGTTTTGGGTTTATTATTTATTATTTTTTTGGATTTTTAAACAAACAAAGCATACCCTAAAAACTTAGAGAGGATCCTAATAGTTATAATAGAGGTGAGAGGTGCCTAACACCTTCGTCCCACTTAACCGACTTCCAAACTTAGTATCTCTACCTTGGGATTTAGGTTTATCACTATTTTTTTCAAAAAATATGATGGCGACTCTTAATTTTTAAGACAATCGCGACAATGACTAATGAACCCGCACAACCATGGGATTCCCTAAAAATATGAGTAACCAAAAAATTATTGTCAAGAGTAATAGCTACACAATTCTACAATCTAGTTCTTATCTTCCAAGGAACAATGCGACTTGTGGTAAACGCTTTTACTACAAATGTAGAATCGAATTCAATCCAAAGATTATCCCACTTATGCTCCCTATCTTGCTCAACTGATGTCATAGTTGCAGAAAGCTTCGGAGGCAAAGTATTTTCAGCACCAAAAAATTTAGCAAAGATTCTCGTGTGAATAACAACCTCATTTCTGAAAAATCCCACACAAGAACAACGAGATGGAACTCCTAAAGCAAAGCTGGAATGTTGCATTTTATCCAAGCCCTTTTAGGAGGCTGCCATAGGATATTGATTATTTTCTTGACCTTATGAGGGTGAATAGAGATATCCGATTTCTTAAGAATGCGAAAATTCTCAATGGAAGATTTAGAAACTTTGTTGGTTTGGTTTCAAGCAAAACTGACAGTAGTAGAAACACTAACCAGGGTTGAATTGAAGGATACAACCAGTTTGGCTGACCAATCATTCTTCTTGACCAACTTGCAATCCAAGTAGCTTTCAAAGGTCTATGAATGTTAAATAAGTCGGAGATCCACCTCCATTACAAAGAATCACCCTGCCTTTGTCGATTGTTTTTTGGCCTCATGAAGGAGAATATAGGATTGTTGAAACGTTTTAGAAAAGAGTGATTGAGAATCCATAAAGAAACAAAAGAGAAGATGAAAGAAATGTATTGTTAGGTAACATTTGTGTAATATCGAGAGAGTTCATTCAAAAAAAATATTGATCCTCCTAATTTTTTGTTAATCATTTATTTGAAGATATAGATAAAAATTTGGATTTTTCTGCTTAATTTTAAAATAATTATAATGAAGAGAAGTTTTTCCATTAAAAAACACGCATAAATTTTCAATTGTAAACAATTTTTTTTCTTCCACAAATTGCCTTCTATAGTAATTCCCCCAAGAAGATTTCTACCGTTGTGATAGACATTGAATCGAATCCATGTCATTTTAAGTGAAATATGTTTTATGACTCATCTCAATTTGCGTTTTAGGAAACCAACAAATTTATGCCTTTAAAAAAGTAAATTTGGAATGTGTTTCTTTACTGTTGACAATAAAAAAATTTATGAGATGGTGACCGTGTATCAAATCAATATTAACTGTGGCACCTCTTGGTATGACTCATGGATGGCTTTCAATCATCATTTTTAAAATATTAATAAAATAAGAGATTAAGCTAATACAAAGTCTAATTGTTATATATATATATATATATATATATATATATATATATATATATATATATATATATATATATATATATATATATATATATATATATATATATATATATATATATATAAAAGTTACTTTAAGAGTAAGTATTTTTAACTTATTCTATAATCCATAATTGTAGCTTTTAAATTAGATTCAATCTAATAGTTATAAGTATAAATGTTAATTTAATCATTGATTGAATTTTGGATTAAGTTGATTCTGACTCTCTCTCTCTCTCTCTCTCTCTCTCTCTCTCTCTCTCTCTCTCTCTCTCTCTCTCTCTCTCTATATATATATATATATATATATATATATATATATATATATATATATATATATATATATATATATATATATATATATATATATATATATAGAGAGAGAGAGAGAGAGAGAGAGAGAGTGTTAACGTAGACCCACTTGCTTTTATGAATGTCTATTTTAGCAACATGCATTTTATGATGTATTTCACTTGCTAAAATAGATCTTCATAAAAATAAGTGAGTTTACATTAACAAATCCATATATATATATATATATATATATATATATATATATATATATATATATATATATATATATATATATATATATATATATATATATATATATATATATATATATATATATATATATATATATATATATATATATATATATATATTATAAATTGAAAGACTGATTTTAAAATAATTTAACATCATTTAAGGTTAAAACAAATCAAAATTATATTTTTTTTCAAAAAATATATCTCTAATTTTTATTAAGAAAATGATTTAAAATAACTTTAAATTTAAGTGATTTAAGTAAAATAAAATAATATTATAAAAGTCATTTAAAGAGAGAATAGAAAAACTTCAACAATCTGACCAATATATAATTTCTTCTATCGACTAATTTATTGAACTAAGAATATAGATGCAGATGTTACACTATGGAAAATTTTATCTCATATCTCCACAATTATACATATATTTTTTCAATTTTGTAAATATTTCAATTCTATCATTTTTAATTTTTATATAATTTTTGTTTGTGAAGTCAAATGAGTTAAAGAACACTTTTTGGAAGTATACGTCACAAATCAGATAACTTAAGGTAAGGAAATCTGGAGTGTTTTCTTATCAAACCAGAAAACTTGATGAGCATAAATTCGGTTGTTTGTTTTACAAAACCGGATAACTTGTATGTTAGTTATTTGGTTTGTTTTTTAATCGCAGAATACTTCCGGATAACTTGTATGCTAGTAATCCGGTTTGTTTTTGTTATAGTTCCGGATAATTTGTGGTTTAGTATTCTGGTTTTGAATTTTTTAGAACTGAATTTCTTGCCAGTAAGAGATCTGAAACACATTTTTTTAATTTTTTAATTAGTATTTGTAACTTATGTTAGGAGGCACAAACATTTCTTTGATGATATGCGACAAAAACCAGACATGTGTAGATACTACAGAGATATTCTCGGCTATAGAAAAATTTTCTATGAGAGAAGAGGCGACTAGGTGGATTATGGAGGTTTGAATCAGAATTAGAGTCATTATTATAATAACTCGTTCGGACACCAAAACTGGTAAGAGTGGAAGAAGTGACAAATATATATTTGGTTGTGATAAAGGTGGAAAATACAAAGAAGGAGATAGTGAAACACAAAGTGCTACCAAGAAATGTGGTTGTCCATTCAAAGTTAGGTCATCACCTTCAAAAGATGGTTATGGTTGGAATATTGACGTAAAATATGGACATCACAACCATGGTTTACCTGATAGATTTGAGGGTCGTATGTTTGTTAGTCGACTTAATGCTGATGACCAACAACATATTATTGATTTAACATAATGTTATGTTCCACCAAGACACATATTGTTGTCATTGCAAGAACGAGATCTGTAGAATGTGGCTCAAATCACCCAAGTATATAAACATCAGAGAAAGATTCAAAAAGACATCAGGGGACCTATAACAAAAATGCAACAATTATTTAAGTTGATAGAGGATTCTAATTATGTTTATTGGAGTAGGAAAAAAGATGAGTTAGAAGTTGTGAGAGATATCTTCTAGACCCATCTAGACTCGTTGAAGTTGTTGAATATGTTTCATGATGTGTTGATTATGAACAATACTAGCAAAATAAACAAGTACATACAACCTTTGTTTGAAGTAGTTGGTATGACATCATCTGAGTTAACATTTACTTATATGGAATCTGAGCAAACATAGATTTTGTGTTGGGTACTAGATAAGTTGAAACAGTTGTTCACTAATCAAGGGTTATGGCCATAAATAATTTTAACAAATAGAGATATTGCTTTGATGAAAGAAATTGAAACACTATTTCCTACAACAGTTAATTTACTTTATCAATTTCACATAAACAAGAATGTGAAAGTGAAGTGCAAGGAGTATGTTGTGAATGATATGCGAGAACCGATAGAGAAGTTATGGTATGAAATTGTAATGGTTAATAATGAGGTGGAGTACCATAAAAAATTGCAACAACTTGAGAAAGCATGTGTGGATTTTGGACCTTTTTTTGTATTATATGAAAGATACATGGTTGACACCTCACAAACATAGATTTATTAAAGCTTGGATCAATAAAGTGTTGTATTTGGGCAACAACACGACTAACATGAAATATGTTTTCTTTTTATCCATAGTTTGTTTATGTTAATATTAATGATACTCGACTCTTTTTTTTGTTAGGGTTGAGTTTATGCATTGGAAACTGAAGCAGGTGTTGTAGAAGTGTTTACGTGATATGTGCAAATGTTGGGAGGTTATGAATGACAATATCAAGGTGCAATTGGAAAATATTAGAGCTTCATTTTAGAAGATTTTTTATGAGGTTAAGCATGCGCACACTAGTCCATTTTATGAGAATTTATGTAGATCAGTATCTAGAGTTGTTTTGAGACACATTGCTATGAGTTAAGGAGATACACACTGAGTGGTGAACCAATACCAATTGATGCTTGAAATTCTGGTATAGTAGTTCACATATGTCCTATGAGATGTCAGAACAATTGATCTATGCTTTCTCAAACAATTAAGAATACAAAAATATGCAGAAACTAAATAACACACAATCAATTTTTTACCCTTTTCGATCTAACACACTGTTTACCTTGAAAAATTGCAAACAACCGTCGGTCCTCTAAAAACACCAAAAATGTTCTTAATTACTCACAGGATCGACCAGATTGATCCTAGGACATGTGCTATAATTGATTATGTTGAGTGTTCGATAGAATATTATAAACTCTTCGATAGAATTTATAAAACAATTTGGTAACCGCCGGTCCTCTAAAAACACCAAAAATGTTCTTAATTACTCACAGGATCGACCAGATTGGTCCTAGCACATGTGCTATAATTGATTTTGTTGAGTGTTTGATAGAATGTTATAAACTCTTCGATAGAATTTATAAAACAATTTGGTAAGAGGGTAAATTAAAGAAATATAAGACTCAAAATAATCAACGTCGAAAGTAATATGCAAGAAGATAAAGGTGCAAGGAAATGTAAATGAAAGAAGTTAAAAGAAAATAATAAATTGTTGAAAGAGTAACTTTCTTGAAGATAAAAATGCAAACTAAAAGGCTTCAAAGTAAAAGCTTGAATGAAAATGACATTGAAATGAAAAATGGTGGTGTTTACATCACATACATTCTCATTTTCACTCGGTTCTCTATACACGGGTACTTTGAGTGGATACAGAGTAACTTGTACAATATGATTCATACACATTCTAAAACTAGAACTAAATTATTTATACTAATCGAAGATAACCGCTAATGACATTTTACTCCTATAAATGCGCCACGTGTTACTTTTCAAATTCAAAAGAACCATAAATTCCCTCCAACATTTGAACTTCAACCGTTGCGCGTCGAACTACGCTTTTCACACTGAAATATTCTAAGTCAAAAATCTTGACTTCCATATAGAGCTTTGATGGGGCGAAGACGCGATATGTGTCTAGCGGTATCTGAACTGCAAGCGCACAGCCTATCGAAGTAATATAAAAGATTGTCGAACCCACAGGGACTTTGTAATCCCTCTAGTGCTAGAAGGTCTGCTAGTTTAGCTAAGGTGGATATTTGTCACGATTTTGGTTTTAAGGATTAAAAACGGGAATTAAATTTAGTTTTAAGGAAATAATGAGAAGGCGGTCGGTATGTAATTATATTAACCTATGCGGGTCAATCTAACCTAAGTTTATAAAGATGGTTCACTTAAATTATCCTGTAGAGATTATCAGTTTAAATACCCTCGACTCACACTCTCGTGGTCTTATCTCAGATCTTACTCCTAAAGCCCTATGTCTGCTCTCGCTAGCCCATAAGTGTTTAGAAAATAATTTTTGAAAACTTAATAAGTCTAATTCATTTTAAAGCGCTCTTGCTGTATTTAAATCAAATGCCTAACTTTAGCTATCCGGTTAAAATCTCACACTCTCGTGGTCTCGACCTAACCTATTACACTTTTCTTACTCTCGTAACAAAAAGATTAATTTTAATTATAAAAAGCCACAGCCAGAATATAAGTTCTTAATTATTTTTGCTTAGATTCGATTTAACCGTTTTGAAGGTGCGCAAAACACAAAGAAGGGGGGTTGGAATTGGGTTTTCTTGAACAATTAAAAAATAACTTCTAATGACACGTTTAATTTATCCTGGTTCATTTGAACTCAAACTACGTCCAGTCCACCCGCCAAGGTGATTTTGCCTCTACTGAGGTCTTAATCCACTATTCAATAAGAATACACACAAAGACCTATAGTCAATGTCCTCTTGAGTCTTCTAACTAAACTTAGTCACTCATGGAATAGAATAACTATTACAAAAATATAATAAAGAAGTAACTTAGAATGCTTCTTGATAAGCAAGTATCACTAAGTGAAAGTTACAATAATAAGCACAATATGATTTAATTGATTTGCGTGAATATGATGAGATGCGTTACGTTACTGAATTCTTCAAATGGAGCCCTTTATATAGTTCTTGAGAATGTAGCCGTTGGAGACATCTTGAATTAAATTAGGATAGACTTTAATGCCATAAATTCCTTCCATAAGTAGAGATACTTGTCTTTGTTCATTAATTAAAATATTCTTTAATTAATGTCTTTAATAAGGATACCAGCATCTTCTAAGCGGAGATCAGAGATAGTAAACAAAAGATGCGCAGCTAATAAATATGTAATTTAATGCTGGATTCTCCTTTGAGAGTATCTTCTATATGTGACCAAATGAATCTTCTAAGCTTGTACGGTTTACTTAAATAAGATTGTCTTCTACACAAGAGTAAATATATTCATTAGAACTTCTAATATGAAAAGCTTTGTTATCATCAAAACACTTAGAGGTTCAGAACCATAATTGTTCTAACAATCTCCCCCTTTTTGATGATGACAAAACATTTTAAATAAAGAGAATAGAGTTTAATGAATTTAAGTGAACTCCCTTTGATTAGAAGAAGAATTCTTTCAGATGTTCCATGATTCTTAGCTCCCCCTGAGTTGATTACTTGACCTGTTTCTTTTCATGATAACAACTCAAATAGTTTTATTAGAATTATATGTAAGAGGCAAATTATGGTAAACTGTTATGGATCAGAATCATTTACGTTTCTCCCCCTTTTTGTCATAATCAAAAAGAATCAGTGCAAGTGAAAAAGATAAAAAGTAACCAATATTAAAAAATATAAGCAAAAAACAAAACCAGTAGAAGTTCAAAGAGTTATGCAGAAGCAGAAGATAAAACAACAGAACAGCTAATGTAGAAGATAAGCAAAAAAAATTTTAGGAGTTCATCTTAGTGACTAAGGTCTCCAACAAAGATTTGATATCTGATGAAGATTCCACTTGCTTGCTAAGTAATGTCTTCATTTCAGCAGTGGTTTCTTCTTGCTTATCCAGACGTTCTTTCACCAGCTGATTTTCCTTCTTCAGTTCTTGTAGAGTTTGCAGAACAAAATCTGTAGCCAGAGGTTCTTCAGTTTCTGGAGCAGCTTGAGTATCAGGTTCATCAACATGTTCTTCTTCAGAAGATACCAAGACCATTTGAAGTGCTGAGAGTTCATCCAAAGGTTCTGACTCTGTCCAGGGCTTGTTATCCAGCAGAAGAGGTTTAGCCTGTTCAACATTTGAGACTACTGCTTGAAGGTACTCACAGAAGTTCTGGTGAGCAACATCATAGCAGATGTCCTTAAGTCTTTTGGACTCAGCATTAAACCACTTTCTGAGGGTAACCCACAGAAAATCAGAAGCAGCTGGATCTGTAAGCTCTGAGCATGCAGACTTCAGATCCTCTAACTTTAATTTCAAGCCTGTTTCAAAAGCAAGAAGCAAAGCAGAAATGTTTGTTCTAGTTGGTTTTGGTTTTGGTATGGGTATTGCTCTTTTGTTTGATACGGAGGACAGTTTTTGGAGGGCTTCAAAGTCAACAGATGTTCTGAGAGGATTTTCATTTCAGTTTCTTCTGGAGTATCAGGAATGTTTATGACAGTAGGTGAGTTTGGTGGTGTAGACATATAAGATGATAGTGAGCTTTCTCTTATGGGAGATAGTCTGGGTGCATGTTCAGGAGATGGAATTTGGACAGAATCTGAGTCTTGAAAATGTTCAAGATCAAGATCTAGAGCATCTTGCAAAGCAGTTTGTGTTTCAGTTGTTGGAGAGCGATCAATGTCAGATAGTGGAGTATTATCAATGGGTATGTCAAAATCAGAAATATTTTGTGGTTGATGGTTTTCAGCTTCTGGTGGATATAATGATGAAAGGATGGATGCTACTGCAGAAGTTGCAGGGATTTCAGTTTGAATGGGATTAACAGTTTGAGGTGGTTCAGAGGCAGGATTTTGTTCAGAGGGAATATCAACAGAGGATAGTTGGCTAGAAGATAAGGTGCTAGAAGGTAGTTCAGACACTTCTACATTTACTGCTTCTACTACAGAAATGAATTCAGAGTTAGAGGCAGAAGATTTACATGATGTTCTAGATGATTTTGGCATCTTCTGAGAAGGTCCTTCAACAGTCTTTCTCTTCTTGAGTCTCACAGAGGCAACGTCTGGAGCTTTCTGTTTGAGTTCAATAGGCTTGAACTGTGGTTCCATACCTTGTCGCTTGCAGATATCCAGGTAGTTGACTACAACATCTGCAGGTGTATCAGAGGAAAAGAGAGGGAAGTCTTCCAATGGGATCCTTCTGGTGCTGATTACTTCTCTAGAATGAAGAACAGGTTCTTGCTGAATAGATGTAATGAACTTCATCTTTTTCAAGTTCTTAGCATTCAGAGGTTTGCCAACATCTGTTTCTAGAAGTTCAGTTTGCTTCAACTCTACTAGGAAGTCTACCAGCTTGTTTTGGCAGAGTATATCAGAAATAATACGTCCAAAAGGAATCCAATCCCTTTTGGTCTTCTCACCATCTCTGGTTTCCTTCACACTGACTCTAAGATTCTGGAAAAGAGTGTGTGCAAGGTTGATCTTCTTCTTCTTGGCAATGAAGTAGAGAAGAAATTGTTGGTCCAGGTTGATGTAATCTGGAGAGTTGGTAGGTTTCCTGTGACAGATTGTCCCAAGAATAATTTTTGCCCAAATACGGAGAGGAGTCTTCAAGTCTTTGATTTTGTTGGAGGGTTTTCCAGAGGTAAAAATTTCCTTTACTATCACAGCAGTATCAGACGCTTTGTCCATGTCACTGCATTTGATACCATTTCCATCAACTTCAAGAAGTTTAGCAAGATGGTCTTCAGAAATAACCACCTTTTTACCAAGCACATAAGAGGTAACCTGTGCGTCGTTTGATGATGCATAAACCCAGAATTCTTTAACCAGTTTAGGAAAGACTGGTCCCATTAATCTGTCAAAATACTTTTCCCAGCCCTGAGCTTCAACATGCGGGAGGAGATCAAAACCATTTTCCTTTAAACTTTCGAAATCCACAAATAACTCACACAGGACTTCCAATTTGTCAGTAGGAGTTGAGAGAGTCTTTGTGGGCTCAACATAGTACACATCAGAAAAATCTTTGCGTTGAGAAGATGAAGCCATTAGTTACTAAGATGAAGGTTTAGGGTTTTTGAAAAGAGTTTAGGGTTTTTGAAAAAATTTAGGGAAGACGCAAGAGTGAGGTTAAGAAAATTCAGTAAGAGTGAAATACGGGTAAAAGTTGAAAGTGAGAGAGACACTTGACATATATAGAAAAATAAAGCATTTAATTAGTTGAGAAATTAGTGGGAAAATTTAAGTTTAAAAAACATAATGATTAAAAGCATTAAATGCGCTGACATAGGGTAATGCGTAAACGATTCTGGAACAGTTACCCAAGAGATTTTCTTGCCTTTTTGGTGTCAATTCTAGCCGTATCAGATTCCAAAATCTCAACAGTTGTCCTTCTGTAGAGAACAGTTACCAAGGCATGTTCTGTCACTATTTAGAATTTGGACACTTGTTTTAATTCTGATGGAAATCCTTAGAGCCTTGTTGACACTTGTTGATTTGAAGATCTGCAAGTTAATCCTTTGAACAGAAGTTCTAAGAATGAAACAATTAGAGCATAGCATCTTCTGAGATAATCATATAGAAGATAAATATCAGAACTTCTAGATAATAAAAACATATAATTAAAGCATTTTCATTCTGGACATAATTTCATGCTAAGGTTAGTTAGTATGAAATTAAATCTATCTTCAGAAAGGGGTTTTGTAAAAATATCAGCCCATTGGTGATTTGTGTCTATAAATTTTAACATTAAAATTCCCTTCTGAGTATAGTCCCTAATGAAGTGATGTTTAACTTCTATGTGTTTAGCTCTAGAATGTAAAATTGGATTTTTAGAGAGACAAATAGCAGAAGTATTGTCACAGAGGATGGGAATGTTACTCTCATAGATATTGAAATCCTCAAGCTGATTTTTCATCCAGAGCATCTGAGTACTGCATCCAGCTGCTGCAATGTATTCAGCTTCTGCAGTTGATAATGCTATGGTTGGCTGTCTTTTGCTAGACCAAGAGATTAGATTGTCTCCTAGAAATTGACAACTTCCAGAAGTACTTTTTCTTTCTGTTCTGTCTCCAGCAAAATCAGCGTCACAATATCCTACAAGTTTATACTCTTCTGATCTTCTGTAGTACAGACCAAGATTAGTAGTGCCTTTCAGATATCTAAAGATTCTCTTAACTGCTGTTAAGTGAGTTTCTCTAGGATCTGATTGGAATCTAGCACATAAACATACACTGTATAGAATATCTGGTCTAGAAGCAGTTAGATAGAGAAGAGATCCAATCATACCTCTGTAGAGCTTCTGATCTACTTTCTTACTTACCTCTTCTTTCTCCAAGATACAAGTAGGATGCATAGGAGTTTTAGATATAGTGCTTTCTGATAAGTCAAATTTCTTCAGAAGTTCTTTTACATATTTGCTTTGATGGATATATGTTCCTTCTGATGTTTGATTTATTTGAATTCCCAGAAAGAACTTTAGTTCTCCCATCATGCTCATTTCAAATTCTGCCTGCATAGATTTAGCAAATTCCTTACCCAAGGCACTTTTAGTAGAACCAAAAATTATGTCATCTACATAAATTTGACATATCAGAAGATCATTTTTAATGTTTTTACTGAAAAGAGTTGTATCCACTTTCCCTCTGATGAACTTATTTTCCAGAAGAAAATTACTTAGTCTTTCATACCAAGCTCTGGGAGCTTGTTTTAAACCATATAATGATTTTTTGAGTTTGTAAACATGTTCTGGAAATTTTGTATTTTCAAAACCAGGGGGTTGGTGTACATACACTTCTTCATCAATATAACCATTTAAAAATGCACTTTTGACATCCATTTGATATAGAATAATATTATGATTTACAGCAAATGATATTAGAAGTCTGATTGATTCTAACCTGGCGACTGGTGCATAGGTTTCTGTATAGTCAATTCCTTCTTGTTGACTATAACCTTGTGCAACCAGTCTTGCTTTGTTTCTGACAACTTCTCCTTGCTCATTTATCTTGTTTCTGAATACCCATTTGGTGCCAATGATGTTGAATCCTCTGGGCCTAGGAACTAGATCCCACACATCATTTCTGGTGAACTGATGTAGTTCTTCTTGCATAGCCAGAATCCAATCATTTTCTGAGAGAGCTTCTTCTACAGAAGATGGTTCAATCAGAGAGACAAGTCCTATTAACGTCTCTTCAGAGTTTTTGAATGAAGATCTTGTTCTGATTGGTTCATCTTTCTTTCCCAAGATTTTATCTTCTGGGTGATTAATATTGCTTCTGGATAGTTTCTTCTGGATGGGTTCTTCAGATGTTGTTGGAGAACTTGTATTGTTTTGATCTTTAGAGGATTGATCTTTAGAAGTTCTGTTTGTAGAGATTTCTACTTCTATATCTGCAGAAAATTCATTCTGCTTTGGTTTTTCAGAACCAAGCTTATCATCAAATCTGACATGAATAGATTCTATCACAATGCGTGTTTCTGTATTGTATACTCTGTATCCCTTAGAACGTTCAGAGTATCCTAACATATAACACTTTTGTGCCTTAGAATCAAATTTATTCAGATTATCAAGAGTATTTAACATAAAACAAATACATCCAAAAGGATGAAAATATGAAATGTTGGGCTTTCTGTTCTTCCACAATTCATAAGGAGTTTTTTCAAGAATAGGTCTTATAGAGATTCTATTCTGAATATAGCATGCTGTATTTACTGCTTTTGCCCAAAAATGTTTAGCCATATTAGTCTCATTTATCATGGTTCTGGCCATCTCTTGTAATGTTCTATTTTTACGTTCTACAACCCCATTTTGTTGTGGAGTTCTAGGACAAGAAAAATCATGAGAGATGCCATTTTCATTAAAAAATGATTCTAATTGTTTATTTTCAAATTCTCCACCATGATCACTTCTGACTTTAATGATTTTAGATTCTTTTTCATTTTGAACTTGTTTGCAGAAGTTAGAAAATACAGCAATTGACTCATCCTTGTGTCTAAGAAACTTTACCCATGTCCATCTGCTGAAGTCATCTACGATCACCAATCCATACTTTTTGCCATTGACAGAAGCAGTTTTCACTGGTCCAAACAAGTCAATGTGCAAAAGTTTTAATGGTCTAGAGGAAGATACAACATTTTTAGCTTTAAAACCAGTTTTTGAAAATTTGCCTTTCTGACATGCTTCACACAGAGCTTCTGAGTTGAACTTCAAATTTGGAAGTCCTCTGACTAGATTGAGTTTGTTAAGTTGAGATAATCTTCTCATATTAACATGTCCCAATCTTCTGTGCCAGACCCATTGCTCAGTTTCCACAGACATTAGACATTTTACATTTTGAATTTTTAATTCTGAAAGCTTTATTTTATAAATGTTGTTCTTTCTCTTTCCACTAAAGAGGATTGTTCCATCTTTCTGACTAACAGCTTTACAGAACTTTTGATTGAAGATTATGTCATAGCCATTATCACTTAATTGACTTATGGATAATAAATTATGCATTAATCCTTCTACAAGTAGAACATTAGAGATAGAGGGAAGATTTCCATTACCAATAGTTCCGGAGCCAATTATTCTTCCTTTTTGATTGCCTCCAAAACCTACGTGGCCTCCATCTTTTAATTCAAGACTTTGGAACATATGCTTTCTTCCCGTCATGTGATGTGAGCATCCAGAGTCCAGGTACCATGATTGGTGTTTCAGTTTTGCTGTTAAAGACATCTGCAACATACACAATTTTATCCTTGGGTACCCATATTGTTTTGGGTCCTTGTTTGTTAGTTTTTACAAACTTCTGATTCATTTTAGGTTTTAGATCAGAACTTGTAGAACAAGATGACTCACTAGTGTATATAAGATCATGATTATGACCATAGGTGAAATGAGAACTTAGAGGAGTATTAGTATTGATGACAATGTCATCAATATTTTTTAGCTTCAGAGTTTCTTTATTTTTCACATAGCCTATGCCTCTTCTTTCATTTCTGCTAACACCATAGATCATAGAAGCAATCTTACTTCTATCTAAGCTTTTAGTAAGAAATTGTTGAAATCTATAATCATATTGTTTTATGATATTATCAGAATTGATTAGATCTTCTAATTCAGATTTCTTCTGAGCTTTAAGTTTCTCAAAAGAGTTTTTACATTCAAAGAGGTTTTCTTTCAGCTCAGAGTTTTCTGTTTTTAGTTTTCTAACTTCTTCTAATTCAGATACTAGACTTTGTTTAATGTCTTTGTATTTGAATTGAAGCTTCTGATATTTTTCAAGAATTTCTGAGAGACTAGCTTCTAACTGAGGTCTAGAAAATTTAGAAAATACCTCTTCTGAATTTGATTCTAACTCTGATTCTGATGAGTGATCATCTTCTGGTATGTTTGCCATTAATGCAATATTAGCTTGTTCGTCTTCAGAATCTGACTCAGCTTCAGATGATTCAGAATCATCCCATGTTGCCATGAGACTCTTTTTCTTTTCTCTGCTGAATTTGTTTCTGGGTTTTTCTTTCTGAAGTTTTGGACATTCACTTTTATAGTGTCCTGGTTCTTTGCATTCGTAGCACACAACTTCTTTGCTTCTGGGTTTCTTGTGACCAGATGTTGATTCAGAATAATTATTTGTTCTTCTGGTATTTCTGAACTTCTTCTGACGATGCTTCCAGAGTTGTTGAACTCTTCTTGATAGGAGAGATAATTCATCTTCTTCTGATGAACATCCAGAGCTTTCTTCTTCTTCTGCCTGTAAAGCTTTAGAAACATGTTTGTTAGATTTAAGAGCTACAGACTTACCTTTCTTCTGGGGTTCATCTTCTTCTAACTCAATCTCATGACTTCTCAAGGAGCTGATCAGTTCTTCTAAGGAAATTTCATTCAGATTTTTTGATAACTTTAAAGCAGTGACCATGGGCCTCCAAGCTTTTGGTAAACTTCTGATGATTTTCTTCACATGATCTGCTGTTGAGTAGCCTTTGTCCAGAACTTTTAGTCCAGCTACCAGGATTTGGAACCTTGAAAACATTTTTTCAATGGTTTCATCTTCTTCCATCTTGAAAGCTTCATACTTCTGGATGAGAGCTAGAGATTTAGTCTCCTTGACTTGAGAGTTGCCTTCATGTGTCATCCTCAGAGAATCAAACATGTGTTTAGCTGAATCCCTGTTTGTGATCTTCTCATATTCTGTGTAAGAGATGGCACTTAGAAGTATGGTCCTAGCTTTGTGATGATTTCTGAATTCCTTCTTCTGTTGAGCTGTCATATTTTTTCTTTCAATCTTCTGACCATCTGCTCCAACAGGATGAATGTATCCATCTGTCACCATGTCCCAGAGATCTCCATCTAGAGCTAGAAAGAAACTCTCCAGAACATCCTTCCAGTAGTCAAAATTGTCACCATTGAACATTGGAGGTTTAGCATTGATCTTGTCATTCTGATAGTCATTGTTGTTAATTCCTGTTTCTGCCATGTGTTTATCTTCTGGATCTTTTACTGACACGGTTAAGTGTAATACTCAGAACCTAGCGCTCTGATGCCAATTGAAGGTGCGCAAAACACAAGGAAGGGGGGTTGGAATTGGGTTTTCTTGAACAATTAAAAAATAACTTCTAATGACACGTTTAATTTATCCTGGTTCGTTTGAACTCAAACTACGTCCAGTCCACCCGCCAAGGTGATTTTGCCTCTACTGAGGTCTTAATCCACTATTCAATAAGAATACACACAAAGACCTATAGTCAATGTCCTCTTGAGTCTTCTGACTAAACTTAGTCACTCAAGGAATAGAATAACTATTACAAAAATATAATAAAGAAGTAACTTAGAATGCTTCTTGATAAGCAAGTATCACTAAGTGAAAGTTACAATAATAAGCACAATATGATTTAATTGATTTGCGTGAATATGATGAGATGCGTTACGTTACTGAATTCTTCAAATGGAGTCCTTTATATAGTTCTTGAGAATGTAGCCGTTGGAGACATCTTGAATTAAATTAGGATAGACTTTAATGCCATAAATTCCTTCCATAAGTAGAGATACTTGTCTTTGTTCATTAATTAAAATATTCCTTAATTAATGTCTTTAATAAGGATACCAACATCTTCTAAGCGGAGATCAGAGATAGTAAACAAAAGATGCGCAGCTAATAAATATGTAATTTAATGCTGGATTCTCCTTTGAGAGTATCTTCTATATGTGACCAAATGAATCTTCTAAGCTTGTACGGTTTACTTAAATAAGATTGTCTTCTACACAAGAGTAAATATATTCATTAGAACTTCTAATATGAAAAGCTTTGTTATCATCAAAACACTTAGAGGTTCAGAACCATAATTGTTCTAACACGTTTTGGTTTAGTTTATTACATACCGCCTAATTAATTTAGCTACTCATTTTTATTATACCAACAGACAGATGCAGAAATAAATAAATAAAAATTAAAGCATACATTATGTAATAATAATAATATCTTAACATAAACAAATAAATAAACTTAATATAAATGCAAAAATAAAAACCTGGATAATTAAATTCTTAAACTCCTTCTTCCACAGATTGGCAAGCTCAGAGTGTCGGAATCGGAATCAAAAATAAAAAATACGAATTCTGAAGCTAGAAAGAAGTTAATTTAAATAACAATTTCCTAATGTTGGAAATTGTTATTGAATTTGGGTTGGAAATAGAAACAGAAAAATAAACAAGAACAAGGCTGAAAAAAATTAAATAAAAGGGTTCAGGAAAATTACGGCAGAGCTTCCGCGTGAAACTTAAAATAATACTCTGTAGTTTTCAATTTGCAGCTTAGGTATTTATAGAGCATGACTTAGGGCAGTTGAATTGGTGAACGTGGGCTTCGTTCCAAAATGAGAGAATCCAGCGAAAGTGGCATACTGGGTTTGCTTTTGTTGATGAAAAATAGGAGTCGTCCAAGACTCTCGTTGCACGTCTTCATGAATAATTCAAATAAATTAAACACATTTTCCTTGTCACGTTCGTGACAAGGGCGTAACGGTCAGATTCTCCAATTCAAGCGTGTCACGGCCGTGACAATTGAGCAATGGTCGTGAGACCTTAAAATAGAGAGTCACGGTCGTGAGGATGTTGTGACGACCGTGAGTGCAACAAAATATGCAGACTTAGCAGAATTGTTCTCTTCATCTTCTTTTCATGCTAGATTTGGTTCATTTGATCTTTTTCTCATAGTTTGGCTCTAGACATGTTATACCTGCAATGTGACATAAAAAACTCGAACAATCGGGAGTTAATAGGATCAATGTGCGATAAAACGGACTTAAAACATAGTAATAAAGTGATACGATTTCTCGTTATCAAACTCCCCCAAACTTAAACCTTTGCTTGTCCTCAAGCAAATAGTCGATTGAAAAATGATCGGACAATTTTCATCAGACGCATACACATAACAAACCGTATGAGAAATCATTTAGTTAGATAAACCGGTACTAGAATAGAACACTAACGATACACTAATGACACAAGCAACAAGCTAAGTCGTCGACTTCCCGTTAAACGAAACATTCGGTAATTGCGTTATGATTCTACCTAGAGTTTTCGATCTTATTTCACCCGGTTTCATTCTAGCGCAATCACATTAAGCCCTTTGCCTTAGCACGCACGTAGTGGAGTAGCCGATTAATGACTTTGATCCTTTATAAGCACGGGGTCTGGTACACGAATGTGGCAACCCTTTACATATTATCCAAATTGGAGGTTGTGGGGGATCGAGCCGTAGCACGCCCTACCAAGTTCAGAACCAGGTACCTCTGAACCAACCAACAATGGACTCCTTCTTATATTTCTCATCTCTTATATGCGACCGTGTACTTTGGTGCAATTTCTTTTTATTGGCATCGAGATATAAAGGATCGTTTATAGATTAGGCATCAAACACTTATGTTCATCGGCTCCCCACGTGGTTTGTGTTCAGACGGTGCTGACTGCTAGTATAAACTACTAGGGGTTACTTTAGAACTAAGACTTAAGGTGTAGTCGTAACAATTATCGGAATGAAATGCTTAAGTAGGGAGTCTAAGGTGTCAAGAATGTATTGATCTTGTTGGATCTTTCTCAGCTTCCTAACTACGATTTCATAGGTAAGCCGAGTAATGCGAAGATAAAGCAAAAAAATTTCGGTATGGCTAAATAAACGGGGAAGAATTGAAACTGAAGAAATAGCATAAATATTACTTTGTTTAATTGAAAATACGGAAAGGGAAATACAATGAAATGGAAAATGCGGAAAGGGAAAGGTATCTCTCCCACACTATATCAGACATTGTCCTCAATGTTGTGATATAATAACGGGGAAAATACATTACAAAAAACAGAAATGCAAAAAGATAAACTAATGCTGCTGACGACCACGGCCTCGGCTTCTGGTGCGGGAGCGTCTGGTAGGAGTGGCTTCCTCATCAGAACCGGTGGTGGTGAGAGCGGTGACGTTGATATGCAAAGCTTCCAGCTCGCTGAAAATCTCTCCTAGCTTTTCATCTGCTGTCCTCTGGTTATTGACAACAGTTGAAAGGAGTGCATCGTATTGCTCTTTCTTCCTACGCTCAAGTGCGACATTCATCTGATTCTGCTGATGAATGGCACGGAGGATGTCTTCAAGGGTGATGTCAGCTGAAGGTGGCTGCCTGGTGAAGGACTCAGGGATGTCCTGAACTAGCTCAGCAGCATCCATCGCATCCTGCATCTTGTCCACGGGTGCATTAGGCTGCTCGTCAATAATCGGAATGTGGCCTGCGGCATCCGGCAAATCAAATAGCCAATTGGCTCTGTTCGAGGGATCAATGCGGTTCTTGCAAGGCAAAGTGATATGATGATAGATGGTGCCTTGGATCACAGGGTTGAACCTGCCATTCTCTCGCTGAGAGATCAAATGAGCGGACTTGCAATAGTTCTTTGTAAGCAGCTCCGGTGCTCTATGAGGCAAATGAGATATGTGGTCACCAAGCTCCAGCTGTATGGCAAGAGAAGTGACAATCTCGCCAATGTAGAAGGGAGTGGCGCCTCTTTGCGCTACTGACTGAATGTGGGCCAAAAGGAACGGAGCAGCATTGATGCGTTCTTTATTCAAGGCACAATGCAAGAATAAGAGCTCTTTGGAATTGAGCTTGTGGTTGCTCTCTCTTGCAAAGATAGTGTTGCATATGATACGATGGAAATACCGAATTGCAGGATTATGGATATGAGTGGCATTCAGACTCTGGTAGGCGGAAGCACGACTGTTTGTGATGTTGTGCCACAAGGTGAAAGCAGCTTCATTAAAGTTGTCGGGCACGCGTAGGTGAGCACCGTCGCCGTGACTGAAGCCTAACAGTTCAGCGATCCTGGTTTGAGTGATTTGGAACTCTCTTCCAAGCATTCGGAATTTTGCAATGCCGGTGAGTTGACTCGTTGATCCGGATGGTGTGATATACTGAAACAAACTTAGAAACTCCAAGGTGAGGTTTTCAAATGTCGGTTGTGGTTGACTGCATAAGTCCCACAAGCCAACATGCTCAAGCAGTAGCTTCACTCCGTCGAGCAATCCTAACTCCCTCAAGCAGTCGAGGTCGACGTACCGAGTAGGTTGGATGCCTCGGTTTTGAAACTTTACAAACTTCTCTCTTTGTGCTTCTCCTTGTTCTCCATCTCTACACTGAATATTCTCCATTGCATGCAAATGAGGTTAATGAGAGATAGGTGTTTGAGGTTTTGTGAGAAAATGTGAAGAAATTGTTCGGATTATAATGGAATGAAGTGAATGTGAGGAGTTGTGATTAAATGAAAAGGTGGAACGGGTTAATGGAATTGATTTGAGAGTAATGGGTGGTTACGGGAGTAGAAGAGGTAATGGGAGGTTAGAGTTGTGTGAAAATAGAAGTGGGTGTTACGAAGGTGAACGACCTCTGTAACTTCAGAGTTTGTGAATTAGGGTTGCCACGGTCGTGAGGGGGGTCTTACGGTCGTGATGCGCTAAATAGCTCGTTACGATCGTGAGGGGATGGTGACGACCGTGATGATCACAAAACATGGAATTTTCACAGAATGGATTACCTCAGTTTAGTTCAATTGTAATTCTTATCACTTCCAATATTTAATTCCAACATAAACATAACACATAATAGTGGATCAATATATATATATATATATATATATATATATATATATATATATATATATATATATATATATATATATAAGCAGTGGATTTCATCACACGAAAGTTCACAATATATCCAACAATTCAAAGATATCAGCAAATAATGAAAAGCATGTAAATTGATTAAATTGGAAAATTGCATAAATAGAAGTACTTTGCTTTTGACATAATAGAAAGAAATTACAGTGATAAAAATAAGCTATGAAATGTTGCAAAATATCAAAACTAACTAGAAACAAAAACGAAAAGTAAAATAAATCAAATCACTACAGCATTATCAAAGTTGCTTCTTCAAATCTTCAAGTGCGGAGTTTATATGATAGAATTGTTCACATGTTATGTCAGTTAAACCTATAACGTCCAATCGCATGCTTTTAACTTCATTCTTAACAGCATTAATATCATCTTGATAAACTTCAAGAGTGTTCAGAATTTTCTTTAAGCTATCAGCATATCCTACTTGATTAATTTCAGGGGTTTCAATAACTTCATCAGTGTGGTTGATGTCATGGTAACCAGGAGGAGTCTCAGGGTCACTTTCTACATCAGTCATTATGTCATCCCTAATTTGGTAGGATTGGGGTGTTTCGGGTGTTGATGGATAGTCAGGAGGGGTAAGCTCATAAAGACAATTATCTTTATTGTGAACACTGACTTTAGCATGGTTCGGTAATGTGAATAGGGTTACTATTTCATTTCTGATTAGGTACTCGTAAGGTGGTTGTCCTAAGTTTCTTATAATTTGGCGGTTAAAGCAGAAGTTCAGATTCATAGGGCGGATGGTACCTAAACGGTTGCACTTGTGTAATTGGTATCTAAGTCCGAGGGCATCAGCAATCATGGTGACCAGGCCTCATACCAATATTGGTAGATCAGGTTTCTCTTGGATTCGGGTAAAGGTTTGCATCATGAATGGCACAACATTAACGGGTTTTCCATCGGTCAAACAGGACATTATGAATATCTCATCTTTAGATACTCCAGTGAGGTTCTCTTCCTTTCCAAAGAAGGTGTGGGCAAGGATCTTATGAAAATAGCGGATAGCTGGGTTATGTATTTCATCATTGTTCATGTTATCCGGCTCAGGATGGTAATTTTCGGTTAAGGTTCCCCAAAATAAGTCTAGCTCAATATCCATTAATTCTACCTGGGTGGTAGTAAAGGCAAAAGGTCCACTAGGGAATCCTAGTAGGTCAGCTAGTTCCTTATGGTTAAAGTCATATTCGATACCGAATAGTCGAAAACTAATAAATCCCTTCCTTAATCCAAATCCGCGCTCGGGTAAGTAGACTAAGGAGCTTAAAAACTCAAGGGTGAGCTCGCGGTAAGTTACAAACTTTTGTTTTATGAGAGCATTTTCCCATCCAAGTTGGTTAAACAGGTATAGGATGATATCATGTATACCTAAAGTTTCCATAGTCTGTTCATCATAATACAGAGTCAAATCCATTTGTCTCTGTGATAATTCCTCAAATTTCATTCTTTGGTTTCTACCTCTAAATTTGGTTTCCATAACATTTCTTGGTTGGTTAGCCATAGTTAGTGTTAATATGGAGGAAACAAATCAGGGGGAAAAGGGAAGGTAGAAAAGACTTTAGAAAGTCTGTAGCAAAGTAAATTTAAAAGTGATTTAGAAAATGAAAATTAAAATAAAGAAAATAAGAAAATAAATGCATAAATAAATTCAATAATAATAATAATGAAATAAAACAATAAAACAATAAAATGATAAAATGGGTTGCCTCCCACTAAGCGCTGTTTTTATCGTCATAAGCCTGACGTAATGCTTAGGCGTAGATTAATCAGGGAAGTTAGTGGACAACTCTAAAAGCTTTAAACTATTCGCATAATCTCTATTTTCAATATTATGGTAATGTTTTAATCGTTGTCCGTTTACTGTGAACGGTTCACTATTCCTACCCTTAATTTCTATTGCTCCGCTCGGGAACACTCTAGTTATTTCAAAGGGTCCTGACCATCTAGATTTTAGTTTTCCAAGAAAGAGCCTAAGTCTTGAATTAAAGAGGAGTACAACGTCTCCCACACTAAATTCTTTCCTAGATAGGCGTTTATCGTGCCATCTCTTGGTTCTTTCTTTATATATCTTAGCATTCTCATAAGCATCTAACCTTAATTCTTCTAATTCATTAATGTCGAGGATTCGTTTTTCTCCAGCGGCATTGTAGTTTATATTGAGTGTTTTAATCGCCCAATATGCTTTGTGTTCTAGTTCTACCGGGAGATGACAAGCCTTCCCATACACTAGTTTGAAAAGTGTAGTTCCTATGGGTGTCTTGTAGGCTGTCCTATAAGCCCATAAAGCTTCATTAAGTTTAGATGACCAATCTTTCCTAGATATGGCGACAATCTTTTCTAGGATTTGTTTAATTTCTCTGTTCGAGACTTCGACCTGTCCACTTGTTTGTGGATGATATGGTGTTGCTACACGATGTCTGACTCCATACTTAGATAGTAATTAGTCAAATATTTTCGAAATGAAATGCGAGCCACCGTCACTTATGACAAGTCTAGGCACACCAAATCTTGGAAAGATTATATTCTTGAAAAGCTTAATTACTACTCGTGTGTCATTTGTAGGAGAAGTTATAGCCTCAATCCATTTTGAAACATAATCGACAGCTACGAGTATGTACTTATTACCGAAAGATGATGGGAATGGTCCCATGAAATCTATTCCCCAGACGTCAAAGACTTCTACTTCTAATATTCCTCTTTGAGGCATTTCATCTCTTCTTGAAATATTACCGGTGCGTTGACACCGATCGCAATTTATAACAACGATGTGGACATCTTTCCATAAATTAGGCCAATATAGGTCGGCTTGTAAGATTTTTGCACAAGTCTTGGAAGTGCTTGCATGTCCACCATAAGGAGATGAATGACAGTGAGCAATGACATCTTCTATTTCTTCTTCGGGAATACACCGACGAAAGATTCCGTCAGGTCCACTTTTAAATAATAATGGTTCGTCCCAATAGTAATGCTTGAGATTGTGGAAAAATTTCTTTTTCTGCTGATAGGTTAAGTCAGGTGGAAGTGATCCCGTAGCTAAGTAGTTGACAATGTCAGCGTACCATGGCAGTCCCACGGTTGTTTGGATTGTTTCCACGGTTTTTAGTTCATCTATGTCTAACTGAACTGGGTCGCTTCCTATTTGTGCTATCAGCTGTTCATACGGAAAATCGTCGTTAATCGGCACTTGTTCGAGTTTAATACCTTCTATTCTAGATAAATGGTCCGCTACGACGTTTTCAGTACCTTTCTTATCTTTGATTTCGAGATCAAACTCTTGTAAGAGTAAAATCCATCTCAAGAGTCTTGGTTTAGCATCTTTCTTGGTTAATAGATATCTGATAGCAGCGTGGTCTGTGTAGATGATTATTTTTGCTCCTACTAGGTAGGAACAGAATTTATCAAGTGCGAAGACAACTACTAACAATTCTTTTTCAGTAGTGGCGTAGTTCATCTGAGCAGAATCTAAAGTTCTACTGGCATAGTAAATTGCGTGAAGTTTCTTGTCCTTCCTTTGTCCTAGAACTGCGCCTACAACATAGTCACTTGCATCGCACATGATTTCGAAAGGTAATCTCCAGTCAGGTGGTTGCATGATTGGTGCGGTGATGAGGGCTGTTTTTAGAGTTTCGAATGCTTTAAGACAATCTTTATTGAATATGAACTCAGCGTCTTTCATTAATAAACCGGTAAGAGGTTTAGTGATTTTCGAGAAATCTTTGATGAATCGTCGGTAGAAACCGACGTGTCCTAAAAAACTTTGTATTTCTCGAACGGTCTTAGGGGGTTGAAGATCTTTTATGACTTCTATCTTAGCTTTATCAACTTCAATTCCCTTATCAGATATAACGTGTCCTAGTACGATTCCTTCTCTGACCATAAAATGGCATTTCTCCCAGTTAAGCACGAGGTTTACATTTACACATCTTTCTAACACCATTTCTAAATTTGATAGACATCCTTCAAAACTTTGCCCGCATACAGAGAAGTCGTCCATGAACACTTCCATGATGTTGTCTATGAAATCTGCGAAGATTGACATCATACATCTTTGAAAGGTTGCAGGAGCGTTGCATAATCCAAAGGGCATTCGTCTATAAGCGAACGTTCCATAAGGGCATGTGAATGTAGTCTTCTCTTGATCATCTGGGTGGATCGGGATTTGGAAAAATCCTGAGTAACCATCAAGATAACAGAAGTACGAGTGTTTGGCTAATCGTTCTAACATTTGATCTATAAAAGGTAGTGGGAAATGATCTTTTCTAGTGGCTTTGTTTAGTTTACGATAATCGATGCACACTCTATGTCCGGTCACTACTCTTTGTGATATCGATTCGCCTTTAGCGTTTTTCACAACAGTGATACCTCCTTTCTTTGGTACTACATGTACTGGACTAACCCATTTACTATCAGAGATTGGATATATTATTCCAGCGTCTAGTAGTTTCTTAACTTCTTCCTTTACTACAGTGTTAAGGATTGGGTTAATTCTTCTTTGGGATTCTCTGGAGGTTTTACAATCTTCTTCTAGCAGAATACGATGCATACAGATTGAAGGACATATTCCTTTGAGATCAGATATGTTATATCCTAATGCAGTGGGGTATTTCTTTAAGACATCTAAAAGTTTCTTTGTTTCAATTGTTCCTAAACTGGAATTGATTATAACTGGTCTTGTACATTCAGTGTCTAGGAATTCGTATCTTAGGTTCTTAGGTAAAGTTTTTAACTCTAATGTAGGTTTATTCTTACTTGGCATGGGATCCGGTGTAAGTGCTAAACTTTCGCTTAGACTATCATCCTGATACGGTTTACGCCAATTGTCATCTTCGAAAATCGGAGGGATTTGAATTTTCATAATTTCAGAATAAGTAGTTTCTTTCATTTCCATTTCTCTTACACATTCGTCAATGACATCCAATAAATAGCATGTGTCCTCTATAGCTGGTGATTGTAAGAATTATGTTAAAATAAATTTAACTTTCTCTTCACCTACTTCAAAGGTTAGCTTTCCTTTCTTTACATCTATAATAGCTCCGGCGGTAGCTAAGAATGGTCTTCCTAGTATGATAGGTGTAGTGGAGTCTTCAGAGATGTCCATGATTATAAAATCAGTAGGAATGTAGAATTGTCCTATACGTACTAGGACATTTTCTAATATGCCTGCAGGATATTTAATAGAGCGATCGGCTAGTTGAACAAACATTTTAGTTGGTCTTAGGTCTCCCATGTCTAGCCTTTTGCAAATTGTTAAGGGCATAACACTGATACTGGCTCCTAAATCGCATAGAGCTTTGTCAATGACGAATTTTCCAATTACACAGGGTATAGAGAAACTACCTGGATCTTTTTACTTAGGAGGCATATTGTTTTGAATTATTGCGCTACACTCAGCAGTAAGTGTAACGGTTCCGTTATCCTCTATCTTCTTCTTATTGGATAAGATTTCCTTTAGAAATTTAGCATACGAGGGCATTTGAGTGATAGCTTCTGTAAACGGAATAGTAATATTCAACTGTTTCAGAAGTTCAACAAATTTCTTAAACTGGCCCATCGTCTTAGAATTGGTTAATCTCTGAGGGTACGGAATTGGTGGTTTATAAGGTGGTGGAGGCACATAAGGCTTTTCTTTCTCCACTGCCTCTTGATTATTATCTTCCTTTTCTTCTGGTTCATTTTCCTTTTCAGTCGGCTTATCTTGCTTTTGGTACATGGCTGGATTGTCAAGTCTTGGATCGGAAGGTTCGTCAAGTTCCTTGCCACTTCTTAGTATCACAGCATTGGCCTGTCCTTTTGGATTAGGTTGGGGTTGTCCAGGAAATACTCCAGCTGGTGCAGCGGTAGGTGCTTGTTATTGAGCTACTTGTGAAATATGAGTTTCAAGCATTTTGTTATGTGTAGCTAACGCATCTACCTTGCTCACTAATTGCTTAATCTGCTCACTAGTGTGTATGTTTTGGTTTAAGAAATCCTTGTTTATTTGAGATTGGGTAGCTATGAAGTTCTCCATCATCAACTCAAGGTTTGATTTTCTAGGAACATTAGGAGCAGTCTTTTGATATCCTGGTGGTGTAGCTGGTGCTTGACCTGGTGCGTATAAAGCATTGTTATTCTTATAAGAGAAGTTCAGATGATTCTTCCAACCTGGGTTGTATGTGTTCGAGTACGGGTTTCCTTGAGCATAATTAACTTGATCTGTGGGAATTCCTGCTAATAGTTGACAATCAGGGACAACATGTCCTGGAACTCCACATAACTCACTGTTAGGTGTTACCACAGCCACGGTGGCTGTTGGTGTTATGGCCAAGTTGTCGATCTTTTGGTTAAGTTGGTCAAACTTTGCATTGACTTGGTCCATACTACTCACTTTGTACATACCTCTTTTTGTTGGTTTCTCAGTTGCGACTCTCTCGCTTCCCCATTGGTAATGATTTTGAGCCATACTTTCGATAAGTGCATAAGCGTCATGATATTCTTTGTCCATTAGTGCGCCGCCTGCGGCAGCGTCAATCGTCATTCTTGTGTTGTACAAGAGTCCATTGTAGAAAGTATGGATGACCATCCATTCTACTAATCCGTGATGTGGACAAAGTCTCAGCATATCTTTGTAGCGTTCCCAAGCTTCGAAAAGTGATTCGTTTTCCTTTTGCTTAAATCCGTTGATTTGAGCTCTTAGCATATTTGTCTTGCTAGGTGGGAAATATATTGTCAAGAATACTCTCTTTAGTTCCTCCCACATAGTTACTGAATTCGAGGGTAGAGATTGAAGCCAGGATCTCGCCCTGTCTCGAAGTGAGAAGGGAAAAAGGCGTAATCTAATAGCTTCTTGGGTAACTCCATTAGCTTTCACAGTATCTGCGTACTGCACAAATATCGAAAGATGAAGGTTCGGATCCTCGGTAGGATTTCCGGAGAATTGGTTTTGTTGCACGGCTGATATCAGCGAAGGTTTCAATTCGAAATCGTTTCGGTTGATAGCCGGCGCAACAATGCTGGAATGCGGCTCAGCTTGTGAAGGACTAGCGTAATATTTGAGTGGGTGATTTGGTTCTTCAGCCATCTCTGCGTCCTTCGATATTCCAACTGGTTTAGGTGGATCAACTTGAAGATCTGGAATGTTGTATTTTCGTTGGTATTCGAATATTCGTCTTCTTAAATATAAGAAACGTTCTAATTCTTAGACTGGAGGTTGCAAGTCTTCGCCTTGAGAGCGAGTACTTGGCATACACTCGGGAAATTAGATTAGGAAAAGAATAAGTTGTTACCTTAGTTTAGACAGTGTTACTCTAATAGTGCACTAATGACTAAATCAAGGTCCCCGACAACGGCGCCAAAAACTTGATGGGGCGAAGACGCGATATGTGTCTAGCGGTATCTGAACTGCAAGCGCACAGCCTATCGAAATAATATAAAAGATTGTCGAACCCACAGGGACTTTGTAATCACTCTAGTGCTAGAAGGTCTGCTAGTTTAGCTAAGGTGGATATTTGTCACGATTTTGGTTTTAAGGATTAAAAACAGGAATTAAATTTAGTTTTAAGGAAATAATGAGAAGGCGGTCGGTATGTAATTATATTAACCTATGCGGGTCAATCTAACCTAAGCTTATAAAGATGGTTCACTTAAATTATCCTGTAGAGATTATCAGTTTAAATACCCTCGACTCACACTCTCGTGGTCTTATCTCAGATCTTACTCCTAAAGCCCTATGCCTGCTCTCGCTAGCCCATAAGTGTTTAGAAAATAATTTTTGAAAACTTAATAAGTCTAATTCATTTTAAAGCGCTCTCGCTGTATTTAAATCAAATGCCTAACTTTAGCTATCCGGTTAAAATCTCACACTCTCGTGGTCTCGACCTAACCTATTACACTTTTCTTACTCTCGTAACAAAAAGATTAATTTTAAATATAAAAAGCCACAGCCAGAATATAAGTTCTTAATTATTTTAGCTTAGATTCGATTTAACCGTTTTGGTTTAGTTTATTACATACCGCCTAATTAATTTAGCTACTCATTTTTATTATACCAACAGACAGATGCAAAAATAAATAAATAAAAATTAAAGCATACATTATGTA
This sequence comes from Lathyrus aphaca, assembly GCA_963966055.1. Classification (NCBI taxonomy): domain Eukaryota; kingdom Viridiplantae; phylum Streptophyta; class Magnoliopsida; order Fabales; family Fabaceae; genus Lathyrus; species Lathyrus aphaca. The sequence goes on from OZ014521.1 coordinate 332,607,036, forward strand.
ATAATAATAATATCTTAACATAAACAAATAAATAAACTTAATATAAATGCAAAAATAAAAACCTGGATAATTAAATTCTTAAACTCCTTCTTCCACAGATTGGCAAGCTCGGAGTGTCGGAATCAGAATCAAAAATAAAAAATACGAATTCTGAAGCTAGAAAGAAATTAATTTAAATAACAATTTCCTAATGTTGGAAATTGTTATTGAATTTGGGTTGGAAATAGAAACAGAAAAATAAACAAGAACAAGGCTGAAAAAAATTAAATAAAAGGGTTCAGGAAAATTATGGCAGAGCTTCCGCGTGAAACTTAAAATAATACTCTATAGTTTTCAATTTGCAGCTTAGGTATTTATAGAGCATGACTTAGGGCAGTTGAATTGGTGAGCGTGGGCTTCGTTCCAAAATGAGAGAATCCAGCGAAAGTGGCATACTGGGTTTGCTTCTGTTGAGGAAAAATAGGAGTCGTCCAAGACTCTCGTTGCACGTCTTCATGAATAATTCAAATAAATTAAACACATTTTCCTTGTCACGACGTGACAAGGGCGTAACGGTCAGATTCTCCAATTCAAGCGTGTCACGGTCGTGACAATTGAGCAACGGTCGTGAGACCTTAAAATAGAGAGTCACGGTCGTGAGGATGTTGTGACGACCGTGAGTGCAACAAAATATGCAGACTTAGCAGAATTGTTCTCTTCATCTTCTTTTCATGCTAGATTTGGTTCATTTGATCTTTTTCTCATAGTTTGGCTCTAGACATGTTATACCTGCAATGTGACATAAAAAACTCGAACAATCGGGAGTTAATAGGATTAATGTGCGATAAAACGGACTTAAAACGTAGTAATAAAGTGATACAATTTCTCGTTATCAAGCTTCGACACAAGACTCTTATAAGAGTTCAATTAAAGCCTTTTCAGTTCTCTTAAAGGACATAATCCTTGAACCAATATTTCTTGTAACCAAGTAGGCGTCGAAATTTGGAACTAACAAATTTCCCCCCAAAAATGTCCTTTTGACAAAACGGACAAAAAGGTCTTTTTTATCACACCTTTCGACACATATCTCTTGATAGCATAAAAGTATGGTCGTAACTGACCAAAACACGATCAAGAAACTATTCATTTTCCTTTTAACCACACCTATGATGTCATATCATAATGGTTAAACTCAAACGTCTTCTCAGTAGCACACTCTATCGCTAGCCATCATTGTCTTTTTCTTGAAACTAGGTATTCACAGTCTGACCATAACTACCACCGCCCAAAGTAATGCCTCAAGATGACACGCATTCCATTATCTTAATCATCTTAATGGTGAGTTGAGAACCTATTGCAATTCCAAAAGCCTATAAATATTTTCTTTCACAACTTTTCCAAACTTTTACGCTCCCAGAATTCTTGCAACCTATTTCTTCATTTCTCAAACTCTTAAGTCTCAAAAACCCAGAAATCTCTTTCTTTTACAACTTATATTCAAATAACGTCCACCCATAACATCTCTCAATACAAGAAAAGCAAGAAGAGCCAAGGTTCTCAAGGTAGTGCTCCACTTCCACCATTCACCAAAAAGTCGTTGGACATAAGATGGGGAAGAATCATCAATTTATGCCTGAGCCACTAAAAAAGGAAAAGAGCATATCTACGAATCCCAAGAAATCATTCCTCTCATCACTTATAAAAGACAATATGCTTTATCTGGAACTTTGTCCAAAACTGATGCTGGTTGTGAGAAGTTAAGTGAGTTCTTCCCCTCTTACCGTGGAACAAAACCCTTTGGATAGAAAGACAAACCTAAGGTAGATGAAACTTTTGTTGACAAAGTCACTCTAAGGACCATGGAGTTAAAGTACTTAAAGGATGGCTCTAGGATAGTGAGAGTAGTTCCTTTGTTTAAGGATTTCGACCTGTGGCTAATAAAAATGGAAAAGGTTAAAGCTGAAACCTGGAAAGAAATAGGGGATATATGATCTGTTGATGTTGTCGAAGACCAATCTCCCTTACTACTCGAACTTACTGGAAGCTTCCCTTTACTTTTGGGAAAACACCCAGTACACTTTCCATATTCCTTGTGGAATGGTCACCCCTACCCTTTTTGACATAGCCACTATCACAGGGCTCAAACCAACTGGGATCACCTATGACCCAAAGTTCAACATGGAGGATTCCAATGGATTCACAAAATCCAAACCCACTTATAACAATTTTATGAACTATTACTTTGATCATACCACTGATGACGTATCCTGTAACACCCCAAAGTCGATTTTAATTTAATTGATATGTTTCTTGTAAATTTTGCTGATTGAGTTTTTGCATAAAGTTTCTATAAAATCATGGAAGATCAAATTCATGGCTTGCTGATAGGTTGCCCCAACATTTTTTAGGCCAAAAGGCATTACTACCCATTCGTAGGTGCCTAAGGCTCATGGACATTCAAAAGTAGTTTTTGGGACATCCTATTCAGCGATGAATATTGGATTTTATCCAGAATACCTATCTAACATGCTGAAGTATTCGTGTCTTACAGCCGAATCGACTAGCATTTCTGCCACAGGCATTAAATACTTATCTTTAGGGGTTGCAACATTTAAATCTCTAAAATCTATACAAACCCTTAAAGAACCATTCTTTTTAATAACCAGTACATTGCTAGCCATCCATTTGACATACCTGGAAGTACGAATGAACTTGCATCGAAGCAGCCTTTTGATATCCTCTTTTATTTTTGCGAGGATTGCTGGAGTGAAGCGTCTTGGATTTTGCTTGACCGACTTTTTCCCATTCTTGATTGGCAACTTATGTTTGACAAGTTCTCTCTCCAAACCAGGCATTTCATCAAAGTCCCAAGCAAAGCAATCTTTAAATTCTTTCAATAATTGGACTACTTCGATCTTAAGTTGTGGGTCAAGATTGGTGCCGATGAAGGTAGGCGTTTTTACTCCCCCTTCTCCCAAGTCAATTTCTTTTAAAGGGTCTTGTGCCAGCATTTTTATGTTATCTGACAATGGATCATTTTCAAAGCTTAAAGGCTCATTGTCATAAATGGGATCAAGCCTTTGATCTTGTTCTTCGATTCAAGTTTTATCAGGTGGTTCAGAATCAAAGTCTTTACCAGGACCTCCTTCAACAGACTCTGTATTGGTTTCAATAGCCATGTGATTTTATGCAACCTTCAAGGCCGCTTGTAACTTAGTTTCAGCCACATAGGCCGAAATTATTTGTAATGCATCGAATTCAGTCATTATTACTACCTTAGCTTCCCAACCTGTGGGGTGTAAAACATGCTCTCCAAATTATTGGTAATTGCCTTCTTCCCCTATTACCTCTTTCTCCCATCGAAAACCCTCAACAGGATGTAAGTACAATGAGCAGAATGCATGATCATCGGGGGTGAAGTGGAATTCTGCTGGGGCACAAGGCGCAATGTGTGCTAAATTCTTATCGAATTCAATCCCATCGACATGGTTGACAGGTGTAACACCCCATTTTTAATATTTATTTGTCGAGTATTTTTGATGCATTGTTGGCCTTGTTTAAAGCGTGTATCTTGTTGTTTTGGTATAGTGTCCTAGTGCGGCGGGTATTATGTGGTGCGTTTAGTAATAGTGGGTGTGTGAATAATAGTAAGACCAATTAATAATTATTTTTATTATTAGTATTATTATTATGAAAATAATATTAGTAACATTCTTATTATTATTATTCAGTTTTAATTAACATAAGGTGGAATTAGTAAAAGACCAATAATAGTGGATTAATTAGAATTAGAAAGAGAATTAGTCATAATTTGTGAAAGAACCAAGGAAAGCTAGGAAGAGGAAGAACAACTAGGGAATTTCCATAACTATAAATTCGCAGGAAGGATTCGTCCAAATTCGAGGTAAGGGGGAGAAAGGGATTCTCTTTAGGTGATTTAACATGATCGGGTAATGAGAAGTTCCTTCCCTCGTAGGAATTTCTGTTGTTTTTGATGAATCTGTGATGGTATGAATATTGTTGCGAATCTGTGATTGTGAATATCTACTTTTGTTGATTATTGGTGAAATATTGTTGTGGTTGCTCTGTTGTATGCATACTTTGTACAAATGTTTGTTGTTGCAGAAGAGAATATATGAATTTAGATATAGAACATTGATAAAATTGGATTTGGTAACTTAGATGAAAGAATGAGGTGAAGAAGAGTGTAAAATATGTGTAGAAACATTCCTAAGTCTAGCATGAGGTGTGAAATCGAGAACTAGGATGAAGAGATTCAGAAAATAGGAAGAAAAAAAACACAAAAAATGTATGTTTTCTGCCCATACGCGTATGAGACATGTCTATATGCGTATGTGTCATACCCTAATTTTTGACCCAAATATTTTTCTCGCATTTTTCATCTGCATCTTGCAAACAAGATCACGCACTGGTTCATTTACCATTTTCAGTTGCGGTTTTTTTGCCGCACAGGGGATCACCGTTTTTTATTTGCTTTTATTTTTTTATGTTTTCTAACCATTAATTAAAATAAATAAAAAAATATATATTTTATTTTCTTTCATTAACTTTTTTTTTTCCAGGAGGAGGAACCATTTGAAAATGCCAAAAATAGCAGTCCTGCAGCTCGAGCGAAATTTCACAGACAAAAGTCAAAGTTGATCCGCAAATAATTCAAATTTATCTAATCGAGGATTTCCCAAGTTAATTGATTCATTCAAAGGATTTCCAAGGTTCATGTGTTTATTTCCATGCCTTCTTCGACGTACAAGAAGAATCGGGCCACAACAACCAAACAACCTCATTTGAATAAAATATTCAAACTTTTGGCTTGGTTAACCGGTTAACCATTTGGTTAACCGGTTAATGGTTAACCGGTTAATCAGTGCGAAATTTGAATATTTTATTCAAATTCAGCACCCTTAGATCATTGATTTAATTGTAATATTCTAGATCCATTGGTTTCTGATTTCTCTACATCACTTTGATCATTTCCTACCATAAACCCTCACTAATCACCACTCTTTTCCATTTCCCACCAAATTTTCAATTACCAAACCTAATTTGAATTACCAAAGCAAGCTCCATTCCACCAAATTTCCATACCTAAAGTCTTTAAATAAGATCACAATTTCATTCATTCACCAAGCTTTTGATAGCCATAAAACCTCTTGCAAAATACTTCCCCAACACCAAAATTCTCCAAAGCTCACCTTTCTTTCTTTTGAAGTTATCAAGAATTCACATTGAATTCTTGACTAACTTGAGCTAAACCTTCATCCTTTCATTCTTTTGTTCATCAATTTCAGTATATCTAAGCTTGTTTGGTCCAATTTGAAGAAGAGCTTTTGGTAATTCATCTTTCTCCATAAACCCATATTCACCATCAACATTCAAGATGTAGATCCTTGGTGCCTTTGTTCCTAGATCCTTTGGATCTTTATTTCTTGTTTGATTGCAGGGATTCCACTGTATTTTGGTTTTGAAATTAGTGCAAATTCAGATCATGATCATCAAATGTTTGAGGAAAGGTTTCAAAATGGATCATGCTGAATTTTCTGCATTTTTCTACTTCTGGTACAACGTTAACCGGTTAACCATTTGGTTAACCGGTTAACCACCTTTAAATCAGCGTAGGTTTTGCATGCGTTAACCGGTTAACCAATTGGTTAACCAGTTAACGCAAGTCATAATGGTGTTTTTGGCTTGTTTCAAGCCCCTTTTTGGTTCCTCTTTCTTCTTTTTCTTCCTCCTTTTTATTTTTACCTTGGGAAGCACTTTTGGGAGTGATTTCTCTTTAATTTCAATGAACTTTGGGTGTAGATTAGAGTAGTTAATGTTCATTAATTCAAAACTACCTTTAAGTGGATTATTCAATTCATTTAAGGTACTTTGCGTTAGTGATACATTTTCATGCTTGAATCCACCGAGATGAGTGATTGAACTTAAGGATGGAAGAATACTATAAGTGCGGCTAAATTTGGTATGCACCTTTATTTTAGTGCGGTATTGCGTCCGGATAGTGATTTACATATCGTTTATCTCGCATGCATTAGCCCTAACATTATGCACCTTAATTGGTGGTGGCCGACCTCATTTGTAGGGTAATTACTTCGTAAATTACTCGGCGATGGCTTAACATAGACCTAAATGTGCCCCGACTTCGGAATAAAAATCTAATTGGGTACTTGCACTTTCATGGACCAAATCTCTTGTTGATCGCGTAACCCCAAAGTGGTTAATCATATTGCATTAAGAATCGAGACTTATGAATGTTTGATGCGTAGGTGCTTTGGGCCTCCCAATCACCTTTCAAATTTCATTGAATTCGGTTCGATTTGCCTTGATTAATCGCTATAGTGTAAGATGCTAAGCGGATCCGGTTGCCTTTCGATTTTGGTTACTCTTTTGGTTGTGGTTGATTAAGTTCACCATACCATTATTATGTAAATATTATTATACTATTACTACTATTAATATTTTAGATTCTTGAACTTTAATTTCTTTTTCTACTAACATTTAAATTCTTGCACTTTTATTTGTTTTTATTTTATTTTTCTTTACCATGCTTTATTCATCCATTATCATGTTTATTATTTGCTCTTATATTTTTTGTTATGTTGATTTTCTTTTTGTCCATTTGGACACAAAAACATTAATAAAGGATTAAACTTCTAAAAGACTTGTGACTTTAATTTTGGACTATGGCCATCATCCTTAGCATTGGACTTGGAGTTTTGGACTTAGATTTTAGGATCTTGCCATTTGCTTGAGTTATTATGGATTTAAGACCTTAGCGGATTTGGTTCACTTGTTTATGAATATGAAGTCCTATTGCTTCGAAGAATGTTCACCTTACGGTTTGATCGGTCTTCCTTTAACATTTATTTTAAGTCTTAGGATAGTCTCTTCATCTCCTCCCACTTCTTAAATTTTCAAATCTTCTTCCTATTTTCTAAAACTTTCTTTGTTTTCAAACTTCAAAATGTTTTCACAATCATACCTTGACTTAGGTCATGCGGTTTTACATTTTCATTTTGTTTCTTAATAAATGCTAAACCACATAAGCATAGTGAAACTTTCTTCTCAAAGTACTTTAAAAAATTCAAAACTCATTCAATTATTTTTGTGCCCTCGTGCACTTTTCTTTTAAACCCTTTTTTATGTTTAGATATGATTCATTCTTTTTAGCGGAATTATTCGCTAAATAATGACGACTTATCTTTACATTTTAAAATCAATTCAACACATTATTTCTTTTCACATTTTGTACAACGAACTACGAGGTTTTGATCTCGCATTGCACTTTGTGGGTACGTAGGCATGAGACAATCGTCTTTTCAAACACAAAAATCTTAAAAAACATTTCTCTTCTCATCTCTACAATCTCTTTCCAAACAAACCATTTTCAAACCAAAAAATAGTAAATATTTCAAAGGGCTCCCGTGGAGTACCACATACATTTTGGGTGCGTAAAACCTTCCCAATTTGTAACCTATCCTCTTACCCGTTCTCTGCTTGATTCTTTTAGCTTTTAGCTTTTAGATTCATTAGGTTTTATTCGCTCTTTTTCCCTTTTCCATTTGGAATAAAAATAAAGCGTGGTGGCGACTCTGTTTACTTTGAGTTAAGTTAATCAATAACTTACACTCGTGATTTTACCGCTACAGAAAAGTGGCGACTCTGCTGGGGAATCAATCTCTAAGTGGATTCGGCCTACTTTTACTTATTTACAGCTTTGGTTTGATTTGTTTGTTATTTGTTTGTTCTGTTTAGGTTTTGGTGATCCTCTGTGAGTGAGATAGATTCTAACTCGGATCTGAGTTAAACTTATGATAGGACGGCGATATTCGAAGCGATACGCGATGGAGTAGTCCAAAGCGATATCAATTTGATAATCTCTACTTGGTTAGGATCTCTTGGATTATCAATGTCATGACGAGTAATCGTACGTGGCATTATTTTCCGACCTTGAGCTGATCATACTAAGGACCGTAGAACCCTTAACCCATCCAAGCCAATTTAGGAACGTAGTGCGGAAACTATCCGGGTGTAAACCTAAAGTGGTTGTCACGCGATACTACACCCGGACGAGGTCTATTTTAAGAATGTCATCGGTTGGAGAGTAATCCAACGTACCGATAATATTCTAAAGATGGCTGTTAACTCCGGGCACCTCTGTTAGAACCCTTTTGGTTTTCTGTAGGTACACTGAAGACAAACTTTAGTACATGCCTTTATGGGTTGTTGGTTCTTATCCCTTGACTCCATGCTCATGATCTGAGCCTTTGAACCTGTGTGCTTTGCGTGATCTTGTTTGTGGTTGTTGCATCTACATATTCATCATGATCATTATCATAACCATTTTTCAAGGAAAACAATTATGATTATTGCAAATATTGGAAAAAGTAAATATTCCTTTTTGTCAAGATTTTTCATGACCATATTCTCAATGTTAACCATGTTTGCAATAATGGAGTTGTTTCTTTGAAAATGGAAGTGAACATTGCATATCATTGCATCCTCGCATATTCTTGCTTTCATTTGAGTTGTGTGGGAACTCATCCCGGTTGTTTCCTTCTTCAGTTGTCTGTTGATCCGTCAAGCTGTCTCCTCACCACAGATACGGTACTAGAGCTGCTAACAGATTGAGAGCCATTAGATTGAGAATGGAAAACCAAGAACAACATAACCTGGAAGTACGAACGAAGATTGATGAGCTGAAAACTAGTATGACCAGGATCACTGAAATGATGCAAGTTCTGATTGCTCGATGTGAACCACCTCAAAGGACTGTTATCTCTGAAGTTTTTACTGCTGTTGTTGACCCTCATGTTATTCAACAACCAGCTTCTACTTGGCCAAAATTTTGGTTACCTCCGGATTATGTGCCATTTTCTGCTAATACTCAAATGGGTGGTCCATCTGTTGTGCCAGTCTTTTCAGCTCCGACTTTTGTCGAACCTCAACCTGTTGTGCACACTACTGCTCCGACTACTTATCAGAATTCTCCTTTTTTGTACCATGCTGCTGGTCCACAAGCTGAAAGTCAGGGTGAACCTGTATATATGGATGAAGTCAGAGAGAAATGCTTGACTCTTGAGAAGAGGGTAAGAGGTTTAGAAGGAAAAGATGTCTTTGGTGCTGCTGCAATAGACATGTGTTTGGTCTCTAACCTAGTTTTGCCTGATAAGTTCAAAGTTCATGTATTCGAGAAATACAATGGGCATACTTGTCCAAAGATTCATCTACTGATGTATTTCCACGAAATGGCTACACATGCCAAGGATGACAAGTTGCTTATTCACTGTTTTCAAGATAGTCTGAGTGGTGCTTCTATGAAATGGTATGTAGGACTTGAGAAGAGTCACATCCGAAGCTGGAAGGATTTATCTGATGCTTTCGTAAGACAGTATAAATACAATCTAGACATGGCGCCTGACCGTCATCAAATTCAAAATATCTCTCAAAAAGAGAAAGAATCATTCAAAGAGTATGCTCAACGTTGGAGAGAGCTAGCTGCTCAAGTGGAGCCACCTTTGGCCGAGAAAGGATTAACTGGTTTGTTCATGGACACTCTTCAACCGTTCGTTTGGGAGAAAATGGTAGGAAGTGTTTCATCTGGTTTTTCTGACCTAGTCACTATTGGAGAAAGACTAGAGGAAGGTATCAAGAAGGGTAAGATTATCAATGCTGAATCTTCTAATGCTGCAAGAAAGTCTCTTGAGAACTTTTAAAAGAGATGAGATGGTGATGCTTATGTTGTTTCAACTGAGAGGAAACCTTATCGCCCGCAACAAAGATATGTTCAACCATATGTAGATGCAGTTGCTCCTGTTGTCAAAGCTCAACCAGCTCAAGCTCAAGTTCAAATTCGAGCTCAAGCTCAGGCTCCTCATCCTACTGCCGGACAAAATCATTATCGTAATAGGCCAAACTTTGATCCTATCCCGATGACTTACATTGATTTGTATCCTTCCTTGATTAGGAGTGGTATGATTACTACAAGGCCTTCGCTTGCTGTTCCAGATCCTCTTCTAGCTAACTATAAATCGGATCTCCGCTGTGAATTTCATCAAGGTGGAACTGGTCACGACTTGGAACACTGCTTTGCACTGAAGGATAAAGTGCAAGAACTTATCAAGAATAACATCCTTTCCTTTCATGACACTAATCCTAATGTTGTCAACAATCCTTTGCCGAAGCATGAGAAGTGAATTTTTAGACGACTTCAACTGTCAAATTTTCTTCAAGGCCAGAATCTCATACGGGACAGCTCATCCTTGTTGATGTTGGATCACTAGGCCATTGTTTCTTTATGTTTGCAACTTTCTTCAATTGTATTGGCTTGTTTTATTTTAAACTTTGTTTGTACTTTCATGTTGGTTTTAATGAAATGAACATTGTTTTGTTTTGATTCGATTTCATTTACTATTTGCATCTTTATGCTTTACATTTCAAGATCATTTATCTTTTCTCAAGCTTTTACAATGATTGGGGGGAGGATGATGAAAACGAGAAACCCATAATTGTTGTTGGTATGCTTTCAATTGAGACTTAGCTGATGATATACAGGCATTGTTTCAAATCCTAAACACTGGAGAAATAAGGAAGTTAATCCCTTATCAACCCCTTTGAGCCTTGAAGTTGGAGTTTCTTTCTATTCGAAAAAACCCGCAATTTTAACCCGGGGATGGGTAGTTCTCAATTAATTCAAATGTGCATTTAAGTACAAGAGAATCATTAAAGACACATTTCAATAAAGGTTGCAATCTCAAGCTTTCCTTCGTACACATAAAAAAGTGTTGAAGATGTCTCAATTCAAAAGCCAATGATGGTTCGTCGTAATCATTAAGCCATGCAGTCATTGTCTTTCAATATATATATATATATATATATATATATATATATATATATATATATATATATATATATATATTGAAAAATGATGAAAAAAATCAAAGCCCGCTAAGTCAAAACCTATGAAGGAGACTTAGGCAAAAACTGGGGCATCCCACTAGCTGTAAGTTCAAATGACACAGTTCAGGCAAAAGTTAGGGATAATAAGAGAAAGATCAACTGAGTGGTTCTCAAAACCCTAAAAAAAAGATAAGTGGACCAAAGTCCTCATCAGAAAATAAAAAAGGAAAGATGTGACTGCTATCTCAAAATCCTTTGCTTGTGAACCATCTTCATTTGTGCAATCCCAAATTTCTTGGAACTTGAATGCATAGGTTGATTTAATTGAATGTAGGAATGGAGTTCATCATGAAGTTGGGTTGGGTAGAAATAACTTTGAGCCTATATCCTTTGTTTCAAAAAACCGTGAATCAGATCACGTTACAACCTTCAAAAGTCCTAATTGAATCCAGGTTCCTTTTGAAAAGCATACTACAACAAGGTTGCGTAAACTGACTCCCAAGTTCGTTACCAATCATTTGTTTTATTAACTTTGCTTTATCTTTCATTTTTGTCTCAACCTCCGTGTTTTGACAATATTTTCATTTACTTTACATCAATAAATTTCATTCCCAAAAAAATGGTTTTTGATTTCAAAATTTTGCATTGAACGTTTCATTAAAGTTACCAGCTTTGTACAAACACTTTTTATTTGCAAATAAACTTTCCTCATCAAGGAATTTTCAAACAGTTGAGAAGCTTGGTCAGTGATCTTATCAGGGGCAAGTTCTTTTCAAGTCCTATGGTTCAAGAGTTGTTGCTCAATGCAAGTTATTCTCAGATTTGGTTAGTTAGAAGATTCTCTACAAGATTCATACTGGGTTTATCTTCTCAACATTCATTTCAAGAACTGAAGCCATGATCATTTTATCTTCTCAACAGTCATTTCAAAGATGTGATTATTTTCTCCGACAGTAGTCAAGAGTTGAATCCATTATCAGTTTACCTTCATTAGTCATTGAACTTGGGGCAATCTTCTTCAAGAATCTCCAGGCAGCTTTTCACGACTTTTCTCAAAAGGTTTTCAACTTGATACAGTTTACCGGTGTGACAGAGATATGTTCAAGAACAGTAGCACCTCTAATCTTCGAGCAGAATGGCAGTGATCTCCGTGTTGAGGAATCCGTCTTCCATCTTTCCACTCCCCAAAAGAGTATAAACTTGTTGATTTCCACTCCTCTAAAAGTCTAAATTGGTTGTCAGCATTTTCTCTCATATTATTTTCTTGGGTGTGTTATTCCCCATTTTCATTTACGTTTTCATATTTGAGTGTGTTAGTCCTCATTATGCGTTTCTTGAGGTCCTGTTGTTTTCAACATATTACCTTGTGATCAAAGTCCAACTTTCTTGGCATTTATCTTTGCCTCTCCAGAAACTTTTCTTCACCTACTTGTTATTTCTTCTCAGATTTTTATACCTCTTTTATCCGATTGCCATTATTGGATGTCCATAGTGAAGTCATCATTAATTTGATGTACTGTCCCAGACTTTTTCCCATCTCATTCAGTTCTGTTCCTAAATGTTGTGATTCACATTTTATCTGATTGATATTCTCGGATGTTGTGATCACTTTCCTTCCGATTGCTATTCTCGGATGTCCACAGTGAAGTCATCATTGATTTGATGTACTATCCCGGACTTTTTCCCATGTCATTCAGTTCTGTTCCTGAATGTTGTGATTCACATTTTATCTGATTGCTATTCTAGGATGTTATGATCACTTTCCTTCCGATTGCTATTCTCGAATGTCCATAATGAAGTCATCATTGATTTGATGTACTGTCCCAGACTTTTTCCCATGTCATTCAGTTTTGTTCCTGAATGTTGTGATTTCACATTTTATCTGATTGATATTCTTGGATATTGTGATCACTTTCCTTCCGATTTCCATTCTCGGATTTCCATGTTGGAGTCATCATTGATTTGATGTACTGTCCCAGAATTTTTCCCATCTCATTCAGTTCTGTTCCTGAATGTCGTGATTCACATTTTATCCGATTGCTATTCTTGGATGTTGTGATCACTTTCCTTCTGATTGCCATTCTCGGATTTCCTTATTGGAGTCATCATTGATTTGATGTACTGTCCCGGAATGTTTCCCATCTCATTCAGTTTTGTCCCTGAATGTTGTGATTCACATTTTTATCTGATTACTTTTCTCGGATGTTGTGATTACCTTTTTTCGATTGTCATTCTCGGATATCCCTTGTAAAGTCATTAATGTCATTCTTGGATGCTTCTGATGTACTTTTTTCGGGACTTTTCTCACTTCATTTAATGTCATTCTTGGATGTTGTGATCCTTTTTGTCCAATTGCCATTCTTGGACATTTTCGCCTCGGTTGAGCCACGTTGTGGTCTCTAGCAGTTTGCTTTTCCCCGTCGGAGTTTTATGATACTTATCCCCAGCGTTTATTAGGTTTCATGTGTCGTTTTGTTCCTCACAGTCTTTCTCCACATTTCATATGCTTTCATAACATTTTCGTATCATTCTCATATCATTTCATATCGTTTCATTTCATTCCATTTTTTGGCATCTTAGGATCAAAAATTGGTGTCGCTCCCGCCAAATGACACCGGGTCAAAAGGGGTACAGACGCGAATGGTCGGCGAAGGGGAACAGTGAGAACACACAGCCGTGAACTCACTGGAGAATGAATAGAGTCGCCAGCTAGGCATTTTTATCCCGGAGGAAAGGCAATGCTGCATAGACCTAGAAAAGATGGATAAGACGGTTGCGAACCAGAGAGACTGAGAAAGGGGGTTGGTTACAACCTGGGAAGGTATTAGCACCCAGATTGTCCGTCGTACTCGACGGGATCCACGCTTAAAAGATTTGTGTTTAAAAGGGGTAGTGTCAGTGCAATCTGTGTGTAAAAATAGCTGGAAAAGAATGTACAGGTGTCGGTGTAAAGTGTACAAGTGATGTGGAGTATGAAAGTGTCAGTGTAAAGAAATAAGAATGAATTGCTCAAGATCATGAGGCTTAGAGAATGAGGCTAGAAAGAGGGGGAATATACAGAGACTTTTGTTCGATAACTGTTAAGTTATGCCTACGTATCCTCTCGTGCAATGAGGAAGTCAGAACACCGTAGTTCGACCCAAAGAGACTGAAAGGTGAATTGACCTGTGAACTGCTTACTTGCCTATGCTCAAGTGTATGACCTGTCTGGCTCAGGTGCAAACTGTCTTGCATTAGACGGAAGAAGCAAGTTCTCGTTTATGAGTGAAGGTGATGAGAAAAGAATCCCGAAGGAAACGATTATTGTCTGTTTTTGAGTTTTCAGTCTTTTATTGCTTTTGAAAGTTTGTCATAAGATAATGAACTTAAGCCTAAACCAATGGATTTAGTAAACTCATCACATCTTCCCTCTGATTAGGGGTAATGAGAATACCTTAAGTGTGAAGTCAGATTCTCACACTTAATCATCTTTGGTATAGGATTAAGATCATTAACCTACTTGTGATTATTTAGATGTTTTTGTGGTTTTTGTTTAGTGTTGAGTAATGAGGTTAAGCCATAATCAAGGATTAAACAGACTCATTACACCATCCTAATAGAAGGATAATAGATGAGGGTGTTTAAGCTGAGGAAAACTCCTCAACTTAATCTATGATTAGGGATTAAACTCATGACAAAACAAGCTTTTGATTAAGTGGATTTTACTTAATGATATGATGATGAAGTGAATTTTATGATCTGTAAGACAACTTGAGGGGGACTTGTCCATTAACACTAGGGTTAGTCCTTCTTAACCATTTAAGGAAGAATTAGAACCCTAATGCAAGGCCCAAGTTACAAGTGTAATGTCTTGATGATTATTAAGTGAATTGATTAAGAGATTTAAACACATTAAGGGTTTAACACTTAGGATTAAAGTTATACACTCCATCCTAAGAGAAGGATGCAGGCATAAGCTTAATCACAAAGCCTTAAAGCCTTTAGGGTTTAGTCCCTGATTATGAGGTGAGAAGAGAAGACTCAAAAGAGACACAAAGGTAAAACTAAGTGGGGGACTAATCAAAACCCTAATTCATTGTCATGCTTGGTTGTTCCTAAGGTTTGTGAGGTTTTCAGGAACAATCTTCAAAGGAGCCACCAGGGAGCAGATGAACAAGATCAAGAGAAGCAAAGCAACTTGCTTCATTCAAGAAGTCAAGTCACTTGAAGAAAGAAAGTGGGAGGAGAAAGAATGAGCAAGCTTCAAACTCAAACACATATAGAAATGCAGCAATGGATGCAAGAGAGATGAGAAGAAAAGTCATGAGAAGTGAAGGCAAATTCACTTCTCAAACAACTTACCACCTGAAATGGTTAGAAAAGAAATGCAATGCAATGCAAAATGAAATGAAATGACATGATGAGAAACAAAACCAGAAGCATGTTGATGATGATTATGATGTTATGAGGTGCTGCAAACATGAGGCAAGACATGGAGATGTTCATACAAGATCATGGATGCAGATGATGCAAGTTAAGGAGCATGAATGAACATGAAAAGTTATGAAGCACACAAGGCAAATGACATGGAAAATATGAGATGCAATGTTCAAAGATGCTTTCTATATGTCTTAAGATGTCAAGTGAAACACAAGAATGCACAAAATGCAAAGACAAGTCATGTTATGCAAGAGAATGCAAGAGGGATGCATATGAAAGCCCAAATTAGGGTTTATGGACAATGCATCAAACAAAAACCCAAAACAGAAGCAAACCCTAAAATAAAAAATGGAAAATGCCTTCCAAAGAAACCCTAAACCTATACTAAACTAATGTCCAAAGGGGAGCTCTCAACTCTTAACCAATCTCAAGTTATGGTTTTTCTAAGTTATTAGGGTTCTTAGGGTTCTTAACAAAAGAAATGCCAAACAAATTGAAAATGCAAGATCAAATCAAGGCCATTTAATCCTAGAAACTACATGCTAAACATAAAACAATGCAAAAAGAATCAATGTCCAACTCTTCTCAAATAGGCAGAAATGATTTTTTGAACTTATGATCAAAATAATGCACAAAAAATGATTTAATTCAATGAAAAATTCTCAAAATGCATCAAGATCAAAAAAGAAATTTGGTTTGAAGGTCGGACAATGTTTCTAAATGTCTTAGAACATTTCATGAATTTTTTGGTGATTTTTAAATACCTAAAAGTATTTTTAATTAATTAATTTCCATTAATCAATTAAAAATAATCTTTTAAATATTTAAAAATATTTTTTTAATGATAAAAAATAAAATAAAAATATTTTTGTGTCATAAAAATTAATAAAACTCTAAGGAAAAAGTTTCATAATTTTTAAGAATTTTTTACTATTTTAAAATAATTATGCAAAGTAAATGAAAAGAAAATGAATTAAAATTAAATAAAAGGAGAGGTAACCAGAATGGAGGGATGAGATTCACTCTGGATTTGAATCTGTTGACTACGCGCGTCATCCAAGGGTCCAGGTTGACTCTGATTAAATTATTTAAATTATGATTAATTAGGCTAAACACGTGGATTAGGGCATAAACAGGCAGATCTGGACCACTCACTCACGCGCGAAGTCAACAAGTCAAAGGCCATCAACGCTCAGAATTCAAACTTGAGTTAATTACGTGATTAGGGCACAAATCACTTTCAGGTGGCCGGAGAAGACTTCCGGTCGTCTTCTCCGGCCAGCATCTCCCCTGAAAAACTTCAAACTCCCTCAAATCGTAACAAAAACAAAATCTAAGAATTGGGAAATGTTCTCCAACCTCTCACGAATCAAACCCCTCTCCTAAAGCAAATTTCTTTTCCCTGACTAAGCTGAATCGAAGGAAATAAGAACTAGGGCACGCAGGCTTCAGAGAGCAATTAAACTCTCATTTCAAAACCATTTCAAAAACTAAGAGCACCAGGATATTCAGGGAAGCATAAGGAACAAGTTCATAACATGAAAAACAATTTCTGGAAAAATAATTTTCAAGCTACCTGAGATTTGGAGCTTTCAACCTGATGACTTTCTGGCCACTTCCTTCAGTGCAAACTACTCCACTTGATCCCCAGATGATGTTTGAATGCTCAAGAAGAATTTATGTTGGCTGGATAATGAGTTTCGACAGCTCCTGCTTCAACTCAGTTGAAAATGGCTATGGTGAAATAGGCAGCTTCAGGCCATTGTGAAGGGTTGTTTGTGATCCTGAGGGTGAATGGAGAAGCTTTGTAAGGTTTGTTTGGATGTTTATGAGCTAGGGAGGGAGATTCGAATGGAACTGCAGTTTGAGGTGAGAAATGGCTATGGGGTGTTCTGGTTGATTCAGGCTTGTGTTCTTGCTGGTTTCTACTCAATGATGCATGGTGAGTTGAATGGTGAAAATGGTTTGAGTGTTCCTTGGCTGGGCAGAGAGATTCGAAGGCTTATGCAGCTGGGGTGTATTTTGTGAATGTGATCAATGAGAGAGTTTCAGCCTTGCTTCTTCATATCTTTGGCTTGCCAAGGGATATTGTATTATAATCCTATAGGTCAGATGATGTGACCTGGCCTATAGTGATTGGTAAGTTTGCTTTTGCACAAAGTCCACCTTTTGTGTAAGTGAAGTATGGCTCATGATCTAGGCAAGTACAAGGCATGGGGCTGCGCAGCAAAATGAGGTGAGAGGCTAGCAAAAGTCAGCATCCAATGTCATAGTTTGTAGGGAGTGAAATGAGTGGTTTTGCAACTTGTTGCCTTATGGTTCACATGTGATTTCTTTGGCCAACCAAACATAAACCATGGGCATTCTTGATCCAATTCTGACTTTTAAGGCCTAAGGAATGTTTGTGTCATGGTTTGAAATGAATTAGAGGTCACAAAAGGCTTTGGTTCATGACTTTGCAAAATTTCCATTTGAGGCATGCCTTGAAAATCAATGATTTTAGCCAACTTTGTCACACCATAACTTTTGATCCAAGAAGAGTTTGGTCATGTTCTTGTACTTTTTGAAAAGGGAAAAATGAGATCTACAACTTTCATGACCAAAGTTTTTCCATTTGAAGCATTTTTGAATCAAGAATCAAGGCTTGAAAAATGACCTAAAATGAAGCATTCTTGAAAAGTCAACTATGCCCAAAAAGTCAACATTTGCAAAAACCCTAAATTCTTGATTTTTGTGAACTTCAATCTTCTTCCATGATCAAATAAAGACCATATACACTCAAAATGATGAAGATCACCCATTGGTTGGATCATTGGGGGCCTCAGATGCCCTGATTTTGCACTGACTTGTCCAGAAAGTCAACCCTTGATCAGATGACTTCCCCATGGAATTTCTTCATGAAAATTGATATGCATACTCCCTATACCATATAGAGACCAATGGAAACAAGAATGACCAAAAAATTTGGAGTTATGGCCTCTGAAACCAAAACCCTAATTTTAGGTCAACTATGCAGTCAAACCTGGCTCTGCATCCACTCAAACCCCAGTCCTTGTGATTCCTTTGCATTTTTGACTTTGTGAGGATGTAATATGATATAGGAACACACATGGACCCCTTTGAAGTGATTGGTAGCCTTTGGAGTGGCTCAAGATGCCCTGAGATTGCTCAGATCACAAACCCTAGGTGCAGATGCCTTAGAAACTATGCAGTGAATCAAAAATGAGATATGAGGTGATATGATTGTGTTTATGCATATGAGATGATCACAAGCCATGGTGAAATGAGTGAGGGCAAATTTGGGGTGTTTACAGCTGCCCCTATTCAAACATGAGTTAGCTGTGCAGGATGTAAGCAACGGCTTAACAGGCAAACAAGATAACTTGTGGTTGAATACCAAAGACAGTCCAAAATTTGCACTCACAGAATGAAGAAGAAAAGGGATATAGATTGTAAAGGAAAATAAAGTATATTGTAAAGTATGGGCGACGGAGGACGACCGTCGAGCAGAGGACGACTGCTGGGTAAAGAGCAATGACGGGGACGGCCGACATGCTGGGAAAAGTGTAGGAAATAAAACAATGACGGGGACGGCCGACATGCTGGGGATAAAAAGATAAAGCTAAGACGGGGACGGCCGACTAGCTGGGGAAAATAAAATCATGATGGGGACGGCCATCAAGGTAAAGTTGCAAAATTCTCTGGGGATTAATGAGACATGACGGGGACGGCCATCAAGTTCATAAAGGTAAAGTAACCAACGATGGGGACGGCCATCGGGCTAAAATAAAAGGAACCACGACGGGGACGGCCATCGGGTTAAAGAATAAATGAAATAAACAGCTGATGGGGGACGGCCATCAAAGGTGAAGGACGATCACCTAGCAGGGGACGGCTGCTCTGTTGGGGATAAAAGAAATGTGATGGGGACGGCCATCAAAGGTGGAGGACGACCACCTGGCAGGGTACGGCTGCCGAAAATATCAACGATGGGGACGGCCATCGGATAGAAAAGGTCAACGATGGGGACGGCCATCGGACGAGCATGATGGAGGACGACCATCAAGAAGTGGAGGACGACCACTCAGCAGGGTACGACTGCTCTCAAGGTTTATCATGATATAGGACGAATGCCAGATAACCAAAGTCAACAATGGGGGACGACCATTGGATAAAATGATGAAGGACGATCATCAAAAGGTGGAGGACGACCACCTAGCAGGGGACGGCTGCTAAAAATCAACGATGGGGACGGCCATCGGATGAGCATGATGGAGGACGACCATCAAGAAGTGGAGGACGACCACTTAGCAGGGTACGGCTGCTCTCAGGGTTATCATGACACAGGACGAGTGTCAGATAAAAGAAAATGCTTTGTTGGCGATCTACTGGGGATATAGTGAACACGGACGAGCGTTCACAACCAAGAAAAGAAAGTATAAGTGTTTAGTATTGCGTATAGATTAAAGATGCGGACGAGCATCCTTAAGACTACGATACGGACGAGTATCATGTAGAAACAAACTGACACATGTTCAGAGATGATGATACGGACGAGTATCAACTGGTTAACAAAGAACACGGACGAGCGTTGAATCTGAAAGAACTCTTCTGGGGAATAATAGACACAGACGAGTATCTATATTCAAGAAGACACAATTGTTTGACACGGTGTACGGATTAAAGATGCGGACGAGCATCTTTAAGACTATGATACGGACGAGTATCACGTAGAAACAAACACTAGACGCAATGTTCTGAGATGATGGTACGGACGAGTACCAACTGGTTAACAAAGAACAAGGACTACTGTCGAATCTGTGGGGATATAGATGATGTATACAAGATACGGACGAGTATCTGTATAAGTGTACCAATGAGTAGTGAGTACATGTATGTAAGCGTTTACCTGCTGGGGAGAATGACACAGACGAGTGTCAAAAGGAGAAAAGTATAATATTAAACAAGTATATGGGTGATGAAAGTGTAAGCGACTGCGCTGGGGAAATGACACGGACGGGTGTCAGGAAAGTGTATATATAGGTATGTGTGGGTGCAAAGAGGATGTCTTTGGCTTTCTGCTGGTAATATGACACGGACGGGTGTCAGGAAGTATCTGTAATACGGGTGATTTGTTATAAAGGGTGTTCAGACGACTTTACTGGGGAGTGATGATACGGACGGGTATCAAAAGGAAATATGCTGGTATTTGTGAATATGAGGCAACTGCTTTTGCTGGGACTCTGGTGAGGATTTTTGGGGTGGAAGTATATGATTATTATTCACAAGTGTTGATTCCGAACATGGCTTATGATTTATGCTATGCGTTTGATTTTTGCCGTAATGCTCCGTATTAGACGGAATGCTACGCTCTGAGGGGATAATATGATGCGAATGCTATGATTATGCGAAAATATCGAACCGGGATTCGGATCCCGTCGCTGCGAAGATCTCTGGCTGATCTGTTTGAAATGGACCTCCCAGCTGGGGATGAGATCATTGATAGATCTGATGAGATGCATTTGCTTGGAGATACGGGTCACTGATAGACCTATCCTAGTAAATGAGGGACCCAGCTGGGGGTTGTAGAAGCTTTCTTCACTCTGTTGTGATTCTTTCGTGCGTTGCTCTTCTGAATAGAGGCTGAGGATTCTGTGGGGATATGGTTCCCTGATTTCTTGCATTCTGCTGAGGAGGAATGATTGGTACTACGGCTGGGAGAGTTGTTGGCCACTCAGCTGGGGAGAGTAATGAGAGGCAACTCAGCTGGGGATAGAGCATTTCAGATGCTGAGATTGAGTGTATGCTGATTTGGCAACTTTGCTGGGGAAGTGGGCACCTTCCAGTGCCACGTGGAAGATAGACCGAGTTGATAATGATTCACCAGCTTGCCGAGACGTGACTTGCATGCCCCAGGTTGCGTTCTGGATACCTGCAATCCTGCAAAGATAAGGAGACGCACAAAAGGTCCCGAGGTATCCTTTACTGGATTCCATCATAGGAGTTAGGATACTTCTGAGAGTAAGTATATTCCCTGCAAGCATGTTTCTTTATTTTCTTAGAGAAGAACATCTGTACTTATGCAATCAATTTTTCCTTTTAAGACATCAGACATTTTTTTGCAAATAGAATGTACAAAACGAAACATGACTGAAAATCTGATTTTATTAATTCAAATGCCCTGAATTGGCGAGATACAGCCAAAGAAACAAATCTCCTAAAATGAAGAGACTGTTACAAATTGAGAAACAAAGTGCTGGCAATGTTGACGACGCTTTGAGGGGCTTCCTCTTCTGCTATGACTCGTATGACTTTTGACTTTCTTCTTGTCTTGCTTTCTGGAGAAAGTTGATTCTGATTGAAGCTTGATCCTTTCGAAGCTTAACAAGTTGTGAACGATACAGACGAATTCAGAATGCAGTTGTTCGCTTATTCCCTTATTTTGCATGGATCGCCCTTTCGGGTTTTCAATCCATCGGGATACCCATTTTTGCCTGAGTTGTCCAATGCGGCTTTTCAACTCAGCGGGTGTACATTTTTCATTTATTTCCCTTATTTTTGCCCGAGTCTTTTTATTCTGTTTTTGACTCGCCGGGATGCCCTATTTTTGCCTGGACTTACATTCTGTTTTTATGTCCAGCGGGTCGTTTTATGCGAAGTATTTTTTAACTGCATCTGAATTCACAGGGGATGGAAAGTCTTCACCATCCATGGTGCTGAGTATCAGTGCTCCACCAGAGAAAACTTTCTTTACCACGAATGGTCCTTCATAGTTTGGAGTCCATTTGCCCCTATGGTCTGTATGAAGAGGGAGGATTCTTTTCAGCACAAGATCTCCCACTTGGTACTCTCGGTGCCTGACTTTCTGATCGAAGGCTTTCTTCATCCTTTTCTGATATAACTGCCCATGACAAATTGCAGCCAACCTTTTTTCTTCGATCAGACTCAGTTGTTCGTATCGGGCCCGAACCCATTCTGCTTCACTCAGTTTGACATCCATCAAGACTCGCAAGGAGGGTAATTCAACTTCAACTGGTAGGACTGCTTCCATACCATACACGAGTTGATACGGTGTTGCCCCAGTGGATGTCCTGATTGATGTGCGGTACCCATGCAAGGCAAACGGTAGCATTTCATGCCAGTCTTTGTAGGTGACTACCATCTTCTGCACAATCTTCTTGATATTCTTATTGGCTGCCTCAACAGCGCCATTCATCTTTGGCCTGTAAGGAGAAGAATTGTGATGTTGGATCTTGAAGTCCCGGCATAACTCAGCCATCATTTTGTTGTTTAAGTTGGAACCATTATCAGTAATGATTCGCTCGGGAACTCCATATCGATAGATGATATCTCTTTTCAGAAATCGGGCTACCACTTGTCTTGTGACGTTTGCATATGAGGCTGCTTCAACCCATTTGGTGAAATAGTCAATGGCAACCAGGATGAATCTGTGGCCATTCGAAGCAGTCGGTTCAATCTTGCCAATCATGTCAATGCCCCACATAGCAAAGGGCCAGGGTGAAGACATTATGTTCAAGGGATTGGGAGGCACATGCACCTTATCTGCATAAATCTGGCATTTGTGGCATTTTCTGGCGTATGCACAACAGTCGGCATCCATTGTGATCCAGTAATAGCCTGATCTTAGCAGTTTCTTAGCCATAGCATGTCCTCCAGCATGGGTACCAAAGGATCCTTCGTGCACCTCGTGTATCAACAAACCTGCTTCTGTCTCATCAACACATCTGAGGAGTACCATATCAAAGTTCCTTTTGTATAAAGACCCATCAGTGTTCAGAAAGAAACTACCAGCAAGCATTCTCAAAGTCTTCTTATCATTGGAAGATGCCCCAGGTGGGTATGTTTGATCCTCCAAGAAGCACTTAATGTCATGGAACCAAGGCTTGTCATCTTTTACAACATCTGCTGCAAACACATATGCTGGTCTATCAAGTCTGGACACTGGAATCTGAGGTACAAAGTTGGCAGTCTGAACTTTGATCATGGACGAAATGGTAGCCAAGGCATCTGCAAACTGATTCTCGTCCCGAGGGATATACTCAAGTTTGACCGTTGTGAAGAAGGTCAGTAACCTTCTTGTATAATCCCTATATGGTATCAGATGATCTTGGTGGGTGTACCATTTGCCGTTGGTTTGATTGACTACCAAAGCTGAATCTCCGAATACGGTCAATGTCTTGATCCTGAGGTCAATGGCTTCCTCAAGACCCATAATGCAAGCTTCGTATTCAACTTCGTTGTTAGTGCAGTTGAAAGTGAGTTTTGCCGAGAAAGGCATGTGAACTCCTTTGGGTGTAATGAGTACTGCACCAACACCACGACCATTCATGTTAACAGCCCCATCAAACATCATAGTCCATCCTTCTTCCGGGTCAGGCCCTTCGGTGTGAATAGGCTCTTCGTGATCTTTTGCTTTTATGAACATGATGTCTTCATCAGGGAAGTCAAATCTCATAGGCTGGTAGTCATCAATGGGTTGCTCAGCAAGATATTCAGATAACACACTGCCTTTGATGGCTTTCTGGGATGTGTATTGGATGTCATACTCTGTAAGGATCATTTGCCATCTTGCAACCCGTCCGGTAAGCGCTGGCTTCTCAAATATGTACTTGACTGGGTCCATCTTCGAGATCAATAAAGTAGTGTGGGTCAACATATACTGTCTCAGTCGGCGAGCAGCCCACGCTAAAGCACAACAAGTTTTCTCGAGCAGTGAATAACATTGTTCACAGTCGGTAAACTTTTTGCTTAGGTAGTATATTGCATACTCTTTTCGACCAGACTCGTCATGCTGGCCCAGCACACACCCCATTGACTCTTCTAATACTGTCAAGTACATGATTAGAGGTCTTCCTTCAACTGGCGGCATAAGGATTGGAGGCTCTTGTAAGTATTCTTTGATCTTGTCAAAAGCCTTCTGGCAGTCTTCATTCCACCTGACCGTCTGTTCTTTTCTTAACAACTTGAACAAGGGCTCACAGGTTGCTGTGAGGTGAGATATGAACCGTGAAATGTAGTTCAATCGACCTAAGAACCCTCGAACTTCCTTCTCTGTTTTCGGTGCAGGCATCTCTTGGATGGCTTTGACTTTATCAGGGTCAACTTCAATCCCTTTCTCGCTTACAATAAATCCCAGCAGCTTACCGGATCGCACCCCGAATGTGCATTTGTTGGGATTCAACTTCAGCTGGTATTTCCTCAGACGTTTGAACAATTTGAGCAGATTCACCAGGTGATCTTCTTCAGTAAGGGACTTGGCAATCATATCATCCACATAACACTCTATTTCTTTATGGATCATATCGTGGAATAATGTTACCATAGCCCGTTGATATGTTGCACCGGCGTTTTTGAGCCCAAATGGCATTACTTTGTAGCAGAACGTGCCCCAGGGTGTGATGAAGGTTGTCTTCTCCATGTCTTCAGGTGACATTTTGATCTGGTTGTATCCTGAAAAACCATCCATGAAGGAGAATACCGAGAACTGAGCCGTGTTATCAACCAATACATCAATGTGAGGTAGAGGGAAATCATCTTTCGGGCTAGCTCTGTTCAGATCCCGGTAGTCAACACACATTCTTACTTTACCGTCTTTCTTAGGCACAGGTACTATGTTAGCAACCCACGGCGGGTAGCTAGTTACAGCAAGGAACCCGGCGTCCCATTGCTTTTGTACCTCCTCCTTAATTTTCATAGCCATGTCTGGGCGGGTACGGCGTAGCTTCTGTTTGACCGGAGGGCATTCTTCTCTCAAAGGCAGCTTGTGCACAACAATGTCGGTGTCCAATCCTGGCATATCTTGATACGACCAAGCAAACACATCCACATACTCTCGAAGCAGATCAATCAGTTGTCTCTTCACTGAGTCTTGCAGGCAGGCCCCGATTTTAACCTCTTTCACGTCTTCAATTGTACCAAGATTAATCACTTCAACCTCCTCCTGGTGAGGAGTGATAACCTTTTCCTCTTGTCTTAACAACCTGGATAGCTCTTCAGGAAGCTCATATTCTTCTTCAACCCCTTCATCTGCTTGATTGATTGGATTGTCAAAGTCATACGATGTCATAGCCGTGCTGTTGTCGGTGCTGTCAGGAAGGCATTCTCTGCAAGGGTTTAATTGGTTCATTTTAGTGATCTGATTTTAGTCTTATTTAGAAAAGTGAAATGAAGTTATTATTTTGAAAACACCGCCATTTATTTTTTTTTTGTACAAAAAAGAAAAATGGAAAAACAGTGAGCAGAAAAGAAAAAAGACTCGTTTGCAAAAAGATGTCTGATATTTCATTGATTAATCTTGTTTGCACAAAAAGTACAGATGGCCCGATTACAAAATGAGTCTTGTCATCTTGGGCAAGATGCAAGACTTTGATGCATGCTTATAAAAATGCAGGAAATAATAATTACTCTGCGTGAGTAACTCTTATAATTTCCTGGGAAGACCAGTTCGAGACACTGCTCCCCGGGATCTTTGGACGAATCCAGCTTTCCAGGTTGCGTTCCTCTTCTAGCTCGTCTTCCAGACAGTTGATAGCATCGGGGGTAAGCATCCCCCCACTGACAAAACCAGGCTTTCCAGCAGCCTTTGCTTGATGTTGAGTTGGTCTGTAACCCAACCCAAACTTGTCCTTCTTCTCCTCCACAGCTAAAACTTTGCCCCAGCCTAGGGCAGTTCCTTCCTCAACAACCTTCCGGGCTTGTTGGTAAGATGATATTGAAGTACCAGGTACAGCAGATGCTTCATTCACATTCAAAGCTTCAAACCCCTGGCTCATTGTTTCATGGATCTCTCCATCCATTTCAATGTACTTATAGGTTGCCAGGTGGCTGACAAAAATGTCCTCCTCTCCACAGATTGTGACAACTTGGCCTTCCCACTCAAATTTTAACTTTTGGTGAAGGGTAGACGTTATTGCGCAGGCGGCGTGAATCCAGGGTCTACCCAACAAACAGCTGTAGGCGGGCTGAATGTCCATCACATAAAAGATAGTTTTAAAGGTCTGTGGGCCAATTGTCACAGGTAGCTCAATCTCTCCCAGAACCGATCTCTTAGAACCATCGAAGGCCCTTACTACCAGGTTGCTGGGTCTCAATGCCGATCCATCATATTCTAACTTCACCAGGGCCTTTTTAGGTAAGACATTGAGGGATGACCCCGTGTCTACCAGTACATGAGAAAGGATGGCTCCTTTGCATTCCATGGTTATGTGCAAGGCTTTGTTATGGTTGCGGCCTTCTGTTGTCAAATCAGTATTGGTGAACCCTAGTCCGTGACTAGCATTAACATTCCCCACCACAGCTTCCAGCTGATTGACAGTGATCTCTTCAGGCACGTAAGCTGCGTGCAAGACTTTGAGTAGTGCATTCCGATGGGCTTCGGAGCACATAAGCAGTGAGAGGATAGAGATTTTGGATGGCGTCTGGTGAAGTTGATCCACAATTTTGTAGTCACTCTTTTTGATGATTCTCATAAACTCATCAACTTCTTGATCGAACGGCGTCTTCAAGGCTTCCTTAACAGCTTGATCTTCCTGCACAAGGCTCTTTCCTTTTGCCTTGGCAGCAGCTTCTGCTTCGGCAGTAGGTCTTTGCATTGGTGGAGCAAAGAGACGTCCGCTTCGAGTGAAGCCTCCGCCTCCTCCCACATTATCTACTTGTGGTGCAGGTGTTGGTGTATCAAGAGTGATTCTTTTTCCTTCGCAGTACACGTCAGAGCCATAGTGCCAAGGGATGGCCCTATTGCTTTCATATGGTACTGGTCCAGGCACCGTGATAGTGACTGGACTGATTGCTGCTGCTGAAGGGACTGTGATTGTTTGTGGATCATAAAAGATTGTAACTGGTGCTCTGACGGGAGCAGCACCTTCTGAATGGTAGGCAGAGTTGTTTTCAGGATCATAAAATATCGTGACAGTAGAGACATCTTCATGATTGGTTGCTGGTGTTGTAGGAGACATTGGCGGAAGGATGGATGTTGTCGTTGTAGGAGGTTCGTGATGGAGTGGTGCTGGAGTTGTAGCAGGAGAAATTGTTGATAACTGATCATTTGAGAAGATTGATGAAGTACTTGTTGATGAAGCCGAAGAATTGTCGGGAACAATGGTTGCTGCAGTTGTAGGAGGTTCTGAAACCGTTGCTGATGATATTGCTGGATTTGTTGGAAATGATGTGGTGATCTGAAGTTGGCCACTCTGAATTAGGCTGTCTATACCGTCCCTCAAATTATCGCACCCATTTACAGAGATATTGCAGTAAGCGCAACCCAACTCACACCCCGGGAACATGTGGCATTCCAAGAGCTGAGCCTTGATTTCCACCAACGGTGTCCGGATCTGACCCACACTGGTTATTAAATAAGACGGCTTGTCTTCTTCAATAGCGTTAATAATAGGACCACCGTGATTCGGCATCGGGTTCTTATTGACATTGGGTGGTGGTGCGAAATTCAGAGCTTTGGAGTCTACCAGGTCTTGTACCTTCATATGCAGAGCCCTGCATTTTTCCGTACTGTGACCAGGTGCGTTTGAATGGAAAGCACACCTAGCATTGGAGTCATAGTTCCTTGGTAGACTGTTGGGGTCCGGAGGTGCCAGCGTCCTTAGCTCAACCAGGTTGAGTTTCAGAAGCTGTGGCAGCAAGGTAGCATATGGCATTGGGATCGGATCAATCACTCTGTTAGCTTGAGATGGCCTCTGCTGAAATGGCCTTTGTTGGCTGTTGTTGTTGTAATTTCTTGGAGGATACTGATTCGGTTGATGGTATTGAGGTTGTTGCTGAAAGTTTTGCTGAGGAGGTTGATAGACTGGCTGAGGATGAACTGGAGCAGGAATGGTGACTGCTGCTATTGACCTTTGAGCATATTGGGGCCTACCCCTGTTGATGTGGATGGCATTGGTCTCGCCAGTTCTTCTCGGGCCTGCAAAAGGATTTCTTGCATTACTGGACGAGCTAGCACCATTATCGGAAATCTTGCCCATTTTTAACAGGCTTTCAATTCTCTCCCCATCTATGACAACATCCGCGAAGCTAGTGGAAGAGAAAGCAGCCAACCTATCAATATATGTTCCCTGAAGGGTGTTCATGAACATATCTGCCATTTCTCTCTCGGACATAGGTGGTTGAACGGCAGCAGCCAATTGCCTCCATCTCTGGGCATATTCTCGGAAACTTTCCCTTGACGACTGTGACATTCCCATCAGGAGAGTCCTGTTGGGTGCCATGTCTAAATTGTACTGATACTGTCTGATGAAGGCCTCTGCCAGGTCCTTCCAGCATCTAATAGTTGCCCTTGTCAAGTGGGAATACCATTCCCTTGATGCTCCAGTCAAACTGTCTTCGAAGTAGAACATCCAGAGCTTCTCATCCATTGTATAGGCCTTCAGCCTTCCCAGAAATGATTGTAGATGAGTCCGGGGGCATGAAGTCCCATTATACTTTTCGAAACAAGGAGGCTTGAACTTATGGGGGATCCTGACCCCGTCTACCAAGCCCATATCCATGACGTCGAAGCCCAAAGAATTTTGAGACTCTAAAGACCTCAGCTTCTCAGCTATCTCATCCAACCTCCTATCATAAGCTTCTTCTCCAGCACCCATTACTGTAAATTGATCCTCTTGAGGGTCTTCTTGCAATACCCTAGCTGCAGTGGCGGTTCCTTGAACATTTGCAGGAATATTGACTTTTGGATGGAGGTGTAGTCCAAATACAGGGGGGTTAACATGAGGTTGGACCCTTTCATTGTTGCTGGTGCCGGCAGTCCCTATATGTGGGTCTTCTTGATTCTGCCTTTCCACCATGGCCCTCAATCTTTCCTGACTCTGAGCCATGTTGTTCATTACTTCCATAAACTGAGCTATCTGTGTTCTTATTTCCAACCTTTCATTTGCCATTTGAGTCCTGACCTCTGCAAGGTCCTGCTGTACCTGATCCATTTGAATGCCCGGAAGGTTGTTACGGGTTGGATAACGGTGCGGACGGTTGAGGGGAAATACCCGGCGCCTAGCAATAGTTCCTGAACATCACAACAGAGTTAGTGGCAATAAAAACAAAAACCTACAGAACAAACAAAGGGTTAGCATGCAATGCAGTTATGCTTATTTGATATCAAGGTATCCGGTTTGGCTTTCAGTTTTGACCCTTCCAGACCCTTGAAGATGCCGTTGTTGTTGCCTGAAGAAAACTCAGATGAAGCAAACTAACACAAATATATTACAGAAGGTGAAATAATACAACTTGTTCATTTTACAACACAAGCCCCCTAAGGGGTCAAAATACATCACAAAAAAGGAAAAGTACATGAAATAGAAACAACAACAAGCAAATGGTCAAACACCAAGACCAAACTCATCCTCACGAACTTCCCTGAGAAGTGCTTCGGTCACAGGATCAGCCGGACGCTCCGTGAGATTCCGGATAAGGAGGTTCCGGGTTGCAATAGCTGCTGCTAGCTTTTTGTGCTGAGTTTGGTCCTTGGACCTCTTCACTCCAGCTTTGATCTTCAGCTCTGATATCTCCCTCTGGGCTGCTGCCAGGGCTTCTTGCTGTTCTTTTGCATTAGCCTCAAATTGCTCTATCTTGTCTTGGACCCTCTTGTCCTCCAAGGTACGGGCCTCGGTGATCCTGACCCACCGGGCTTGGCTCTCCTTCGAATACAAGTCTGTCCTTGCTCTTTGGAACTGGGCTTCTTTGCAAGCATTCTTCAGAATTTGTTCACCAGCTTTAGACTTTTTGATATAATCCCCAGACTTCTCAATCTTAGTCAGATGCTCTACTCTCAACTTCTCCAATCTCTCAACCTCCCTCATACCTTCACTCCTCTCCCGGAGGGTCTTCTGCAAAGCCTGGGTTAGCTTCTCATTTCTTTCTTTCAGACTCTCAAACTCCTCCAAACTGACAGTGGCAGGGGGTGGTGCTGAAGATGATTCAGGCATATCTTCTATGGTAAAGGGCATTCCAGAGAATTGGGCCCTGGCACGGGACCACTCATGATATTGTGCTGATGCCACATTGTTGCACTTCCCTAGAATGGTCATTCCCTTGGTTTGAACATTATCCCAGGCCCAGGCAGCCTGCCTAACAGTAGCCAAACTAATCTTGTTCTCACAATAGAGAGTCTCAACCAAATCCTGTGCCTTAGGAGTGTGGACCAGTGCATAGCCCAATTGCCTCCTGAACAGCAGAGGGTTGTAATTGATACTTCCCTTAACTCCTATTAAAGGCACATTGGGAAAATGTCCACAGCTGGTGATGATATCCCTGCCCTTGGTGCTTTGAGTGCACCATCTGATGTCTGCTGAAGTTAGAACAGTGAGTCTTTTAGCCCAGTTGCTTGGCTGATGAGGGTTCAAAAATGTATCTGTCCTGGGTAGATGCCTGAGAAGCCAAGTGTGGAACAATGGAGCACAACACCTCACTAACCTCCCCCTCTGCTTTTCATTCCTCTGATGCACTGAATAGTAAAGATCCCCCAATAAAGTTGGCACTGGGTTCTTCAGGATGAACAAATGGATGGCATTCTTGCTAATGAATCGAGGCTCATCTGCAAACAATACAATTCCATATACACTCAAAGCCAACAAGGCACAGACAGCCTTCCATTCCCCCAGGGAAGCCTTCAGACTAGCTTGAGAAATTAAGAAGTCCAGATGAAAACCAGGGATCCCAGCCTTAGAGGTCATATGCTGCTCAATCAGGACAGGTTCCAGATGCAAAGCTTTTGCTAC
Organism: Lathyrus aphaca; assembly: GCA_963966055.1. NCBI lineage: Eukaryota > Viridiplantae > Streptophyta > Magnoliopsida > Fabales > Fabaceae > Lathyrus > Lathyrus aphaca. Next base: position 332,638,094 of record OZ014521.1, read on the forward strand.
TTCTCCATTAGCAGGAAAGACCATCTCAGGGTTGAAAGGGATTCCACCCTTGATAGGTATGCCAACTAATGAGGAGTACTCTTCCAACAGAGGGCCCAACTGAAAGTCTTGAAAGGTGAAACATCTCAGTGGGGGATCATAAAACTGAATGCAGGTATGGATCAGGCTTCTTTGTGATGGGTCCAGATCCATAACCATGTCCAGTATATCTCCATAACTCTCCCTGAACAAAGGTATGTGATCTGGAGTGATCAGGGTCTGAATCCTCCTGATGTCTGATAGCTCTGGTTGGAAGAAGTGGTAGGTGATGTTGCTCTTTTTAGGAGCCATGATGTTGAAGACTGAATAGAGACAGGTGCTGATGAAGATACTGAAGAGTGGGCCACTGACTGGCTGGTGCAGGTGGTAACTGAAGCAGATGCTGATGAAGATGGGTCAATACTGAAGATGGGGTCAAAACCAAAACCAGATGAAAATGGATACCCTGAAACACAAATAAGCAAATGTCAATATGATGCAATGAGTATGTATGCAGATGAAATGCAAGGGTTTGTGACTGAGCTGGATCTGATCAAACTGTTTTGATATAGGTCCAAGTGTATTCAAGAATTCCAGATGAGGTCTATAAATCCAGTAACCAAGGTGGGGGACTCAAATAAAGAGCCACAAGTCCAGGGTTTAGAATCACAAGAACTGTCCAACATGGAGTACTCTTAACAAACAAAGTAACAGGGTATTCTGAGGTCAAGGTACCTGCAAACCTGTAAACAACCCAATCCCCTCACAGGTGGTGTTCTAGAACAAGGATCCCCAGACTTGGATCAGTTATGAGAAGTGTAAACACTTCTAACCCGGAGGTACAGTGTTTACAATAATCATAACAATTCCTCCTCTAATTCACCTCAGTTTCTGAAGGTCAATACTAAAGGTCATCCAGACTTAGCAGGCTTCCCAGATAGCCCTAGCATTGCAGGAAATCTGCAACACAGAGTTCTCAAGAAGAAACCCATATCTGAACCGTGTTTCATATTCCCGCACCAGACCGAAATGGAATGGGAAAGAATATGATTCACTCTATCCTAGGTGTCACTCAGGTCCCAGGTGTAGGACCTTAACTCTCAATGAAACCCCACCCACCAAAGCAAACAACAGATCCAGCCAGCAACAGTACAACAGTATGATATATGAAAAGCAGTAAAGAAAACAGTAAAACAACTGTACATAAAGCATGAATAAATACAAATATACAAGCACAGATAACACATAACACCCCAGTAAACACAAATCAATCAAGCGCTAGGAGGAACCCACAAAAAGAACCAGAAGCCCTGGTTACAGTATAAGGGTCCCCAGCAGAGTCGCCAAGCTGTCGCTCCCGCCAAATGACACCGGGTCAAAAGGGGTACAGACGCGAACGGTCGGCGAAGGGGAACAGTGAGAACACACAGCCGTGAACTCACTGGAGAATGAATAGAGTCGCCAGCTAGGCATTTTTATCCCGGAGGAAAGGCAATGCTGCATAGACCTAGAAAAGATGGATAAGACGGTTGCGAACCAGAGAGACTGAGAAAGGGGGTTGGTTACAACCTGGGAAGGTATTAGCACCCAGATTGTCCGTCGTACTCGACGGGATCCACGCTTAAAAGATTTGTGTTTAAAAGGGGTAGTGTCAGTGCAATCTGTGTGTAAAAATAGCTGGAAAAGAATGTACAGGTGTCGGTGTAAAGTGTACAAGTGATGTGGAGTATGAAAGTGTCAGTGTAAAGAAATAAGAATGAATTGCTCAAGATCATGAGGCTTAGAGAATGAGGCTAGAAAGAGGGGGAATATACAGAGACTTTTGTTCGATAACTGTTAAGTTATGCCTACGTATCCTCTCGTGCAATGAGGAAGTCAGAACACCGTAGTTCGACCCAAAGAGACTGAAAGGTGAATTGACCTGTGAACTGCTTACTTGCCTATGCTCAAGTGTATGACCTGTCTGGCTCAGGTGCAAACTGTCTTGCATTAGACGGAAGAAGCAAGTTCTCGTTTATGAGTGAAGGTGATGAGAAAAGAATCCCGAAGGAAACGATTATTGTCTGTTTTTGAGTTTTCAGTCTTTTATTGCTTTTGAAAGTTTGTCATAAGATAATGAACTTAAGCCTAAACCAATGGATTTAGTAAACTCATCACATCTTCCCTCTGATTAGGGGTAATGAGAATACCTTAAGTGTGAAGTCAGATTCTCACACTTAATCACCTTTGGTATAGGATTAAGATCATTAACCTACTTGTGATTATTTAGATGTTTTTGTGGTTTTTGTTTAGTGTTGAGTAATGAGGTTAAGCCATAATCAAGGATTAAACAGACTCATTACACCATCCTAATAGAAGGATAATAGATGAGGGTGTTTAAGCTGAGGAAAACTCCTCAACTTAATCTATGATTAGGGATTAAACTCATGACAAAACAAGCTTTTGATTAAGTGGATTTTACTTAATGATATGATGATGAAGTGAATTTTATGATCTGTAAGACAACTTGAGGGGGACTTGTCCATTAACACTAGGGTTAGTCCTTCTTAACCATTTAAGGAAGAATTAGAACCCTAATGCAAGGCCCAAGTTACAAGTGTAATGTCTTGATGATTATTAAGTGAATTGATTAAGAGATTTAAACACATTAAGGGTTTAACACTTAGGATTAAAGTTATACACTCCATCCTAAGAGAAGGATGCAGGCATAAGCTTAATCACAAAGCCTTAAAGCCTTTAGGGTTTAGTCCCTGATTATGAGGTGAGAAGAGAAGACTCAAAAGAGACACAAAGGTAAAACTAAGTGGGGGACTAATCAAAACCCTAATTCATTGTCATGCTTGGTTGTTCCTAAGGTTTGTGAGGTTTTCAGGAACAATCTTCAAAGGAGCCACCAGGGAGCAGATGAACAAGATCAAGAGAAGCAAAGCAACTTGCTTCATTCAAGAAGTCAAGTCACTTGAAGAAAGAAAGTGGGAGGAGAAAGAATGAGCAAGCTTCAAACTCAAACACATATAGAAATGCAGCAATGGATGCAAGAGAGATGAGAAGAAAAGTCATGAGAAGTGAAGGCAAATTCACTTCTCAAACAACTTACCACCTGAAATGGTTAGAAAAGAAATGCAATGCAATGCAAAATGAAATGAAATGACATGATGAGAAACAAAACCAGAAGCATGTTGATGATGATTATGATGTTATGAGGTGCTGCAAACATGAGGCAAGACATGGAGATGTTCATACAAGATCATGGATGCAGATGATGCAAGTTAAGGAGCATGAATGAACATGAAAAGTTATGAAGCACACAAGGCAAATGACATGGCAAATATGAGATGCAATGTTCAAAGATGCTTTCTATATGTCTTAAGATGTCAAGTGAAACACAAGAATGCACAAAATGCAAAGACAAGTCATGTTATGCAAGAGAATGCAAGAGGGATGCATATGAAAGCCCAAATTAGGGTTTATGGACAATGCATCAAACAAAAACCCAAAACAGAAGCAAACCCTAAAATAAAAAATGGAAAATGCCTTCCAAAGAAACCCTAAACCTATACTAAACTAATGTCCAAAGGGGAGCTCTCAACTCTTAACCAATCTCAAGTTATGGTTTTTCTAAGTTATTAGGGTTCTTAGGGTTCTTAACAAAAGAAATTCCAAACAAATTGAAAATGCAAGATCAAATCAAGGCCATTTAATCCTAGAAACTACATGCTAAACATAAAACAATGCAAAAAGAATCAATGTCCAACTCTTCTCAAATAGGCAGAAATGATTTTTTGAACTTATGATCAAAATAATGCACAAAAAATGATTTAATTCAATGAAAAATTCTCAAAATGCATCAAGATCAAAAAAGAAATTTGGTTTGAAGGTCGGACAATGTTTCTAAATGTCTTAGAACATTTCATGAATTTTTTGGTGATTTTTAAATACCTAAAAGTATTTTTAATTAATTAATTTCCATTAATCAATTAAAAATAATCTTTTAAATATTTAAAAATATTTTTTTAATGATAAAAAATAAAATAAAAATATTTTTGTGTCATAAAAATTAATAAAACTCTAAGGAAAAAGTTTCATAATTTTTAAGAATTTTTTACTATTTTAAAATAATTATGCAAAGTAAATGAAAAGAAAATGAATTAAAATTAAATAAAAGGAGAGGTAACCAGAATGGAGGGATGAGATTCACTCTGGATTTGAATCTGTTGACTACGCGCGTCATCCAAGGGTCCAGGTTGACTCTGATTAAATTATTTAAATTATGATTAATTAGGCTAAACACGTGGATTAGGGCATAAACAGGCAGATCTGGACCACTCACTCACGCGCGAAGTCAACAAGTCAAAGGCCATCAACGCTCAGAATTCAAACTTGAGTTAATTACGTGATTAGGGCACAAATCACTTTCAGGTGGCCGGAGAAGACTTCCGGTCGTCTTCTCCGGCCAGCATCTCCCCTAAAAAACTTCAAACTCCCTCAAATCGTAACAAAAACAAAATCTAAGAATTGGGAAATGTTCTCCAACCTCTCACGAATCAAACCCCTCTCCTAAAGCAAATTTCTTTTCCCTGACTAAGCTGAATCGAAGGAAATAAGAACTAGGGCACGCAGGCTTCAGAGAGCAATTAAACTCTCATTTCAAAACCATTTCAAAAACTAAGAGCACCAGGATATTCAGGGAAGCATAAGGAACAAGTTCATAACATGAAAAACAATTTCTGGAAAAATAATTTTCAAGCTACCTGAGATTTGGAGCTTTCAACCTGATGACTTTCTGGCCACTTCCTTCAGTGCAAACTACTCCACTTGATCCCCAGATGATGTTTGAATGCTCAAGAAGAATTTATGTTGGCTGGATAATGAGTTTCGACAGCTCCTGCTTCAACTCAGTTGAAAATGGCTATGGTGAAATAGGCAGCTTCAGGCCATTGTGAAGGGTTGTTTGTGATCCTGAGGGTGAATGGAGAAGCTTTGTAAGGTTTGTTTGGATGTTTGTGAGCTAGGGAGGGAGATTCGAATGGAACTGCAGTTTGAGGTGAGAAATGGCTATGGGGTGTTCTGGTTGATTCAGGCTTGTGTTCTTGCTGGTTTCTACTCAATGATGCATGGTGAGTTGAATGGTGAAAATGGTTTGAGTGTTCCTTGGCTGGGCAGAGAGATTCGAAGGCTTATGCAGCTGGGGTGTATTTTGTGAATGTGATCAATGAGAGAGTTTCAGCCTTGCTTCTTCATATCTTTGGCTTGCCAAGGGATATTGTATTATAATCCTATAGGTCAGATGATGTGACCTGGCCTATAGTGATTGGTAAGTTTGCTTTTGCACAAAGTCCACCTTTTGTGTAAGTGAAGTATGGCTCATGATCTAGGCAAGTACAAGGCATGGGGCTGCGCAGCAAAATGAGGTGAGAGGCTAGCAAAAGTCAGCATCCAATGTCATAGTTTGTAGGGAGTGAAATGAGTGGTTTTGCAACTTGTTGCCTTATGGTTCACATGTGATTTCTTTGGCCAACCAAACATAAACCATGGGCATTCTTGATCCAATTCTGACTTTTAAGGCCTAAGGAATGTTTGTGTCATGGTTTGAAATGAATTAGAGGTCACAAAAGGCTTTGGTTCATGACTTTGCAAAATTTCCATTTGAGGCATGCCTTGAAAATCAATGATTTTAGCCAACTTTGTCACACCATAACTTTTGATCCAAGAAGAGTTTGGTCATGTTCTTGTACTTTTTGAAAAGGGAAAAATGAGATCTACAACTTTCATGACCAAAGTTTTTCCATTTGAAGCATTTTTGAATCAAGAATCAAGGCTTGAAAAATGACCTAAAATGAAGCATTCTTGAAAAGTCAACTATGCCCAAAAAGTCAACATTTGCAAAAACCCTAAATTCTTGATTTTTGTGAACTTCAATCTTCTTCCATGATCAAATAAAGACCATATACACTCAAAATGATGAAGATCACCCATTGGTTGGATCATTGGGGGCCTCAGATGCCCTGATTTTGCACTGACTTGTCCAGAAAGTCAACCCTTGATCAGATGACTTCCCCATGGAATTTCTTCATGAAAATTGATATGCATACTCCCTATACCATATAGAGACCAATGGAAACAAGAATGACCAAAAAATTTGGAGTTATGGCCTCTGAAACCAAAACCCTAATTTTAGGTCAACTATGCAGTCAAACCTGGCTCTGCATCCACTCAAACCCCAGTCCTTGTGATTCCTTTGCATTTTTGACTTTGTGAGGATGTAATATGATATAGGAACACACATGGACCCCTTTGAAGTGATTGGTAGCCTTTGGAGTGGCTCAAGATGCCCTGAGATTGCTCAGATCACAAACCCTAGGTGCAGATGCCTTAGAAACTATGCAGTGAATCAAAAATGAGATATGAGGTGATATGATTGTGTTTATGCATATGAGATGATCACAAGCCATGGTGAAATGAGTGAGGGCAAATTTGGGGTGTTTACAGCTGCCCCTATTCAAACATGAGTTAGCTGTGCAGGATGTAAGCAACGGCTTAACAGGCAAACAAGATAACTTGTGGTTGAATACCAAAGACAGTCCAAAATTTGCACTCACAGAATGAAGAAGAAAAGGGATATAGATTGTAAAGGAAAATAAAGTATATTGTAAAGTATGGGCGACGGAGGACGACCGTCGAGCAGAGGACGACTGCTGGGTAAAGAGCAATGACGGGGACGGCCGACATGCTGGGAAAAGTGTAGGAAATAAAACAATGACGGGGACGGCCGACATGCTGGGGATAAAAAGATAAAGCTAAGACGGGGACGGCCGACTAGCTGGGGAAAATAAAATCATGATGGGGACGGCCATCAAGGTAAAGTTGCAAAATTCTCTGGGGATTAATGAGACATGACGGGGACGGCCATCAAGTTCATAAAGGTAAAGTAACCAACGATGGGGACGGCCATCGGGCTAAAATAAAAGGAACCACGACGGGGACGGCCATCGGGTTAAAGAATAAATGAAATAAACAGCTGATGGGGGACGGCCATCAAAGGTGAAGGACGATCACCTAGCAGGGGACGGCTGCTCTGTTGGGGATAAAAGAAATGTGATGGGGACGGCCATCAAAGGTGGAGGACGACCACCTGGCAGGGTACGGCTGCCGAAAATATCAACGATGGGGACGGCCATCGGATAGAAAAGGTCAACGATGGGGACGGCCATCGGACGAGCATGATGGAGGACGACCATCAAGAAGTGGAGGACGACCACTCAGCAGTTGCGGTTTTTTTGCCGCACAGGGGATCACCGTTTTTTATTTGCTTTCATTTGTTTATGTTTACTAACCATTAATTAAAATTTTTAAAAAAATATTTTGTTTTCTTTCATTAACTTTTTTTTCCAGGAGGAGGAACCATTTGAAAATGCCAAAAATAGCAGTCCTGCAGCTCGAGCGAAATTTCACAGACAAAAGTCGAAGTTGATCCGCAAATAATTCAAATTTATCTGATCGAGGATTTCCCAAGTTAATTGATTCATTCAAAGGATTTCCAAGGTTCATGTGTTTATTTCCATGCCTTCTTCGACGTACAAGAAGAATCGAGCCACAACAACCAAGCAACCTCATTTGAATAAAAAATTCAAATTTTGGCTTGGTTAACCAGTGCGAAATTTGAATATTTTATTCAAATTCAGCACCCTTAGATCATTGATTTAATTGGAATATTCTAGATCCATTGGTTTCTGATTTCTCTACATCACTTTGATCATTTCCTACCATAAACCCTCACTAATCACCACTCTTTTCCATTTCCCACCAAATTTTCAATTACCAAACCAAATTTTAATTACCAAAGCAAGCTCCATTCCACCAAATTCCCATACCTAAAGTATTTAAATAGGATCATAATTTCATTCATTCACCAAGCTTTTGATAGCCATAAAACCTCTTGCAAAATACTTCCCCAACACCAAAATTCTCCAAAGCTCACCTTTATTTCTTTTGAAGTTATCAAGAATTCACATTGAATTCTTGACTAACTTGAGCTAAACCTTCATCCTTTCATTCTTTTGTTCATCAATTTCAGTATATCTAAGATTGTTTGGTCCAATTTGAAGAAGAGCTTTTGGTAATTCATCTTTCTCCATAAACCCATATTCACCATCAACATTCAAGATGTAGATCCTTGGTGCCTTTGTTCCTAGATCCTTTGGATCTTTATTTGATGTTTGATTGCAGGGATTCCACTGTATTTTGGTTTTGAAATTCATGCAAATTCAGATCATGATCATCAAATGTTTGAGGAAAGGTTTCAAAATGGATCATGCTGAATTTTCTGCATTTTTCTACTTCTGGTACAACGTTAACCGGTTAACCATTTGGTTAACCGGTTAACCACCTTTAAATTTGCGCATGTTTTTCCTGCGTTAACCGGTTAACCGGTTAACGCAAGTCAGAATGGTGTTTTTGGCTTGTTTCAAGCCCCTTTTTGGTTCCTCTTTCTTCTTTTTCTTCCTCCTTTTTATTTTTACCTTGGGAAGCACTTTTGGGAGTGATTTCTCTTTAATTTCATTGAACTTTGGGTGTATATTAGAGTAGTTAATGTTCATTAATTCAAAATTACCTTTAAGTGGATTATTCAATTCATTTAAGGTACTTTGCGTTAGTGATACATTTTCATGCTTGAATCCACCGAGATGAGTGATTGAACTTAAGGATGGAAGAATACAATAAGTGCGGCTCAATTTGGTATTCACCTTTATTTTCATGCGGTATTGCGTCTGTATAGCGATTTATATATCGTTTATCTCGCATGCATTAGAACTAACATTATGCACCTTAATTGGTGGTGGCCAGCCTCATTTGTAGGGTAATTACTTCGTAAATTACTCGGCGATTGCTTAACATAGACCTAAATGTGCCCCGACTTCGGAATAAAAATCTAATTGGGTACTTTCACTTTCGTGGACCAAATCTCTTGTTGATCGCGTAACCCCAAAGTGGTTAATCATATTGCATTAAGAATCGAAACTTATGAATGTTTGATGCGTAGGTGCTTTGGGCCTCCCAATCTCCTTTCAAATTTCATTGAATTCAGTTCGATTTTCCTTGATTAATCGCTATAGTGTAAGATGCTAAGCGGATCCGGTTGCCTTTTGATTTTGGTTACTCTTTTGGTTGTGGTTGATTAAATTCACCATACCATTATTATGTAAATGTTATTATACTATTACTACTATTAATATTTTAGATTCTTGCACTTTAATTTCTTTTGCTACTAACATTTAAATTCTTGCACTTTTATTTGCTTTTATTTTATTTTGCTTTACTATGCTTTATTCATCCATTATCATGTTTATTATTTGCTCTTTTTTTTTTGTTATGTTGATTTTCCTTTTGTCCATTTGGACACAAAAACATTAATAAAGGATTAAACTTCTAAAAGACTTGGGACTTTAATTTTTGACTATGGCCATCATCCTTAGCATTGGATTTGAATTTTGGACTTAGATTTTTGGATCTTGCCCTTTGCTTGAGTTATTATAGATTGAAGACCTTAGCGGATTTGGTTCACTTGTTTATGAAGATGAAGTCATATTGCTTCGAAGAATGTTCACCATACGGTTTGATCGTTCTTCCTTTAACTTTTATTTTAAGTTATAGGATAGTCCCTTCATCTCCTCCCACTTCTTAAACTTTCAAATATTCTTCCTATTTTCTAAAACTTTCTTTGTTTTCAAACTTCAAAACGTTTTCACAATCAAACCTTGACTTAGGTCATGCGGTTTTACATTTTCATCCCGTTTCTTAATAAATGCTAAACCACATAAGCATAGCGAAACTTTCTTCTCAAAGTACTTTAAAAAATTCAAAACTCATTCAATTGTTTTTGTGCCCTCGTGTACTTTTCTTTTAAACCCTTTTTTATGTTTAGACATGATTCATTCTTTTTAGCGGAATTATTCGCTAAAGAATGACGACTTATCTTTACATTTTAAAATCAATTCAACACATTGTTTCTTTTCACATTTTGTACCACGAACTACGAGGTTTTGATCTCGCATTGCACTTTGTGGGTACGTAGGCATGAGACAATCATCTCTTCAAACACAAAAATCTTAAAAAACATTTCTCTTCTCATCTCTTCAATCCCTTTCCAAACAAACCATTTTCAAACCAAAAAGTAGTAAATATTTCAAAATGCTCCCGTGGAGTACCACGAACATTTTGGTTGCGTAAAAACCTTCCCAATTTGTAACCTATCCCCTTACCCGTTCTCTGCTTGAATTTTTTAGCTTTTTGCTTTTAGATTCATTAGGTTTTATTTGCTCTATTTCCCTTTTCCATTTGGAATAAAAATAAAGCACGGTGGCGACTCTGTTTACTTTGAGTTAAGTTAATCAATAACTTACACTCATGATTTTACTGCTACAGTATGGTGGGAGTGGAAAGGGAGTATTACGCTTAATACAAGAGGATTACACGTATGAATGATGAATTTTTAGGGCCCTCATCCCATTTTAGTAAGCTACGAGTATGAAACTAGGTAAAATCACGTAATGTGCAACGTATGGGGGTACATTACGCGTAATGAGAAGCATATGGGGGAAGGATACACATAATGGTGTGCGTAGGAGGCTTAGAAGTTGGCCCATACGCGTATGGCCTAGGGCAATACGCGTATGACCAGGCCTGTAGGGCAAATTTTGCGGTTTCATGATTTTTGTCCCGATTTCGCATCCTTTGCCGATTTTATTGATCTGACACGTTAACGTAGACCTTAAGACATATTTAATTGAGTATTGGTGTGGAGATTGAATTAATGACAAAACTTAAGTAGATTTAACTAGACGAATAATCGATTAAGTCGCGTGAAGATTATATTGGTGATTGTGTGGAATTATTCTTGCGTACTGATCAGATGGATCGTGTAGATGTATAATATGGTGGTTATACATGTTGTATGCATATTCATGGTCATGCATACATTGTAGTATTATTATTGGGATGAATTGTTACTAGATGGGTCTATGCAATTAATTCGTACTCCGTTGTGGAGAATGGTAGGATAATCATTGTCGGGTGGGCGTATGTGATTGATCCGTGTTTGATCGAATGAACAAAAATTGGTACGACATGCATTGTGTCATTGTTAAGTCACATTGCATAATTATTGTTGTTTTTGTTGTTGCATAATTATTGGTGTGATATTGTTGTATATGTTGATTTTGTGAGGAACTACCCTTGATATGTTTTATACACCGTTAATATTTGAATTTGTTTCTCACCCCTTTGTTAATGTTGTGTCTGTGCTTCTTTGGAAGTACAAATAATCCAAGTACCTGAGTGTGCGTGGAAGTCGTGTTGCTTGATCGAGTCTTAAGACTTCTCTGATACGTAACACATGATGGGAACTTTTTGATGTTTTGTTTATTTTGTTACGTATTTTGTAATGTTGATTGGAAACTTATAAACCAAATTTATTGAAGATTTATTGTTGATGATGGCATGTTGCCTAAGAAGAACAAATTATGTTTTGCGCTGTTTTAATTAAGAAGTATTGTTGTTATTCTGTAGATGTGTCATTCCACTGGTTTTAAACTCTGATTTTTCATATTAAACTATTATTTTCTAATTTGGGATGAGTTGGGTGTTACAATTGGTATCAGAGCAGGTCGGTCCAACTAGCCAGATGTTGTTGTTGAGTCTGTCCTTAGAATAGGAGTAGTTGTTGTGTTCTAACCTGAGGTGTTTAGTGTATCAGTATGATAGGAAGGAATGATTTTGCTCTTGCTATTGCTATCCAAGCCATGGCATAAGCTATTGAGAATATTGGTCCAACTATTGGGAATGCTGAATTTTATAATCTGGATCAGTTCAGAAGTAACAAGCCACCTACTTATGAATGGTGTATTCTTGATCCAGAGGCTGCATAGAAATAGCTGAAGATTGTTGAGAAAATCTTCAGGACCATGGGGTGCAATGGTGATCAGAAGGTGAGGTTTGGTACTCACATGCTTGAGGGCGAAACTGAAGTCTGGTGGGATAATAGGAAGTTGTAGGTACTTTTGTTACTTGGGTTGTGTTTCGTGGTGAGTTTCTGGAGAAGTATTTTCCTGAGGACATTCACAGTGCTAGAGAAGTAAAGTTTTTGGAGCTTAAGTAGGGTAGCATGATTGTGGCCGAGTATGCTTCCAAGTTTGAGGAGTTAGTGGAGTATTGTGCATATTATAACACTGAGGATAATATGAATTCAAAGTGTCTGAAGTTTGATAACATTCTAAGTCCTGAGATCAAACAAAGCATTTCTTGTCCGAAGATCAGGAATTATCTAGAGCTGGTGAGTAAGAGCAGGATTTATGATAATTACAATAGAGCTCGGATTGCTCACTACAAAGTTGTGAATAACCGAAAGTGTAAGTCGAGGTTTGGGGGTACTCCTTATAGTATTCCAGCTAACAAAGGTAAACAGAAAGCTACTGTTGACAAGAAGCCAAGTGGGGGAGGGGTAAATCCCAATAATATGAAGTGTTTCAGATGTGGGAGCACGGGTCATCGTACTAATACTTTCCAGAATGAAGTGAATAAATGCTTCAAGTGTGGAAGAACATGTCATGTGGTGGCAGATTGCAGAGCTACTATGCCAACTTGTTTCAATTATGGTGAACAGGGTAATATTAGTACTGTTGGAGTAATCCCTAGAGGCCAATACTTTTGATACTTGGATCAAATTATTTATTAATAATAAAAGGAATTTCTTTATTATGTTTGTTTTTCCAAAATGATAAAGTCCCTAGAATAGTTAGTTGGTTTAATGAAATATTAAGTGTGACTTAATCATGACATTCCATTAAACATAAGGACACTATTCTTAAAGCATTCATAGTCGAGCTTTAACGTGAAATGGGATAGACTTAAGCATTAAGACTATTATGTAGATAGACTGATGATCACATCTCATGGATTATGGATAAGGAGTTATCAAGTCTTAATATAGGTATGAATATTAGGAGTAACATTTATAATGGATTGACCCACTATGAGAGTACTACATATAATGTTATGCAAAGTGTCATAAGTTACTCTCATGGTGATAGTGGTGTTTACCACCCTTCGACCTAAAAATACTATTGGCCCTAGATATAGAGTCAAGTACTTTATTTTTTATCAAACATTGTCTGTAACTGGATGATCATAAATGAAATTGATGGGTACTTCACAAAGCATGCCGAAGGACATGAGTAACCTAGATGGAATTTGCCCATCTTGCATAACAGGATAAATGTCTAAGGGCCCAATACTGAACTGGACAAGGATGAAACAGTATATGCCTTGTGTTCAATATAAACATAAGGGAAAAAAGGGTACTTGTATATGCAAATATTATCACAAAAGGTTTTTTGTCAGATCACATGACAATTTTGTGACTTGGGAAGCAGTGATGTGTTGCTTGATATTGTTCACTGTTTATTATGCTAAATACATTATTTAATATAATTTCCAACGTTGCAAAATCCTACAGGGTCACATACATATGGACAGTTAGAGAAGAGGTGGAATAAATAAGATACACCGTAAGGTATGGTGCACTAGAATGGAATACGGAATATGGTAAGGTACCATAAAATATAATAATAATAGTTATTATTAATTTTATAATAGTTATAAAATATAATAATAATAATAAAATTATGGTTGTTATAATAATAGTTATTATAATAATATAATAATATTATTATTATTGAGTTGGGTTTTTAGCTTAAAGCCCACACGAGTAATTTTATAAATAGAACCCTTGTGAAGAAGCTCAGTTGTTATTGTTTTTGAAACCCTGACCGTATTCCTTTTTCCTCTCCTTTCACTCTAAACCTTCATTTATAACCAGCTAGCACTGTGACTAAAGGAAGTTGTTCGTGTGGACTGAGTAGAGGTGTTGTTCATCGTACAACACTCGTGATCAAATCTGAATCAAATGTTTCAAGCGCCACAAGAGGTAAATATTTTATTACACATCATGACCTTTTGTAAGGATCTCTAAAGGGAAATTATTGTTTACCGCTGTGTTTATATCGCAAATTTCCCTTCAGTGGTATCAGAGCAGTTACAAAACCATGAGTCTAGTAATTGTTTACTTTCTGTCAATTTTATTTTAATTGGATTAAAACACGTAAAATTAAATCAAATATGGATATTGAATTTTGGCATTATATTGTGTTTGGTTTGGATGGTTGATATTGACTATGCTTTGATATTCGACAATAGTATGGTGAAGCAGCGATATGTCAATCGTCCATAAGTTACACATATATGATCGATCTAATTCATATATGATATGATTAATTTTAATGCAAAGATGGTATATTGGATATACTATTTTATTTTATCGATTAAAATCACGTAATGATTATCATTCAGTTGTGCGATATGTGGTTATCTACTTCAGAATCCGACTTTAGTATGGTGAAGTAATAACATACAGATCAATCATACGAAATTATTAATCATGGTGGTTTGATAGTATGAGATTGTTGCGTTAAAATTTGTGATGGCACAAGGGTTGCACCTTCATTGAGATTGTTAAAATTTGTGATGGCACAAGGGTTGCACCGTCAATGAGTTCTGCGCATTCTGAATGTGTGACGGTCGTCATGTGATATGTGACGGTCGTCGTAGACTTGTGACGGTCGTCATGGAGTTGTGATATGCGTCATGGACATTTGACAGTGCAAGGGTTGCATCAATAATGTCTGCAATAATAATAAAAGGGTTTATTATTATTTTTCCGAAAATTTAATTTGATTTATTTAATTAACAGGATTTAAATTAATAATAATAAAATTTGTTTATTATTTTTCTTGTGGTGATCAGTTATGGCCTTAGTTTATTTTCTTTTGGAATTTATAAATACGACCAGTGTGTTGTGTCTCTCTCTTATTCTCTTCATGTAATTTCTTTTCTCATCTCACTCCCTCGTATGTAAAACGAGTTTCTTTGATGTAATGAATTATTATGAAGAAAGAGAAGACTACAAAATAAAGAAGGACAACCTTGGAGATCTTGCTTGGTGAAATGAAGATCGTTATTAGGTTTAGCTTAGTTCTCTCATTGGCTTGGGAAAACAATTGCGCTAGGGGCCAAAACTGTTTCGTATCTTTGTATGCTTATATGTATGCGTGTATGTTGATGCATGTGTGAGGAACGATTTATATGATAAATAAGTCGTGAGATCAAATTAATTAAAATTCCCTCAAAACTAAATATTAGGTTTTTGCTTTCCAAGTTTTAGAAATCATCAAGGCTAGTATCAAATTATGTAGGTTTCACCTAACGCAAGGTGTGTATTCTATATTGGTAAGGTGCGATGGAATAAATGTAATATCTAATTTCTAAAACAATGGGTCAAACTTAACTCAACAAAATATAATAAGATTATATAAGTTTAGAAGCAAGAGTTGGGAGTGATCCATATGATGAATTGGAATAAGGAGTTATTCACCCAGCTGAAATATTTGAGAATTGTATTGGATGCAATTGAAAGGAATTCCTACCTAAATAGTCAAGTTTTGTGTAATCATCCTAACATTGACTTAAAACAAAGCAAAATATGGATCTCGGTCCACTATAAAATCTTCCAACGGGATTTTCCGAATCAAATGATGAGGGTCATTTATTTTGAGTAAAATAGTGGGAGTATATTTAATTAAATGCCTAATTGAATATGTTTAATGATACTAATATCTCCACCATCTTATAATGTAGATTACCATGACAAACAACACATCTAATAACATTTTACGAACAATCCTGGATAAGGAAAAATTGTCTGGGACAAATTTTATAGATTGGCACCGAAATCTGAGGATTGTCCTCAAACATGACAAAACGTTGTATGTCTTAGAGACACTTGTTCCTGATGAGGAACCTCCTAGTTCTGCTCCTAAGGATGAAAGAGATGCTTATAAGAAGCATGTCGATGATGCCAATGAAACTGCTTGCCTCATGTTGGCTACCATGAATTCTGAATTTCAAAAACAACATGAAAACATGGCAACATTTGATATGATCGAACATCTGAAGATGCTCTATCAAGAGCAGGCAAGGCATGGGAGGTTTGAAGTTTCAAAATCCCTTTTCCAAGCCAAGCTAGCTGAGTGAATCCCAGTCGGACCCCATGTACTCAAGATGATTGGGTATGTGGAGAATATTGAAAGATTGGGATTTCCCCTCATGAAGGAGCTTGTAACTGATTTGATCCTGCAATTGTTGTCGGAGAGTTTCAGTCAAATTCTCCTTAATTTTAACATGAATAATATGGACAAATCACTTCCTGAATTGTTAAGCATGTTAAGAAATGTTGAGCAAAATCTGAAGTCAAAAGGGAAATCCATTCTGATGGTCAGTAATGGAAAGAAATAAAACAAAAGGCCAACCAAGAAGGGTGGTAAATGGAAAGGAAAGGAAGTTGCCAAACCCAAACATACTGTACCTGTTTTGAAGCCTAATGGAGGAATAGCTAAGGAGGGCACTTACTTCTATTGCGGTAAGACCAAAAATTGGAAGAGAAATTGCCCAAAGTACCTAGAAGATAAGAAGAATGGAGTGGAGACTTCAACTTCGGGGACTAAAAAAAAGTAGAGAATTGGCAAAAAGGTGAAGTTGACCTATGAGTTAGAAAAGGAGCAAAGGATGCTGCTTTAGCCGTAGGAACTTATGTTTTGACTTTACCTAGTGGTTTAATAATTCAGTTAAAGAACTGTTATTATGTACCTGGAATTAGCAGGAATATTATTTTGTTTCTTGTTTGGACAAGTTTTGTTTTTCATTTATAATAAAGAACACTTGTTCCTCTATTTATTTAAATGATATATTCTATGCTACTGCACAAATGAACAATGTATTATATGTGCTTGATCTTGAAATGCCAATTTATAACATTAATACTAAAAGGATGAAACCTAATGAGTTAAATCCAAGTTACATTTGGAATTGTCGCTTAGGCCACATAAATGAGAGACACATCTCCAAACTCCATAAAGATGGATTGTTGGATTCTTTTGATTACGAATCATATGATACATGCAGATCTTATTTAATTGGAAAAATGAAAAAGACCCCATTCACAGGAAAAGGTGAAAGGGCAAATAATCTTTTGGCCCTCATACATACTGATGTATGTGGACCACAAAACATACCAGCCAGAGGAGGTTTTTAATACTTCATCACATTTACTGATGATTTTAGTCGATATGGTTATGTGTATTTAATGAAACACAAATCTGAATCCTTTGAAAAGTTCAAGGAGTTCAAGAATGAAGTACAAAACCAATTAGGTAAGAATATTAAAAATCTTCGATCAGATCGAGGAAGTGAATATGTAAGCCTAAAGTTTGATGACCATCTAAAAGAAAGTGGGATTCTATCCCAACTCATTCCTCCTGGAACACCATAATGGAATGGTGTATCTGAGAGAAGAAACCGAACCTTGTTAGACAAGGTCCGATCCATGATGAGTCACACCGATCTTCCAAACTCCTTTTGGGGACATGCATTACCGACAGCAACTTACACACATAATTGTGTTCCATCCAAAAAGGTAGAAAAGACACCATATGAGAAATGGAGTGGTAAGAAACCGCATATGTCTTACATGAAGGTTTGGGGTTGTGAAGTTTATGTAAAACTCCAAATTTCAACTAAGCTTGAGCCCAAATCTAACAAATGCTTATTTTTGGGGTATCCTAAAGAAACAAGAGGATATTACTTCTACAATCCTTATGAGGGCAAAGTGTTTGTCGCTCGAACTGGAGTATTCTTGGAAAAGGATTTTATTTCAAAAGGAAACAGTGGGAGGAAAGTAGAGATTGAAGAAATTCAATAATCACAAAGCATTGATACACCTATGGAGGAATTAGAGCAGGAATCACAAACAGTTGTGGAAGAGCAACCTACTCAAGTAGAACAAAACCAGCATAGGTCGAGCATGATATATCACCAACCAGAGAGATATGGATATCTCATAACTGATCAAGGTGATGTATTACTCATGGATCAAGATGAGCATGTAACCTAACAAGAGGCCATAAATGGTCTTGAGTCTGAGAAGTGGCTAGAAGCCATGAAATCTGAAATGGATTCCATGTACACAAACCAAGTTTGGACCTTGGTAGAACCTCCTGTAGGAGTTAATCCTATAGGATGCAATTGGGTCTTCAAAAAGAAGACTGACATGGATGGTAAGGTACATACCTATAAGGCAAGACTAGTTGCTAAAGGTTATAAACAAATTCATGGGACAGACAATGATGAAACCTTATCACCAGTTGCAATGCTTAAATTTGTTCGGATTTTACTTGTTATCGCTGCATATCAAGATTTTGAAATATGGAAAATGGATGTCAAGACTTATTTTGTTAATGGGAATCTTCTTGAGGATGTGTACATCACACAACCTGAAGGATTTGACATACCTGAAGAAGGACATAAGATATGCAAGTTACAGCGATCAATCTATGGATTGAAGCAAGCTTCCAGAAGTTGGAATCTTCGTTTTGATGAAACTGTAAAACAATATGGATTCATAAAGAATGAAGATGAGCCTTGTGTTTACAAGAAGGTTAATAGGAGCATTATCATTTTCCTAGTACTATATGTAGATGAAATATTACTCATTGGAAACGATATCCCTAACTTGCAACAAGTAACGGCTTGGTTAGGGAAATGCTTTTCAATGAAGGACCTTGGTGAAGCAACCTATATAATAGGAATCAGGATCTATATAAATAGATCACAAAAACTGCATGGCCTAAGTCAGAGTTCATACATAGAAAAAGTGTTGAGATGCTTTAATATGCATGATTCCAAGAAAGTATTCATACCTATGCAACATGGCATGTGTCTATCAAAAACACAATCCCCTTCAACAAAGGAATAAAGGGATCGCATGAATAAGATTCCATATGAATTTGCAATAGGATCTATCATGTATTCCATGTTATGTACTCGACCAGATGTCTCATATGTTTTAAGTGCAACGAGTAGGTACCAATCTGATCCTGGTGATGCTCATTGGGTTGCTGTCAAGAATATCCTCAAGTACTTAAGAAGGACTAAGGATGCATTCTTGATATATGGAGGTCAGGAAGAGCTTGTGGTAATTGGTTACACCGATGCTAGCTTCTAGACAGATAAGGATGACTTCAGATCGCAATCTGGTTATGTGTTCTGCCTAAATGGTGGCGCTATGTGCTGGAAGAGTTCAAAGCGAGAGAAATTTGTTGATTCTACAATCGAGGCCGAGTATATTGCTACCTCAAATGCAGCAAAGAGAGCTGTTTGGATCAAGAAGTTCATCAGTAAACTTGGAATAATCCCTAGCATTATGGATCCCATTGATCTTTTTTGTGATAACAACGGTGCCATCACACAAGCTAAGGATCATAGATATCACCAATGATCTAAACACATACTTAGGCGATATCATCTCATTTGAGAGATAATAGATCGAGGAAATGTGAAAATATGAAGAGTACATACACTTGACAATATTGCTGACCCACTAACAAAACCTCTTGCGTAGGAGAAGCATGATGGTCATACTAGATCTATGGGTATTATGGGTATGTCTGATTGGATCTAGTGCTAGTGGGAGATTGTTGGTGTAATCCCTAGAGGCCAATACTTTTGGTACTTGTATCTAATTATTTATTAATAATAAAAGACATTTCTTTATTATGTTTGTTTTTCCAAAATGATAAAGTCCCTAGAATAGCTAGTTCATTTAATGAAATATTAAGTGTGACTTAATCATGAGATTTTTCCATTAAACATAAGGACATTATTCTTAAAGCATATATAATCGAGCTTTAATGTGAAATCGGATAGCCTTAAAGCATTAAGACTATTATGTAGATAGATTGATGATCACATCTCATGGATCATGGATAAGGAGTTATCAAGTCTTGACATAGGTATGAATATTAGGAGTAATATTTATATTGGATTGACCCACTATGAGAGTACTACATAGAATGTTATGCAAAGTGTCATAAGTTACTCTCATGGTGATAGTGGTGTATACCATCCTTCGACCTGAAGCTACTATGGACCCTAGATATAGAGTCAATTACTTTATTACTGATCAAACATTGTCTGTAACTGAATGATCATAAAGACAATTGATGGCTACTTCACAAAGCATGCTGAGGGACATCGGAATTTAGTATGGTGAAGCGATGTCACGTGGATCAATCATACTGAATTATTAATCATTGTGTTTTAATGGTATGAAATTGTTGCATTAGAGTTCATGACGGCACAAGGGTTGCGCCGTTAATGAGGTCGTCAATGAAGTCATGTATTATGTAAGTGTGACGGTCACCATAAAACAAGTGACGTTCGTCACAGACTTAAGTGGGACGATTGTCATGGACAACGGGTGACGGTCGCTATAAGCACTGTGATGGTGCAAGGATTGCGTCAATGTAATTTGTGCTTTAGGTTATGCATTTGCCGAGAATTTAATTTGATTTATTTAATTAATAGGATTTAAATTAATAATAATAAAATTTGTTTTTTATTTTTCTTGTGGTGATCAGTTATGACCTTAGTTTATTTTCTTTGTTTTGGATTTTATAAATACGACCTGTGTGTCGTGCCTCTCTCTTATTCTCATCATGTAACTTCTTTTCTCATCTCACTCCCTCGTATGTAAAACGAGTTTCCTTTATGTAATATGTTATTATGAAGAAAAAGAAGACTACAAAACAAAGAAGGACAACCTTGGAGATCTTGTTTGGAGAATTGAAGATCGTTATTAGGTTTAGCTTAAGTTCTCTCATTGGCTTGGGAAAACAATTGCGCTAGGGGCCATTACTATTTTATTTGTATGTATGTTGATATATATTTTATGTATGTTGATGCATATGTGAGGAAAGATTTATATGATAAATAAGCCGTGAGATCAAACTAATTAAAGTTCCCTCAAAGCTAATATTATGTTTTTACTTTCTAAGTCTTAGAACTCATCAAGACTAGTATCAAATATTGTAGGTTTCGCCTAACGCGAGGTGCATGGTCTATATTAGTAAGGTGTGATAGGATAAAAGTAATATTCAATTTCTAAAACATTGGGTCAAACTTAACTGAACAAAATATAATAAGATTATATACGTTTAGAAGCAAGAGTTGGGAATGATCCATATGATGGATTGGAATAAGGAGTTATTCATCCAACTGAAATATTCAAGAATTTTATTGGATGCAATTGGAAGGAGTTCCTACCTAAATATCCTAGTTTTGTGTAATCATCCTAACATTGACTTAAAACAAAGCGAAATATGGATCTCAATCCACTAGAAAATCTTCCAACGGGATTTTCCGAATCAAATGATGATGGTCATTTGTTTTGAGTAAAATAGTGGGAGGATATTTAATTAAAGGCTTAATTGAATATGTTTAATGATACTAATATCTCCACCATCTTTTAATATAGATTATCATGACAACGAACACCTCTAATAACATTTTACAATCAATCCTTGATAAGGAAAAATTGTATGGGACAAATTTTCTAGATTGGCACCGAAATATGAGGATTGTCCTCAAACATGATAGAAAGCTATATGTCTTAGAGACACCTTTTCCTGATGAGGAACCTCCTAGTTCTTCTCCTAAGGCTGAAATAGATGCCAATTCCATTCTAATGGCCAGTAATGGAAAGAAACAGAACAAAAGTCCCACCAAGTAGGGTGGTAAATGGAAAGGCAAGGAAGTTGCCAAACCCAAACATATTTCACCTGCTTTGTAGCCTAGTGGAGGTATATCTAAGGAGGGAACTTGCTTCTATTGCGGTAAGACAGAAAACTAGAAGAGAAACTGCCAAAAGTACTTGGAAGATAAGAAGAATTAAGTGGAAACTTCAACTTCAGGTATTTTTGTTATAGAAATTAATTTATCTACTTCTGCATCATGGGTATTAGATATTTGTAAGCACCCCAAATTTGCCCTCACCCATTCACACCATGGCTTGTGATCTTTTCATATGCATAAGTTCAATCATAGCATCTCATATTGCATTTTTGATTCACTGCATTGATTCAAAGTCATCTGCATCTAGGGTTTGTGATCTGAGCCATCCCTAAGCCATTTGAGCCACTCCAAAGGTCATTAATCACTTCAAGGGGGTCCATGTATGTTCAAACATCATATTATATCCTCACAAAGTCAAGAAAGTCAAAGAATCACAAGAACTGAGAATGGCATGGAAGCAGAGCCAGGTTTAACTGCACAGATGACCTAGAATTAGGGTTTTGGTTTCAGAGGCCATAACTCCAATTTTTTTGGTCATTCTTGTTTCTATTGGTCTCTATATGGTATAGGGATCATGCATATCAATTTTCATGAAGAAATTCCATGGGAAAGGCATCTGATCAAGAGTTGACTTCTTGAGCAAGTCAGTGTAAAATCAGGGCATCTGAGGCCCCCAATGACCCAACCAAAGGGTGTTCTTCATCATTTTGAATGTGTATGGTCTTTATTTGGTCATATAAGATGTTAAAAGTTCAAAAAATTGAAGGATTTCAAGCCATTTGCAAAGTTGCCTTTTTGGGAAAATGACTTGTAATGGAAACTTGCCATTTTGGGAAAGTTTTTCAACCTCCTTAAATTGATTCAAAAATGCTTCAAATGAGAAAACTTTGGTCATGAAAGTTATAGAATGGATCATTCCCTTTTCAAAAAGTACAAGAACTTGTCCTAATTCATTTTGGATCAAAAGTTATGGCTTGACAAAGTTGGGAAAAATCACATAATTTCAAGTTTTGTACCAAAGAGGCAAAGTTGCAAAACCTCTTGCCAAGGAAAAATGTGACTTCAAATGGACTTCTAACCTTTGCAAAAACATAAGCCAATGTCTAAAAATCAGAATGCACCAAGGTTTTGTCCATTTTCATGACTTATGCTTCAAGTAATCACAAAGGGGCCAAAGATGTACCAACTTGCAAAAACTCATGTAGCCATGCCTCTACTTGTTACAGCTCACAAAGTCTGATCCACAAGAACTCCATGATCTCAGCTGAGCCAAACCATGCTCCTATCACAACCTCCCACTTGCCCATACCTCAAGTACACCTAGACTTGACTTTATGCAAAATGGCCCATACAAATCCCACAGTGCCACACCAACTCCTCTGACCCATCCAAGTGTGATAAGTGGACCAAAAGAGACTCAACACAACACATACACAAGCCTGATCTCTCTCATAAGCCATAGTTTTCAGATTTCACCTCTTATGCACTTTCCTTCGAAACTCATCACACAAGCATCAAACACCAAAACAAACTTCATAGCATCACTCAGCATGTTTCCCTGATCATTTCCCTGCCCTCATTTGTCCCTGAAACCACCTCAATCAGAAACACGATCCTCACCCCTCTCTGAGCAGAACTCCATCAATCTCACAAACCAGCCAAACTAAACTCCAACCAAGCCTTGCAAGCTTCTCAGGGGGATCATTGGAGGTGATTGGAAGCAAAGAGCTGGCCAGATAGTTGCAAACTGAGAAAGCTCAAGCTCAGGTACCTCAAGAACTTTTTTTCCAGAAATGAAAATTTAAGTTCCTAGATTGTTCCTTATGCCTTGCTGATCATCCTGATGTTTTTATTTTTTGAAATGGTTAAGATTTGAGTGTGTACTGGTTGTCTGAAACTTTTGCCATTTTTAAGTTTTGATTCGAATCTTGTTTTGTAGGTCATAGAAATTTGTTTTGAGGTTAGGTTTGGATTCAGGGAGGTTAGAAGGTTTGATATGGAGCTTTAGAGCTCCAGAAATAACCTAGGGAAGAAGTTGGCCATTTTCAGGTGAAGGGGTCACCGAAGAAGACGACCGGAGCTCCTCTCCGGTGACCTGAGAGTGATTAAATGCTAATTAGGGTTAGGGCACCAGGTTTGAATGTGGGCCACTGGATGTTGTTTCCCGCGCGCGTCTCAAGGGTCAGGATCATGTCAATAGTTGTTAATTAGGATTAATTTAATTAATTAATCAAAATTAGGAAGTTTGAATATGGGCCTTTAGATCTGGCGCGCAGTCAACCAGTCCAAACCCAGATTCAATCCCATCCTTCCATTGCGTTTACTTTTATTAAATTCAGTTTTAATTCTTTTTTTTCTCATTTATTTTATACATTTTATTTAAAATAGTTAAAATCATTTAAAAATTATGAAAATTTTTGTCAAAGATTTCATTAATTTTTAAAACCCAAAAATATTTTTATTTTTATTTTTTGCATTAAAAATTATTTTTAAATCATTTAAATGTTTATTTTTAATTAGTTAATGAAAATTAATTAATTAAAAATGCATTTAGGTATTTAAAAATCACCAAAAAATTCACATTTCATTTAGAAACATTTAGAAACATTATCAAACTCTCAAACCAAATTTCATTTTTTTTCTTGATGCCTTTTGATCATTTTCATTGGAATTAATTTCATTTTAAGGCAATAGTTTGGTTCAATCTTTGAAAAATTCTTTCTGCCTAACCATTGAGAGTTTGATGATGATTCTTCTTGCTTTGCATCCTTCATGGCATGTAGTTTATAGGATAAAATTGGTTTGATTTTATCTTGCATTTTCAATTTGTTTTGCATTTTTCTTGATGAGGTACCCCAAAACCCTAGCAATCTTAGGAAATTCACAACTTTCAATAGTTTAAGGGTTGGGTCCCCTCCTTTGGGCAGTGAGCTTGTATAGGTTTAGGGTATCTTTGATTGCATTTTCAATTTTTTCTCATGTCATTTGCTTCTGGTTTTGAGTTTTTACTTTGCATGTTGTATGTAACCCTAATTTATGCTTTCCTTTGCATCCATCTTTCATTTGCTTGCATCCATTGACTTGCCATGACATTTTGTACATCCACATGATTCATAATACATCTTAGGACATATTAGAACCATGTTTGATCATTGCATCTTTCATTTTCCATGTTATATGTCCATTGCATTTCATAAACTTTTCATGTACATCCATGGTTCAAAGCATGCTTCATCTGCATCCATTGCCTTGTATGATCATTCTCATGTCTTGCCTCATGTTTGTATCATCTCTTAGCATCATTAACATCATGTAAATGCTTCTGACTTTGGTTTGAATCATGACATTTCATCTCATTTGCATTGCATTTCATTTCCTTTGGCTAACTTTTCAGGTGGTAAGTTGTTTTGAGGAGTGAATTTGCCTTCACTTCTCACAATCTCTTCTCATCCCTCTTGCATCATTTCTTCATTTTGTATTTGTCCTAGAGTGAGCTTTCTCATTCATTCTCTCTCTTACTTTCTTTCTTCAAGCAACTTGTCTTCTTAAGTGAAGCAAGTTGTTTTGCTTCTCTTTGCTTCTTGCTCCTTTCATCTGCTTCCTTCCTGGTGGTTTCTCTGAAGATCTTCTTGCAAACCTCATAAACCCTAGGAATAACCAATCATGATAACAATTAGGGTTTGATTAGTCCCCCATTTAGCTTTTACCTTTGTGTCTCTTTGAGTCTTCTCTTCTCATCTCATAATCTGGGACTAAACCCTAAAGGTTTTAAGGCTTTGTGATTAAGCTTATGTATGCATCCTTCTATTAGGATGGAGTGTGTAACTTTAATACTAAGTGTTAAACCCTTAATGTGTTTAAATCCTTTAATCAATTCATCTAATAATCACTAAGACATCAAGCTTGTAACTTGGGCCTTGCATTAGGGTTCTAATTCTTCTTTAATTGGTTAAGAAGGACTAACCCTAGTGTTAATGGACAAGTCCCCCTCAAGTTTGTCTTACAAACCATAAAACTCATTTCTTAACCTTATCATTAACTAAAATCCATTTAATAAAGTCTTTGTTTTGTCATGAGGTTAATCCCTAATCATGGATTAAGTTGAGGAGTCTTTCTCAGCTTAAATGTTCTCATCTATTATCCTTCTATTAGGATGGTGTAATGGGTCCATTAAATCCTTGATTATGGCTTAAACTCATTACTTAACACTAAACACAAACTCCAAAAACATCTAAATAATCACAAGTAGGTTAATGATCTTAATCCTACACCATGGTGACTAAGTATGAGGTGCTTACCTCACACTTAAGGTATTCTCATTACCCCTAATCAGAGGGAGGATGTGATGAGTTTACTAACCTTTTGGTATAGGCTTAAGCTCATTTTCTTATGACAAACTTCAAAAATAATAAAATACTGAAAATACAAAAACACAAACAATAATCGTCTCCTTCGGGATTCTTTTCTCATCTCATTCACTCACAAACGGGAACTTGCTTCTTCCGTCTAATGCAAGACAGTTAGCACTTGAGCCAGACAGGTCATACACTTAAGCATAGACAAGTAAGCAGTTCATAAGTCAATTCATCTTTCAGTCTCTTTGAGTCGAACTATGGTGTTATGACTTCCTCATTGCACGAGAGGATACGTAGGCATAACTTAACAGTTATCGAACAAAAGTCTTTGTATATTCCCCCTCTTCCAGCATCATTCTTTAAGCCTCATAGTCTTGAGCATTTCATTCATGTTCTTACACTGACACTTCTCTTATACACTTCACCTTTCTTGTACACTGACACTTGCATTCTGTTTCCAGCTCTGATACACAAATTGCACTGACACTACCCCTTTAAAACACAAATCTTTTAAGCGTGGATCCCGTCGAGTACGACGGACAATCTGGGTGCTAATACCTTCCCAGGTTGTAACCAACCCCCTTTCTCAGTTTCTCTGGTTCACAACCGTCTTATCCATATCTTTTCTCAGGTCTATGCAGCATTACCTTTCCTCCGGGATAAAAATGCCTAGCTGGCGACTCTTGTCATTCTGAGTTCACCCCTGTGTGTTCTCTCCTCCTTTCGCCGACCGTTCGCGTCTGTACCCCTTCTGACCTGGGTGTCATTTGGTGGGAGCGACAGCTTGGCGACTCTGCTGGGGACCCTTATACTGTAACCAGGGCTGCTGGTTCTTTTTGTGGGTTCCTCCTAGCGTTTGTTTGATTTGTGTTTACTGGGGTGTTATGTGCTAATTATGTTTATATAGTTGCTTTATTTACTGCTTTATGTACAGTTATTTATTGCTTTCTTTACAGTTTTTCATATTTCATACTGTCATTATCATTGCTGGATCTGTTCATCTGTCTTGGTGGGTGGGGTTTCATTGAGAGTATAAGGTCCTATACCTGGGACCTGAGTGACACCTAGGCTAGAGTGGTTCATGTTCTTTCCCATTCCATTTCGGTCTGGTGCGGGAATGTGAAACACGGTTCAGATGTGGGTTTCTTCTTGAGAACTCTGTGCTACAGATTTCCTGTAGTGCTAGGGCTATCTGGGAAGCCTGCTAAGTCTGGATGACCCTTATTATGACTTTCAGAAACTGAGGTGAATTAGAGGAGGATCTTTTATGGTTATTGTAAACACTGTACCTCCGGGTTAGAAGTGTTTACACTTCTCATAACTGATCCAAGTCTGAGGATCCTTGTTCTAGAACACCACCTGTGAGGGGGTTGGGCTGTTTACAGGTTTGCAGGTACCACTGGCCACATCATACCCTGTTCTTTGTTTTGGTTATGAGTACTCCATTTTGGACAGTTATTGTGATTTAACCCTGGACATGTGACTCTTTATTTGAGTCCCCCACCTTGGTTACTGGATTTCTGAACCTCCATCTGGACTTCTTGAACATACATGGACTTTATATCAAGACAGATAATCAGATCCAGCTTGATCATAAACCCTTGCATATCATTTGCATACATCATCATTGCATCATTTAACATTTGTTTATTTGTTTTTCAGGGTATCCACATTATATCTGGCTTGGTTTTGACCCCTTCATCTGCATAGACCTCTGTTTCATCAGCTATATGCTTCAGCTATCTTCATCAGTTGTTTGCTTCAGTTACCTTCATCATCAGCTTATCAGTGGCTCATCTCCAGTTCCAGTCTTGATTTTCATCAGCACTTGTCTTCAGTTCTTCATCAGCAGCCATGGCACCCAGAAAGAGCAACATTTCATACCATTTCTTTGAGCCTGTGCTGACTAGCATCAGGCAGGTCCAGTCACTTATCACTCCAGACCACATCCCATTATTCAGAGAGCATTATGGAGGCATCCTTGATATGGTCATGGACCTAGACCCTTCTCAGAGGAGTATGATCCACACATGCCTACAGTTTTATGACCCTCCTTTGAGATGTTTCACATTTTCAGACTTCCAGCTAGGACCTCTGTTGGAGGAATTTTTATCATTGATTGGAGTACCTGTCAGGGGTGGGATCCCTTTCAACCCAGAGATGACTTCTCCCAGTAATGGAGAAGTGGCAAAAGCACTGTACCTGAAGCCTACTTTGATTGAGCAGAATATGACAACAAAGGATGGGATCCCTGGTCTACACTTAGACTTCTTGATTTCTCAGGCCATCCTGAAGGCCTCTTTGGGAGAATGGAGGGCAGTTTGTGCATTGCTAGCTCTCAGCATATATGGGGTTGTACTGTTTGCAAATGAGCCCAAGTTTATCAGTAAGAATGCCATTCATCTTTTCCTTCTGAGGAACCCAGTGCCCACATTACTGGGAGATTTCTATTACTCCATTCACCAGAGGAATGAGAAACAAAGGGGGAAGTTAGTGAGATGTTGTGCTCCTTTGTTTCATACTTGGTTGCTCAAACACTTGCCTAAGACAGATGCCTTCCTGAATCCTCACCAACAGAAGAATTGGGCTAAGAGACTTATTGCTTTGACTTCAGATGATACCAGATGGTGCACCCAGAGCACCAAAGGCAAAGACATCATCACTAGCTGCGGGCAATACCCAAATGTACCTCTGATAGGAGTAAAGGGTTGCATCAACTACAATCCTTTGCTGTTTAAAAGGCAACTGGGTTATGCTTTGGTTCATCCTCCTAGAATGCAGGATTTAGTTGAGACCCTGTATTGTGAGATAAAGCCTAATCTAGCTGTTGTCAGACAAGCATCCTGGGCTTGGGACAACATCCAGACAAAAGGGATGGCTATTCTTGGAAGGTGCAATAATGTTGCTTCAGCTCAGTACTATGACTGGTCTCATGCTAGGGCTCAGATTACTGGAATGCCCTTCACCATTGAAGATATACCTGGACTATCCACAGCACAGCCAGCAGCCACTGTCAGCCTGGAAGAATTTGAGAAGCTGAAGGCAAGGAATGAGAATCTGTCTCAAGCTCTGAAGAAGACTCTTCGGGAAAGGAGTGATGGTCGTCTGGACATTGAGAGGTTGGAGAAGCTTAAGGTGGAGCATCTGGCCAAGATTGAGAAAGCAGAGGACTACATCAAGAAAGCAAGAGCTGGAGAACAAATATTGAAGAATGCCTGCAAAGAGGCCAAGTTTCAGAAGGCTAGGACTGATCTTTACCTGCAAGAAAGTCATGCTAGGTGGGTCAGGATCACTGAAGCTCGTACCCAAGAAGATCAGAAAACTCAGGCCAGGATTGAACAGTTAGAGGCCAATGAAAAGAAGCAACAGGAAGCTTTGCTGGCAGCCCAAAAGGAGATTTCAGAGTTGAAGCTCAGGGCTGGTTTGAAGAGGTCAAAGGACCAGGATAGGCACAAGAAGCTGACCACTGCCATTGCCACCAGAAACCTCCTCATCAGAAACATCACAGAGCATCCAGCTGGACCAGTGACTGAGGCACTTCTGAAGGAGGTTAAGAAGGATGAGTTTGGACTTGATGTCTGACCTATTTGATTGTTGTTGCTTCCATTTGATGTATTTTTCATTTTGTGTTGTATTTTGACCCTTTAAGGGCATGTGTTGTAAAAAACAAACTATGTATTTGTTCAGTATTTGTAATATATTTTAGTTTGTTTCCATTGTGGGGGTTTCTTTTACAACATCAAAGCATCTTCCTCGGGGTCTGGAAAGGTCAAGACCAAGAACCAAGCCGGATACCTTGGAAAACAAATAAGCATACTGCATTGCATACTAACTTTTGTTTTGTTTTGTAGGTTTTTGTTATTAGTTTGTTCGTTACTAACTCTGTTGTGGTTCAGGAATTATTGCTCGCCGCCGAGTGTTCCCTCTCAATCGTCCGCACTGGTATCCTACTCGCAACAACCTTCCTGGTATCCAAATGGATTAAGTACAGCAGGACCTGACAGAGGTTAGAACTCAGATGGCTAACGAAAGAGTGGAGATGAGGAACCAAATGGCCCAATTCATGACTGTGATGACTAACCTGGCCCAAAGTCAAGAGAGGTTAAGGGCATTGGTAGAAAGACAAACCCCCGAGGAACCTCATCCCGGGACTGGAGGGACTAGTAATAATGAGGGAGGTCAGCCTCATGTTAACCCACTAGTATTTGGACCTCATCTAGATCCAGAGGCCAACATCCCTAGGAATGTACAAGGCAACACTGCTGCAGGCAGGATCTTGCAAGAAGATCCTCAAGAAGAGTAGTTTACTGTAATGGGAGCTGGAGATGAAGTTTATGATAGGAGGTTTGATGAAATTGCTGAGAAGTTGAGATCTCTGGAGTCTCAAAACTCTCTGGGCTTCGATGTAATGGATATGGGGTTAGTGGATGGGGTAAGGATTCCCCACAAGTTTAAACCCCCGTGCTTCGAGAAGTACAATGGAACCTCCTGTCCACGAACTCACTTACAGTCCTTCCTGGGGAGACTTAAAGCATATACCATGAATGAGAAACTGTGGATGTTTTACTTTGAAGATAGCTTGACTGGAGCATCAAGAGAGTGGTATTCACACTTGACCAGAGCTACTATCAGATGCTGGAAGGACTTAGCTGAAGCTTTCATCAGGCAGTACCAATACAACCTGGACATGGCCCCTAACAGGACCCTTCTGATGGGAATGTCTCAATCCTCCAGGGAAAGCTTTAGGGAATATGCCCAAAGGTGGAGACAGCTTGCTGCTGCTGTCCAGCCACCCATGTCGGAAAGGGAGATGGCCGACATGTTCATGAATACTCTGCAAGGAACATATATTGATAGGCTAGCTGCCTTTTCTTCCACCAGTTTTGCTGACGTAGTCATAGCTGGGGAAAGAATTGAAAGCCTTTTGAAGATGGGTAAGATTTCTAATAATGGCGCAAGTTCGTCCAGTAATCCCAGGAAGCCTTTTGTGGGACCTAGAAGAATCGGAGAGACAAATGCCATTCATACCAATAGGGGCAGACCTCAGTATGTTCATAGATCAGTGGCAGCTGTCACTATTCCAGCTCCGATTCCTCAGCAACCAGCATATCAACCACAACAACAACCACATTATCAACAGCAAGTTCAGTACCCGCCACAGAGGACCTACAACAACAACAACAGCAATCAACAACAGCAATCAACAACAAAGACCTTTTCAGCAAAGACCGGCACAGGAAAATAGGGTGATTGACCCTATCCCTATGCCTTATGCTGCCTTATTGCCACAACTCCTGAAACTCAACTTGGTTGAATTAAGGACATTGGCACCACCAGATCCCTCCAATCTTCCAAGGAATTACGATATCAACGCCAAATGTGCTTTCCATTCCAATGCACCTGGCCACAATACTGAGAAATGCAGGGCTTTACAAATGAAAGTATAGGATCTGGTGGATTCTAAAGCCCTCAACTTCGCACCCCCTCCAAATGTCAACAAGAATCCCATGCCCAATCATGGAGGGCTAAGAATTAATGCCATTGAGGAAGACAAGCCATCTTTCTTGATAACCAGTGTTGGACAAATTCAAACACCTTTGGTCGAAATTAAAGCTCAGTTTCTAGAGTGCCAGATGTTCCCCGGGTGTGAGCTCGGTTGTGGGTATTGCAACATTGCAGTCAACGGGTGTGATAATTTGAGAAGCGACATAGATGGTCTTATCAAATATGGCATACTTCAGATCACAACAACGGCGCCTACAAATCCAGCAATTCCCTTGACGACAATTCCTGATTCTCCTACAACTGCAGCAACAATCATTCCGACCGATTCCTCAATATCATCAACAATGGCTCCACCCATCACTTCAACAAATCACATGTCATCAACCATTCCTTCTACAACATCAGCATCCATTATGTCAGCAGAATCTTCTACAACGCCAGCAGAAATTAACGAAGATATCTCAGCAGTCACCATCTACTATGATCCATCAAGTGTTCCTCCAAACAACAACTTTCAACAACAAACAGTGGCATCTCCTGCCAGGTCACCAGTCACCATTTACTACGACCCGCACACCGTTTCAGTACCCTCCTCTGTTGTAGTCAGTCCAGTTACCATTACGGTGCCTGGACCAGTTCCATATGAAAGCAGTAATGCCATACCTTGGCATTATGGCTCTGACCTCTACTGCAACGGGGAGAAAATCACTTTGGATTCATCAACCTCTTCTCCACAGATTGATAATGTTGGGGGAGGCGGAGGCTTCACCAGAAGCGGACGCCTTTTTGCCTCACAAACTCAAAAACCTAATGTTGAAGCAAAAGCTGCTGCCAAAGCCAAAGGAAAGAGTGTGGTATTTGAAGAGTCGGCTGTCAAAGAAACTCAGAAGACGTCTTTTGAACAAGATGTAGACGAGTTTATGAGAATCATAAAGAGAAGTGATTACAAGGTGGTGGATCAGCTTCACCAAACTCCCTCAAGGATCTCCATATTATCCCTGTTGATGTGTTCTGAGGATCACAGGAATGCATTACTGAAAGTCCTGCACGCAGTATACGTGCCAGAGGAGATCACTGTTAATCAGCTAGAAACCATGGTGGCAAATGTCAATACCAGTCATGGACTGGGCTTTACCAATGCTGACTTAACAACTGAGGGACGTAACCACAACAAGGCTTTACACATCACTCTGGAATGCAAGGGTGTTGTTTTATCTCATGTACTGGTGGACACTGGGTCATCGCTCAATGTCCTACCAAAGAAAGCCTTAGTGAAGCTGGAGTATGATGGCTTGGCACTGCGTCCGAGTAATTTGGTGGTGAGAGCATTTGATGGCTCTAAAAGATCAGTGCTTGGGGAGATTGATCTGCCTGTGATGATTGGCCCGCAGACCTTCAAAATTACCTTCTATGTGATGGACATTCAGCCGGCCTACAGCTGTTTTTTGGGTAGACCTTGGATCCATGCCGCTGGCGCTGTTACGTCTACCCTTCACCAGAAGCTGAAATTCGAGTGGGAAGGCCAGATCATCACCATCTGTGGGGAAGAAGACATCTTTGTTAGCCATCTGGCTACGTACAAGTACATAGAAATGGATGGAGAAATCCATGAAACTATGAGCCAAGGGTTTGAGGCCCTGAATATAAATGAAGCATCTGCTGTACTGGGAACCTCCATGACGTCTTATCAGCAAGCCAGGAAGGTTGTTGAAGAGGGTACTGCCCAAGGCTGGGGCAAGTTGTTGCCCGTGGAAAAGAAAGAAGACAGATTTAGGTTGGGTTACAAACCAACTCAACAAGATCAATCAGAGGCTGCCAAGAAGCCCAACTTTGTCAGCGGGGGAATGCTCACCCCGGATGCAGTGAACAACTTGGAAGACGAGGAAGAAAGCGACCGCAACCTGGAGAGCTGGATACGTCCAAGGACCCCGGGGAGCCAAGTCCTTAACTGGTCTTCCCAGGAAATTATAAGGGTTACTCCTGCAGAGTAATTATTATTTCCTGTACTTTTTAAGCATGCATCAAGTCTTGCATCTTGCCCAAGATGTCAAGACTCATTTTGTAATCGGGTCATCTTGTAATTTTGTGCAAACAGATCAATCAATGAATATCGGACATCTTTTGCAAATGAGTCTTTTCCTTTTCCGCTCACTGTTTTTCATTTTTCTTTTTGTACAAAAATAAAATGGCAATGTTTTCCAAAATGATAACTTCATTTCACTTTTTCTAAACAAGATTAAAATTGATCACTAAAATAAACAATCTAAACCCTTGCAGAGAGTGCCTTTCAGACTGCACCGACAACAACACGGCTATGACTTCGTATGACTTTGACAATCCAATCAATCAAGCCGATGAAGGGGTTGAAGAAGATTATGAGCTACCTGAAGAGCTAGCTAGGTTGTTAAGGCAAGAGGAGAGGGTTATCACTCCTCATCAGGAGGAGGTCGAAACGGTTAATCTTGGTACGGAAGAAGATGTGAAAGAGGTTAAGATCGGGACCTGCTTACAAGATCCGGTAAAAGAACAGCTGATTGATATGCTTCAGGAGTATGTGGATGTCTTTGCTTGGTCCTATTAGGATATGCCAGGGTTGGATACCGATATTGTCATGCACAAGCTGCCTTTGAAAGAAGACTGCCCACCAGTAAAACAGAAACTGCGCCGTACTCGCCCAGATATGGCAATGAAGATTAAGGAAGAGGTACAAAAGCAGTGGGACGCCGGGTTCCTTGCTGTAACTAGCTATCCACCGTGGGTTGCTAATATTGTACATGTGCCTAAGAAAGACGGAAAAGTGAGGATGTGTGTGGATTACCGGGACCTGAACAGAGCCAGCCCGAAAGATGACTTCCCTTTACCTCACATTGATGTATTGGTCGATAATACGGCTCAGTTCTCGGTATTCTCCTTCATGGATGGATTTTCAGGATACAATCAGATCAAGATGTCGCCTGAAGACATGGAGAAGACAACCTTCATCACACCCTGGGGCACGTTCTGTTATAAGGTGATGCCATTCGGACTGAAGAATGCTGGTGCCACTTATCAACGGGCTATGGTAACATTATTCCATGACATGATCCATAAAGAAATTGAATGTTATGTGGATGACATGATTGCCAAGTCCCTCACAGAAGAAGACCACCTGGTAAATCTGTTGAAGTTATTCAAGCGTCTGAGGAAATATCAGCTGAAGTTAAACCCCAACAAATGCACATTTGGGGTGCGATCTGGTAAGCTGCTGGGATTTATTGTAAGTGAGAAAGGGATTGAAGTTGACCCTGATAAAGTCAAAGCCATTCAAGAAATGCCTGCACCTAAGACTGAAAAAGAAGTTCGGGGGTTCTTAGGAAGATTGAACTACATTTCACGGTTCATATCTCACCTTACTGCGACCTGTGAACCTCTGTTCAAGCTGTTAAGAAAAGAACAAACGGTCAGGTGGAATGAAGACTGCCAAAGGGCTTTTGACAAAATCAAGGAATACTTACAAGAGCCTCCAATCCTTATGCCTCCATTTGAAGGAAGACCTCTAATCATGTACTTGACAGTATTAGAAGAGTCAATGGGGTGTGTGCTGGGCCAGCATGACGAGTCTGGTCGAAAAGAGTATGCAATATACTACCTAAGCAAAAAGTTTACCGACTGTGAACAACGTTATTCACTGCTTGAGAAAACTTGATGTGCTTTAGCGTGGGCTGCTCGCCGACTATGACAGTATATGTTGACCCACACTACTTTATTGATCTCAAAAATGGACCCAGTTAAGTACATATTTGAGAAGCCAGCTCTTACCGGACGGGTTGCAAGATGGCAAATGATCCTCATAGAATACGACATTCAGTACACATCTCAAAAAGCCATCAAAGGCAGTGTATTGTCTGATTATCTTGCTGAGCAACCTATTGATGATTACCAGCCTATGAGATTTGACTTCCCTGATGAAGACATCATGTTCATAAAAGCAAAAGATCATGAAGAGCCTGTTCACACTGAAGGGCCTGACCCAGCAGAAGAATGGACTATGATGTTTGATGGGGCTGTTAATATGAATGGTCGTGGTGTTGGTGCAGTACTCATTACGCCTAAAGGAGTTCACATGCCTTTCTCGGCAAAACTCACCTTTAACTGCACTAACAACGAAGCTGAATACGAAGCTTGTATTATGGGTCTTGAGGAAGCCATTGACCTCAGGATCAAGACTTTGACTGTGTTCGGAGATTCAGCTCTGGTAATTAATCAAACCAACGGCAAATGGTACACCCACCAAGATCATCTGATACCTTACAGGGATTATACAAGAAGGTTGTTGACTTTCTTCACAACAGTCAAGCTTGAGTATATCCCTCGAGATGAGAATCAGTTGGCGGATGCTCTTGCTACCATTTCATCTATGATCAAAGTTCAGGCTGCCAACTTTGTGCCTCGGATTTCAGTGTCCAGACTTGACAGACCAGCATACGTGTTCTCAGCAGATGTTGTTAAGGATGATAAGCCTTGGTTCCATGACACTAAGTGCTTCTTGGAGGATCAGACATACCCACCTGGGGCATCTTCCAATGATAAGAAGACTTTAAGAAGGCTAGCTGGAAGTTTCTTCCTGAATACTGATGGTTCCCTTTACAAGAGAAACTTTGATATGGTACTCCTCAGATGTGTTGATAGGACAGAGGCAGACTTGTTGATGCACGAGGTGCATGAAGGATCCTTTGGTACCCATGCAGGAGGGCATGCAATGGCTAAAAAGTTGCTAAGATCAGGCTATTACTGGATCACAATGGATGCAGACTGTTGTGCTTATGCCAGAAAATGTCATAAATGCCAGATTTATGCGGATAAAGTGCATGTGCCTCCGAATCCTTTGAATGTAATGTCTTCACCCTGGCCCTTTGCCATGTGGGGCATTGATATGATTGGCAAGATTGAACCGACTGCTTCAAACGGCCACAGATTCATCCTGGTTGCCATTGACTATTTTACCAAGTGGGTTGAAGCAGCTTCATATGCAAATGTTACAAGGCAGGTGGTAGCCCGATTTCTGAAGAGAGACATCATCTGTCGGTACGGAGTTCCCGAGCGAATCATTACTGATAATGGTTCCAATTTGAACAATAAAATGATGGCAGAACTATGTCGGGACTTCAAGATCCAACACCACAATTCTTCTCCTTACAGGCCAAAGATGAATGGCGCTGTCGAGGCAGCTAATAAGAATATCAAGAAGATTGTGAAGAAAATGGTAGTTACATACAAAGACTGGCATGAAATGCTACCATTTGCCTTGCATGGGTACCGAATGTCAATCCGAACATCCACTGGGGCGACACCATATCAGCTTGTTTATGGTATGGAGGCAGTCCTGCCTGTTGAAGTCGAATTACCCTCCCTGCGGGTATTGATGGATGTTAAACTGAATGAAGCAGAATGGGTCTGATCCCGATACGAGCAAGTACACCTGCTGAGTTGAAAAGCCACATTGGACAACTCAGGCAAAAATGGGTATCCCGGTGGATTGAAAACCCGAAAGGGCGATCCACGCAAAATAAGGGAACGAGCGAACAACTGCATTCTGAATTCATCTGTATCACTTACAACCTGGCAAGCTCCAAAAGGTCCAAGCTTCGGTCAGAATCAGCCTTCTTCAGAAAGCAAGATGAGAAGAACGTCAATGTCATACGAGTCATAGCAAAGGGGAAGCTCCTTGAAGCGTCATCAACATTGCCAGCACCTTTTTGTTTCTCAATTTGTAACGATTTCCTCATTTCAGGGGATTTGTTTCTATGACTGTATTTGCCAATTCAGGGCACACAAATTAATAAAATCAGATTTTCAGTCAGGCGCCGTCTCGTACTCTTTTATTTGCAAAAAAATGTCTGATGTCATTAATTTGTTGATCGCATAAATACAGATGCGTCTTTCCTAAACTACATGCTTGCAGGAAATATACTTACTCCCGAGGGTGTTTAGACTCCTATGATGGAATCCAGTAAAGGATACCTCGGGGTACTTGTGCGTTTCTTTGCCTTCACAGGATTGCAGGTGTTCAGAGCGCAACATGGGGCATGAAAGCTTCTCCCAGTAAGCTGCCAAATCATTATTTCCTCAGCACACCTTCCAAACAGCACCAGAGATGCTTTCTCCCCATCAGAGTTGCCAGGCATCACTTCTCCAACATTTCCTTCAAAGAGCGGCACCTAAAGATAGTCAAATCCCCAGCTGAGTTGTCCAGTATCCTCCTCAGCAGGATCCCCCACAGAAATCTCCAGGAAGGTCTTTCAGTGATCTCTCTCTCTCCCCAGCTGAGTTTCCAGTCATCATTCCTCCCCAGCCAAGTGTAGAGACAGGAAACTATCTCCCCGCAGAGTTTCAGCCTCTATCCAGAAGAGCAACGCCTGAAGATCTCACAACAGAGTGACGAAAGTTTCTAAAAACCCCAGCTGGGTCCCTCATTACCAAGATAGGTTTATCAATGACCTACTTCCCCACGCGGAGTCATGTATGACAGATCTACCAATGATCTCATCCCCAGCTGGGATGTCCACTTCAAGCATATCAGCCAGAAATCTCCACAGCAGCGGGATCCGAATCCCGGATCGGTATATTTGCATAATCATAGCATTCACATCATATTTTCCCCACAGAGCGTAGCATTCCGTCTAGTACGGAGCATTACGGCAAAAATCAAACATATTGCATAATCACAAGCCATGTGTCGAACTGAACACTTGTAAATTTTGACAATCCATCAACGATATACAAAAGACTTTCCAAATTCCCCGGCAGAGAGCCAAAGCATTTACCTTACACTCACAAATACAAATACACACTCCTTTTGACACTCTTCCGTGTCATCATTCCCCAGTAAAGTCGTCCGGGCATTCTTTACAAACAGACACTTATATATTACAAATACTTCTCGACACTCGTCCGTGTCATATATCCAGCAGAAAGCCAAAGCATCCCCTTTGCACTCACAGATTCATATACAATATATACAATCCCCCGACACCCGTCCGTGTCACTTCCCCAGCATGGTTATCCAAACACTTTGGAAATCATATACTCGCTTATAATACACTTTTTCCGACACCCGTCCGTGTCATGCTCTCCCTAGCAAGTTAAACACTCGTCTGTACGCCACTCATACTTGTTACTCCTGTTTTACTCATACAGATACTCGTCTGTATCTTGTATACACCACTTAAATCCCCTCAGATCCGACACTCGTCCGTGTTCTTTGTTAACTGGTTGGTACTCGTCCGTATCATCATCTCTGAACATGCGTCAAGTGTTTGTTTCTACCGATACTCGTCCGTATTACAGTCTTTAGGATGCTCGTCCGCATCTTTAATCTATACACCGTGTCGAACACTTATGTCTTCTTGAATTTAGACACCCGTCTGTGTCTACTGTTCTCCAGAAGAGTCCCGACAACTCTTGTTGATCTATCCTATCTGACATTCGTCCTATGTCATGATACCTTTTCGGCAGCCGTACCCTGCCAGGTGATCGTCCTTCACCATGTTGATGATCGTCCTTCATCACCCCCGTTGGAGTCTCTATTCATTAGAACCCCTTTTCCATCCGACATTCGTCCTATGTCGTGATATTTTTGGCAGCCGTCCTCTGCAAGGTGATCGTCCT
This sequence comes from Lathyrus aphaca, assembly GCA_963966055.1. Classification (NCBI taxonomy): domain Eukaryota; kingdom Viridiplantae; phylum Streptophyta; class Magnoliopsida; order Fabales; family Fabaceae; genus Lathyrus; species Lathyrus aphaca. Next base: position 332,677,414 of record OZ014521.1, read on the forward strand.
TCACCTCCTGATGATCGTCCTTCATCATTTTATCCGATGGCCGTCCCCATCGTTGATCTTGTTATCTGACATTCGTCCTATGTCATGATACCTTCGGAGCAGCCGTACCCTGCTAGGTGATCGTCCTTCACCTCTTGATGATCGTCCTTCATCATGCTCATCCGATGGCCGTCCCCATCGTCGACCTTTTTATCCGGCATTCGCCCTATGTCGTGATACTTTCGGCAACCGTACCTTGCCAGGTGATCGTCCTTCACCTTAGATGACCGTCCCTCATCTTATCCCCAACAGAGCAGCCATACCCTGCTAAGTGATCGTCCTCCACCTTTGATGACCGTACCTCATCACTTATTTCATTTATACCTTAAAATTGATAGTCGCCCCCATCATTTACCTATAATCCCCAGAGAGTCTTATATCTTTATTTGATGGTCGTCCCCATCATAATCTCTTATATCCCCAGCTTGTCGGCCGTCCCCGTCACTGCTTCATTTCCCGCATTTTCCCCAGCATGTCGGCCGTCCCCGTCATTGCTTCATCCCCAGCAGTCGTCCTCTGCTCGGCGGTCGTTCTCCGTCGCCCGCACTTTATAATTATACTTTACTTCCTTTTACAATCTATATCCCTTTTCTTCTTCATTTTGTGAGTGCAAATTTTGGACTGTCTTTGGTATTCAACCACAAGTTATCTTGTTTGCCTGATAAGCCGTCGCTTACATCCTGCACAGCTAACTCATGTTTGAATAGGGGCAGCTGTAAACACCCCAAATTTGCCCTCACCCATTCACACCATGGCTTGTGATCTTTTCATATGCATAATTTCAATCATAGCATCTCATATTGCATTTTTGATTCACTGCATTGATTCAAAGTCATCTGCATCTAGGGTTTGTGATCTGAGCCATCCCTGAGCCATTTGAGCCACTCCAAAGGTCATTAATCACTTCAAGGGGGTCCATGTATGTTCAAACATCATATTATATCCTCACAAAGTCAAGAAAGTCAAAGAATCACAAGAACTGAGAATGGCATGGAAGCAGAGCCAGGTTTATAGTGCACAGATGACCTAGAATTAGGGTTTTGGTTTCAGAGGCCATAACTCCAATTTTTTTGGTCATTCTTGTTTCTATTGGTCTCTATATGGTATAGGGATCATGCATATCAATTTTCATGAAGAAATTCCATGGGAAAGGCATCTGATCAAGAGTTGACTTCTTGAGCAAGTCAGTGTAAAATCAGGGCATCTGAGGCCCCCAATGACCCAGCCAAAGGGTGTTCTTCATCATTTTGAATGTGTATGGTCTTTATTTGGTCATAGAAGATGTTAAAAGTTCACAAAATTGAAGGATTTCAAGCCATTTGCAAAGTTGCCTTTTTGGGAAAATGACTTGTAATGGAAACTTGCCATTTTGGGAAAGTTTTTCAACCTCCTTAAATTGATTCAAAAATGCTTCAAATGAGAAAACTTTGGTCATGAAAGTTGTAGAATGGATCATTCCCTTTTCAAAAAGTACAAGAACTTGTCCTAATTCATTTTGGATCAAAAGTTATGGCTTGACAAAGTTGGGAAAAATCACATAATTTCCAGTTTTGTACCAAAGAGGCAAAGTTGCAAAACCTCTTGCCAAGGCAAAATGTGACTTCAAATGGACTTCTAACCTTTGCACAAACATAAGCCAATGTCTAAAAATCAGAATGCACCAAGGGTTTGTCCATTTTCATGACTTATGCTTCAAGTAATCACAAAGGGGCCAAAGATGTACCAACTTGCAAAAACTCATGTAGCCATGCCTCTACTTGTTACAGCTCACAAAGTCTGATCCACAAGAACTCCATGATCTCAGCTGAGCCAAACCATGCTCCTATCACAACCTCCCACTTGCCCATACCTCAAGTACACCTAGACTTGACTTTATGCAAAATGGCCCATACCAATCCCACAGTGCCACACCAACTCCTCTGACCCATCCAAGTGTGATAAGTGGACCAAAAGAGACTCAACACAACACACACACAAGCCTGATCTCTCTCATAAGCCATAGTTTTCAGATTTCACCTCTTATGCACTTTCCTTCGAAACTCATCACACAAGCATCAAACACCAAAACAAACTTCATAGCATCACTCAGCATGTTCCCCTGATCATTTCCCTGCCCTCATTTGTCCCTGAAACCACCTCAATCAGAAACACGATCCTCACCCCTCTCTGAGCAGAACTCCATCAATCTCACAAACCAGCCAAACTAAACTCCAACCAAGCCTTGCAAGCTTCTCAGGGGGATCATTGGAGGTGATTGGAAGCAAAGAGCTGGCCAGAAAGTTGCAAACTGAGAAAGCTCAAGCTCAGGTACCTCAAGAAATTTTTTTCCAGAAATGAAAATTTAAGTTCCTAGATTGTTCCTTATGCCTTGCTGATCATCCTGATGCTTTTATTTTTTGAAATGGTTAAGATTTGAGTGTGTACTGGTTGTCTGAAACTTTTAACATTTTTAAGTTTTGATTCGAATCTTGTTTTGTAGGTCATAGAAATTTGTTTTGAGGTTAGGTTTGGATTCAGGGAGGTTAGAAGGTTTGATCTGGAGCTTTAGAGCTCCAGAAATAACCTAGGGAAGAAGTTGGCCATTTTCAGGTGAGGGGGTCACCGGAGAAGACGACCGGAGCTCTTCTCCGGTGACCTGAGAGTGATTAAATGCTAATTAGGGTTAGGGCACCAGGTTTGAATGTGGGCCACTGGATGTTGTTTCCCGCGCGCGTCTCAAGGGTCAGGATCATGTCATTAGTTGTTAATTAGGATTAATTTAATTAATTAATCAAAATTATGAAGTTTGAATATGGGCCTTTAGATCTGGCGCGCAGTCAACCAGTCCAAACCCAGATTCAATCCCATCCTTCCATTGCGTTTACTTTTATTAAATTCAGTTTTAATTCTTTTTTTTCTCATTTATTTTATACATTTTATTTAAAATAGCTAAATCATTTAAAAATTATGAAAATTTTTGTCAAAGATTTCATTAATTTTTAAAACCCAAAAATATTTTTATTTTTATTTTTTGCATTAAAAATTATTTTTAAATCATTTAAATGTTTATTTTTAATTAGTTAATGAAAATTAATTAATTAAAAATGCATTTAGGTATTTAAAAATCACCAAAAAATTCACATTGCATTTAGAAACATTTAGAAACATTATCAAACTCTCAAACCAAATTTCTTTTTTGTTCTTGATGCCTTTTGATCATTTTCATTGGAATTAATTTCATTTTAAGGCAATATTTTGGTTCAATCTTTGAAAAATTCTTTCTGCCTAACCATTGAGAGTTTGATGATGATTCTTCTTGCTTTGCATCCTTCATGGCATGTAGTTTATAGGATAAAATTGGTTTGATTTGATCTTGCATTTTCAATTTGTTTTGCCTTTTTCTTGATGAGGTACCCCAAAACCCTAGCAATCTTAGGAAATTCACAACTTTCAATAGTTTAAGGGTTGGGTCCCCTCCTTTGGGCAGTGAGCTTGTATAGGTTTAGGGTATCTTTGATTGAATTTTCAATTTTTTGTCATGTCATTTGCTTCTGGTTTTGAGTTTTTACTTTGCATGTTGTATGTAACCCTAATTTATGCTTTCCTTTGCATCCATCTTTCATTTGCTTGCATCCATTGACTTGCCATGACATTTTGTACATCCACATGATTCATAATACATCTTAGGACATATTAGAACCATGTTTGATCATTGCATCTTTCATTTTCCATGTTATATGTCCATTGCATTTCATAAACTTTTCATGTACATCCATGGTTCAAAGCATGCTTCATCTGCATCCATTGCCTTGTATGATCATTCTCATGTCTTGCCTCATGTTTGTATCATCTCTTAGCATCATTAACATCATGTAAATGCTTCTGACTTTGGTTTGAATCATGACATTTCATCTCATTTGCATTGCATTTCATTTCCTTTGGCTAACTTTTCAGGTGGTAAGTTGTTTTGAGGAGTGAATTTGCCTTCACTTCTCACAATCTCTTCTCATCCCTCTTGCATCATTTCTTCATTTTGTATTTGTCCTAGAGTGAGCTTTCTCATTCATTCTCTCTCTTACTTTCTTTCTTCAAGCAACTTGTCTTCTTAAGTGAAGCAAGTTGTTTTGCTTCTCTTTGCTTCTTGCTCCTTTCATCTGCTTCCTTCCTGGTGGTTTCTCGGAAGATCTTCTTGCAAACCTCATAAACCCTAGGAATAACCAATCATGATAACAATTAGGGTTTGATTAGTCCCCCATTTAGCTTTTACCTTTGTGTCTCTTTGAGTCTTCTCTTCTCATCTCATAATCAGGGACTAAACCCTAAAGGTTTTAAGGCTATGTGATTAAGCTTATGTCTGCATCCTTCTATTAGGATGGAGTGTGTAACTTTAATCCTAAGTGTTAAACCCTTAATGTGTTTAAATCCTTTAATCAATTCATCTAATAATCACTAAGACATCAAGCTTGTAACTATGGCCTTGCATTAGGGTTCTAATTCTTCCTTAACTGGTTAAGAAGGACTAACCCTAGTGTTAATGGACAAGTCCCCCTCAAGTTTGTCTTACAAACCATAAAACTCATTTCTTAACCTTATCATTAACTAAAATCCATTTAATAAAGGCTTTGTTTTGTCATGAGGTTAATCCCTAATCATGGATTAAGTTGAGGAGTCTTTCTCGGCTTAAATGTTCTCATCTATTATCCTTCTATTAGGATGGTGTAATGGGTCCATTAAATCCTTGATTATGGCTTAAACTCATTACTTAACACTAAACACAAACTCCAAAAACATCTAAATAATCACAAGTAGGTTAATGATCTTAATCCTACACCATGGTGACTAAGTATGAGGTGCTTACCTCACACTTAAGGTATTCTCATTACCCCTAATAAGAGGGAGAATGTGATGAGTTTACTAACCTTTTGGTATAGGCTTAAGCTCATTTTATTATGACAAACTTCAAAAATAATAAAAGACTGACAATACAAAAACACAAACAATAATCGTCTCTTCGGGATTCTTTTCTCATCTCATTCACTCACAAACGGGAACTTGCTTCTTCCGTCTAATGCAAGACAGTTAGCACCTGAGCCAGACAGGTCATACACTTGAGCATAGACAAGTAAGCAGTTCATAAGTCAATTCATCTTTCAGTCTCTTTGAGTCGAACTACGGTGTTCTGACTTCCTCATTGCACGAGAGGATACGTAGGCATAACTTAACAGTTATCGAACAAAAGTCTCTGTATATTCCCCCTCTTCTAGCATCATTCTTTAAGCCTCATAGTCTTGAGCATTTCATTCCTGTTCTTACACTGACACTTCTCTTATACACTTCTCCTTTCTTGTACACTGACACTTGCATTCTGTTTCCAGCTCTGATACACAAATTGCACTGACACTACCCCTTTAAAACACAAATCTTTTAAGCGTGGATCCTGTCGAGTACGACGGACAATCTGGGTGCTAATACCTTCCCAGGTTGTAACCAACCCCCTTTCTCAGTTTCTCTGGTTCGCAACCGTCTTATCCATATCTTTTCTCAGGTCTATGCAGCATAACCTTTCCTCCGGGATAAAAATGCCTAGCTGGCGACTCTTGTCATTCTGAGTTCACCCCTGTGTGTTCTCTCCTCCTTTCGCCGACCGTTTGCGTCTGTACCCCTTCTGACCTGGGTGTCATTTGGTGGGAGCGACAATATTGGATGTGGTTCTCACATTTGTACCAATGTGATAGGACTAAAAAGGAGTAGAGATTTGGCAAAAGGTGAAGTTGACCTACAAGTTGGCAATTGAACAAAGGTTATTGTTTTAGCCGTAGGAATTGATGATTTGACTTTACCTAGTAGTTTAATAATTCAGTTAGATATTTGTTATTATGTACCTGCAATTAGCAGGGATATTATTTTTGTTTTTTGTTTGGACAAGTTTGGTTTTTCATTTATAATAAAGAACAATTGTTGCTCTGTTTATTTAAATGATTTATTCTATGCTAATGCACAAATGAACAATGGATTGTATATCATTGATCTTAAAATGCAAATTTATAACATTAATACAAAACGGATGAAACCTAATGAGTTAAATCCAAGTTACATTTGGCATTGTTGCTTAGGCCATATAAATGATAGGCACATCTCCGAACTCCATAAAGATGGACTCTTGGATTCTTTTGATTACGAATCATATGATACATGTAGATCTTGTTTAATTGGAAAAATGACAAATACCCCATTCACAGGAAAAGGTTAAAGGGCAAATGATCTTTTGGCCCTCATACATACTTATGTAGGTGGACCACTGAACATACCAGCCAGAGGAGGTTTTCAATACTTTATCATATTTACTGATGATTTCAGTAGATATGGTTATGTGTATTTAATGAAACATAAATCTGAATCCTTAGAAAAGTTCAAGGAGTTCAAGAATGAAGTATAAAACTAATTAGGTAAGATTATAAAAACTCTTCGATCTGATCGAGGCGGTGAATATTTAAGCCTAGAGATTGATGACCATCTAAAAGAGTGTGGGATTCTATCCCAACTCACTCCTCCTGGAACACCAAAATGGAATGGTGTATATGAAAGAAGAAATCAAACATTGTTTGACATGGTCCGTGTAACACCCCAAAGTCGATTTTTAGTTTAACTGATGTGTTTTCTTGTGAATCATGATGTTTATGATGTTATTTGATGTTTTGAGGAAATTTTGGGGGTAACTTAATATATTATGAATATTATAAATATTAAGTTTAGTGGGTTTAGTTTATTATTTGAGATTAAATTAAATAGAATAAAAGAGGAGTTAGAGGATAACAACATTGTGGTCTTTTGGTTTTGATTTAATGAGGGTATTTTGGAGAAGGTCTATTGAGGTCTTAGGGGAAAGAGTGACAAAAGAGTAAAGAGGGTTTGTGAACGATCAATTGGAAACGATCGCATTTTTGGAGAGAAGGAGAAAATCTTTGAGGAAGGAAAAGCTAGGGCATGAGGGTTGAAGTTTCGTGAAGATTAACGAAGGAATTAAGGAACCTAAGGTATGGGGAGTATTTTCCTTTCGGTATTATAATGTAGGAATATAATTGGGGTTTTATGGTGTAGCTTTAGGGTATAGGGTTTTAATTTACGATTTTGTGTTTTGACGATGATTTTATGATGCTTTGAGGAATATAATGATATTAAATGATGTATTTGATGATATTATAAGTAATGTTGATGTTGGGTGTGATTCTGCTGCTATGTTGATGTTAATTGAGGGTTTTTATTGAGTTTATTGCAGAAGAGGGATGCTGGGAATCGTATAATAAATCTGCAGAAATCGCGAAGCTCACTTAGCGAGCATAGTTAGTGAGTTGAGCGCTGAGCGAGCAGGATGTCTCGCTTAGAAAGCCCTGAGAAACTTTGATTTTCTTTGAAGTATGAGGTATTCTTTCATGATTGTAGGAGTATGATGTTAAATGAGTAAGTGGTATGATGTTCCATGAGTATGTATATGATGGTATGAATAAGTATGAGGAATGATTGATTAATAATGAATGCAATTGCAATGTTATGATATTTTGAGGATGATGTATGTATATTGCGTCTTGCATTCATGGAATTGAAATTATGAGGGGACTTCGGTCCATTGGTAGCTTTAATCCCATTGTGTGTATTGGAGTGATGCGATGTTATGATGTGGTCCCTTAGGGGAGGGATGATGGCCCGGTGTTCATCCATGAGGATGTTTCGGTACGACATGAATTATTAAGAGGTTGCATTTCATTCTAAATGACATAGCATGAGTTGCATTGATTTTGTGTAATGACGAGATGTATTAGACGTTGTGTGTAAATGAGTTTGGTGAATGTTATCATGATGTGATAAAAAGGATGATTAGTATATTGAGCTAGGGATGATAGATTGATGTTGTTGTTATGTTTAAATTCTTATTTCTATATTATTTTATTGAATGTGAATTTACTCACCATGTCTACCTTCTGGTGATGGTCTATTATGCCATCCCGCAGATAATCAAAGTTAGCTCGGTGCGTGCTTAGCTCAGAGGTAGCGAGTTGTCGAGTTAGTTAAAAATGGAGTCCTGCTCTGTGTCCAGTAACATCGGGATGAGTTTTGCTTGAGTGTTTATGTTTTATTTGGATTTAAAATGTTAGTTTCGTTTAAGTACTTTGATGAAATGATATTTGGAAAGAATGATGAGGATTATTTGATTAAAAAGGAATTTATGACTTATTATTTTCCGCTGCATATTTATTGATAAAATATTTAAAGTGTTTTCATGATTTTATGAACCCGGGTTATGGGACAGGACTCAATGTGATGTTTATGATTTTTGATTTAAGAAGTAATATGATATCCTTTCTTGAGTTTTACTCTGATAAATGATTAAAATATACATTATTGTGATGGGGTAGAAAGGGTGTTACATTAGTGGTATCATAACAGGTCGGTCTGTCTAATCGTGTCGTGTCGTTGTCAGTCGTGTCAATTAATGTGTTTGAGTGTTTTGAGGTTGATTTGTTTTCTGATGTTGTAGGTGATTTGTAGAATGGCTTCAAATCGTGCTCTTGAGGATGCGGTGGTTGCACTTGCTCAGGCTACGACATAGAACAATGTTCGAGATGAGTTTCATGCTTTGGGGGGTTTTCATAGGAATAACCCGCCTAAGTTCGAGGGTTCCCATGAACCGGAGAATGTGCATAAGTGGATGCAGGAGATTGAGAAGATTTTCAGGATTATGGCATGCTCTGACGCTCATAAGGTGTAGTTTGGCACCCATATGCTGGATGAAGAGGCTGAGGATTGGTGGGATAATACCCGTCGGAGATTGGAAGGGGTTGGGGTTGTGATAATTTGGAATGTGTTCAGGAGAGAATTTTTGAGTAAGTATTTTCCTGAAGACGCCCGTGGCAAGAAAGAGGTTGAGTTCCTAGAGCTGAAGCAGAGGAACATGACGGTGGCAACATATGCTGCCAAATTTGAAAGGTTAGTGAAGTTCTCTCCTCACTACAACCGTGATGATGCTGAGTTGTCCGAGTGTTTGAAGTTTAAGAATGGGCTAAGACCAGAAATCAAGAAAGCGATTGGTTGTTAGTATATCCGTGTAACATCCCAAATTTTCCCTCTTCTTTTTAAGCATCATCATCATATCATAAGTATCATAAGCATCTCATATCCTTAGCATTTTTGCATAAAAAGATGAAGCATATCACTCACAGGTTCTAACATAAGGCATATGATCAGTCATCCGGGAACTCACGATTTTTTGCAAGTCAAAGTCAAGAGCCAGGTGACCTGGCAGGAAGCTCACAGGGCCTTTTGTACAAGCTCAATATCATGGTCAAAGCCCTAGGAGGATTGAGAACCAAGATCAGATTGGAATGGTTGGCGCAGATGTATTCTTGGAGTTTCCCACCAAATGGAGGGAAAATTCAAATTTTTCCTGCATTAACCGGTTAACGCTTTGGTTAACCGGTTAACGGCTACGAAAATTTGAATTTTCCAGCAAGTTCAGCATGTGTGTTTTGGCTCCATTTTTCATTTTTCTGATTTTATTTCTTTTGAATTAATTGGGAATTATGGAGAAGGATCTAGAGAGTTTACCAAGCCTCATTCCAAAGCTAGATCCTAATCACCTTTCTAAGCTAAATCCAAACCAATTTTTTGGACTCCAAACCAAATTTTTGGGCCCCAAACCTAGAGACTATTTATCCCATTTCCCTCCAAACCAAGAAAAAAAACTCTCTCATAATTCACACTTTTCATTTCTGAATTTTCATCACTCTCTCATTATTCTCTCATTTTTCTCTCCCAATTTCCAAATCACTCAAAGTTCCTCTTCTTTGAAGATCACCAAACTTTGCATTAAAGTTTGTTGATCTTGGAACTAGACCTTCATCCATAGCTTCTTTGCATCAATTTACTAGTTTTACTACTGGTTCAGATCTGATTTGGTGGTTAGAAATGCTTTTGGAAATAAGCTCTTGCATCAAGATCCTTTGCTTGCATTTATTTTGCATTGTGTGTGAAGAATAGCACCGGATCTTCGAAGTTTTCCGCAAGATTCACTATTTCCAGCTTAAACAACATTTACAAAGCATATCTCAGCTTTGTAGGTTGGTTAAGTTCAGATCCATTTCTGTTTTTAGCTTATTTGCATGCTTGTGTTGTAGATCCACTATGTGCTTGTGTTAATTACTTGTTTTGCTTGTATTTTCTTGGTTGATTTGTGATTGGATCCACATGTTAAGGTTCATGAACATAATTTTGTTTGATTAATGTGAATTGATCTTACTATTTCGTGCATAATTGATTGCTGGACTATTGGTGGATTATGTGAATTAAGCTGGTTTGAACTGAGTTTTTCTGCAGGTTTTGCTGCTGTTCGCACAGTGTTAACAGGTTAACGCTTTGGTTAACCGGTTAACGCATCCTTTTTCTGACTTCTTTGCTACAGGTTTAGGTTGGTTAACCGGTTAACGCTTTGGTTAACCGGTTAACACTGAAGCAGAATGGCATTTTTGAGCTGTTTTGAGTTTGTTTGCTTCTCATACTTGCCTTAATCATCATGGATCATTGTGTGATCATTTTATATGCTTGTTTAGGGTGGTTTGCTTGCTGGTTGATGTATGCTTTCATTCTCTCGACACACGATTTCATTTTCAAAGCTTGGCATGTTTGATGTTTTTGTTTTCTTGAAACTTTGAACATGTTAATTCCATGAATTGTGTTGATGTGTTAGCATTTGTTTGATTGGTGTGCTAAATACGTGCTGGAAATTTTGCTAACATTTGTAGGGGCAATGGTAAGTGAAGTGTGGAGGTTATCCATATTTCAACTCCTCATCTCTTCTTTTTAATTTGCTTTCTATTTTGTGATTGTTGATGTGCCTTATGCCATCATGTGGTTCAACTTTGCATCCTCCCCTTTAGAAGCAACTTATCTCCTTTAGAGGAGTAAGTTGTTCTCTAACTTTCTTCTCCTCTTCTTTTGTCTTTTTTTCTTTCCTTCTTCTTCATTAGGATAGATTTCAAGCCATACTAACCTTAGGACCACTTTTGCATGATAACTTTAGGTTTAGTCTTTCCTCATTAGACTTTTACCTTTTGCTCATTTGGTTCTTCTCTTTCTCATCTCAAAACAAAAACCTAAAAAATATTAATAAAGAAGTAAGTGACCTCTTGTGTATAGCCTTATTCCATGGGGAATATGTATTCATTCCATCTTGGAATAGTACACTTGTCTATCATGATGCCCAAGTCTGATCATGAGGTCATCTTCATCAAGAAAACCATAAAAAATACTTCTTCATTCTTAATCACTAAAACATCTAATAATTTCAACAAATTAGTGAGTTTAGGCTCTTGCCTTTGGAAACAAGTCTTGGATAAATTCTCCTTACTTGGTGTGCTTGTTCTATTATTCCATCATGGAATGTAGTAGCAAGTAAACATTCCATGGGAAAGAGCTTGAGTTCACTTCCTTGTGACACACTCTCTAAAAGACTTCTAAAAAACATTTGACAAACAATAAGCATCTCCTCCGGGACTTCTTTTCTCATCACCTTCACTCGTTTCATGAGAACTTGCTCCTACTTGTCATTTTGCAAGACGGTAACACACTCGTCGTTCGAGCCTGCAACACCTGAGCATTGACATAGGCAGTTCAAGCCTTAAGACATAAACAATCTTTTCCACCCCTAGTTAGGGGAACTACGGTGACTCTGATCCTCATGTCCAGATGAGGTACGTAGGCAGCGGGGTAGGTCCCGTTCGAGCACTCTTTTATTTTCCCTACATTTCCCCCTTCTTTTCTTTTCTCCAGTTCCAACCTTTCTTTTTGAGGCAGCTTTCATTTCTTCATCATTTGAAACAGTTTCTTTGCAAGCGTGGATCCCGTCGGGTACGGTGGATGATCTGGGGTGCTAATACCTTCCCAGGTTGTAACCGACTCCCGAACTCAGATTCTTTCGTTCGCAGGACCTTTGTCCTTCCTGTTCTTTTCTTCTGGTTTGTGCAGCATTACCATTCCCATTCCTTTGGGATAAAAATGCATGGCTGGCGACTCTACCTCTTTTCCGCGCCACTTTCGCGTTTGTACCAGGATGGAAATCTAGGGAGAGACAATCCGCATGTATGTTGAGCTTGTGGATAAGAGTAGGATCTATGATGAGGATAGCCGTACTCGATCTGCTCATTATAAGCAGGTGAGTGAGAAAAGAGATATGGGTCAATTTTGGGGGAAACCTTACGCGACTCCAAATGACAAGGGGAAGCCGAAGGGTAATGATGGGAAAAAGCCAAGTGGGGGAGCGGGTTCTACTCCTCTCAAGTGCTATAAGTGTGGCGAAGTAGGTCATAAATCTGATGTGTGCACTGCTACTGTGATAAGATGCTATAGGTGTGGTAATAAGGGTCATATGAAGAATGAGTGTACGAATGCTGAACCGACTTGTTTCAACTATGGTGAAGAGGGACATATCAGTACTCAGTGCCAGAAACCGAAGAAGGTTGCTACTGCTGCTCAGACTACTGGTAGAGTGTTCATCTTGAGTGTTTCAGATGCTCGGAAGAAAGACAACTTAATTAAAGGTACTTGGTTTATTAATGATGTTGAGTTGGTTGCTATAATTGACACTGGAGTTACTCATTCGTTTATCTCGATAGAGTGTGCAACCGGGTTGAATTTTCCTTTGACTGTTATGAATGGTAATATGGTGATTGAGAAGCCTACTGACGATTCAGTTATGACTAACCGTGTATGTTTGAAATGTCCTTTGACCATCTATTGTAGGGATTTCTTGATGTATTTGGTGTTTTTACCATTACACCATATGGATGTTGTACTGGGAATGAATTGGTTAGAATTTAACTTCGTGCATATCAACTACAATATGCAAAGACGATAGAGTTTCAAGAGTTTGGAGATGGTGGAGAGATGATGTTTCTATCTGCGAAGCAAGTAGATGAACTTCTAGCGGATGAATCCCAAATGTTTTCTTTATTTGTGGTGTTACAAGTGGACCGTGAATAAGTAGGTGTTGAGTTACCTGTTGTACGAGAATTTCTTGATGTGTTTCAGACGATATTAGTGATTTACCATCGGAGCGTGAAGTAGAGTTTGTTGTGGATTTGGTACCAGGCACTAGTCCAGTGTCGATGGCTCCTTATCAGATGTCAGCTTCAGAGTTGAGTGAATTAAAGAAACAACTTGAAGAACTTCTTGAGAAGAAATTTGTTCGTCCAAGTATTTCTCCGTGGGGTGCTCCTGTGTTATTGGTTAAGAAAAAGGATGATAGCATGAGGTTGTGTGTTGATTATCGGCAACTTAATAAGGTGACTATTAAGAATAAATATCCACTTCCGAGGATTGATGATTTGATGGATCAATTAGTGTGAGCTTATGTTTTTAGCAATATTGATTTGAGGTCAGGTTATCATCAGATTCGAGTTAAAGCAGATGATATTCCAAAGACGGCTTTCCGGATGTTATATGGTCACTATAAGTATACTGTGATGCCTTTTGGTGTGTCCAATGCACCTGGTGTATTCATGGAATATATGAATCGGACTTTTCATGAGTATTTAGATAAGTTTGTGATGGTTTTTATTGATGACATTCTGATTTATTCGAAGTCAAAAGAGGAACATGAATGACATTTGAGATTGTATTACAGGTGTTGAGAGAGAAGAAGCTTTATGCTAAATTGTCAAAGTGCGAGTTCTGGTTGAAGGAAGTGAGTTTCCTTGGCCATGTGATTTCTAGTGGTAGAATTTTTGTGGATCCTTCGAATATTGATGCCGTATTGAATTGGGATACTCCAAAGTCTGCTATCGAGATCAGAAGTTTTCTTGGTTTGGCCAGTTATTACAAAAAGTTCATAGTGGGTTTTTCTAAGTTGGCATTGCCTCTGACTCAGTTAACTCGAAAGGGTAAGGCTTATGTATGGGATGTTGCTTGCGAGAAAAGTTTTGTTGAGTTGAAGAAGAGGTTGACTACTGCTCCAATTTCGATTTTGCCAAATCTGAATGAATCTTTTGTGGTGTACTGTGATGCTTCGAATATTGGTCTTGGTGGTGTGTTGATGTAGAATGGTCAAGTAGTTGCCTGTGCTTCTAGACAGCTACGTGTTCATTAGAGAAACTATCCTACCCATGAATTAGAGTTAGAAACTGTGGTTTTTGTGATAAAGATTTGGAGAGACTATCTGTTTGGATCAAGGTGTGAGGTGTTCAACAATCATAAAAGTTTGAAATACTTGTTTGATCAGAAAGAACTAAACATGAGGCAAACAACATGGTTAGAGATGTTGAAGGATTTTGATTTTGATTTTAGTTACCACCCTGGCAGAGCTAATGTGGTCGCAGACACTCTTAGTAGAAAACCTTGCATATGTCAATGTTAATGGTAAGAGAACTTGAGATGATTGAGCAATTCATAGACATGAGTTTGTTGTGTGAGGCTACATCTGGGAGTGTAAATTTGGGTATGTTGAAATTGACTAGTGATATTGTGGAAGAGATCCGTTTAGGACAACAAACAGATTTGAAGTTAGTTGAACAAATGACTTTGATTAACCAAGGTAACAGAGGAGAGTTCTGTATTGATGAAAATGGTATGATGAGGTTTCAAAATCGTGTGTATGTTCCTAATATTCCAGAGTTGAAGAAAATTATTATTGAAGAAGGACACTGAACTAGGTTGAGTATTCATCCTGGTGTTACTAAAATGTATCATGATTTACATAAACTATTTTGGTGACCGGGAAGAGAGATGTTGCAGAGTTTGTGTATGCTTGTCTGGTTTGATAGAAATCGAAGGCTGAACATCAAAAGCCTTTAGGTATGATGCAACTTTTGAGTATTCCATAATGGAAATGGGATAACATTTCTATGGATTTTGTGATAGGTTTTCAGAAGAAGGTGAATGGGAATGATTCCATTTGGGTGATTGTTGACCGATTAACTAAGTCGGCGCATTTCTTGTCGATGAAGATTAATTATTACATGTCGAAGTTAGCAGAGATGTATATTGATGAGAATGTGAAGTTACATGGAATACCGTCGAGTATTGTGTCGGATAGAGATCTACGGTTTACATCGAGATTTTGGAAGAGTTTACATGATACTTTAGGAACTAAGTTGAGGATGAGTTCTGCTTATCATCCATAAACGAACAGTCAGACGGAACAAACTATACAATCTTTAGAAGATTTACTGAGGGCTTGTGTTTTAGATCATGGAGGTGCGTGGGATAGTCATTTGTCATTGATTGAGTTTACTTATAACAATAGTTTTCATGTGAGCATTGGTATGGCTCCTTATGAAGCATTGTATGGGAGGCGGTGTAGGACTCCATTGTGTTGATATGAGTTGGGCGAGAGTGTTGTACTTGGACCTGAGATAATGCAGAAGACGACTGGGAAGATTAGATGATTCGAGAGAGAATAAAGACTTCACAAAGTCTTCAGAAGAGTTATCATGATAAGAGGAGGAAAGCACTTGAATTTCAAGAAGGAGATCATGTGTTATTGAGGGTTCTCCAGTGACTGGTGTCAGACGAGCTCTGAAATCCAGAAAGCTCACTCTGTATTTCATTGGAACGTATCAAATTTCGCAGAGGGTCGAAGAGGTGGCATATCGTATTGCATTACCATCTTCACTTGTGAATTTACATGATGTGTTTCATGTGTCACAGCTGTGGAAGTACATTGCAGATCCATCGCATGTGATTCAGATGGATGACATTCGAGTGAGAGATAATTTGACTATGATTAAGAAGTCAAGAGATTTCCTTGGTGAATGTATTGTGGGATGGACCAGCTGGTGATAGTTGGACTTGGGAGCGAGAGGATCAGATGAAAGAGTCGTATCTGATGTTGTTTGCTTCAGGTACATTTTCAAGGACGAAAATTCTTAAGTGGGGAGAGTTATAACACCCCAAAGTCGATTTTTAGTTTAATTGATTTGTTTTCTTGTGAATTATGATGTTAATAATGTTATTTGATGTTTTGAGAAATTTTGGGGGTAACTTAATATATTATGAATATTAGAAATATTAAGTTTAGTGGATTTAGTTTATTGTTTGAGATTAAATTAAATAGAATAAAAGAGGAGTTAGAGGATAAGGGCATTGTGGTCTTTTGGTTGAGAATTAGTGATGGTATTTTGGAGAAGGTCTATTGAGGTCTTAGGGGCAAGAGTGACAAAAGAGTAAAGAGGGTTTGTGAACGATCAATTGGAAACGATCACATTTTTGGAGAGAAGGATAAAAGCTCTTAGGAAGGAAAAGTTAGGGCAAGAGGGTTGAAGTTTCGCGAAGATTAAAGAAGGAATTAAGGAACCTAAGGTATGAGGAGTATTTTACTTTCGGTATTAGAATGTGGGAATATAATTGGGGTTTTTGTGGTGTAGTTTTAAGGTATAGGGTTTTAATTGATGATTTTATGTTTTGGTGATAATTTTATGATGATTTGAGGAATATAATGATGTTAGATGATGTATTTGATGATATTGTTAGTAATGTTGATATTGAGTGTGATTATGCTGCTATGCTGATGTTAATTGAGGGTTTTTACTGAGTTTATCGTAGAAGAGGGGTGCTAGGAATCGCAGAATATATCTGCAGAAATCCCGAAGCTCGCTTAGCGAGTACAGTCAGTGAGTTGGGCGCTGAGCAAGCAGGATGTCTCGCTTAGCGAACCTTGAGAAACTTTGAAAAATGTTTTTTTCTTCTGAAAACTGTTTTTGTGGTGGTATGTCCTAGATTGCTATGATGTTTTAGAGTTGTCACGTGATGTGTTTTGGAGGCTATATGAGTAGAATGAGTAATTAATAATGTATGATGAATTATTTGATTTTCTTTGAATTATGAGGTATGATTTCATGATTGTAGGAGTATGATATTAAATGAGTAAGTGCTATGATGTTCCATGAGTATGTATATGATGGTATTAATGAGTATGAGGAATGATTGATTAAAAATGAATGCGGATGCAATGTTATGATGTTTTTATGATGATGTATGTATATTGCGTCTTGCATTCATGGCATTGAAATTATGTGGGGACTTCGGTCCATTGGTAGCTTCAATCCCATTGTGTGGATTGGAGTGATATGATGTTATGATATGCTCCCTTAGGGGATGGTTGATGGCCCAGTGTCCATCCATGAGGATGTTTCGGTACCACATGCATTATTAAGAGGTTGAATTTCATTCTAAATGACATAGCATGAGTTGCATTGACTTTGTGTAATGACAAGATGTATTTGACGTTGTGTGTAAATGAGTATGGTGAATGTTATCATGATGTGATGAAAATGATGATTAGTATAATTGAGCTAGGGTTGATAGATTGATCTTCTTGTTTTGTTTAAATTCTTATTTCTATATTATTTTATTGAATGTGAATTTACTCATCCTTCCTGCCTTCTGGTGATGCTCTATTATGCCATCATGCAGATAATCAAGGTTAGCATGGTGCGTGCATAGATCAGAGGTAGTGAGTTTTCGGAATAGGTAGAAATGGAGTCATGCTCTGTGTCCAGTAACATCGGGATAGGTTTCGCTTTAGTGTTTATGTTTTATTTGGATTTAAAATGTTAGTTTCGTTTAAGTATTTTGATGAAATGATATTTGGAAAGAATGATGAGGTTTATTTGATTAAAAAGGAATTTATGACTTATTGTTTTCCGCTTCATATTTATTGATAAAATATTTAAAGTGTTTTCATGATTTAATGAACTCGGGTTACGAGACAAGACTCAATGTGATGTTTATGATTTTTGATTTAAGAAGTAATGTGATATCCTTTCTTAAGTTTCACTCTGCTAAATGATTAAAATGTACATTATTGTGATGGGGTAGAAAGGGTGTTACAGTCTAATCCATGATGAGTCGCGCCGATCTTCCAAACTCCTTTTGTGGACATGAACTACTGAAAGCAGCTTACACACTTATCCGTGTTCCATCCAAAAAGGTAGAAAAGACACCATATGAGATATGGAGTGGTAAGAAACCACATATGTCTTACATGAAGATTTGGGGTTGTAAATTTTATGTGAAACGACAAGTTTCAACTAAGCTTGAGCCCAAATCTGACAAATGCTTACTTGTGGGGTATCCTAAAGAAATAAGAGGATATTACTTCTATAATCCTTATGACGACAAAGTGTTTGTCTCTCGAACTGGAGTCTTTTTGGAAAGGGATTTTATTTCTAAAGGAATTAGTGGGAAGAAAGTAGAGCTTGAAGAAACTCAAGAATCACAAAGAATTGATCACCTATGGAGGAATTAGAATAGGAATCACAAACAGTTGTGGAAGAGTAACCTGCTCAAGTAGAACAAAACCAACGTAGGTCGAGCGGGATACATCACCAACCAGAGAGATATGGATATCTCATAACTGATCAAGGTGATGTATTACTCATGGATCAAGATGAGCTTGTAACCTACTAAGAGGCCATAATTGGTCCTGAGTCTAAGAAGTGGCTAGAAGCCATGAAATCTAAACTGGATTCCATGTACACAAACCAAGTTTGGACCTTGGTAGATGTTTTACCCCAAAATTTTCCCTCCCATAATGTATCTCAAGAGGTCTCCTAATAGTCACAAGATTCACAATTGCTCAAAAGGATTCCAGGTTTCATTAGACAAAGCCTCCTCCTAAGCAATGTATCTTAAAACTAGGGTTTTGAATTTCTCAAGGAAAAGTGGACTTCCAATGCCTCAAGTTTACTTCATGACATCCCACATAATTCAAATAATCCTCATGTCAAGTTTCAAGGCTTTCCCTACAAGTTTGGTCAGTCAGATGCTCAGATAATCAAAAATCAATTAACTTGGTCAAAAAGTCAATTATGGTCAACATAAAGTCAAACTTCAAGATTTTTGGTTGACATCAAGATTATGAAGTGAAATTCATCATTTGATCAAGGGTTTATCATGATTTATCAAGGAAACCTCAAGATCATCAAGAATCAAGAGTTACTAAATTAGGATTTTTGTGTAGGAAAAGTCAATTGTACTTTGACCATCCATAACTTTCACATACTTCATCAAAGATTTCCCATCCAAATCTCATTGTAAAGGAAATTCAATTCTCTACAACTTTGTGTCTCACAAGCCAAGGTAAAAAATGCTTCATTTGAGAGATATGAGCCAAAACATTACAGGTCCTTTTAAAAGTCAACAAAAAGTCAACTTTTTCAAACGCTCATAACTTAAAAATGGAAAATGAAATGGACATGGGAACAAAGTGAGAAGTTAGAGGACACTTTAAGCTTTATAAAAAGTCCTAGAAAACCTTCATGGGATAAACATTGAGGGAGTTATGCATTGTTGAAGTTGGGCAATTTTGAGGAGGCGTATGAAGCAAAAAAGACCAAAACTGAAGTTTTCTTCAAATGGGCTCATAATATTTCAATCCAAACTCAAACATGAGACCATCCACGACCCATTGATCATATTTTCTGATTTTTATTATTTATTTTACATTATATTGAATTTTAATCATTTAAATTCAATTTTAATTGAAATAAATCATAAAAAATCAAATATTTGATTCCATGGTTATTTTGGGATCAAATATTTGATGATTATGTTGATTGATCACATCCCAATTCGTGTAAGACTAAAAAAGTACTATTTTATATGATTTGTGACAAAATTAGAAACATGGTTTCTTCACGTCCACACAACCCAAGAAAACTTCATCAAGACCCAAAATTTTAACCTGAATTACACCCTTATATATACCTAAGATGATCACAAGACTAGGGGACGAAAAAATCAGAGCAAAAGACCACCACCAAACATCAAATATTCCAAGAAAATTGACCATTCGGTTTTGCCATTCTAGTGATCTTTCAAAGGTTTGAATAGTTCCGTTATCTTCCTTGGTGTATTCTGGACCTATATTGATCATCACCTTCATCAAAAACCTCATGAATCGACCAAACCGAATTCACGTTCATGTCATATTTTCACTTTTTTGATTTCACCGATTCTTGCACTTTTAATTGATTTTGATGATATAATGTTGTTTGTTTGATTGTATAGCAACTTTCTGGGCAATTAGATTGGAGTTTCATTGTAGGAATCGAAGCACACCATGGCTAGGGTTTAGAGCTTGAGATTAGGAATTCTTGATTGAGACGATTTAAAGACCATTGGATGACATGATTGGACTGTAGATCTTATGGGCAATTGATTGGTGTGCTTAGATTGGATTAATTATACATGATTCTAACAATTTGAAAAAACGCAGGTGTTTTAGCTACGAAAATTTTGTAGCTAAATCCTATCAAAACCGTAGCTAAAAGTCATAAGGCTGGAGGAGGAAGACAACCGTCTTTGCGCGCGTTTTCTATATTTGAAATATTTTTTTATTTTATAATATATTATTGTTGTTTATTTGACGTAGGAACATAAGTGTCCAGTGGCTGCGCGTTAAGGTTGTGAAGGGGAGGTCCTGGGTTCGAATCCAGGCCCCCCCTTTCTCTTTTAGGCGTTACTTTCTTCTTCTTTTTCTATCTTTTTTTTTAATTATTATTATATTAATTAAATAACTAAACTTAATTAACAATTAACCATTAAAGTAATCACCTCTAATATTTTCATAAAAAATAATTTTATAAATAATGTTTAATAGTTTTCTCACATAATTTGTTTTTATATATTATTTTAGTTAATTAGGTTTTAATTAAAATTGTAAATAAAATTAATTAATTAGGTTTAAATTAATTCAATCAAACCCTAATTTTTTACTAACCCTAATCAAACCCTAATTAATCAACCTTGTTTTTTTCCTAAACCCTGATTTTTCTCAAAACCCTAATTCTTCATAAAACAATTAATTATTTTTCTTAAGCTAATTTTTAAAACTTATTTCTTTATTTATTTTCTTATTATTCTTTTTGAGAATTTGTATAGGACGCATGATCATGTAAATATACTTTCCTCGCTTCTTTTTCCGATTATGTAACTGCTTCTCTTATGTAATAGTTTAGGTTTAATTTTATGTATTTCTGCAACCCCCCTTAAAAGATAAATGTACCCCCTCCCCTAATGTAATAGCATAGGACTTTAATTTCCGGTTTTAATTTCTGCAAATATAAATGCATGGTTAGTAATTTAGGGAGTGCAAAGATTGTATGCTTAAACAAATTGGACTTAGCCCACTAATTACAAGATAAATAACTGAAACTGATATTCACACACGTAAGTCGATCATTCTACGACCACCATCTGCACCTCCTAGGGTCTCCCCTCTTTGTTGCCTTCAAACATGGTCAAATCCCTCGAACGTGGGGGTGTCTTAATAAATGTCCCTACAGATTAAAAATCATCATAGTCTCTTCAAGATAAAAGATCATAGTCCCTTCGAAGTCTCCTACGAATTAGTGATCTTGTCCCTCGATGACCCTACAAAAATGATGATAGTCCCTTCAAATTACTAAGACACCCCTACAGGTTGCCTTCTATGATCATATGATGACCCTACTCCCGTCCCTTATAACATCCAAGGTAAAGACTACTTACTCCTTAATAGTAAGGATAATCTTACCCTTTAAAGGAAATAAATAACAAGAAAGACCAACTTAGGGTAGGTAGCACTTAATTACTTGCTCACTCTTTCAAAAAACACTCTTTACACCCCATTTTTCAAAATACTTTCAAACTAAACACTTTGTATACATCCATACGAGGATCATTGCAAAGTTAAAGACTTTTGAAAATATTTTCTAAACACACACTACACTATTTTTCAAACAAAGTAAAGCGAGCTAAGTAATTAAGAGTCCATGGATAACCATGGATACAAAGGATGCTAACACCTTCCCTTTGTATAAATTACCCCCACCCCGAACTCAAATCTTTTAAAGCTCTTTCATGTTCTTTTATTCCTTTTCCTTATTGGATAAAATAAAAGTCGGTGGCGACTCTTGCTATCCGCAACATAGTTTTTGGAAACAAAACGCCCAAGCCAGTTCTCCCACCGTGTTACAGTAGAACCTCCTGTAGGAGTTAATCCTATAGGATGCAAGTGGGTCTTTAAAAAGAAGACTGACATGGATGGTAAGGTACATACCTATAAGGCAAGACCGGTTACTAAAGGTTATAAAAAAATTCATGGGGTATACTATGATGAAACCTTTTCACCAGTTGCAATGCTTAAATCTATTCAGATTTTACTTGCTATCGTTGCATATCATGATTATAAAATATGGCAGATGGATGTCAAGACTGCTTTCCTTAATGGGAATCTTCTTGAGGATGTTTACATGACACAACCTGAGGGTTTTGACATACCTGAAGAAGCCCAAAAGATATGCAAGTTACAACGATCAATCTATGGATTGAAGCAAGCTTCCAGAAGTTGGAATCTTCGTTTTGATGAAACTGTAAAACAACATGGATTCATAAATAATGAAGATGAGCCTTGTATCTACAATAAGGTTAGTGGGAGCATGATCATTTTCCTGGTATTATATGTAGATGACATATTACTCATTGTAAACAATATCCCTACCTTGCAACAAGTAAAAGCTTGGTTAGGGAAATGTTTTTCTATGAAGGACCTTGGTAAAGCAGCCTATATATTAGGAATCAGGATCTATAGAGATAAATCATAAAAAATGCTTGGCTTATGTCATAATACATACATAGACAAAGTGTTGAGACGCTTTAATATGCATGATTCCAAGAAAGGATTCATACCTATGCAACATCACTTGTGTCTATCAAAAACACAATCCCCTTTAACTAAGGAAGAAAGGGATCGCATGAATAAGATTCCATAGGCATCTGCAATAGGATCTATCATGTATGCCATGTTATGTACTCGACCAGATGTCTCGTATGCTTTAAGTGCGATGAGTAGGTACCAATCTGATCCCGATGATGCTTATTAGGTAGTTGTCAAGAATATCCTTAAGTACTTGAGAAGGACTAAGGATACAATCTTGATATATGGAGGTCAGGAAGAGCACGTGGTAATTGGTTACACCGATGCTAGCATCCAGACAGATAAGGATTACTTCAGATCGCAATTTGGTTATGTGTTCTGCCTAAATGGTAGCGATGTGAGCTGGAAAAGTTCAAAGCAAGAGACAATTGTTGATTCAATAATTGAGGCCAAATATATTGTTGCCTCATATACAGCAAAGGAAGTTGTTTAGATCAATAAGTTCATTAGTGAACTCGACATAATCCCTAGCATTGTGGATCCCATTGATATCTATTATGATAACAATGGTGCCATCGCACAAGCTAAGGAGTCTATATCTCACCAATGATTCAAATACATACTTAGGAATTATCATCTCATTCGAGAGATAATATATCATGGAGATGTGAAGATATGCAGAGTACCTACACTTGACAATATTGTTGACCCAATAACAAAACCTCTTGCGCAGAAGAAGCATGATGGTCATACTAGATCAATGGGTATTATGGGTATGCTTGATTGGCTCTAGTGCTAATGGGAGATTATTGGTGTAAACCCTAGAGGCCAATACTTTTGGTAATTTTATCAAATTATTTATTAATAATAAAAGGAATTTCTTTATTATGTTTGTTTTTCCAAAATGATAAAGTCCCTAGAATAGCTAGTTCGTTTAATGAAATATTAAGTGTGACTTAAATCATGAGATTCCATTAAACATAAGGATATTATTCTTAAAGCATCCATAGTCGAGCTTTAATGTGAAATGGGATAGCCTTAAAGCATTAACACTATTATGTAGATGACTGATGATCACATCTCATGGATCATGGGTAAGGAGTTATCAAGTCTTGACATAGGTATGAATATTAGGAGTAATATTTATACTGGATTGATCCATTATGAGAGT
The DNA here is from genome assembly GCA_963966055.1 of Lathyrus aphaca. Lineage (NCBI taxonomy): Eukaryota > Viridiplantae > Streptophyta > Magnoliopsida > Fabales > Fabaceae > Lathyrus > Lathyrus aphaca. Next base: position 332,701,287 of record OZ014521.1, read on the forward strand.
ACTACATAGAATATTATGCAAAGTGTCATAAGTTACTCTCATGGTGATAGTGGTGTATACCACACTTTGTCCTGAAACTACTATGGACCCTATATGTAGAGTCAAGTACTTTATTGTTGATCAAACATTGTTCGTAATTGGATGATCATAAAGAAAGTTGATGGGTACTTCACAAAGCATGTTGAGGGACATGAGTATCCTAGATGGAATTTGCCCATCCTGCATAACATGATAAATGTCTAAGGGCCCAATATTGAACTGGACAAGGATGACACGGTATATGCCTTCTGTTCAATATAGACATAAGGGAAAAAGGGTAATTGTAAACACAAATACTATCACAAAAGGTTTTGTCATATCACATGAAAAGTTTGTGACTTGGGTAGCAGTGATGTGTTGCTAGATACCGCTCACTGTTTATTATGTTAAATACATGATTTAATATAATTGCCAACGTCACAAAATCCTACAGGATCACACACATAAAGACAGTTAGAGAATGGGTAGAATAAATAAGGTACACTATAAGGTACGGTGCACTAAAATGGAATACGGAATATGGTAAGGTACCATGTGCTTGATTAACATATGATATAATAATAGTTATTATTAATTTTATAATAGTTATAAAATATAATAATAATAAAATTATATTTATTATAATAATAGTTATTATAATAATATAATATTATTATTATTAAGTTGGGCTTTTAGCTTGAAGCCCACACAAGTAGTTCTATAAATAGAACACTTGTGCAGAAGCTCAGTTGTTGTTGTTTTTGAAACCCTGGCCGTATTCTATTTTTCCTCTCCCTCTCTCTAAACCTGCAACCTAATTAGCTAGCAATGTGACTGAAGGAACTTGTTTGTGTTGACTTAGTAGAGGTGATGTTCATCATACAATGCTCATGATCATCCATCGATTCAGATTCAAAGGTTTCATCGCCACAAAAGGTAACTTTTCTATCACGAATCATGACCTTTCGTAAGGATCTCTAAAGGGAAATTTTTGTTTTCCACTGCGTTTATATCGGTAATTTCCCTTCACATAGTTGGTGCCATTCAAAATAGGCGGTCTATTGACAAACCCTAGTTCCATATTCATTGTACCAGAAAGTATCATCCCTGAATCTCACCCAAAAACGAATTAGGGTGCCAGCCCTAACGGCAATTGAAACTCTAGTATAGCAGATCACACATGTCCTATGAGATGTCAGAACAACTGATCTCTGCTTTTTCAAATAATGAACAATACAAAAAATATGCATATATTAAATAACACAAAATCAATTGTTTACCAATTTTGGTCTAACACACCTACTTTGTGGGATACCAATCCAGGAATGATATCCACGATAATAGTATTAATTCAAAGCTAAACTCTCTCGTTTACAACTTCTCACTTAATCATTACACATGATTAATTTCTACCTAAGTCTCTCCTTGGTATGAGACCCTTCTCAATTCCCTTTCAATTACAACAGTGAAATAAATTATAACTCAATACAACATTCTAACTCTAGTATCAACACAATACAATAGAGGCTCACAAATAGACAAACCCTAAAAACTCACTAAGAAATAATGTATTTTTTCACACTTTGATTAGATTAAATCCATCATATTTATAACCATAAACTAGACTAGATTTGGGCTTCAAAACCACAGCAATTTTATTGCACAAAATCTTCAAAATATTCTCCAAGAAAATAGACGCTGTTTAAATCTTTAATTTCCTAAAAAGTCTCCAAGATCCTTTTTTAAGAGATCCAATTAAATCTGAACTTGTTGTTAATAAATCTCTTTGCCCTACACATAACGATGAGGTATATCCAAAAGATACCCATCAAATAAAATCAAATATATCAAGAGATATAAAATAGCAGCACCTGTTGTACCAGACCATGATGTCGAATAACCCTGTTAGGACATCTTATCCGACATGTTATTGTCAGGTTAGTTTTACCAAAATTAATGTCAACACCAAAACTGGAAAATTAAAATTGTTATTCATATCCATTGGAGGAAACTCAGTATGAAAGGTGAACAAGAAGTAGACACAGAGGATGAAATAGAGGTGGACATGAAAATTGCAATTGATGCACTATGGAAAAGGTTCAGGTCATTAGATGTTGTAGGAAAAAGAGCACTAAAAAATAGGATGTGTGAAATTGGTTACCCCACTACAACAAAGATGGTATCACCGCCTGAAAACATGACACCAAGTTATCCAGTGTGGAAAACATATAAACCGAATAACACAATAACAAGTTATCCGATGAGAAATAACTAAACAAGAATTGAACCAGATAACTCACTTACTAGTTATCCTATTTGAAAGGTTGTGAACCGGCAGTCTTGTGGGTGGTTTTTTCCAAGAGTAAAACGTGAATGCAATTTCTTAACCGCTTTAACTAGGATGAAATGAGAAAAAAAAAAGTAAAAAAAAATGAAATTATTGGAATTTATACAGGGTATTTTCATCCAAAATTTTAATTTGCAGGGCTATCAAGATAAATGCAGGGATATGTGATAAAATTTATCTTTAGTATGAGTGTTTATATTGGATTTGGCCTAATTTATTATTCAATCTAGGATTTTAATTGATTAAATTTTCTTAATTCATAATTTCTTTATCAAAATCAAACCGAATCAATTAATTTCTCTATTGATAATTATTTTTTAAAATTAAAAAATTGTAATCCAATTCAATAAATTTTTTTAACACTTAAAATAAATGAAAAGTATCATATAATATTTAATAAAATTCATTAGTATGTTATAACACTTTATAATAATACCAAATTCTGTAAAAACATGTAATCTTAATAAAATATATACAATAGAAATAATAAAAAATGTAAATAAACTAATATTTTATATTTTTTATAAGAAACAATTCATTCTTCAATGGAGTATTAGGGGTACTCCAATCTAATGTACAAATTACAATGTAAACACAACCTTCATGTAACAAATTCATCTACACAAATTCAATTGGGCATTTATACCACTCATAATAGTTGCAATTAATCCCCAGTTTAGAGCCTAAAGCCAACCACCACCATGAGAACATTATAGTTCTCTGAACAATTACATCGGGATCATAAATTTCATCATTGAAAATAATCTGATTCCAAGACCACCAAATGCACCAGCAAGTAGCAAGCCAAATATTAAAAGTAGACATTTTTGAACATTTTCTTTTCAATCTTACAAAGGAAGTCATGATATGATCGCAACAAGTATCTTCTTAATCTACATGATACCAACCCAATCCACTATCTTTTTCCACACCAGTCTGATTCGAGGACATGAGATAAAAATATGATTGATCTTTTCATCAGCATTGAAAAAAAAACACAAACCTTATCATGGGAATTGCTAATGACTCCTCTCAAAGAAAGATTGGTTTTTGTAGGAGGTCTATAATTAATCAATCTCCATCCAAATATCTTCACTTTCATTGGGATCTTAGTTTACCATATTAGTGTTAGTATTGTCTTAGTTGCATCCTCCATCTTGATCATACCACCTACCTGCAATAACTTTTCACGACATGATTTAACAGAGAAGAAATTGGAAGGTTCGTGTAGCCATAGAATAGTATCAGGGGCATCTTTTTGGGAGAGACTTTAGATAGAAATTGCATTATTTCAAGATATTCCGCCCCCAATATGTTATTCTCCTCTAGATTTCTAAATCCAAACTCAGAATTCCACACATCCCATTCCCACACCCCCACATCCCTCACCACCCCATGTTTCCAATCAGAAGCATTAGACAGACCAAGGTAAAGAATCTTTAATGTGGTATGACCAATACATCTAGAGGACCAAAAGGAAGTAATAACTTTATCTCCTATTCTGCATGATAACAACTTAGTAAAGTCATCAACATCCAATGAATCTTCATACTGCATCAAGTCCCTCTACCACAGTGATTCTTGACACATGACGTTTGGCAAATATTTGGACATAATTCTTCCAGTAATGTTCCCATATTTGTATTCCAAAATCCCAGTCCAAACCGCATCAGGCTCCTTAATAAACCTCCATAACCACTTTTTTAATAGAGCCATATTTAACTTACCAATATCTTTTATCCCAATCCCACCATACTCCTTAGACATATACACATACTTCCAACTTATCCAAGCCATACTTCATTTTTCCATCAAGCCAGACCACAAGAAATTCCTCTTAATTTAAGTGATTTCCTGCAACATTTTGGCTGGAGCTTTAAAGAAAGACAAATGATGGATATGCAAGTTCATTAGTACATAATTTATGAGTATGAGCCCTCCCCCAATGGATAGCATCATTCCCTTCCATGATGATAATATTGTCTTGAAGCAAGAAATGATTGGCTTACAACAGTGAGACCAAGGAATTTGAATGGAAGAGATTCCTTCTTGCAGGCAAAAAACTGTGAAGCATCCTTCATAAAGGAGTCATTAATCCCAACCCCATATAAAAAATTGTTCCATGTATTTATTTTCAAGCCAGAAGCCATTTCAAACCACCTTAGTATGGATTTCAACACCTAGATATTTGACCAAGATACATCGCACACAAGTATTGTGTCATCAACAAATTGCAATAAGTTATATGACACTTCCTCATTAACTTTGAATGCTCTCAGTATATCAAAAATCACAACCTTTTTGACCAATGATGCAAGCCCTTAGACCACAATGGAAAACAAGAAAAGAGACAAGGGATCTCCTTATCTCAACCCCTCGACACCTAGAAATATTCAATTGTACTCCCATTCACCAATGCTGACATGTAACTAGTAAAAACCCCTCCCTCTGTACATTGCATCCACTTACCTCCAAACCTTATAGCCAGTAACACCTTATCTAAACATTCTCAATCAACACAATCATATGCCTGAGCAAAATCCACCTTGAATAGTAAACATCTCATTCTTTTCCTTTTGGCTAAGTCTGGCAATTCATTTTCTACCACAACACCATCAAGCAACTTTCTCCCCGGAATGAAAGTTGTTTGAGTCTTAGAAATCAAACTATTTATACAACATCTCAAACGTGCAACCAAGATTTTTGAAATCACTTTATAAACACACCCTATGAAGAAAATTGTCTTATATTCATCCAAACCTTAAGGGTTTTTAGACTTGGGAATCAAGACAATGAATGAAGATAACATAACTTTGGGTAGTGTTGCAGTAGAATAAAACTATTGCATGCACATGCCCACATCACAACCAACCACCTCCCAACATCTCTTCAAGAATTCTAAGTTAAAATTGTATGGGCGTGGACTTTTATTCCCTTCACGATTAAACATAGCCTCTTGAATTTCCTCTATAGTAAATAATTCCTCCAACCTCGAGTTCTCTTCTAACGTTAATTTAGGGAACTTAGTGAGATCAAGATTCGGTCTCTGGGTGATATTGTTATGAAACATTGATGCAAAAAGATCATGTATGGCCTTTTTTTTTACATAACCCACATCTTCCACCACTTCAGATCCAACTTTAATGGATGTAAGTACATTTCTCCTAGTCCTGCATTTGAGCATATAATGGAAGTATCTTGAATTTAGACAACCCCCCCCCCCCCCCCCCCCCCCCCTCCTTCACCCATTTCAATCTTGACTATTGTTTGAGAATGCTTTATTTTAGGTGTAGGCTATTCCAAATCTCCTCTTGAGCCACACTCCTCTTTAGCATATATTCTGCTGAAGTTATCCCACTACCCCTTTCCATATCCGCTTCAATACCATTTAATGCATTTACCCCTTCCTCTATTCTCATATCAACCCATCCAAATACCTTCTTACTCCACCACCTCAATCTAGTCCTTAAAAGTTTGAATTTCTCTTTTAATATATGAATAATCGATTGTGAATGGAAAATTAGAATATGATATTGGTTAATAGTTATATCTAATTTTTTATTTAAAATAATAATAAAAAATAAAAAATTACTAAAATCTTGTCAATAAGTTTAAGTTAATAAGTCTAAGAAATCAATAACTCAAATTTAATTTTCTTTTTCAAATAATCTAATTGATAGAATTTATATTTCAAATTTAAATCAGTGAAATATTATAATTTCGAACTCATATATATATATATATATATATATATATATATATATATATATATATATATATATATATATATACATTAAATTGATATATATATATATATATATATATATATATATATATATATATATATATATATATATATATATATATATATATATATCAATTAAATTGACTTAGACGAACCACTCAAACTTAATATCTAAACCAAAGTTATCCATATTGGGTGTAAAGTGTTTAAGTGTGGTGGTTGACCCTCCATAGGTTGTTGCTTATTTGTGTGGAGCTGTTTTGTTTGGAAATTGATTTTGTTTGCTGTATTGCTTATGCCAGTTTGTTAATAAAACCTTATTTTGATTTTTTTTAAAATAATATTAGACTAGATGCACTCATAAATAAATAAATAAGTTCTAATAATTATTCAGTTGATTAATTTAATGAATAAATTCGCATATCGTAGTCATGAACAACCCTGTATTTTGATATATAATAATTTTTTAACTAAAGGTTAGAAAGTGAGCATTATTATTAATAACCGACATTTGAACAATGTTGCTATCCAGCAATTCAATAATTATATGCACTATCAAAAAACTACACTTAAAATTAAATAAAATAATAATAATAATCAAGAATAGTAATATAATTTTTTTTTCATAAATTCAAAAAACAAAGCACAAGGCCTGTTTTAATCCCGAATACAAAAGAACAAGAATTACATCCGTTTAATACACTCGAACGGTGCATTACACCATTCATAAAACTCACAGAGAGGCTTAGGAAAACTAGAAAACATCCACGTCCACGAAATTAACTTAATCGAATATAAACTAGCAGCAAGTGATTCTAACTTCCCCTTAAAAATAACATTGTTTCTACTTAGCCAAATCATCCAAACAACAACAGTTGGGCTTTCGTGGCTAATTTATCACGAAGTAATCTCCAAATAAAAATTTGAATTTTCGAGGGAATTTTGACCTTCCACATAATTTCATAAGCTTTAAGAATCTCACCAGTCGGTTGCCAAGCAGTACCTATAGAAACAATCTTAACATTTTGAAAAACAGTTGCATAAGCGCTAGCCACCAAAAACTCATCAGTAACACTAGAAATCCAACCCACCTTGTCAAAACTATTATGTAACAGACGATACGTAGCCAACAAATTCGACAAATCCTCTTTCTCCCTTTCCATAACCGAGTCTGTTGCGCACGGTTTAAATCGCAGCTCCCAAACCCAATCTTCTCCCTCCCGAATAACAACAGAAAAAATGGAGCACAGAGGGTCTATAACATGAACAAAAAGATTAGGAAAAATAGCCTTTAGAGAACAATTCATAGCCCATATGCAGTTCCAAAAGGAAATGACTTTTCGATAACAAATAGAACAAGCCAAACTATTCACAAAAAGGTCGACCTTAGTAACTTTGTCGTAACATAGTAACGACAAATCCTTCCAGCAAATCGAATTGATCTTCTTATCGCAATTCCCAAAACCATCTGTGATAATCAGATTAGACTTGTCATTCTCGTACCTGATGCTTAAAAGATCGTACCAAATTGCAATCTTTTCTTTTAAACACCTCCACTTCCACTTCATTAAAAGAGAATTGTTGAAACACTCCACGTATTTTATTCCTAGTCTGCCTTCCTCCTTCAAAGCACAAACTGACTTCCAATCTACCCAGTGAATACTCTTCTTCTCCGCCAATCCACCCCATAAGAAGTTGCTTTGAATCCTTTGTAACGCTTTGATTACCGCTTTCGGTGCCTTGTAGAACGACAAAGTATAAAGGGGTACCGAGTTTAGGACAAGATTTATAAGAACAACGCGGCCACCGACTGATAAGTTTTTATTCTTCCACCACAAAAGTCTGCTTCTAACCATTTCAACAACATCCTTCCACATACTGATCTTTCTAGGACTATCTCCAATGAAAATTCCCAAAAATTTAAAAGGAAGCTTCAATATTTCACAATTCAAAAAATCTCCAGCTCCATCAAAAAATCTAGGTCTAGTATTGATGCCACCAATACGGCTCTTGAAAAAATTAACTTTAAGACCCGAAAGAAGTTCAAAACCTCGCAAAACAACTTTTGTACAACACAAATTATCATGATGAGCTTCACCAATAAGAAGAGTGTCGTCTGCGAATTGGATTAAATTGAATGCCAGGGAATTATTGACTCTGAAACCCGAATAAATTTCGGCCGCAGCAGCATTGTTAATCAAACAAGTAAGGACTTCCATCACCAATATAAAGAGAAAAGAAGATAATGGATCTCATTGGTGTAATCCTTTAGATACCGAGAAATCTCTAGTAGCGCTACCGTTAACAAGAACGGACATGGATCCACTAAAAACCAAAAACTCCATCCAAGACATCCACCTAGCCCCAAAATTCATCTTCTCAAAAACTTTGCGGAGAAATCCCCAGGAAACGCAATCATAAGATCTTTCAAAATCAATTTTCATTACCATACAATCACGATTAGTTCTCTTCGCAAGGTCCAAAACCTCACTAGCCACCAAAACACCGTAAAAAAATACTCCTACCAGGGAAAAAGCTTATTTCTCTCGAGAAACCACCGAGCCAACTACCTTCTTCAATCTTCCAGCTAAGATCTTTGCCAAACAAATTTGAAAACAATTAACCAAGAAAATAGGCTTTTAGTTAATAAGATGCTGCAGGTTCTTTACCTTAGGAACCAACGTGAGGAAGGATGTTGTAGCTGCTTTGGTCAAGGCCGAGTTTTTGAAAAAATCAGTAACAAAACGACACACATCACCCTTGACTATCTCCCAGCAAGATTGAAAGAAACTGAAACTAAACTCGTATGGTCCAAGGCTCTTTGCACCGTTACACATCCAAATGGCTTCCTTGATTTCATCTTCAGTAACTTCTGCTTCGAGACTCAAATTGTCTGAATTTGAAAGATGCTTCAAAATCAAATCCTCAAAAGAAGGACGTTATTGCTTATCTTCAGAAAAATTGTTAGCGTAAAAATATCGAACAACTTCTTTCACATCATCCACCTCTTCTTTCAAGCCATTTACAATATTAACGCAAGATATCATATTTGTAACACCCCCATTCTATACCCCCAAATAAACAATTAAATCATTTAGGTACATATTAAAAATTTCATCAGAGTATATTTGAAACATGGTATAAAAGGAGCATGCCACATTATACTTGAAATTAAAACATACAACACCTACTCATTAAAGATATGCAACAAAATGGGGTAACTTGCAACAAAAGGATTTCATCCTTACACCCGTATTCAATAAATTCAAATAACAGCGGAAAACTAACATAACAACTTCAAACTTATATACTTATCATAAATATATCAATAAGTTTGATTCACCAAATATTTCATGTTTACATAAAACATTCATCACCAAAATGCATATACAAAATGTATCACAAAAGGCATCAAGCCGACCCTAGCTATCTGGTGCTACATAACAGAGTCGGCCGACGAAAAGAATGAAGGCAAGCTTCACAAAAAGACCTCCAGTAACCTACTCTGCAATGCCTCATAGAGCATCATAAAACAACAGAAGGGTGAGAAACATTATCATAATAACATTGCATGTAATTATATATCTCAACATATAAAATACACATAAATCATGTTCTCACCACAAATCACTTCTCATCACCTATATACATCACAATATATATATATATATATATATATATATATATATATATATATATATATATATATATATATATATATATATATATATATATATATATATATATATATATATTCACACTAGCACATTCATTATGCACAATTCACACATATACCCCACAATGTATACACACACACACACACACACACACACACACACACACACACACACACATATATATATATATATATATATATATATATATATATATATATATATATATATATATATATATATATAAACAAGCATGTTTTCATCAATACATACTCTCATCTCCACATAAACATATATATATATATATATATATATATATATATATATATATATATATATATATATATATATATATATATATTCCTGTTTATTCCTTCATTTCACAATTTAGATGATAAATGCAAATCATAGAGACCGACACACGATTCTATGCAGATGCAAATGCGGTACCGACTCAATCATCATCAAGTTCACTCAGGATCTAATTGGAACCATCGCTCGTTACCTAAGTAACTCCCCGTCGGGCATACGATGTTCACCCATTGCTCACACCACACATGGGCACACAATGTTTATGGATTTCTCACACCCCACACAGGCACAAAATTTGATTGCTCATACTCCACACGGGCACATAATCAATGTGAATAAATCACCCATTGCTCACACCCACATGGGCACACAATGTTTATGGATTGCTCACACCCCACACGGGTACACAATCCGATCGCTCACACCCTACACAGGCACACGATCGTGTTGTAGTCATAACTCACACTCCACATGAGCACACGATACTACAACGGATTCACAAAGAATCTCATAACACAAGAATGCATACATTATGCTTCACATTCAAAATGACACACAACATTCTTTAAAATGCACACATTATTCACAACATAATTATACATTCATCTCATTCAATTAGCATACATTGGCATTCAATTCAAACAATGTATTCATTTTCCAAACGGCCACAACATCGCATCAAATCCACATTTCCATGATTAACTTATTTACGTTTTATCGGAAAAGTCGGGTGAAAGTCGTCTAAAAATTACATTTCTTAGCATCATTAGTTTCTACACGTTTCGAGCTTCGAATCGATATAAGGAACTCCTAAAACGGATAACCGAAACTAAAGTTACGAATTAAAACACAAACTCCTCAAAAACCTACAGGCTCGCTGAGCGCCCTTCTCGCTCGCTGAGCGAGAAAATCCTTGGAAAGCTCGCTGAGCGAGGACAACTCGCTGAGCGACAACAACGTTTCCAGAATTTCTCAGATGCGCAACAGTCAGGTCTAACTACCCAAAACTCAACCAATACCCCAATAATCATGATCAACAACATGTATCTAACATCATACTTCAATTATAACAACTTCTAACCGATTAATTCACCAATCTTCACATTTTCATCAAAAACCCTAACTTTTTATATTCTCTAAACTTCACCAAAATCAAAACCCAATCATTCACATACATACATAATCATATACAAGATTAAGATAACAATGTTTATCACCCTTACCCGATTATTTCGATTCCTAGGAGCAATCTTGATGAATTTCCAAGTTTTCCCTCTTTTCTCTTCTTTTCTCTTCTCTTCTCTTCTCTTCCTTTTCTTTCTCCTCTTTTTCTTTCTATCCCTCTTTTCTTTCTATTTCTCACACTTATAACTTTTCTTTCTATCTTTCTCTCTTACTAACTATTTCTACACTTAACTCATTTTCTTATCTTTTCCACTAAATATCATTTTCTCACAAAAATATAATTCTACATAAATTCTAACTTATCCTTAATTAGTAAATACCTAAAATACCCTCCAATCTAATTTTACCCGAAAATTCACAAAACGGTAAAATCACATATCATACCAACATACCACATTAACACATTAACATATCATATTATCATGTTAATTCCACAAATAAGATAATTATCACTCAAATAAAATAAAAGACTCAACAAAGTTTGGAAATATCGAATCGTGGCGTTACAACTCTCCCCCACTTTAGAAAATTTCGTCCTCGAAAATATTACCTGATTCAAACAACTCCAGATATGACTCTCGCATCCCACTCTCTAATTCCCAAGTCATATTGCCTTCCGCAGCGCCTCCCCACGCTACTTTCACAAGCGCAATATCCTTTCCTCTTAACTTCTTGATTTCATGATCCAAAATCATAACTGGCAAAGCTTCCACCGTAAGGTTATCTCTTACTTCAACCTCGTCCATAGAAATAACATGTGACGGATCCGAAACATACTTCCGAAGTTGCGAAACATGGAACACATCATGAAAATTCGAAAGATTCAAAGACAACGCCACACGGTAATCCACATCACCAACTCGTGCAGTAATCTGTACGGCCCAATAAAACGAGAAGTCAACTTCTTCGACTTCAAAGCACGACCCACACCCGTAACCAGTGTAACTCTAAAAAACACATGGTCTCCTTCTTGAAACTCAAGATCCTTCCTTCTCTTGTCATGATAACTCTTTTGTCTACTTTGATAAGCTCTCATCTTCTCCCGAATAAACTTCACTTTTTTCGTCGTTTGTTGTACCATCTCCAGTCCAATTATCGCCGTCTCTTCGTTTTCATGCCAACACAAAGGTGTTCGACATCTCCGACCATATAAAGCCTCAAATGGTGTCATACCAATACTCGAATGAAAACTGTTATTTTAGGTGAACTCAATCAATGCTAAATAACTATCCCAAACACCACCTTGCTCTAGCACACAAGCATGCAACAAATCCTCCAACGATTGAATTGTCCTTTCGGTTTGACCGTCTGTTTGCAGATGGTAAGCCGAACTCAATCTTATCTTAAAACCCAAAGCCTTTTGCAAACTTTCCCAAAACCTCGATGTAAATCTAGGATCTCTATATGATACAATACTCTTAGGAACTCCATGTAACTTCACAATCACAGAAACATAAATCTCGACTAGCTTCTCCAAATGATAACTAGTATAAATCGGAATAAAGTGAGCAGATTTAGTAAGTCTATCCACAATAACCCAAATAGCATTATGACCTCTTTGCGTATTCGGAAATCCCGTAGCAAAATCCATCGATATACTATCCCATTTCCGTTCTGGAATATCTAACGGTTGCATCAAACCACTAGGCTTCTGATGTTCCACCTTAGACTTCTGACAAGTCAAACACGCATACACAAAATGATCTACATCTCTCTTCAATACGGACCACCAAAAGATCTTCTTCAAATCTTGGTACATCTTATTCGCTCCCGGATGTATACTTAAATTACTTTGGTGTCCCTCTTCCAATATCATCTTTTTCAACTCCTCATCATCGGGAATACAAATACGACCACGGAATCTCAAAACTCCAAAATTATCAACCTTGAAATCCTCATTCTCATTCATCATCAAATCGATAAATTTCAAATCCAACTTTTGCTTTTCATAAACGGTTACAAGAAAATCATTCGTAACATGTAGCATACCAAGTCTCATACTTCTCGGTGTCATCTCGCAAACCAAACTCAAGTCTCTAAAATTCTCCAAAAGTTCCCATTCTCTTATCATCAATGCGGACATATGTAACAACTTACGACTTAAAGCATCGGCCACCACATTCGCCTTACCCGGATGGTAATTCAAACCAAAATCATAATCCTTCAAAATTTCTAACCACCTCCGTTGTCTCATGTTCAATTCCTTTTGATCAAATAAATACTTCAAACTCTTGTGATCACTAAAAACTTCCAATCTTGCACCATAAAGATAATGCCACCAAAATTTCAAAACAAACACCACATCCACTAATTCCAAATCATGCATAGGATAATTCTTTTCATGCACCCTCAATTGTCTTGAAGCATAAGCCACAACTTTTCCATCTTGCATCAAAACACCACCTAACCCAAACAATGAAGCATCACAAAACACCACAAATGGTTCCGTCAGATTTGGCAAAATTAAGATCGGAGCCGTTGTTAACCTTCTCTTAAGTTCCATGTAACTCTATTCGCAATAAATATCCCAAATGAAAGCCTTTCCCTTACAAGTCAAATGCGTTAACGGAAGTGCCAACTTTGAAAATACTTCGATAAACCTCTGATAATAACCCGCCAAGCCGAAAAAGATTTGAATCTCTGTAACTGATCTAAGAACTTCCCATTGCATTACCACATCAATCTTGGATGGATCCACACTAATACCACCATCGAAAATAATATGTCCAAGAAAACTTACCTTCGACAACCAAAACTCACACTTTGACAACTTAGCATACAATTGCTTCTCTTTTAAAATCTGTAACACAATTCTTAAATGCTCTTCATGTTCTTCTTGAGACTTAGAATAAATCAAAATGTCGTCGATGAACACAACCACAAAACGATCCAACTATTCATGAAAAATACGATTCATGTACTCCATAAACACACCCGGTGCATTAGAAACTCCGAATGGCATCACAGAATACTCGTATTGACCATACCGTGTTCTAAAAGTCGTCTTTTGAATATCTTCTTCTTTCACACGAATCTGGTGATATCCTGATCTCAAATCAATCTTACTAAAAACACGCGCACCAACCAATTGGTCCATCAAATCATCGATCCTCGGAAGCGGATACTTGTTCTTAATTGTCACCTTGTTCAACTGTCGATAATCAATATATAACCGCATACTTCCATCCTTCTTCTTTACCAATAATACCAGCGCACCCCAAGGAGAAACACTTGGCCTAACAAATATCTTGTCTTACAAGTCATTCAATTGTTTCTTCAACTCTACCAACTCTGAAGCTGACATATGATACAGTGCCATCGAAATCGGTCTAGTACTCGGAACTAGATCAATAGAAAACTCAACCTCTCTTTCTGGCGGTACATACTTAATATCCTCCGGAAACACTTCTAGAAAATCACACACCACTGGGAACCTATTGATTTCAACTTCACTTTCCACTGACAACGATGCAAACAAGCCAAACAATTGAGCTTCGTCCACTAAAATTTTCTTCAACTTTTTCGTGGATAGGAAACTCTCATCTTCATCATCATCCAAAGAAGGAAACCTTACTAACTTATGATAGCAATCTATATGAACTCGATTAAATTTCAACCAGTTCATACCCAAGATCACGTCCAAACCCTCCAACGGCAAACAAACTAAATCCATAACAAAATCTTTACCATACATGGTCAAAGAACAACTTACACATACCAAAGAAGTAGTTACCGACCCTGAAGCAGGAGTCTCAATAACCATCTCACCACCCCAAGAAGTCAAAAACAATTTCAAATGCTTAGCGCACTCAAGAGAAATGAACGAATGAGTCGCTCCCGTATCAATAATAGTAACTAAATGCATACTATTAATAAAGCATGTACCTTTAATCAAACGGTCTGCACTAGTAGTGTCCTTCCCTGCTAATGCAAACACCTTTTTGCCCGCCTGAGCTTGCTTCGGCTTAGTACACTTAGTACTAATGTGACCCGCTTCTCCACAATTGAAGCACTTCACCATATTCCTTCTACACTCGGTAGTAGCATGTCCAAGGCCTCCACAGTTTGAACATTTCACAATATTCTTCCCACACTCAAAAGACTTATGGCCCAAATCACCACACTTATAACACTTAACGGGACCAGAACTCCCTCCACCAGATCTCTTATCAAAGTTTCCCCTATGCTTGCCCTTATTAGCAGGTGTCACATAAGGTCCACTTCTAGCTTGTGTAGAACGAGCTTTGCTATCTTCCTAAAAAATTCTACAACATTCCGTCAAATCCGAAAAACTTCTAATTCTTTGATATCCCACAGCTTGCTTAATCTCAGGACGCAAACCATTCTCATACTTAATACACTTCGAAAACTCAGCAGTAGCAGCAGCATAATGAGGATGAAACTGGACCAACTCCACAAACTTAGCAGTATAGTCAACCACTGACATACTACCTTTCTTCAGCTCAAGGAATTCCATCTCCTTCTTTCCCTTCACACTCTCAGGGTAGTACTTCCCCAAGAACTCAGTACGAAATATTTCCCAAGTTATCTCTTCATCATCCTCCTCAAGAGCTTAACTTCTACCGACCCATCAATCATCGACTTCTTCCTTCAGCATGTGAGAACCAAGCCTCACCTTACTCTTTTCAGCACAGTCAATGACTCTGAAGATTCTTCCAATCTCTTTCAACCAATTCTGAGCACCATCGGGATCAAATATTCCTTTGAAGACTGGTGGTTGATTCTTCCTGAACTCATCATTAGCATTCACATTCGGCGCTCCCTGCACAACCCTAGCCATTGCTTCCAAAGTAGCAACCATCATATTATCATTTCTACCAGCCATATTCTGATCATTTCCAAAGACAGCAACAAGATTAAACAAAAGTTCAATCATCACAACAACAAGACAGACATAACTGACTCGAAGACTGGCTCTGATGTCACTTAATGTAACACCCCCTTTCTATACCCCAAAATAATCAATTAAATCATTTAGGCACATATTAAAAATTTCATCAGAGTATATTTGAAACATGGTATAAAAGGAGCATGCCACATTATACTTGAAATTAAAACATACGACACCTGCTCATTAAAGATATACAACAAAACGGGGTAACTTGCAACAGAAGAATTTCATCCTTACACCCGTATTCCATAAATTCAAATAACAGCGGAAAACTAACATAACAACTTCAAACTTATATACTTATCATAAATATATCAATAAGTTTGATTCACCAAATATTTCATGTTTACATAAAACATTCATCACCAAAATGCATATACAAAATGTATCACAAAAGGCATCAAGCCGACCCTAGCTACCCGGTGCTACATATTAGAGCCGATCGACCAAAAGAATGAAGGCAAACTTCACAAAAAGACCTCCAGCAACCTACTATGCAATGCCTCATAGAGCATCATAAAACATCATAAGGGTGAGAAACATTATCATAATAACATTGCATATAATTATATATCTCAACATATAAAATACACATAAATCATGTTCTCACCACAAATCACTTCTCATCACCTATATACATCACAATGTGTATATATATATATATATATATATATATATATATATATATATATATATATATATATATATATATATATATATATATATATATACATATACTCACACTAGCATATTCATTATGCACAATTCACACATATACCCCCACAATGTATACACACACACACACACACACACACACAAACATATATATATATATATATATATATATATATATATATATATATATATATATATATATATATATATATATATATATATATATATATATATATATATATATATATATATATATATATATATATATATATATGTGTGTGTGTGTGTGTGTGTGTGTGTGTGTGTGTGTGTGTGTGTGTGTTTTCATCAATACACACTCTCATCTCCACATAAACATATATATATATATATATATATATATATATATATATATATATATATATATATATATATATATATATATATATATATATATATATATATATATATATATATATATATATATATATATATATTCCTGTTTATTCCTTAATTTCACAATTTTTAGATGCTAAATGCAAATCATAGAGACCGACACACGACTTTATGCAGATGCAAATGCGGTACCGACTCAATCATCATCAAGTTCACTCAGGAACTAATTGGAACCATCGCTCGTTACCTAAGTAACTCCCCGTCGGACATACGATGTTCACCCATTGCTCACACCCCACATGGGCAAACAATGTTTATGGATTGCTCACACCCCACACGGGCACACAATCTGATTGCTCACACCCCACACGGACACACAATCAATGTGAATAAATCACCCATTGCTCACACCCCACACGGGCACAAAATGTTTATGGATTGCTCACACCCCACACGGGCACACAATCCGATCGCTCACACCCCACACGGGCACACGATCGTGTTGTAGTCATCGCTCACATTCCACATGAGCACACGATGCTACAACGGATTCACAAAGAATTCCACAACACAAGAATGCATACATTATGCTTCACATGCAAAATGACACACAACATTCTTTAAAATGCATACATTATTCACAACATAATTATGCATTCATCTAATTCAATTAGCATACATTGACATTCAATTCAAACAATGTATTCATTTGCCAAACGGCCACAACATCGCATCAAACCCACATTTCCATAGTTAACTTATTTACGTTTTATTGGAAAAGTCGGGTGAAAGTCGGATAAAAATTACATTTCTTAGCATCATTAGTTTCTACACGTTTCTAGCTTCGAATCGATATAAGGAACGCCTAAAACGGATAACCGAAACTAAAGTTAAGAATTAAAACACAAACTCCTCAAAAACCTACAGGCTCGCTGAGCGCCCTTCTCGCTCGCTGGGTGAGAAAATCCCTGGAAAGCTCGCTGAGCGACAACAGCGTTTCCAGAATTTCTCAGTTGCACAACAGTCAGCTCTAACTACCCAAAACGCAAACAATACCCCAATAATCATGATTAACAACATGTATCTAACATCATACTTCGATTATAACAACTTCTAACCGATTAATCCACCAATTCTCACATTTTCATCAAAAATCCTAACTTTTTATATTCTCTAAACTTCACCAAAATCAAAACCCAATCATTCACATACATACATAATCATATACAAGATTAAGATAACAATGTTTATCACCCTTACCCGATTATTTTGATTCCTAGGAGCAATCTTGATGAATTTCCAAGTTTTCCCTCTTTTCTCTTCTTTTCTCTTCTCTTCTCTTCCTTTTCTTTCTCCTCTTTTTCTTTCTATCCCTCTTTTCTTTCTATTTCTCACACTTATAACTTTTCTTTCTATCTTTCTCTCTTACTAACTATTTCTACACTTAACTCATTTCTTCTCTTTTCCACTAAATATCATTTTCTCACAAAAATATAATTATACACAAATTCTAACTTATCCTTAATCAGTAAATATCTAAAATACCCTTCAATCTAATTTTACCCGAAAATTCACAAAACGGTAAAATCACATATCATACCAACATACCACATTAACACATTAACATATCATATTATCATGTTAATTCCACAAATAAGATAATTATCACTCAAATAAAATAAAAGACTCAACAAAGTTGGGAAATATCGAATCGGGGCGTTACAATATTCCTCTTCCTCCTCCTCCCCCTCATCATGTTATGAAAGAACTTCGAGTTGCAATTTTCACTCTTGAGCCATAAAGCTCTTGCTTTGAGCGTGGACATCCTTTCCTACTGATATAAATTCTTCCAGACCACCCTGCTAGCCTCCACTCTTTTAGATGCCAACTCTTCTAAACCAATATCTCCATCACCTGCTTCACAAACGTCTAAATTATTGAGCAGGTTAACCGAATTAATGATATTAAGATTCACCCATCTGAAAACTTCCCTATTCCACATCCTAAGGTGAGATTTAAGGAGATTCAACTTTGATTTTAAGACAAAATCACCTATTCCCTTAATATCTAAATTGATCCATTCTTTCTCAACAAAAACATAAAAATCTGAATGATCCAACCAAGTGTTATCGAACACAAACGGTTTCGGGCCCCAATCTTTAACATTTGGTTTCAACCAAATAGGACAGTGTTCAGAGACGTCCCTAATTCCTACATATTGACATTGAATCTTCCAATCTTCGGCCAAACTCTCCGAAATTAAGAACATGTCTAACCTACTATTTGTTATCCCTTTGTTATTGATCCAAGTGAAAGGCCCACCAACAACCGGCACGTCGACACAATCTAATCTAAGTCGCTAATAAATCTCTGGAATTCAAACACCTCCTTTCTTCTACCCCCTACACTAGCACATTTTCTTTCAGAGGCATTAGAAACTGAATTAAAATCACCTCCAAACACAAACTTCGCGTAGTCGAAATTTCTTTTCAAATGCACCAAATTATCCCACAAACTCCTCTTCTAATCTAAAAAGCAGGAAGAATAAACATTTACCAGCATAATATCCTTGCCATGAGAATCAAACAATACAGCCAAAAAAACCCACACCCTAAACACTATGAACAGACTTAAGGGAGTCCTTCCGCCACACAGTAATCAAACCACCAGCCATACCAATAGAATTCACTACTGACCATTCAACTAAAGAATCTCCCCAAATAGAAGAAGCTAAAACACCATCCATACAATCTAATTTAGATTCTTGGATGATTATTGGTATGCATAATTTTATCGCAATTTTATTACAACAACTATTGTAACATATCTTGTTAGTGTAATTAGATATGGATATGGATATTTATCTTGTTAGATATTGTTAGTGTAATTAGATATGGATATTTATTCATTTGATTTACAATATAACTAGTATAATAAAGATTTTAGTATATATTTAACTTTTTAGTTATTCTTGTATAAATATTAATAATTATTTGGGTCATGCTAACTTGTGTACTCAAGACACGGAATAAAAATTTCAAATAAAGAAAATATATTATGTTTAGTTCATTCAATGCACACAATATTTTTTTTTAAAAATTGAATACATATATATTTAGAAAAAAAATATGTCTTTAATTTATTAAAGGTGAATCTTATTTACCCACCTCAAAAAGTTGGGTAGAATTACCCATAGTGTAATTTGCATTGAAATTGCTTTGAAAATCTAAAAAATTTGAACTATTAAATAAATAAATAAATGCAATAAAATGATATGACATTATTTGATTGGAAGAATGTACATTACCCAACTTTTTATGGTGGGTAGAGAAATTATCCCATTTATTAAATAATGCTCAATTTACCATTTTAATCTCTTAACTATTGTCATGAGGGCACTCGTTAGTCTTTTTCTAATTATTTATACATTTTAACACAATATATTGTTAGGGATTGAATCATAAATTAAACTTTTAATCCAATTCATTCAACTATTTAATGCTACTTAGATCTTTTTATTTTGATTATAATTAGTTTTAATTTCTTTATTTTTAAAGTAAAACTTTTGGTCTTTCCAATTTTACAATCTTTCAATATTTTTAGCCCCCTGCTACTATTTAAAATGTAATGTAGCACAAATAAGCTTACAAGTTTAAGTAAAATGATTTTTTTTTTTATGAACTTTAATGTTTTCTTATTAAATAACTATTAAATTTCAATTTTTTTTCTAAAATATAAAGATGAAAATGTTAAAAGAGTTCAACAGTAAAAGTTGCAGATTTGTGATTAAAATATTATCACGAGTTAAATCATAAAAATAAATAGTTGAAGACTAAAAATACCTTAAAGGTTATAAAATAATTAAAAGTTAGTTTTAATCAAATAGCATAATCTAAATACCAAAACTTAAAAAAAAAAATTAAAAAAAAATTAAAAATGCATTTACAACTATAACAAATTAATATTGTTCAAATTGCAGCAATAATATTATTTGTCTGTTTAGAAATATGGTTGTGTGCTTTTAAAGGCACCCTAATGTTGAGAGCAGATACAATCATTAACATAAAACACACCAAAACAGAGATCAATGATAAGACTAACATAATAACATGAGCCATTATTCCCTTTACTTCATGAGCATATTGTGCTGAAGCTATTGCCAATGCTGTTAGAGGAAAAGAATATGCCCACCATGCCACACTGAATTTCTTCATAGACTTCTTGAATAACAAAGGCCTTGAAACCTGATTATTGTTCATAAATACAAAATGTTTATTATTATTTTTTTAAAATAAATAAATCAATTTGACATAGCATTAAACATGACACTAACAAACATATCGATATCTTTAAGCAAGAGTTGTTAGTTGCATCTAGGAATGGAATACAGGCGAGTAACAAAAGTTAAATACGTGATAAGGAAGGTGTGGAAGTCATATAAGAGAATATGAGTTTAAAATATTTTATTCACTTCAAATAGTTTGATTCAATTCAAATAAATTTTCATTATGATTTGATTCGGTTCGATTCAGTAACTAAAACAATAACACAAACAATTCGGATAGATTTGGCTCGGTTCTATTTGAATTGTAGCATGAACAATCATCCTCAACGGATTTAACCTATTTTGTCACCCTAAAATTGCATCCAAGAATTGGCAACCATACAAAGTATTGGGTTGGCATTAACACATTAGGGGACCACAAAATAAAACTTAAAACACATCATTTTCAAAGAAACAAAATAGCATGAAAGTGTCCAAGTTAATTATCCAATTATATTGAAAAAAAAGGTTGTAGTCAATTTCTCCACGAGGGATTAACTTTCTAGTGAATTTCAACTTCGATACTCCCTCCTTTTATAACGAGTGATTCAGTTAACTTTTCACACAAAAATTAAAATTAAATAAAATAAATAAGATAGAATGATATTTTTACTAAGATACTAATATATTGAAAATATATTAATTAGAACATAAAGAATTTGAAAACAAGAAAAGAAAGAAAATTACCAGGGAGAAGAAAAGGAAGAGCGAGAGAAAGAAGAGCATCTTAGAAGCAGTATCAAAGCAACCAGAAACAGAATGCCAAGCCAAACTAGCCATACTAGGAGCAGCAAAGAACAAGAAGAACACCGGCCGCAACATCGCCGGAATCTTATTATTCCCCGGCAACCTCTGATACAACGTCACAAACAGCACCAAATAATGCGCAATACCAAGAGAGAAAAAACATATACCACTCTCCTTCCATCCCATCACCGCCGCAGCTTGTGCCGCGACCAAGTTACCGACGACAGACATCTGACTCGTCGGATTCGCAACCATCGACAAAAACGTCTTTCCCTTAGTAAACCACTGGCCATATATCTTAACATCGAGAATCACAATAGGAACGACGAAAACTAGCCAGAGGATTTTGTAATGAAGTGCTGCAGGTGGAACAATAGGTGAGGATTCTAGCAAAAGTAGCCATGAAATCCATGGAGCAAACATGTAGTTTACGTTGATTTGGTTGGAGAATTCATCTTTTACTTTGTCAAAGTGGAAGAAACATTTGAGAAGATAGAGAAAAGAGAGGGTTAATAGTGTGAATAGGGCTAGTGACCATAAGAAAGTTAGAGCTGTGGAGGGTATTAATGTAAATATATGTCTCAGAAAATGTGCATCTTTGATTGGTTCTATTAGGATTTTCCATAGTAAGGATTGGATTGAGAGGGAGAGACTGATTCTGAAATAGCCTGCATGGATTTGAGTTAGGATTGTTGATACTGAAGATTGGTTTTTCGTTTTGTGGTTGAGATTGGATTCATTTTTTGTCATTTGAAGATGCTTTATTTGAAGTTCTATGTGGGAATGATGTGCTTGTTTTTGAGTGTCATCCATTTTAAGGAATGTCTAATGTGTAATGCAAGTAGAGTTCTAGAGATGTTTGTGGGAAGAGAGTGTGGTGTATTTATAGAAAGGTTTGATTAGAATGAAACTTTTTAATTGAAAATGTCTACCTTCATTCCAAATTCTAAGAAGTTTCCTAACTTTTTTGCATGAATAAAAAAAATTAATTATATTTATGGGATAGAAAAATTATACTCCTTCCGCTTCATTAATTTTTAATGTATATTTTCTAATTTTATGGGTATTAAAACAAATTTAATAATTTGATAAAAGAACAAGGGTAATAATAATTGTATAAAAATGAGGAATTATGATGAATTATAAATTTATAGTATTATCTTTCAATAATACTAAGAATATATATTAAAAGATATATAAAAATAAATAAATAAATACTTTCCGGCGGCTTCATTTGTCGTTTTATGAGTTACAGATGGTCCAAGCCTAGAACCAAAATTTTGAAAAGTGTTTTATTTCTTCGCAACTGAATTTTAGATTTCTGTGACTCGTTTTTTATAGTAACCGGAAATTAAGAAGATTTTGCAAAATTGAATGCTACCTTATAAAAGATATATATATTACATTCTCTTAAAAAAACACTTGTAACATATCCGTACATCCGCACACATAAAATTATTTGATAAATTATTTGATAAAATATAAAATATATTTAAATGTAAATATAAATTTGGAATATTCTAAATATATTTATATACTATAAATATAAAAAATATATTTAGATACAAATTAATGTTTTTTAAAAATACAAATATAAAAAATGACTCGTAAAATAAAGAAAGATAAAAAAAGAAAATTTTAATGCGATAATGACACGTGAGATAAAACAATTATTTGATGCGGTATAAAATATATTTAGATACAAATACAAATTTAAAATGATATATTTAATCGTAAAATAAAAATAATTTTATAAATTAAATTCTATTAAATAATTATATAAAAAGAAAAAAAGATTTATGAGATGGATAATGAAAAAAAATTTAAAAATAAGAATTGTATCTCTCAAAAGATAAATACTCATTAAAATAAAATATATATTATATTAATAGTGATCCGTGAGATAAATAAAATTTTAATTTTATTAAAATAAAAAAATATATTAGTATTTTTAGTGATAATAAATAAATTGAGAAAAAAAATTAAAATGAAAGTGAGAAGTGTAAAAAAAATATGAAAAAGATTTGAAATTTGAATAAATAGAGAATGAATATATGTAATATTTAATTGTAATTTAATTAATAGGGAATGATAAATGAATGACACTTGTCATGACGTAGTAGAAGATGAGAATGAAAAAAGTAAATATTAGTTGATTACTAAAATATCATTTTATTAGTGTAAATAATTTAGGAAGAAAGGATAATTTTGAAAGTTGATTCAACTGAATTTTAAAAGATAGATAATAAATTATTATATCTTTCAAATTAAATATCAAAATAATCATATTTTTAATTTATTTATTAAAGTAATCAAATTTCAGTTGGACAACAAGTAAAGACGTCGTGTTAAATGAAGTATGCTATATTAGTTCGTTACACATAAACACCTCATTTTGTGTTCATATAAAATATGAATATTTTAATAAATAAATTAAAAACGTAGTTATTACAATGTATAATTTAAAAATTTTGATTATTTAAATAAAATTCACATTTTTATCTTTTAAGTGATACTTTCATTACATTTTTTTCTTGCACTAAAGGTATATATTACATTATCAAAGAATTTATCTTTTTTATTTCTTTTGTTGAAAAATATACTGCCTCTCTTATGCAAATTAGATATATTTTTTTTTTTCTAAAAATTACTGATATTATATTATTTTTTTGTGTAAAAATATACACTTTGTTTTTTCTTTATACAAAATATATTATATTTCTCATCTCTTTCATATTATACTATCTCCCTCTCTTATGTTTTTTTTTGTTTTGTTTTAGTAGTTTACTGACCGTAATTTCACTCCTTGGAAAATATTTAGGATGTTACGATTTCAAACTCATTCACATGCAATCGGAAGTTAAAGGTGAATAAATTATACACTTAAATCTCTTCTTCGACAAAATATATTAGAAAAAATGACACTCTTATCGCCTAAAAGCTAAATAAATTACATTCTCATTTCTTCTCAACGACTCAACTTTCCCTTGTCTACGAAGTTCATTCAAGTTGTTAAAGATTTTAGAGGACCCGATTTCAATATTTCCGGGAAATGTGGACCATAGTTGAATTCCTATACTTAACAGGTAATTCTTCATCTCATTATTGGCGCCCTTGACTAATATCGCCTCTACGTCGAACCTCTCGATATAGGATTGCATCACCTTCTCTTTCCTTTATTTGATGGATCTCGGGTTTTCCATTGACTTGGGTTGCCTTCTCGACATTTTGAAGTTCACAAGACATCTTCTAGTTTCAATACTTTAAGGGAATTTGGACCCCATGAAGTGCTTGTTTTTTGTACACTTAATGATGTCGAGAAGGCAACCCATGTTAGTGGAATGTCTGAGATCCATCAGACAAGAAAAAGGAAAGCCTCTACGATCCTCATATAGGTTCAATGGAGAAGTGATACAAGTCATGGACGCCGACGAAAAGATGCCTAGGGAAGCCTAACACCCATCGTTTTTGGTAGTTAATCAAAATCAGGGGAAACAATTTATGCCCCATATGGTCAAACACAGTGATGCCTAGGGAAGCCTAACACCCATCGTTTTTGGTAGTTAATCGAAATCAGGATACTGACCAGGTGGTTTGGCAAGTTCCATAGGATAACTTGGTGGGAAAAATATAATCTTGTAATCATGGTGGAAAGGATAATGGCGCATAATGGTATAAATATGGTTCTACAAAGGCTAAATTATACATCTTATTTGTCAGAGTACGTGTTACAAACCAAACTCCCAAGGGGATGAAAGGTCCCTCAGTTCACCAAATTCTCAGGTGACATTAATGAGTTCATAATTGAGCATATTTCTCGATATTTTATCGAGGCAGGGCACATATCAAATAATGAGAACCTAAGGATGAGATATTTTCCTAGTTCACTTACAAAAAAATGCCTTTACATAGTTTACAACCCTCCCTCCGCATTCCATCAATGATAGGGCTCCTTTGGAAAGGTTGTTCCATGAGCAGTTTTATATGGGGAAATCTAATATTAGTTTTAAAAAGTTGTCGAGTGTGAAGTGGACGTTCGTTGAGTCAATCGATGAATACTTGGATCGTTTATGGATGTTGAAAATGAGGTGCCTTACTCAAGTGCATGAACATGAACTAGTCAAAGTTTCCGATGGGGATTAGATTATTCCATTAGAAAGAAATTAGATACGCAATATCTAAGGGGAATGACCCAACTACCAGATAGATTTCGATAGGTCGAACAATTGAAAGTATAGAAAGCCAGAGTGAACAAAGTTAAGAAGTGACGAGTGGCTTGTGTCAATGTTAGAGTACAAATAGAGTTGGGTTTTTGTTATCGATCCACATAGATTGTTTTGTGATATCACCGCCTTTCTACAATTGCACTAGTTTAAAACTCAATGGTAACAGGGAGGTTTTGGTTTTGTTAACGAAATGTTTAGTTTGCATTCGAATTAAAAGCTACGAGTTAAAAGTATCGGTTGGTGAAGTTTATAAATAGCACATGCCAAGGTTAGGGTTCAATAAGCCCATTTGTATGGATAGTTTCGATCAAGCGGATGAACTCGTTAAAACGATAAACACAACCACAATATCCTCTCAAGATGTTTATTTCTAACACAAATTATGAGTTTTACCATTTTGATCTATTGATGATCTCTCACTCAATCTATCAAAATGGCAACATTAAAGATCAAAACAAGGTGAACACCAAGTATCATAACTATTTATAGCCTATGTTCTTTGGTGGATGAAAAACTTAGGTCAAGTGTGGAACACATTTCTCAATCATGAAGCACACAAATTATATTTCATAAATACAAAGTTTTCCACCATATATTTATCATCAAGAGTTCATACGCAATGATCAAAGACTATACATACAAATTAAAGACTTATCTACCTTCTAACCTTGACATATTAAGAGTTTAGCTTGCCATAATAATGGAAGCTTTCATTACAAGAAATAGATAAAGAAGATAAAGCATCAATGACGATCTCTCGACTATTGATGCACTGATTCTTTGAAAACAAGTGAAATTCTGAGTTTTAGGGTTTTTGCTCTAAGAAAAATGATAGGTTCCCCAAAAAATGAATGTTCAAACCCTTTTATAGAAGCTAAAAAACGAAAGTCTCACTAAGCAAGCAGAAGCTCGCTAAGCGAGCTCTCATTAATTGCTAAACCACCTTTGCTCACTAAGCGAGCTCAGGCCCTCTCTTAGCGAGAAACTCCTTGTGTTTTTGATGTAACCTCTCGCTAAGGCTCTTTAAGCGAGCATGTAGCGAGCTCTAAATATTCATTTTCTTCAAAATCTTCAAAAAGAGAGTCCCCTTGATTTGCTTTCATCATTTCAATGGTGAAACCTAAAAATATAAAAACAAAAGTTAAATAAACTATACTATTTAAGCAAATAAAATATACCATAAATACTAACCGTAAACAATGGGAAAAAGCATCAGGAAACCAAATAAGTTCAAGAAAAGTGCCAAAAATTATACTACATATTAACACAAATTGACACTTATCAACTCTCTCTAACTTGCTTCTTTGTTTGTCCTCAAACAAATGTGAGATCAAAGATAAACAAGAAAAAAATTAGACAAAGATAACACACCCAAATTGATGGTTCAAACCAAAAGATTGCGCTTACAAGTAATGTCCTGCTTCACGAAGAATCACAACATAATCATGAACTAATTCCTAAACACAAATGACAAGCAAACAACACAAGCAATAAAATGTTCAAACAAGAATCACCTAATCACTTAACTAAGTCAAGCTAAATATCTACAAGGGACAAATCACTCTCATATGTAATTGTGCAAGCATCCAGAACAATTCATGCAAGTATCAAATTAATTCAATAGGAAAATCAAGAAAACTAAGATCTCATAAGGACTTATCAATGTTGTAATGGGGAAAGGGTTAACAAGAAAGGGATATATATAAAGGCCAATGATTCAAAGTGGTTTTCAAAAGTTTTTGAAAAATGAAGAACATGTCAACTAAATCAACCAACTTATTTCACAATTTTCCCTATTTCTTTCTTTCCTCTTTTATTTATGGTGTCCCCTCTCAATTCTTTTCTTTTTCAAATGATCTTTTCTTATAAAGAAACTCTAACTTAGAGTGCAAAGCTTTTAGAAAATCTCATTTTCATTTTTTTTTTTCTTTTCTCTTCTTGTCTATGTTCTCAAGAGGCACCAACTCCATCAATTCTTCATTTTCACACTCAACTACTCTTCCTAACTTCAAAGCATACCATAATATCATGACAATGTTCCTCAAGAAAGTATGTTCAAACAAAGGGGTAAAGTGTATACAAAAAGTCAAACTAGAATGAATCACAATGGTTTTTCTTTTCTTTTTAACAACAAGGAACGCCAATGAATGGTATCCCGACATTTTTCCGACTTTTGCTTTATGATTCATTCTAGTTGTGTGAATGCTCAAAATTTGGTTAGCAAATGCTCACACTACTCACCGGGTAAAACTAAAGCCTAAAAGAATTGGATGGTTTTTCTCAATATTCAAACAATGCCTAGATCATTTCAATGTTTCCAAAATTTTCCAATGACTACAAGATACAAACATGAATCGCACGAGTTCACAACAATTACATAAACACTAAAATTTGTGAATAATGGAGGTCATTCACTTTATGGTTTGTCCTAAATGATTCTCATATGAACACTTATGCAATATGAACAAAGCCTGAAATTTGCGGAAAGTAAAAAGTTCATGCGTATGTTATATTCTACAAAGCACGAACGAAGTACCTTTTTCGTGCAAACTTTCAGAATTTTATCATCACCATCAAAGAAAGGTGAAGCAAAAATGCTTTGATCAAAGAATTATCACTTGTTTCATCAAGATTATCACCTCAAATTCAAGAACAAACCAAAAAAAAATTTTTACAACACACAAATAATTATAAACCATCCGTCCGGATGTTAACTAAGATGATTTTTAATTGTACAACATTGCACCATCTGCCCAGATGGTGACTACTAATCCAAACTACTAGTACAAAAATCACACCTAAAAGGATGTTAACTAACAAAATCCAAAAACTACATTAGCAACCTAGAAACATTCTAAGCATATAAAAAACAAAAGATAAAAAGAAGGACATTCAAATCGTCCGACAGTCAGTTAAAAGAACTCAAACTCTCATCATCAACAATGTCATCACCATTAATATCATTTGCATCATCATCACCAGCATCCTCATCATCATCAGCACCTGCCCCCCCCCCCCCCCCCCCCGAAGAACCCGACATGTCCCCATGCCATGCAGTATAAGCTCTGAACTCATCTATGGACCGCAGAAAATTGTCCACGTAAGGCTCCTGAATCTGCACCTGCAACTATAACATGGACTCATACATAAAAGATAGAGCACGATGGTGAGACTCATGCATAGCCTAGTTAGCAGCTGAGCTAGGATCAACACCATACCCCCGACCAAAAGGAACACCCCCAGGAGGAGGAGCAGAAGCCACTGGAGCAACAATAACTGAAGGCTCACAAAACCAGCTAGCAAACTCATCATCTATCATAGCTAGCTTCACATTCCCAAGCGAGGGAAATGCGGCACCACCTGCCTTACATAAGGCCATAACTAAACTAGGGTGAGTGAGCCTGCACGTCGCCCTCGAACCATACTCAGTACCACTGGTAGAAATCCTTCAGAATTTAGAGGAGATGAATTGTGCAAGGTCTACCGTCTTACACTCCATAATGCAATATTGGAGAGCAGCCACCTCAATCGTGATATCTAAGGTGTGACTCATAGGAACTAGGTTGTACAAGACAACCGACATGTAAATCTAAGCATTGCTTTTCAAAGCTCCCCTCTTAAAGCTCATAGGTGCTCATGTAGAACCCACATCGTATGTATAGTCCTGCAAGCAAATAACCCTCTTAATCTCCTCAATATTCCAGTACCTCCGAGCTCACATCCGTCCGTAATCACAAAGCCCATTATCATCCAACTCCACATTACTTCCCAAATAGTGACTTATGTTGTCCCTTGAAAAATCAATCACTTTTCCCCTCACCCAGGTTTTGTACGCAAAAGGCTCGTTTTCAGGTCCCGTTGGAAGGGCGTTTGCGAAGAACTCCCTAACAACTTCTAAGTGAAACTCCAGGTGAAGTTCACAAAGAACAGAAAAGTCACTATGCTCCAATTGTGACCCAACAAAATAGTATTGCCCAGTAGGGCTCAATCTCACAATTCGATCCGGCAACACCGCCCTTTTCTCCAACAACAAGATCATGCTTGGTGTGTCGGAGTTAGAAACCTCTTCCTATCATAGGTTACAGATGAACAACCCCTTGAAGTAGATGGGGCAGCAGCTACTGAAGTTTGGCCTCTTTTTGATCTGCCAGAAATCTGAAAAACAAGAACAAAAAACACAAGCAAAACAGTGACATTAGATACCAAAAACAAGTTACAAAAATTTTAAAATTCCTAATAAAACCATAGTAAGTTCCCCATGCCTTCAAAGCAGTACAAAAAAGAGGAATTTTTCTGCAATTCCCAGGTCTCGCTTAGCGAGCTCTGCGAAATTGCAGAAAAACTCCCTAATGGTCAGGGGCAATTCACCATCACTAACAGACCTAATTTCCATTTATTATTCACCAAAATAGAGGCACTTCAACAAGAATTACACTAACTAATCAAAAATCATGAAACTTCTCAAATTAATGCCCTAATGCTTTATTTTCTCTTACCCTAAACCACATGCAATCATATTTTCTACCAAAGATTAACAAAAGGAGATTATAGAAGCATTAAGAAAGCAAGAACACAAGAGATTTCATGAAGAAACTTCAAAAACTCCCCAAAAAAGGGTTTTTACGAAAATAAAAAAAATGCAGAAAGTAAAACTTACTATGATGAAATGAACGGATTGAAGCTTAGGAATTTGATATGGGAAGAGCAAAACCTTGAAGCTTGAAGGAGAGGAGAGTAAGAGAAGTTTTCCTTTGAGATTTTTGTGTAAAAGGGAGAAAGAGGAAACCCTAGCTCTTTCCTTCCTTCATAAAACACGAACTGGGCCGGGTCTTGCAAGATGGGTCCAATTCTGAATTTTTTTTTTTAATTTTGCTCAGCTCGCTTAGCGAGCGACTCCTTTGAAGTTTTCGCATAGCGAGCTCTGCAACACTCAGAATCCTCCCAACAACCAAAAACTGACATTTCTAGCTTCAAAAACACTTAAATACACCAGAATTAACATAAAAACAGTAAAAACTTACAAAATTGGGGTGCCTCCCAACAAGCGCTTGTTTAACATCAGATAAGCTCGATGGTCCACAATGATCAACGATCATCGAGGGAAACTGAACGGATCTCTCGACCGAAGCTACCTCCAAGGTAGATTTTTAGACGTTGGCCATTTACCGACCAACTATCTTTCTTTTCAAGGTCCTCGATCACCACATCTCCGTATTCTTTGACTTCCTTCACCTGAAACGGTCCAGGACGTTTACTCTTCAACTTTCCCGGAAAAAGTTTTAACCGGGAGTTGAAAAGAAAAACAAGCTGACCAGATTTGAACTCTTTGAGCTTTATTTTCTTATCATAATATATTTTCACTTTTTCCTTATACAACCAGCTTGAGTGGTAAGCATCATTTCTCATTTCTTCCAACTCGCTTAGTTGTATTTTTCTCTTTGTTTCGGCCAAGTTTTGGTTAAAATTTAATAACTTTAAAGCCCACAGAGCTTTGTGTTCCATTTCAACTGGTAAATGGCATGATTTTCCATAAACCATTTAGAACGGAGTTAAACCAATTGGAGCTTTGTAAGCGATGCGATATACCCACAAAGCCTCGTCCAATTTCTGCGACCAATCCTTCCTCGACCCAGAAACAATTTTCTCTAAAATTATCTCCACCTGCCTATTAGACACCTCAGCTTTCCCGTTTGGTTGGGGATGGTAGGGATTCGCAACTTTATGTGACACACCATAATGTTTCTGTAGATGTTTAAGAATTGGCAGAATTTTTGACCAACAAGAAATGTTGAATTCAGTTCAGAATGTCCTATCAGATGTTGGGACATTATCAAACAGAGTTGTGAATTTATTTCAGGATGTCTCATCAGATGTTGGGACATTGTGTAAATAACTTCGGTTCAGTTTTTCAGGATGTCCCAACAGATGTTGAGACATCTCAGACCTGCTACCAGAATTAATTAATGATTAACTGATCAGAGATATTTAAGGAGAAGTATCTGGAATTAATTAATGATGGATAAAAACAGAACAAGGCGCATCTGTAGGGTGTTTTATATTGAAGATTCAGATTAAAACAGAAGACCTAAATCACCTAGAATATAGGAAGTAACAAACCCTAAATTCAAGGTGACAGCTGCTGCACATTAGGGCTGGATCATTCTACAGAAAGCCCAAAATTCAGATACCTATTTAAGCAACAGAAACTCATAGAATTGAGTACGAATTTCAGAAGACCAAATAGGGTGTCTAGTGTTTTAATAGCAGGTTGTATTTTATGTACCACTTTATGAGCTTTTAAGCAAAAGTGCATTTGTGACTTGATTGAAACTGTGAAGTAAGATCAAGCTGTATTGTTTGAAGGATGTCTTCAATTTCAGTAAACTTGTAAACTTGATCACTGTGTGATTGAGGGGGAGTGAGTAGGGTACTCTTATCTAAGGTGTGTCTTAGGTAGAAATTGCATTGGGTAGTTATTAAGTGATAGATTAAACAGGGTGGTTTAAGTCTAGAATTAATAATACTAATAGTGGATTTCCTCCTGGCTTGGTAGCCTCCAGATGTAAGTGTGGTTATACACTGAACTGGGTTAACAAACTTCTGTGTTGTTTACTTTTCTTGCTATTTAAGTTTTGGTTAAATTTGTCAAGTGTCCTATCAAGTGTTGGGACATCTCTTAGGACATCTCATACCTGATCACAGAATTTCAATTGGCATCAGAGCAGGCACCCTGCCTGTTTATACTGGGTGAGATCTAGGGAATACAAATTCTGTAACATGGACAGAGATTTAGGGTCAGTAAATAGACCACCTATACTGGATGGATCTAATTATGACTACTGGAAGCCAAGAATGATTGCATTCTTAAGGTCACTTGACAACAGGGCATGGAGAGCAGTCAATGTTGGATGGGATTACCCTATCCAAGACACCAAAGATGGATCAAAAGTGCTGAAACCTGAAGAAGAATGGAGTAAGGAGGAAGAAGACTCAGCACTAGGCAACTCAAAAGCATTAAATGCTTTATTCAATGGCATTGATAGGAACATTTTCAGACTTGTGCATCATTGTGAGCTGGCCAAAGATGTTTGGGATACTCTCAAAACAACTCATGAAGGAACATCAAAAGTAAAAATGTCAAGACTTCAACTTCTCACCACCAAGTTTGAAAACATGAGAATAAAGGAAGATGAATCAATTCATGAGTTCTATATGAACATATTGGATATAGCCAATACTTCTGGAGCTTTGGGAGAAAAGATGACTGATGAAAAGCTTGTAAGAAAGATTCTCAGATCTTTGCCAAAAAGATTTGACATGAAAGTCACTGCAATAGAAGAAGCTCAAGACATATGTTCCATGAAAGTTGAAGAACTCATTGGTTCCCTTCAAACTTTTGAGATGGGAATGAATGACACAAATGCCAAAAAGAACAAAAGCATAGCTTTGGTGTCAAATACAGATGAAGAAGAAGATGATGAATCAGCAAATGATAAAAGCTTATCAGAAAACCTTGCCTTGCTTGGAAGACAATTCAAACAAATTCTCAGAGGAATGGAAGGCAAATCCAAACCTAGTGGAAGAAACACAAGCTCTGAGAACAGAAGACCTTATGATGCTAACAAAAGATTAAAGTATGCTGAAAAGACCAGTCAAGATAAAGGAGTCAAATGCCATGAATGTGAAGGATATGGACACATCAAGATTGAATGTCCTACCTACTTAAAGAGGCAAAAGAAAGGACTCTCTGTGACCTGGTCTGATGAAGACTCAGGAGACTCAGAAGAAGAATCAGCTAAGCATATTACTGCTTTAGCTGGACTGTGTGAATATGACAGTGATTCCAGCTGTGGAGAACTTACTTATGAAGAACTTGAGCAAGCTTTCAAAGATCTATACAAAAGAAGCTCTGAAATATGCAGTGAAGTTATAAAGCTAAAGAAGCAGAATGAGGCATTAGAAGATGACAAAGCAAATGATCAGGAGATCATTGACACCTTAAAAAGTGAAGTAAGCCTTCTCAACTCTAAGTTGCACCATATGTCCAAATCTGTTAGAATGTTGAACAGCAGCTCAAACACACTGGATGTTATTATCAGCAATAATAAACATTCAGGGGACAAAAGTGGACTGGGATATAACAGAGATGAAGCCAGCTCTAGCAAAACTACTTCAGAAACTACACTGTCAAACAAGATGTCCCAACAGATGCTTCAACATCAGAACTCAAAGACAAACATAATGTTCCAACAGATGTCTCAACATTCTGAAAAGAACAAAATGAAGAAGAAGTATCAAAGATGGAGATGCCATCACTGTGGAAGATTTGGACATATCAAACCTCATTGTTATAAGCTACATGGATATCCAAATCAGATGTATCAGCAACCTTCCAAGCAGAAAGTAGAAGGTACCAAGAAAGTGCTGCATAGACATCAAATAAATCAGCAATCTCCTAAGCAAAAGACAGAGGTCATCAAGAAAGAGTAGAGACCAAAAGCCAGCATTCAAACTGATCAAAGTCACAAGAACAAGATCAACAATCAATCTTGGAGATCAGCTGATGAACAACACACAGGGAAGAGGCATCAAAAGAAATCTCAACTCATCTGGTCAAAGAAAAATACTGCATACATAGCACATACATCACTAAGAGTATCAGCTAAAGAAGACTGGTACTTTGATAGTGGATGCTCAAGACACATGACTGGATTGAAGAATTTGCTAGTAAACTTAAAATCACATTCATCCAGGTATGTTACCTTTGGAGATGGAGCTAAAGGAGAAATCAAGGGAGTTGGAACCTTGGATTGTCAAGATGTTCCAAGACTAGATAATGTGCTGCTAGTTAAAGGTTTAACTGCTAACCTGATCAGCATAAGTCAACTATGTGATCAAGGATACAGTGTAAACTTTACCAAATCAGAATGCATAGTGACTAATAAAGAACAAGAAGTTGTCATGAAAGGAGCCAGATCTAAAGACAACTGTTACATGTGGGAATCCCAAAATCTCAGTCTCACTTCAACCTGCTCTCTAGCTAAAGAAGAAGAAGTGAAACTGTGGCATCAAAGACTAGGTCATCTTCATTTCAGAGGCATAAAGAAGATCATATCTATGGATGCTGTAAGAGGTATTCCTAAACTGAAGATTGATGATGGCAAAATATGTGGTGAATGTCAAATAGGCAAGCAAACCAAGATGTCCCATCCAAAGCTTCAACATCTGACAACTTCCAAAGTTTTGGAACTTCTACATATGGATCTTATGGGACCTATGCAGGTTGAAAGTCTTGGTGGTAAGAGGTATGCCTATGTTGTGGTTGATGATTTTTCAAGATATACATGGATAAACTTCATCAAAGAAAAGTCAGATGTATTTGATGTATTCAAAGAATTATGTCAAAGATTGCAAAGGGAAAAATCCAGCTGTGTGATCAGAATAAGAAGTGATCATGGAAAGGAATTTGAGAATCAAAAGTTCTTAGATTTCTGCTCTTCAGAAGGAATCAATCATGAGTATTCTTCACCTATCACTCCTCAACAGAATGGGATTGTTGAAAGGAAGAATAGAACCATTCAAGAATCAGCAAGAGCCATGATCCATGCTAAAAAGTTACCTCTGTACTTTTGGGCTGAAGCTATGAACACTGCATGTTACATCCATAACAGAGTTACCTTGAGGAAAGGAACTTTATCCACAATATATGAAGTCTGGAAGGGCAGAAAACCCACAGTTAAGTACTTCCATGTTTTTGGAAGTATCTGTTATATTCTGGCAGATAGAGAGCAAAGAAGAAAAATGGACCCTAAAAGTGATGAAGGGATCTTCCTTGGATACTCCATAAACAGCAGAGCATATAGAGTATTTAATTCTAGAACCAAGGTTATCATGGAGTCCATAAATGTGATAATTGATGATGCTCCTACAGATGTCCCAGAAGATGTTGGAACATCTGCTGATATCAAGACTGAAGCTGAAGAAAAGAATGATCAATATAACTTCACTCAAACTGATACAAGGACAGAAGAATCAAGCAAACCTCCCTCCATCAGAATACAGAAGGATCATCCCAAAGATTTGATAATTGGTGATCCCAACAGAGGTGTGAGCACTAGATCAAGAGAAGTGATTTCAGGTTCTTGTTTTGTTTCCAAAATAGAACCTAAAAATATCAAGGAAGCTCTCACTGATGAATACTGGATTTGTGCTATGCAAGAGGAATTAGGTCAATTCACAAGGAATGAAGTGTGGAATCTTGTTCCTAGACCTGATGACATAAATGTGATTGGTACAAAATGGGTGTATAAGAACAAGTCAAATGAACAAGGAGTTGTTTCAAAGAACAAAGCTAGACTTGTGGCTCAAGGATACACTCAAATTGAAGGAGTAGACTTTGATGAAACTTTTGCACCAGTAGCAAGGCTTGAATCAATAAGATTACTGTTGGGAATTGCTTGTATCTTGAAGTTTAAGCTATTTCAAATGGATGTGAAAAGTGCTTTTTTAAATGGCTACCTTAATGAAGAAGTATATGTAGAACAGCCTAAAGGATTTGTTGATCCAAACTGTCCAAATCATGTATACAAATTAAAGAAGGCACTTTATGGTTTGAAGCAAGCTCCAAGGGCATGGTATGAAAGACTGACCACATTTCTTATCAAGCAAGGATACAGAAAAGGTGGGATTGATAAAACCCTGTTTGTTAAAGATGAAGAAGGAAATGTCATGATTGCTCAAATATATGTTGATGACATTGTCTTTGGTGGGATTTCTGATAGGATGGTCAAACATTTTGTCAAGCAGATGGAATCTGAATTTGAAATGAGCCTAGTAGGTGAGTTAACCTATTTTCTTGGTCTGCAAATAAAGCAAATGGAAGACTCAATGTTCATCTCACAAAGCAAATATTCCAAGAATATAGTCAAGAAATTTGGAATGGAAAATGCTGCTCACAAAAGAACTCCTGCCCCCACACATTTAAAGCTGACTAAAGATGAAAAGGGAGAGAATGTAGATCAAAGTTTATACAGAAGCATGATTGGAAGCTTGTTATACTTGACTGCTAGCAGACCAGACATTGCATTTGCTGTAGGAGTTTGTGCAAGATACCAAGCTGATCCAAAAGTCAGTCATCTCAATCAAGTCAAGAGAATCCTTAAATATGTTAATGGTACTTGTGACTATGGCATAATGTATTTTCATGGTTGCAAACCAATTCTCACTGGCTTCTGTGATGCTGATTGGGCAGGAAGTGCTGATGACAGAAAAAGCACTTCAGGAGGATGTTTCTTTCTAGGAAACAATCTGATTTCTTGGTTCAGTAAGAAACAGAATTGTGTATCCTTATCTACAGCTGAAGCTGAGTATATAGCAGCAGGTAACAGTTGTTCTCAGTTGGTTTGGATGAAGCAAATGCTCTCTGAGTACAATGTCCCACAGGATGTCATGACATTGTACTGTGACAACTTAAGTGCAATCAACATATCAAAGAATCCTATCCAACATAGCAGGACAAAGCATATTGATATCAGACATCATTTCATCAGAGATCTTGTAGAAGAAAAGGTGATTTCATTGGAGCATGTAGCTACAGATCTGCAGTTAGCTGATATCTTTACCAAAGCATTGGATGCTACACAATTTGAGAATTTAAGGGGCAAACTTGGAATCTGTTTATGTGATATTTAGCAGTTAATGAGATGTGCCAACATGTCATATGACATTGCATGGCATAAGTTCCAGATGGCAAAACCAGTCTGGACAAGATCCTTGGGAATTCCATTCCTAATCATTTGCACTGTAACGGCTACTTATTTAGTAACTACTTATAAGCAGCTATCAAGATTCTCATCATACTATCACAAGCGAATCATATTAACTAGAAATCCTTCAGAAATCATAAACTCTAAAGCTGTTCATCTATCTTTCTCAACAATGTCTCAAAACCTTAACTCAACTGAAGAAATTCTCAACAAAGAAGACGTGGTTCATGCCACTCCAATCTCTGTTGTGCCAATGCATTCAACCCCATTGGACGAACTCAGGGGAAGCGTTTCTCACACCAAAAAGGAAAGAACTCCAAAGAGAGGTAAAGATCAAATCAGAAGCAAAGCTAAAGGCACTCCCTCTCCTGCTAACATGCCCCCTAAATCTTCACAATATGTGGATGATTCAATCAAGGAAATTGTCACTCAAATTCTGTTTGAACAAAGGAAGGTGAGTGGAATCTCTGTTCCCTTGAATACCATGCCTGCACCTCAAGAAGAACCAGCTCAGACTGCAGAAGACACTCCTGCAGAACAAGATGTCCCAATGAATGTTGGAACATCTGCAGATGAGAAAGAAAATTCATCTGATGCTGATACTGAACAGACTGAGGACCAGAAAAAGGCCTCAAGTGAAAGTGATAAAGAAGTCTCTGTGGAACAGGCTAAAGACTCAAATGAAGATCAAACCCCTGCTGATCAACAAGCTGAAGAGGAAACTGCTCAATCTCCTCCAGTGGTCAACCTGGAGCAGGACTCTGATGCAGAAATCATAGCATCTGTTAAACCCAGCATTGCCAAAAGACTCAGGTCCAGGAAGGGCAAGCTGCAAGCTGAAGCAGCAATTCCTGAAAAGAAGAAAGCATCTCCAAAGAAAGGGAAAGCTAAAGTCACTTTTGGGCCAACAAAACCATGGAGCAAAGTTCAATCCCAGAAGAGAAAAGCTGCAACACCATCAGATTCAGATGTTGAATCAGATGTCCCAACATCTCCTCCCAAGAAGAGACCAGCATCATCCAGAGCTTCAACTACTGTTCCAGAAGCTCCTTTGGACAACATATCATTCCATCATGTCTCCAGTGTCAACAGGTGGAAATATGTGTACCAAAGAAGGGTTGCCCTGGAAAGAGAACTGAGCAGCAATGCACTTGAGTGCACAGAACTGATTGACCTCATCTCTGCTGCAGGACTGTTCAAAACAGTCTCAGACCTCTCTCCCTGCTATGAACTTCTTGTCAAAGAGTTCATTGTGAATCTTCAGGAGGATTGCTCCAATGGTAAGTCCTCTGAGTTTCAAAAAGTTTATGTTAGAGGTAAATGTGTAGAGTTTTCTTCTCAAATCATAAATCAGTACCTAGGAAGAGAAACAGATGGACCCAATGAGCTAGGTAAGACAGATAACCAAATCTGTAAGGTGATCACTGCAAACCAGGTCAAGGCATGGCCTGTGAAGGGAAAGCTCTCTGTGAGCATGCTTACCAGAAAGTATGCCATGCTGAACAGAATTGGTACTGCTAATTGGGTGCCTACCAACCACACTTCCTCAATCTCAACTGGTCTGGCCAGATTCATCTATGTTGTGGGAACTCAAACCAAGATGGATTATGGAGCTTATATTTTTGATCAAACTATGAAGCATGCCAGCTCCTCTGCAACAAAGATGCCTATAGCTTTTCCCTCCTTGCTGTGTGGTATTGTTCTAAGTCAATATCTTGGGATTTTAAATGAGAAGGACACAGTCTGCAAGAGAGAGAGTCCCCTGGCTTTTCACTACAAATTATTCCTCAGTCACCATGCTGCAGATGTTGAAGCACCTTCTGGGACATCTGCTGGTCCCTCAACCACTAGGAATCCAATCTCCAAGAAGACTTTAATTGCTGAACTCAAAAGCACCTGCAAAGAGCTTGAAGCTAGAAAGAAGAAGCTTGAGGAAATCATTAAAAGGTTGGAAAGTGAAGAAGATCAAAATGCTGCATCTGGTGAAGACAGTGAAGCTGATGAAGAAAGTGAAGCTGATAAAGATGAAGACACTGAAGTGGAGGAAGAAACAGAGAGTGATGAATGTATGTGAGGAAAATGTAATAACAGCAATGTATCTCTGGAAAAGTGTCTTTGGCCCCTAATTTTGTGTCTACCAAGGGGGAGAACAACATCAAATTGTAATTGCTGTTTAAGTATGAATGAAAAAATCTGTTTGTTTGCTTCTGAACTGAATATGTTTTTTCTGTTGCAACAAGACTGGATACATATTTGTTTGAGGGGGAGTAATCTCAAATAAGAATCAACAGAAAAGTAATGATATACTCTGATAAAAAGATCTTCTGCTGCACTCTGAAAACCAGAAAAGATGTTAGCCAAAAATTAGCCAAAGGGGGAGTTTGTAGATGTTTAAGAATTGGCAGAATTTTTGACCAACAAGAAATGTTGAATTCAGTTCAGAATGTCCTATCAGATGTTGGGACATTATCAAACAGAGTTGTGAATTTATTTCAGGATGTCTCATCAGATGTTGGGACATTGTGTAAATAACTTCAGTTCAGTTTTTCAGGATGTCCCAACAGATGTTGAGACATCTCAGACCTGCTACCAGAATTAATTAATGATTAACTGATCAGAGATATTTAAGGAGAAGTATCTGGAATTAATTAATGATGGATAAAAACAGAACAAGGCGCATCTGTAGGGTGTTTTATATTGAAGATTCAGATTAAAACAGAAGACCTAAATCACCTAGAATATAGGAAGTAACAAACCCTAAATTCAAGGTGACAGCTGCTGCACATTAGGGCTGGATCATTCTACAGAAAGCCCAAAATTCAGATACCTATTTAAGCAACAGAAACTCATAGAATTGAGTACGAATTTCAGAAGACCAAATAGGGTGTCTAGTGTTTTAATAGCAGGTTGTATTTTATGTACCACTTTATGAGCTTTTAAGCAAAAGTGCATTTGTGACTTGATTGAAACTGTGAAGTAAGATCAAGCTGTATTGTTTGAAGGATGTCTTCAATTTCAGTAAACTTGTAAACTTGATCACTGTGTGATTGAGGGGGAGTGAGTAGGGTACTCTTATCTAAGGTGTGTCTTAGGTAGAAATTGCATTGGGTAGTTATTAAGTGATAGATTAAACAGGGTGGTTTAAGTCTAGAATTAATAATACTAATAGTGGATTTCCTCCTGGCTTGGTAGCCTCCAGATGTAAGTGTGGTTATACACTGAACTGGGTTAACAAACTTCTGTGTTGTTTACTTTTCTTGCTATTTAAGTTTTGGTTAAATTTGTCAAGTGTCCTATCAAGTGTTGGGACATCTCTTAGGACATCTCATACCTGATCACAGAATTTCAGTTTCAAAATGCTTTCAAGAGGTGCATTACAAAAGTGCGACCCACCATCGCTGATCAACACTCGAGGGGTTCCAAAACGGTCAAAAATAATTTTCTTGAGAAATTTAATCACCGTTTTTCATCCGCCCTCGGTGAAACAATAGCTTCCACCCATTTTGAAACATAATTCGTAGCAACCAAAATGTATTCATTAGTGAAAGATGGTGGAAACGGGCCAACAAAATCAATGCCCCAACAATAAAAAATTACAACCTCCTCGATATTCTGGAGGGGAATTTCATCACGTTTACCTATTTCACTAGTTCTTTGGCAAGTGTCACAAATCCCCGCATGGAGGTTTGCATCTTTGAAAATAGTAGGCCAATAAAATCCCGATTGAAGGATTTTGGTGGCCTTTCTAGATCCATTGAAATGTCCTCCATTAGGTGAGTTATGACAATGCCAAAGAATGATTTTTTCCTTATCACTTGTTACACACCTTCTTAACAAATTGCTTCCACAAATTTTAAAAAGATCAGGTTCATCCCACACATAGTATTGTGCATCCGACAAGAACATCCGTTATTTATTCCAAGTTAGGTCTTCAAGAATCCAACCTGTTGCTTTATGG
The DNA here is from genome assembly GCA_963966055.1 of Lathyrus aphaca. Lineage (NCBI taxonomy): Eukaryota > Viridiplantae > Streptophyta > Magnoliopsida > Fabales > Fabaceae > Lathyrus > Lathyrus aphaca. Next base: position 332,743,550 of record OZ014521.1, read on the forward strand.
TTAGAAAAGTCAGCAAACCACAACCTAACTTGAACCATAAACAATTTTTCATCAGGAAATTCTTCCCAGATTTCAATTTCAGATTTAGTTACGTCCACATTAACCAACCGTGATAAATGATCTACCACAAAATTTTCTGATCCTTTCTTGTCCTTAATCTCCAAATCAAACTCTTTTAGAAGAAGGATCCAACGGATAAGTCTTTTCTTAGAATCCGGTTTGGTTATCAAGTATTTGATCATGGAATGATCCGTGAAAATGATAACTTTTGAACCTATCAAGTAAGAATGGAATTTCTCAAGCGCATACACTATTGTTAGCAATTCTTTTTCTGTTGTTGCATAATTCACTTGTGCTTCATTAAGCACTTTGCCAGCATAGTGTATGGCATGAATTTTTTTCTTTTCTTTGTCCTAGCACCGCTCCAACGACATAATCATTTGCATCGCACATAAGTTCAAAATTTAAATTCCAATCTGGAGCAATGATCACGGGAGCGGTGACAAGGTTTTCTTTTAGGGCTTGGAAAGATAAAAGACAAAAGTCATCAAAGAAAAATACATGGTCTTTGTTAAGCAAGTTGCTTAGTGGCCTCGCCATTTTGGCAAAATCCTAGATGAACCTCCGATAAAATCCTGCTTGGCCCAAGAAGCTTTTTATTCCCTTTATGTTGGTTGGAGGAGGCAAATTTGCAATTATATCCACTTTCGCTTGATCCACCTCAAGTCCTCTCAAAGAAACTTTGTGACCAAGCACAATTCCTTCCTTCACCATGAAATGGAATTTCTCCCAATTCAACACCAAGTTTGTTTTAACAAATATTTCTAACACCATTTCCAAGTTTTTCAAGCAAAGATCAAATGAAGCTCAAAATACCGAAAAGTCGTCCATGAAGACCTCCATCGTCTTTTCAATAAGGTTGGAAAAGATGGCTTGCACACATCTTTGCAAAGTAGCCGGTGCATTGCACAACCCAAAGGGCATTTTTTGGTAAGCAAAAATTCCAAAAGGACATGTGAAAGCGGCCTTCTCATGATCCGCTGGGTTAACCGCAATTTGGTTGTACCCCGAATATCTATCCAAGAAACAATAGAATTCTTGACCTAACAACCTTTCTAGAATTTGATCCATAAATGGTAGTGGAAAATGATCTTTTATAGTAGCCGTATTCAAACATCTATAGTATATACATATGCTCCAACCAGTGACAACCTTTGTCAGGACAAGGTCATTCTTTTCATTTCAGATAACGGTAATACCACCTTTTTTTGGTACCATATGTACGGGACTCACCCAAGGGCTATCGAAAATCGGATAAATCATTCCCGCATCAAGAAGTTTTACTACCTGCTTTCGAACCACTTCTTTCATAGTTAGATTCAAACGGAATTGTGGTTGTGCTACCACTTTGAAGTCTTCTTCCATAAGAATCTTGTGCATGTAATAAGATGGACTTATTCCTTTTTGATCAGAAAGAACCCATCCTAAAGCTTCTTGATTTTTAGTGAGCACATTAATCAAACGGAACTCCTCATAGGTAGACAATGTATTGCTTATGATCACCGGTTTTCTTCCACTATCATCTAAAAATGCGTATTTTAAGTTCGAAGGTAGCACCTTCAATTCAACTTCAACTTTCTCATCAATTTTCTCTCTCTTCAATTCTTCCATCTCAACTTCCCATGGTTGCAATTCTTTCAATACCTCTAACTCTTTCAAGCATTTTTCATGCTCTTTTTCATCATCACTAGTGAGTGTGTCAATTTCCTCACATAGTGCTTGTTCAAAAGATGTTTCCACATGAATATGCTTTACAACTTCAATAATAGCCACATCGGATGCATCTATGCGGAAACTATCATGCCTTTCCTTTAAATGTTTCATTGCTTCAAACAAATTAAAGGTAACCTCCTCATTTAGCACCCTCACTTTCATGAGACCATCATCAACATCAATCATCATTCGGGATGTCTTCATGAAAGGGCGACCAATAATTAAAGGAGCGTCATCATCTTCTTCCATGTCAATAACAATGAAATCCACCGAAAAGAAAAACTTGTCAACTTTTACCAATACATCTCTTACCACTCCAATTGAGTGAGTGGTAGATTTGTCTGCAAGTTGCAAAGTCATTTTTATACCTTTGATATTTATGTTATCAAAGCCTTTTCACAATCGAGTGAGGAATAAGATTTATGCTTGAACCTAAATCAATAAGGCCATTTCCTACAAACATGTTTCCAATTGTGATCGGTAAAGTAACACGTCCCGGTTCAGCTTCCTTCTTTGGAAGAGTGCGTTGAATGATCGCACAATAATTTGCTGCTAGGATAACTGTTTCCGGCTCCGTGTACTTCCTTATTTTGGAGAGAATATCCTTCAAGAATTCATCATATTTAGGCATTTTCTCAAGAGCCTCGGAAAACGATAAATTGATATGAAGTTGCTTGAAGATATCCATAAACCGAGAGTATTGCCTTTCATTGTATTTCTTTGATGGCACATGAGGATATGTCATATTTGTTGGAATTCGATTCATCACTTCTTTTCCCTTCCTCACTCTCCTATTTGTTTCCTTTTTCTTCTCATCCTCCACTTTTGTCTTTTCAACTACAACCAAATCATCAAGTTTCTTTTCAACTACTTAATCAATTTTTTTCTTCTTTTCAACTTCCTCCTCATCACTAACTTCTTCAACTACACCATCAATCTTTTCTTCCACCACTTTCTTTTCTTTAGGTTGAGCCATCTCCTTCTCACTCCTAGTAACAATAGCTTTGAAATGCTCCTTAGGATTCACATGAGTGTTAGCAGAAAAAAGGGTCTCGATTGGTTCTCGACAATTTGTTTCGCAAGTTGCCCAACTTGATTTTCTAGATTTTTTTTCGCCGCATCATTAGACTTTTGATTGTCCGTAGACATTTGAATGAATTGATTCAAAGTTTCTTCCAATTTAGAAGGTGCAACCGGAGGTGGTGGAGCAACATAAGGATTTTGCCGATTAGAAGAACTACCGCCATAACCTTAGTTATTTTGATAAATGCCTCTTGGTTGATATCCTTGATGTTGTTGATTTTGGTAATGGTGTTGTTGAGAAGGTTGTTGTTGGTAAGTGAAATTCTGTGATCAGGTATGAGATGTCCTAAGAGATGTCCCAACACTTGACAGATTTAACCAAAACTTAAAAAGCAAGAAAAGTAAACAACACAGAAGTTTGTTAACCCAGTTCAGTGTATAACCACACTTACATCTGGAGGCTACCAAGCCAGGAGGAAATCCACTATAAGTAATATTAATTCTAGACTTAAACCACCCTGTTTAATCTATCACTTAATAACTACCCAATGCAATTTCTACCTAAGACACTACTTAGATAAGAGTATCCTACTCACTCCCCCTCAATCACACAGTGATTTTGTTTACAAGTTTAATGAAATTGAAGTCATACTTCAAACAAAACAGCTTGATCTTACTTCACAGTTTCAATCAAGTCACAAATGCACTTTTGCTTAAAAGCTCATAAAGTGGTACAATTAAACAACCTGCTATTAAAACACTGGACACCCTATTTAGTCTTCTGAAATTCTTACTCAATTCTGTGAGTTTCTGTTCATTAAATAGGTATCTGTAATTTTGGGCTTTCTGTAGAATGATCCAGCCCTAATGCGCATGCAGCTTCCACCTTGAATTAGGGTTTGTTACTTCCTAGATTCTAGGTGAATTAGGTCTTCTATTTTTAATTTGAATCCTCAATATAACATTCCCTACAGATGCGCCTTGTTCTGTTTTTATCAATCAATAATCAATTCCAGATAACTCTCCTTAAATATCTCTGATCAGTTAGACATTAAGTAATTCTGGTAGCAGGTTTGAGATGTCTCAACATCTGTTGGGACATCCTGAAAAACTGAACTTAAGTCATTTACACAATGTCCCAACATCTGGTGAGACATCCTGAAATAAGTTCATATACTCTGTTTGATAATGTCTCAACATTTGATAGGACATTCTGAACTGAATTCAATATTTCTTGTTGGTCAAAAATTCTGCCAATTCAAGACATCTACAAACTCCCCCTTTGGCTAATTTTTGGCTAACATCTTTTCTGGTTTTCAGAGTGCAGCAGAAGTTCTTTTTATCAGAGTATAACATTACTTTTCTGTTGATTCATATTTGAGATTACTCCCCCTCAAACATATGTGTATCCAGTCTTGTTGCAACAGAAATATTTATCAAAACACACTGATTCAGTTCAGACTCAAACAAACAGATTTTTCATTCATAATTAAACAGCAGTACAATTTGTTGTTGTTGTTCTCCCCCTTGTTAGACACAAATTATGGGGCCAAAGACACTAATCAAGAAATACAATGCAGTGCTGTCATTACAATTTGCCTCACATACAATGATTACTCAGACTCCTCACTTTCAGTTTCTTCATCAGCTTTAGTTTCTTCACCAGAGACAGTTTCTTCATCAGATGCAGCTTTCTGATCTCCTTCACTCTCCATCCTTTGAATGATTTCCTCAAGTTTCTGCTTTCTAGCTTCAAGCTCTTTGCAAGTGCTCTTGAGTTCAGCAATTAATGCCTTCTTGGAGATTGGAGTCTTAGCAGTTGAAGGACCTGCAGATGTCCCAGAAGGTGCTTCAACATCTGCTGCATGATGACTGAGGAACAGTTTGTAGTGAAATGCCAGGGGGCTTTCTCTCTTGCAGACTATGTCTTTCTCAGTGAGAATCCCAGGGTATTGACTTAGAACTATACCACATAGCAAAGAGGGAAAAGCTATTGGCAGCTTTGTTGCAGAAGAGCTGGCATGCTTCAAGGTCTGATCAAAAATGTAAGCACCATAATCCAGCTTAGTCTGAGTTCCCACAGCATAGATAAACCTGGCCAGACCAGTGGATATTGAAGATGTGTGGTTGGTAGGCACCCAGTTTGTTGTTCCAATCCTGTTCAGCATGGCATATTTTCTTGTTAACATGCTCACTGAGAGCTTTCCTTTAACAGGCCATGCCTTGACCTGGTTTGCAGTGATAACCTTGCAGACTTGGTTATCTGTTTTACCTAGCTCATTTGGACCATCTGTTTCTCTTCCTAGGTATTGGTTGATGATTTGAGGAGAGAACTCTACACACCTACCTCTAACAAAGACTTTTCTAAATTCAGAGGACTTACCATTGGCACAATCCTCCTGAAGATTAACAATGAATTCTTTGACAAGAAGTTCATAGCAGGGAGAGAGATCTGAGACTGTTTTGAAGAGGCCTGCAGCAGAGATGAGATCAATCAGTTCAGTGCACTCAAGTGCATTACTGCTCAGTTCTCTTTCAAGGGCAACCCTTCTTTGGTACACAAACTTCCATCTGTTAACACTGAAGACAAGATGGAATGAGATGTTGTCCAAGGGAGCTTCTGGAACAGCAGTTGAAGCCCTAGATGGTGCTGGTTTCTTCTTGGGAGGAGATGTTGGGACATCTGATTCAACATCTGAGTCTGATGGGGTAACAGCTTTCCTCTTCTGGGTTTGGACTTTACTCCATTGTTTTGTTGGACCAAAGGCAGCTTTAGCTTTGCCTTTCTTTGGTGTAGCTTTCTTCTTCTCAGGAATTTCAGGTTCAGCTTGCATCTTTCCTTTCCTGGACCTGAGCCTTTTGGCTATGATAGGTCTAACAGAGGCTATGATCTCTGTATCAGAGTCCTGTTCCAGGTTCACCACTGGAGGAGATTGAGCAGTCTCCTCTTCAGCTGGTTGATCAGCAGAGATTTGATCTTCATTTGAGGCTTTGGTCTGATCCTCAGAGACTTCTTCATTACTTTCATTTGAGGCCTTTTTCTGGTCCTCAGTTTGTTCAATATCAACATCAGCTGAGTTCTTTTTCTCATCTTCAGATGTTCCAACATCTATTGGGACATCCTGTTGAACAGGAATGTCCTCTGCAGCTTGAGCTTGTTCTTCTTGAGGTGCAGGCATGGTGTTCAGAGGAATGGAAATCCCACTAACAACTCTCTGTTCAAAAAGAATCTTGTTGACTATCTCCTTGATGGAAGCATCCACATAATCAGAAGATTTTGGAGGCATGTTTGCTGGAGAAGGAATGCCTCCTTTGGATTTGCTGCAGACTTGATCTTTAGCTCTTTTAGGGGTTCTTGGCTTTTTAGCATGAGAAACACTTCCTCTGAGTTCGTCCAATGGGGTTGATTTCATTGGTACCACAGAGATGGGAGTTGCATGAACTACATCTTCTTTGTTGAGAACTTCTTCAGGAGTGTTAGGGTTTTGAGACATTGTTAAGGAAGATGGATGAAGAGCTTTAGGGTTGATGATTTCTGAAGTACAGCTAGTTAATGTGATTCGCTTGTGATAGTATGATGAGAATCTTGATAGCTGATTATAAGCAGTTACTAAATAAGTAGCCGTTACATTGCAAATTATTAGGAATGGAATTCCCAAGGTTCTTGTCCAGACTGGTTTTGCCATCTGGAACTTATGCCATACAATGTCATATGACATGTTGGCACATCTCATTAACTGCTAAATATCACATAAACAGATTCCCAGTTTGCCCCTTAAGTTCTCAAATTGTATAGCATCCAATGCTTTGGTAAAGATATCAGCTAACTGCAGATTTGTAGCTACATGTTCCAATGAAATCACCTTTTCTTCTACAAGATCTCTGATGAAATGATGTCTGATATCAATATGCTTGGTCCTGCTATGTTGGATAGGATTCTTTGATATGTTTATTGCACTTATGTTGTCACAGTACAATGTCATGACATCCTGTGGGACATTGTACTCAGTGAGCATTTGCTTCATCCAAACCAACTGAGAACAACTGCTGCCAGCTGCTATATATTCAGCTTCAGATGTAGATAAGGATACACAATTTTGTTTCTTACTGAACCAAGAAATCAAATTGTTTCCTAGAAAGAAGCATCCTCCTGAAGTGCTTTTTCTGTCATCCGCATTTCCAGCCCAATCAGCATCACAGAAGCCAGTGAGAATTGGTTTGCAACCATGAAAGTACATTATGCCATAATCACAAGTACCATTAACATATTTAAGAATTCTCTTGACTTGATTGAGATGACTGACTTTTGGATCAGCTTTATATCTTGCACAAACACCTACTGCAAATGCTATGTCAGGTCTGCTAGCAGTCAAGTATAACAAGCTTCCAATCATGCTTCTGTATAAGCTTTGATCTACATTCTCACCCTTTTCATCTTTAGTCAGCTTTAAATGTGTGGGGGCAGGAGTTCTCTTATGAGTGGCATTTTCCATTCCAAATTTCTTGACTATGTTCTTGGTATACTTGCTTTGGGAAATGAACATTGAGTCTTCCATTTGCTTTATTTGCAGACCAAGAAAGTAGGTTAACTCTCCTACTAGGCTCATTTCAAATTCAGATTCCATCTGCTTGACAAAATGTTTGACCATCCTGTCAGACATCCCACCAAAGACAATGTCATCAACATATATTTGAGCAATCATGCCATTTCCTTCTTCATCTTTAACAAACAAGGTTTTGTCAATTCCACCTTTTCTGTACCCTTTCTTGATAAGAAATGTGGTAAGTCTTTCTTACCATACCCTTGGAGCTTGCTTCAAACCATAAAGTGCCTTCTTTAGTTTGTATACATGATTTGGACAGCTTGGATCAACAAATCCTTTAGGTTGTTCTACATATACCTCTTCATTAAGATAGCCATTTAAAAAGGCACTTTTCACATCCATTTGAAATAGCTTGAACTTTATGATACAAGCAATTCCCAAAAGTAGTCTGATTGATTCAAGCCTTGCTACTGGTGCAAAGGTTTCATCAAAGTCTACTCCTTCAATTTGAGTGTATCCTTGAGCTACAAGTCTAGCTTTGTTCTTTGTAACAATTCCTTGTTCATTTGACTTGTTCTTATACACCCACTTTGTTCCAATCACATTTATGTCATCAGGTCTAGGAACAAGAGTCCACACTTCATTCCTTGTGAATTGACCTAATTCCTCTTGCATAGCACAAATCCAGTATTCATCAGTAAGAGCTTCCTTGATGTTTTTAGGTTCTATTTTGGAAACAAAACAAGAACCTGAAATCACTTCTCTTGATCTAGTGCTTACACCTCTGTTGGGATCACCAATTATCAAATCTTTGGGATGATCCTTCTGTATTCTGATGGAGGGAGGTTTGCTGGATTCTTCTGTCCTTGTATCAGTTTGAGTGAAGTTATAATGATCATTCTTTTCTTCAGCTTCAATCTTGATATCAGCAGATGTTCCAACATCTTCTGGGACATCTGTAGGAGCATCATCAATTATCACATTTATGGACTCCATGATAACCTTGGTTCTAGAATTAAATACTCTATATGCTCTGCTGTTTATGGAGTATCCAAGGAAAATCCCTTCATCACTTTTAGGATCCATTTTTCTTCTTTGCTCCCTATCTGCCAGAATATAACAGTTACTTCCAAATACATGGAAGTACTTAACTGTGGGTTTTCTGCCCTTCCAGACTTCATATATTGTGGACAAAGTTCCTTTCCTTAAAGTAACTCTGTTATGGATGTAACAGGCAGTGTTCATAGCTTCAGCCCAGAAGTACAGAGGTAACTTTTTAGCATGGATCATAGCTCTTGCTGATTCTTGAATAGTTCTATTCTTCCTTTCAACAATCCCATTCTGTTGAGGAGTGATTGGTGAAGAATATTCATGATTGATTCCTTCTGAAGATCAGAAATCTAAGAACTTTTGGTTCTCAAATTCTTTTCCATGATCACTTCTTATTCTGATCACACAGCTGGATTTTTCCCTTTGTAATCTTTGACATAATTCTTTGAATACATCAAATACATCAGACTTTTCTTTGATGAAATTTATCCATGTATATCTTGAAAAGTCATCAACCACAACATAGGCATACCACTTACCACCAAGGCTTTCAACCTGCATAGGTCCCATCAAATCCATATGCAAAAGTTCCAAAACTTTGGAAGTTGTCAGATGTTGGAGCTTTGGATGGGACATCTTGGTTTGCTTGCCTATTTGACATTCACCACATATTTTGCCATCATCAATCTTCAGTTTAGGAATACCTCTTACAGCATCCATAGATATTATCTTCTTTATGCCTCTGAAATGAAGATGACCTAGTCTTTGGTGCCATAGTTTCACCTCTTCTTCTTTAGCTAAAGCACAAGTTGAAGTGAGACTGAGGTTTTGGGATTCCCACATGTAACAGTTGTCTTTAGATCTGGCTCCTCTCATGACAACCTCTTGTTCTTTTTTAGTCACTATGCATTCAGTTTTGGTAAAGTTTACACTGTACCCTTGATCACATAGTTGACTTATGCTGATCAGGTTAGCAGTTAAACCTTTAACTAGCAGCACATCATCTAGTCTTGGAACATCTTGACAATCCAAGTTCCCAACTCCCTTGATTTCTCCTTTAGCTCCATCTCCAAAGGTTACATACCTGGATGAATGTGACTTTAAGTTTACTAGCAGATTCTTCAATCCAGTCATGTGTCTTGAACATCCACTGTCAAAGTACCAGTCTTCTTTAGCTGATACTCTTAGTGATGTATGTGCTATATATGCAGTACTTTTCTTTGACCATTTGAGTTGAGATTTCTTTTGATGCCTCTGCCCTGTGAGTTGTTCATCAGCTGATCTCCAAACTTGATTGTTGATCTTGTTTTTGTAGCTTTGATCAGCCTCAGTGCTAGCTTTTGGTCTCCATACCTTCTTGATGACTTCTGTCTTCTGCTTAGGAGGTTGCTGATTTCTTTGATGTTTATGCAGCACTTTCTTGTTAACTTCTATTTTATTCTTGGAAGGTTGCTGATACATCTGATTTGGATATCCATGCAGCTTATAACAATGAGGTTTGATATGTCCAAATCTTCCACAGTGATGGCATCTCCATCTTTGATACTTCTTTTTCATTTTGTTCTTTTCAGAATGTTGAAACATCTGTTGGAACATTATGTTTGACTTTGTGTTCTTTTCCTGATGTTGAAGCATCTGTTGGGACATCTTGTTTGACTGTATGGATTTTGAAGTTGTCTTGCTAGAGCTAGCTTCATCTTTATGAACTCTGTTAAATCCCAGTCCACTTTTATCCCCTGAGTGCTTATTGTTGTTGAGAATAACATCCAGTGTATTTGAGCTGCTATTCAACATTCTAACAGATTTGGACATATGTTCCAACTTAGAGTTGAGGAGACTTACTTCACTTTTCAAGGTGTCAATGATCTCTTGATCACTTGCTTTTTCATCTTCTAATGCCTCATTCTGCTTCTTTAGCTTTATAACCTCACTGCATATTTCAGAGCTTCTTTTGTATAGATCTTTGAATGCTTGCTCAAGTTCTTCATAAGTAAGTTCTCCATCACTGGATTCACTTTCAGACTCACATAATCCAACTAAAGCAGTGATATGCTTAGCTGATTCTTCTTCTGAATCACCTCCTGAGTCTTCATCAGACCAGGTCACAGAGAGTCCTTTCTTTTGCCTTTTTAAGTAGGTAGGACATTCATTCCTGAGATGTCCATATCCTTCACATCCATGGCATTTGACTCCTTTTTCTTGACTGGTCTTTTCAGCATAATTTGACCTTCTGTTAGCATCATAAGGTCTTCTGTTCTCAAAAGAGTTTGTGTATCTTCCACTGGGTTTGGATTTGCCTTCCATTCCTCTGAGAATTTGTTTGAATTGTCTTCCAAGCATAGCAAGATTGTCTGATAAGCTTTTATCATTTTCTGATTCATCAGTATTTGTCACCAAGGCTATGCTTTTGTTCTTCTTAATATTTGTGTCATTCATTCCCATCTCAAAAGTTTGAAGGGAACCAATGAGTTCTTCAACTTTCATAGAGCATATGTCTTGAGCTTCTTCTATTGCTGTGACTTTCATGTCAAATCTTTTTGGCAAAGATCTGAGGATTTTTCTTACAAGCTTTTCATCAGTCATCTTTTCTCCCAAGGCTCCAGAAGTATTAGCTACTTCTAATATGTTCATGTAGAATTCATGAACTATCTCATCTTCCTTCATTCTCAAGTTTTCAAACTTTGTGGTGAGAAGTTGAAGTCTTGACATCTTTACTTTTGATGTTCCTTCATGAGTTGTTTTGAGAGTATCCCACACATCTTTGGCTAGCTCACAATGATGTACAAGTCTGAAGATGTTCCTATCAATGCCATTGAATAAAGCATTTAAGGCCTTTGAGTTGCCTAGTGCTGAATCTTCTTCTTCCTTACTCCATTCTTCTTCAGGTTTCAGCACTTTTGATCCATCTTTGGTATCTTGGACAGGATAATCCCATCCAATGTTGACTGCTCTCCATGCCCTGTTGTCAAGTGACTTTAAGAATGCAATCATTCTTGGCTTCCAGTAGTCATAATTAGATCCATCCAGAATAGGTGGTCTATTTACTGACCCTATATCTCTGTCCATGTTACAAAATTTGTATTCCCTATATCTCACCCAGTATAAACAGGCAGGGTGCTTGCTCTGATGCCAAATTGAAATTCTGTGATCAGGTATGAGATGTCCTAAGAGATGTCCCAACACTTGACAGATTTAACCAAAACTTAAAAAGCAAGAAAAGTAAACAACACAGAAGTTTGTTAACCCAGTTCAGTGTATAACCACACTTACATCTGGAGGCTACCAAGCCAGGAGGAAATCCACTATAAGTAATATTAATTCTAGACTTAAACCACCCTGTTTAATCTATCACTTAATAACTACCCAATGCAATTTCTACCTAAGACACTACTTAGATAAGAGTATCCTACTCACTCCCCCTCAATCACACAGTGATTTTGTTTACAAGTTTAATGAAATTGAAGTCATACTTCAAACAAAACAGCTTGATCTTACTTCACAGTTTCAATCAAGTCACAAATGCACTTTTGCTTAAAAGCTCATAAAGTGGTACAATTAAACAACCTGCTATTAAAACACTGGACACCCTATTTAGTCTTCTGAAATTCTTACTCAATTCTGTGAGTTTCTGTTCATTAAATAGGTATCTGTAATTTTGGGCTTTCTGTAGAATGATCCAGCCCTAATGCGCATGCAGCTTCCACCTTGAATTAGGGTTTGTTACTTCCTAGATTCTAGGTGAATTAGGTCTTTTGTTTTTAATTTGAATCCTCAATATAACATTCCCTACAGATGCGCCTTGTTCTGTTTTTATCAATCAATAATCAATTCCAGATAACTCTCCTTAAATATCTCTGATCAGTTAGACATTAAGTAATTCTGGTAGCAGGTTTGAGATGTCTCAACATCTGTTGGGACATCCTGAAAAACTGAACTTAAGTCATTTACACAATGTCCCAACATCTGGTGAGACATCCTGAAATAAGTTCATATACTCTGTTTGATAATGTCCCAACATTTGATAGGACATTCTGAACTGAATTCAATATTTCTTGTTGGTCAAAAATTCTGCCAATTCAAGACATCTACAGTAAGGATGTTGTTGTTGATAAGGTTGTTGTTGTCTTTGGTACCCTTGATTGTTGTGCATGTAGTTGACTTTTTCGGTTCCCAATGGTGGACAAAATCCGGTATCATGATCACCTTTGTATAACTCACAACTCGCGAATTGCTTGTTCTTGCCCAGATGCTCATTCAACTCCTTCAATTGTTGGGGAAGATTTGACATTTGTTCTGCCAAGAGCTCCACTTGGTGCGATAGAAGTTTGTTTTGTGCAAGTATTGCATCATTAGTCCCTAGTTCAAGAACTCCGGGTTTCTTCAAAGAATTTCCATGATTTTGACTTTGAAAATTATTGAGAGCCATACGATTGATAATATTTGTCATTTCTTCTGCACTTTTTTGATAACAAAGCTCCACCCGCCGTAGCATCCAACAAAGTCTTACAATTCGGTTGGAGGCCATTTCGAAAAATATGGATTTGTGTCAACTCATCGAACCCATGGCCTTTACACTTCCATATCATAGATTTGAATCTCTCCCATGCTTCATTTAGGGACTCATTTGCACCTTGAGAAAACACGGAGATTGCGGTTTTAGATTCCATAAAACCGTTGTGCGAGAAGAATCTCTCGATGAACTTTTCTTCTAGAACATTCTAATCAGTCATCTTCGTGGGACTTTGATCGAGGTACCAATCATTTTCTTTGCCAAGCAAAGCATGAGGAAAAAGTCTTCGGAATAAAGCTAACTCTTGATTTTGATCGACTCCGGCCGCCAACGCTATCTCATAAAATTTTGTGAGAAAAGCAAAGGGATCTTCATGGTTCATTCCCGTGAATGGACTCCCGTACAATAAATTCAGAGTTTCCGTCTTCATCTCAGTTTGCCGGCCATTGTGGGTGTTGTTGGAAAACCGAGCCGTGTTACGAGGGCTATTTACACATGGTGTCGAAGGTGGAGGTGGAGGTGGATTGAGGTCCGCCATGGTTAGTGTCAACTGTGGAGTGAGTGGTGTTGAAGTAAAAGTTGATCATTGTCCTTGTTCTCGTCTTTCTTTAGCTAGTTTCCTCCTCCGTTGTGTCTTGTTATTCAACTTCCTTACGGTTCTCTCAATCTCAAGATCAAAAAAAAGTTGGTTCGTAAGAAGTTTTCTTCGCATAAACAGAAGCTTCAAACACTAACCAAACAAATTAACAAGTTCAAGAAAAATCACAAACAAGTCTAAAACTTAGCAACTATTGCAATGCTTGTAATATCAAATAACAATCTCTGACAACGGCTCTAATTTGTTAAAGTACAAATAGAGTAGGGTTTTTGTAATAGATCCACATAGATTGTTTTGTGATATCACCGCCTTTCTACAGTTGCGCTAGTTTAAGACTCAATGGTAACATGGGGGTTTTGGTTTTGTTAACGAAATTTTTAGTTTGCATTCAAATTAAAAGCTACGAGTTAAAAGTATCGGTTGGTGAAAGTTTATAAAAAGCACATGCCAAGGTTAGGGTTCAATAAGCCCATTTGCACGGATAATTTCGATCAAACGGATGAACTCGTTAAAATGATAAACACAATCACAATACCCTCTCAAGATGTTTATTTATAACACAAATTGTGAGTTTTACCATTTTGATCCATTGATGATCTCTCACTCAATCTATCAAAATGGCAACATTAAAGATCAATACAAGGTGAACACCAAGTCTCATAACTATTTCTAGCCTATGTCCTTTGGTGGATGAAAAACTTAGGTTAAGTGTGGAACACATTATCAATCATGAAGCACACAAATTATATTTCATAAATACAAAGTTTTCCACCATACATTTATCATCAAGAGTTCATACAGAATAATCAAAGACTATACATACAAATTAAAAGACTTATCTACCTTCTAACCTAGACATATTAAAAGTTTAGCTAGCCATAACAATTGAAGTTTTCATTACAAGAAAGAGATGAAGAAGACAAAGCATCAATGACAATCTCCCGACTATTGATGCGCCGATTCTTCGAAAACAAGTGAAATTATGAGTTTTAAGGTTTTTTCTCTAAGAAAAATGATAGGATCCCAAAAAATGAATGTTCAAACCCTTTTATAGAAGCTGAAAAACGCAAGGCTCGCTAAGCAAGCTCTCATTAATTGCTAAACCGCCTTTGCTTGCTAAGCGAGCTCAGGCCCTTGCTTATCGAGCAACTCCATGTGTTTGTGATGTAGCCTCTCGCTAGGGCTCGCTTAGCGAGCATGTAGCGATCTCTAAATATTCATTTTCTTCAAAATCTTTAAAAAGAGAGTCCCCTTGATTTGCTTTCTTCATTCCAATGGTGAAACCTAAAAATATAAAACAAAGTTTAAATAAACTATACTATTGAAGAAAATAAACTATACCACGAATACTAACCGAAAACAATGGGAAAAAGCATCAGGAAACCAAATAAGCTCAAGAAAAGTGCCAAAAACTATACTACATAGTCAACATGGAAGACAATTACTTGGAGTTAGATGTGGAATATAACCATGATACTTTTCTTTTCAGCCTTAGATGTCAGCCTTAGATGTACTTTTCTTTTCTTTGAGTGTATTTCAAGTTTACTCCAAGTCCTAGAGGGCCCCACTGCAACAATCTTCCAAGATTTTTTCTCAATAATCCTACCCTACTAATGCCTTTGATTAATCTTTTTTGTAATACTAGGATCTATACTTTTGGTAACAACCTCATTATGTGAGGGTTGTCCATCAACATTTGTGACCTCGTGACTTGTGCAAACAATGAACAATACGAAAAATTAAATCTGCAGAAAGTAAACAAACACACATCAATTTTTTACCCAGTTCATTCTAACACACCTACTCTAGGGGATACCAATCCAGGATTGAAATCCACTAAATTGTATTAATTCAAAGTGAAACAGCCCAGGTTTCCAACTTGTCACTTAATCACTACCCGTGTTATATTTCTACCTAAGACACTTCCTAGGTCGAGGCCCTCCTCTATTCCTTAACAATCACTTTGTGATCAACACCACACTCTATGCTTAAAAGCTTTAGACTATACACTTTATAGTCTCAGTAAAGTTCTCATATTTTTAGCATCCACTATGATCTAAGAAAAGCTCACAAAAGAACAAATCCTAATACTTTTTGTTAAGTAATATATCTCTTTTTCTTGTTATTAGCCTAGGTCTAACCTAAGTTATTTATAACAAAATAACACACTGGATTTGAGCTTTAAACTCGCAGTATTTTGATCCTACAGAATCTACTCAAATTCTCCAAGAAAATAAAAACTTTTCAATCTTTAGTTTCTATAACAAATCCTCTGTGATTTGAGATCTTCAAGCCTCCAATCTTTGAAAATATTCTATCTTGGACGCCAACTGTAATCACAAATATTCCACCGAACATTATGTGATTTTCTTCAATTATAATAGTTACTAAAAATGTCGCTGATGCAGATGTCGAGAGACCGGAGCTGGGACAACTCCTTCGACATCTTACAAAAACCTATTTTTCCTCAAAATAGAACTTCACCTTCAGCCTGTCACGACACTCTGTCTAACATGACCAATATAGGTTGTTTTACCAAAATTACTGTCAACCGCAACTGGGCAGGAATAACAACAACTAAAATCAAATAGAAAATAAAAAATGATATCATGTGAAGTTTGCATCTATCAAGAAGAATAAATGTTATAAATGTTCTAGTTGAAATCAATACCTAATGTCAAATGACCTTCGGTGAAGTCATAGAAGATCTCTTGTCCAATAAAACCTGTTGATGGTGTATATCAAGAAGATATATTAATCCTTATCAGTTAAAAGAATTATGTCCCATATGAAGTTCCCAAACAATAATAAACCAAATAAGGGATCTTAAAGCTTCATGGTTATGAATAGATAGGAAGTTTGAAAGTTTGTCTGGTCTTGTGTATGAGTGATCACTAAATGTGAATATTCTCAAATTACTAATGCAACTCAAACCCACTTAAAAATATTTTAAACATATATGAATTTAATAAAACACCTTAAAAAAATTAAGGTGCATATGGAATTGACCAAAAGTGTTTCTAATTATTAGGAATTCATTTGTACATTACCTAATCGATTAAGGACTTAGTCCAATCTATTAGTGTAAAGAAAAAGACTCATTGATCGATAAGAAATACTCTTAATCGATTAAGACACATAACCTTTATAGGGTTTCAATTTTGGGATTAAGGTTACTGTCTTTTTAAAGCTCTTAATTGATTAGACTTTATGATTAATCGATTAAGTCATTAAAAAGTCCGTGGATCTTTTTCCTTTTTTTAAAATTCTTTTCTTTTACAAATATAGGGGTTCTCTTCATTTTTTTATTGCACCAGAAATTGGATTTATAGTTATTCTTTCTCATTTTCACTCTCACATACTTCATATTTTTCTATTTCTTCACAAAATTGGCTTTAGTGGTTTGAGAGTAAAATATATCTGTAGAGTTCTAGTGTTGTGGAATTGATGTAATTTACTAAATCGGGTATTGTCTCTTTTGTAATATCATTAAAATATTTTATTTTGATATTTTCCACTCAAAATCTTTTTTTTTCTTAAGATCAAACTGTTAAAATCTCTATTAGGATTGTCAACTCAGTGTTTTTAAAGCTCTGTTTAGTTTGCAGATTAGCATGGTAAAATCTGTCATTTGATTTGAAGATTAGCCTATTAAAATCTCGTGTTTGGTTCGTGGGATTATCAATTTAAATCTTTATTTGTTTGTAAGAAGGTTCATGGTTATAACCTATGAAAACTCATATCTTTAGTGGAATTCCCAAGAGAAAACTCTTGAGAATAAAAGTAGGACAAATGGTTAGGCAAAGTATATCTAAATATTTGGTGAATGCTCTCTTTCCCCTATTTTACTATTTTCCACTGCTCTATTTTATTTATGCTTTATTTTTTCTCTTCAGCTCTTCTTTTTTTCTTTCTTTATTTTATTTTGATGATCAAACTCATTTTTAATATCAAAGTTAACTTAATGAGTTTTGATAAAATAAATTTTTATAATTATACAAAATTTTCGAACAACTGAATCCACCTCTTCACTTTTATGTTTGGAGTCACTTCGGTAACCATTAACATAAGAGCTTAACTCCTATTATAAGACTTATAGTCTCAAGAGATAGGAAAATAATATAATAGCAAGAAGGAATGATAATTCTTGTTATATTTCATGACTGAATAGGTTATAATTATATACTGATATGAGCTCCTAAAATATGCATAATTATTTATGCTTTTAATACAATGTCACCTCACATTTGTACATTTATAATTAAGAGCAATATCTACATAATTTATGAGCAGTTGGCCAATTCAAAAATCATGGTGATTCTATACGCCCCCTCAAGATCACGTTGGAATTGACAAGTTTCATCTTGGCTGTAAGATCCACAAATATTGATGTTGCCAAAGGTTTTGTTTGTACATCCACTAATTGATCCTTGGATGAGACATGAGTCATATACAAGTTACCAACTTGAACTTGCTCCCTAACAAAATGATAGTCCATAGAAATATGTTTCATTCTTGAGTGAAGGATGGGGTTTGAGCAAAGATAAGTTGCACCCACATTATCACACATAATTATGGGAGGATGTTGAATTGGAATATGTAATTTTTTGAGTAGATTTATGAGCCACATAAGTTTTTGTGTTGCAGTTGCAACAACTCTATATTCTGCTTCCGTGGATGAACGAGCAACCGTACGTTGTTTCTTGGAGATCCATGAGATAATATTGCCACCAAAGAAGATTAAGTAGGTTGAAGTTGATGTTCGGTCATCTACATTTCCACCCCAGTCAACATCAGTGTAGGCAACTAGTCGGGAGGAAGCCGATTTTCTTAACTGATGCCATAATTTATTGCAGACTTTAGATAGCGAAGTAACCGCTTCAGATGTTGTAGATGTATAATAGTTGGCTTATGCATAAACTGTGAAAGCTTGTTAATAGCAAATGACAAATCTGATCTCGTCAGGTTGAGATATTGCAATGCACCAATTATGCTCATGTACTATGTGGAATCTGTAGCTAAAGTGCCATCATACAAGCTTAAGGTAGCAGTTTGAGAGAGTGGTGTGAGTGATGGTTTCGCCCCCTCCATCTCAAATTTCTCAAGGATATCCCTGATGAACTTGTGCTGAGACAAGAGAATGCTTGTTGGTGTGGGAATTAATTCAATTTCCAAAAAATAGTGAGGTGAACCCATATTCTTGAGGGAAAATCAATTGGACATAGAATTTATGAATCTGCACAAGAACTGAGACTTATTACCGATTAGTAATAGATCATCAACATACACTAGAAAGTAAGCAATTGTTTTTCCCGATCGATAGATAAAAAGAGACGGGTCATTCTTGCTTGTAGTGAAGCCGCGAGATGTAATAACAGACTTAAGGACATCATGCCATGCTCTTAGTGTCTGACGTAGACCATAAATTACTTTGTGGAGTTTGCAAACATAGTTGGAATGTTGTGGATCTTTCATACCCGGTGGTTGTTCCATGAATACTTGTTTATCAAGAGATTTTGCATAAATACATCTCCATTAACACATGAATATTTGAAAGTTTGTTTTAAACTGTTATTTTTGTCCCGATTCATTTTATAAATAATGAAATAGTATACAAATTAAATTATTTGCGGGTTTTAGAAAGAAAAGAAAAAGAAAAATGTTGAAAATCATGGAATAGATTGAAAATATAGTAAAAAAGTGTACATAATATTCTTACTTATTAATCCTATTATCTTACTAATTGAATAATTAATTCTTAACTAATTTATAATTAATTAACTAAATTAATAAAATTTGGCTCAGTTTGTTAAAAATAACGGTTGACTGATAAACTAGTTTATAGTTTATGACTGATGTCTGATGACTGATAGGTTATAATTTATAACTGATGGTTGATGATTGCGATAACTGATAAATTAATTGAAGTGTTTAATAAAATTATCAGTTAACTAACTTATACATGTAAAATAACATAAAAGATATTTAATAAATATTTATTTTATTTTAAATCAAAATTAATTATAAAGGATAAAAGAATATTTTTGTTAAAATAATAAGGATAAAAATGGAAGAAAAAAAAGATAAGTTATAAATTATAAATTAAAATGTTATTTGAAATAGCGTCTGAAAAATAAATTATAAGATAATAAAATAAGTTATAAAATCATGATGAAAAGACTATTATCAAATAAATCTAAATTATCATAAGAATTTATAAACTATAAATTATAAGTTCGAAAATATGACTTACCAAACAAAACCTTTAAAGAAAATAAAAATTAAATTTTAAAACAAGTATTTGATTATCAGTGCATGAAACATCTGAGAATTTCTTTATGCTTATAAGTGTAGCATTTTTTTTAATAAAGGTTACTTTTGTTTTTGAAACTCATTTAAAATTAGACTAATACATTACAAGTGAAATGCCTCTATTTTGTTTAACAAACTGTTTGAAGATATTGACATATGTTCAATAATATATATATATATATATATATATATATATATATATATATATATATATATATATATATATATATATATATATATATATATATATATATATATATATATATATATATTATTGAACATATGTCAATGTGTATATATATGAACATATGCCTAAAATTTTATTAAACTATCCCACATTTTCAACTTTAAAATATATTATTTTTTAAATTAATTTTCAATTTATCCCATTTTTTTTTATAAAAAAATTGAATTAAAAAAGGAATCACCGATTGAATTGACGACCTCTTATATTTTTTCTTACAAAATTTCAATTATCTGCAGAATATCATGCAGATTTAAGATTACTTGCGGATTTATTTGCAAATTTAACTACGGATATAAGTAAATCTGCAAGTAAATTCGCAGATAATGTCAAATCTGAAGAAAAATCTACAGATAATTGAATTTAACAGCGAATTTATTTTTTTTTATGAAAAATGAAATAGATAGGGAATTAGTTTGAAAAGTGGGTTTTTTTGGAAATTTTTTAAAACAAAATGAGGTATTTGAATAAAAATTTCACATATACCGGTGTGTGGATGTCTGTTTTGTGGATGGTTCAAGCATGTGTGCGAAGAATTCTTTTGTGTGTTGGTTACAGGCTTTTTACAACTATACACCATCTTGAAACACAATATTTTAATAAGAATGATTAATAATACTTTTATATACATGTGTGTGCGTGTCTTTTTTCTTTCATTTTTGATTGTGTTTCTTTTTTATACTTTATATAAAAATTTCAAGATTTCGAATCAAATTCCGGTTTGTCATTATTTTCTATATCCAGATTTGAAGCATGTATTTGTGATATTGTTTATTCTTGTGAACCCTCATTTGTCTTGTGGTCACCTAGCTACTAGATGAGCCACAAGTGAAAAAGATGTAACCTAATTATGTTTAAATAATTGAAGATACAATTCACCGGTAACTTAAGTGTGTGTTTATGTGTTTGATATTGAGTCAAATTAAATCAAATCATATTAAAATTCACATTAAGGCAAAAGCTGTTGTTAATTGATTTAAGGTAAACTGTATGTATGAGATTCCATCCCGGACAATCATATATATTTTGTAAATAAATTGTTGATATTTATAAATCAACACTTGGAAATATATATATATATATATATATATATATATATATATATATATATATATATATATATATATATATATATATATATATATATATATATATATATATATAACTAATTAGCTTTATTATATTTATTTATTTAATGTGATAGACACCAATAATAAATAATTCTCACTAATTTAATAAAAATAAATTAGTGGACTGATACAAGGCCCACAAGAATTAGGAGCAAATCCAAATGGATGAAAAATTATGATTTAAATTAATTATGAGTATCTTTTTATATTTACTTTACTAATTATTGTAATGGGCCTAGCCCTTTTATTTGGTCTTTGACCCATTAGGGTTTTGGTTGTATTTAAACTAATTATCCTTGAAGAGGAGCAAAGAAGAAATTAAGAACTTATTTTCCATTATTATTCTAGTTTTGTGTAGTCTTTGGTTAAACTCTAGATCTTAAATATAGTTGTAGGAAACTTCTTATCAATTTGGTGCTTTCATCTTTTGTATTCATGGCCCCTCCCAAACCCCCCAACCATAGAGAAATCATTGAAAAGGCTGTCCAAACAGCCAACACTCGTCTTGACATGGCAATGAGTGAAAATCAACAGCTCATGGATGAGAGATTTGATAAAACAAAATCTGATTTGGAGCAAATTCAGACTCAAATGGACAATGAAAAACAAATTTCTGATTCAAGATATGAAAATATCGTTGGATTACTCACTAAGCTCACCACTCAGCAGGACCAACAGCCAAAATCCACGATTCAGGCTGCCGCTATTGTTCATCGGCCCAGTACTGATCACGGAGCAAGTACTGTTCACGGCGCAAACACTGTTCACGGAGCGGGCACTGTTCACGACGTCGACACTGTTCACGGAGTCAACACTTTTACTCCGGCTACTGTTCATACTGTAGCAAACTCAGGTATCACACACTCTTCCCCCATGTTTACAACCCACCAGAACCCAAATTTCCAAAATCCCAACTTTTTCCAACCGCAGAATGTTTATACCAGCCCTACTCACTTCATCACTCACTATAGTACACTAGCTTCCCCATTCCAAACAGCAACACCAATTAGACCAACTCCCACCTATATACCCAGATTTCTCACCACCCATATGCCCACACAAACCAACACAATAATGTCAAACCCAAACTATCAAATTCCAATGTATCAACCCCTCTCTTTTTCCCAAATTCCACAACCCACCCCTTTACCACCTTTTCGAACCCCCAAACTCGAATTACCAATGTTTGACGGTTCCAATCCTTTGGAATGGTTATTTCAAGCGGAACAATACTTTGATTTTTATCAACTACCCCCTGAAAATAGATTGTCTATGATGTCTTTCTATATGAAAGATGATGCTTTATGTTGGTATAAATGGATGTATCAAAGTCATTTATTAATTGATTGGCAGTCATTCACCAAGGCTTTGGAATTACGATTTGGCCCATCTACTTATGCTAACCACCAGGCTTAATTGTTTAAATTAAAACAACTAGGATCTGTTGTGGAGTACCAAGCTGCTTTTGAAAAATTGGGTACTCAAGTGGTCAGACTCTCTCAAGATGCCATCCTGAATTGTTTTATTTCTGGTTTATCCCCAGATATCCAAAACGAAATTGCTATTCATAAACCTGTTTCAATTTCACAAGCTATTGGCCTAGCAAAGCTGATTGAGTCTAAGATTAAGGATTCCAAGCCCAAGTTCATAAAACCCTTTGCAAACTCTTTCACCAAATCCAATTCAGCCCACTAAACCTTATATATTCCTACATCTACCCATAAAAACTCAACACCAAGCCACCCCTCAAACTTCCCATTCGTAAACTTTCTAATGCTCAACTTCAAGAACGCCGTGCTCAAGGCTTGTGTTTTAATTGTGATGAGAAATTTATTCCCGGCCATAAGTGTACTTCAGGAAAATTTCTCTTATTAATGGACGATGAGGATGAAAACACTCTCTCTCAGGACTCATCTGTCATGGTCGATGAACGCTCACAAAATTCTGAGGCTGAAGATACATACTTCCAACTTTCACCCCAAGCTGCCATTGGCCACTTTTCTCCTAAGACTCTAAAGTTTACTGGTTTAATTAACAACCTTACTGTTACAGTCCTGATTGACACCGACAGCACACATAACATCTTACAACCCCGCATTGCCCAACATCTCAAACTTTCCACTAAACCAATCCCAAATTTTTCCGTTATGGTTGGCAACGGATCCACCTTATCTTGCACAGGCCTTTGCCCTCAAGTTCCCATAACATTACAAAACAACCTTTTTCATATTCCTTTTCACTTGCTACCAATTGAGGGAGCCGATGTTGTCTTAGGAATGGAATGGCTAAGAACACTTGGTCCTATTACGGCTGACTTTTCAATTCCAAAGATTTCTTTTACTTATCATAACAATGAAATAACCATCACTGGTGAGCCCAAATCACTCCCACGTCCCTCTTCCCAATTCAAATTTGTGGGACTCTAGGGAATGCTTCCCAGCTATACCGCATCCACCCTTGGCCTCACATGCAAAGACTTCTCCCCCATTCATGCCATCTGTCTCGCAAACCCCCTTGTGTCACCCACAAACACTGCCACCTCACCCAGTCTCAAGCCACCGACAACACACCTCCCCTCACCTTTGACACCTTTCCCACATCCCTTGACACCTGCCTCACATGCACACCCTTTCCCCACTTCCCCACTAGCTGTCCCACGCGTGAACCAAGAAGACCAGCTTGCAACCACACACATGTCCCCTCCCTCGCCACCTGTCCCACATGCAACACCTTTTCCTACTCCCCCACCAGTTGTCCCACATGAAGCCAATTGTGAACAAAAAAACAAGCCACGTACCCCACTATCTTCCAGCGTTCCTGGGCCAGTCACATGTGCCTCTTGTTTCAATCCATCCATAGTTCTTCATACCCCCATTCTTGAGGACAAAAATATTTTTGGGCCGGTGAGTAATGATACAAGGCCCACAAGAATTATGAGCAAACCCAAATGGATGAAAAATTATGATTTAAATTAATTATGAGTATCTTTTTATATTTACTTTACTAGTTATTGTAATGGGCCTAGCCCTTTTATTTGGTCTTTGACCCATTAAGGTTTTGGTTGTATTTAAACTAATTATCCTTGAAGAGGAGCAAAGAAGAAATTGAGAACTTATTTTCCATTATTATTCTAATTTTGTGTAATCTTTGGTTAAACCCTAGATCTTAAATATAGTTGTAGGAAACTTCTTTTCATGGACCCTATAATTTTTTTATGTGTCTTTATCTCTCATAATGAAAGATTGGTAATTGGTTGAAAGACAAACCTGTTTAAATCTTCAATTCATTACTAGGCTTCGATAATATTGCATAAATGTCAGGGTTATATAACCTACGTGTTTATAAATAATAATATTTGATAATTATTTTAAATAAAAATTTAATTTTTAAATTTATTCAATAACAAATGTATTTAGTTGATATATAGTATATAGTTTACATGCGTCAATTATTTGCATTTTCTTAAATAGTAAGACATGCATACAATTAAATTAAATAACATAGTATAAATTCAAATAATATTCTTAATAAAAATAAATATAATTAAAAATAGTTATAATACATGTACTCTTTCTTTTAAAAATTCTAAATTAATCATTTATTTTGTGCGTAAAAAATAAGAGATGTGGTAAGACATTGTAGTTGAGGTGGCGATATAAATGTGTATTTAAATTTTTTTCAAAAACTTTAATATAAAATAATTATACTAAAGTTCATGTGTTTTACCATAGCAACCTACATGTGTCAAGTATATATCTTAATACGTGAACAAAAGTATATATATACTTAGTTAATTTTGAATATGAGACTTCCCCAATAAGAATACTGCACTGTTTTCACTGTCAATTATTTTACTTTCAACAACATATACCAACTTGAACTGCGTGAAGGTTGTAATCAACATATACCAATTTCAACAAAATATATCAACATTCATTTTAAATCATAGTAAAAGTGATAATCAATTTCACGGGTCTAAAGCTCAAGCAGAAGCTAGCTATCAGTTTACAACCACTCCTACTCAATTACACAGGTAAATATAACCCATGAAGCAGGAAGATCAATTGATTCACTTCCACAATCTACAATTTATAAGTGGTCCTTATTTAAAAAGTATCATATGTTCTAATCATATTTGGCATTATCTTACTAGTTATTGATAAATCATCATGAACAATTAATTTTATTATTATTTGGGTTTGATGGGGCATACACACTCCGTGTAAAACAATTTTCCACCGAAAACAAATAAGAGGCCACCATACTTCCAAATCATACTACTAATTTAAAAATACTCTTACAAAATGGGGTGTTGTAGCAACACGGTGGATTTTCATTGAATGTTAGTGTAACACTATTTTACACTAATAGTGCAAATCCTTCAAATCATAATACAGAAACGAGAGATTCCTAGGTGAAATGTCTAATAAAAATATGGTCATGAAAAACTAAGAGGAGATGCTTACATTCCAAATTAATCATGCAAGTTGAGTAAGAGCAGAAAGAGTAGAAATGTAGAATACATAATAACTAACAGACACAAGTAATAACAGATTGAAAAACCTTTAGAGTATTAACTTGATCCTTTAATTCTCGTGGCCCAATTCCATCACATCCCTTGTTAATAAGATGTTTGATTATTTCATTTCATATAGATAATAAAAAGCACCCAGTAAATACCAAACAAACAGACTAGATATTTACTTCTCTTGTGAATCAGATACTTTAGAAACAAAATATATTTAGTTCTTTGATCATTCAAAAAACTCACAAGAGTTAGGATTAGGGCATACGCTATAAAATCTGCATAACCAAGTCATAAACTATAAAATTTGCAAAGATTAAGGTATAAGCTATAAAATCTTCATAACCAAGTCTTTGAGGTGGCTTAATGACTCTTCTTGGTCCGTCTCTTGCCAGCAGGTAGTCATTATCAGTCTCCTCATCTTTTACAACAATTTATGCTTCTTCTTCTTTGACTTCACATGGGTTATGCAATTCAGCATCACTATGTTCCACCTCAACATAAATCTCTTCTTGTTCCAGCTCTTCTTCAACATCATCAGTTTTCTTGAAAGTCATCTCAGCTGCATTGAAAACTACATCTCGACTGGTGATACTCCTCTTGTGACCTGACTCTAGGCACCATAGCCTATAAGTTTTGACTCCTTCAGGGTATCCCATGAACATGCATTTCAGAGCTCTAGGTTCGACCTTGTCTTGCCTAATGTGAGCATAGGCCACACGACCAAATACTCTCAATTTGTCGAGATCTGGTGGAAGTCTCGACCAAACTTCTTTAGGTGTCTTCATATCTAACGCAATCGAAGGACATTTGTTTATCAGAAGTAATTTTTCTTTATGTTATATCTCCAGCAAAGTCAGCATCGTAGTACCCAACAAGTTTTTATTATCTGGATTTTATATAGCAAAGACCAAGATTACCTTTCAGATACCTGAAAATGCTCTTAATAGTTGTTAAGTGAGATTCTCTAGGATCTGATTGGAATCTAGCATAGAGGCATACACTATATATGTAGATGTTAAGAATTGGCAGAATTTTTGACAAACAAGAAGTGTTGAACTT
Organism: Lathyrus aphaca; assembly: GCA_963966055.1. Taxonomy (NCBI): domain Eukaryota; kingdom Viridiplantae; phylum Streptophyta; class Magnoliopsida; order Fabales; family Fabaceae; genus Lathyrus; species Lathyrus aphaca. The sequence continues at coordinate 332,770,321 of OZ014521.1, forward strand.
AGTTCAGGATGTCACACCAGATGTTGTGACATTGACAAACAGAGTAACTGTTAATGAATTTAGTTCAAGACATCAGGATGTCACACCAGATGTTGTGACATCGTAAACCTGCTACCAGACTTAAATGATGCATAACAGAAGTGAGTAAATTCAGGAGAATTTATCTAGAATTAATTGTGAATAGATAAGCACTCCAAGGCACATCTTTAGGGAGCTTAGTTATCTGACTTAAGTGTAACAGAATAACTAACTCACATTGAATCAAGGAGGTAACAAACTAACTAACCCTAATTCAAGGTGATGACAGTGGGATTTATCAGGTCTGGATAATTTGCAAAAAGCCCACAAACCAAGCATCTATTTAAGGAACTGAAACTCTCAGAAAAGAGCGCGAATTTTAGAAGACCAAAAAGGGTGTTTGTGTTTTATAGCAGGTGTTAATTGTTTGTCACTTTATGAGCTTTTAAGCAAAAAGTGAATTGTGTCTTGATTGAAACTTTTAAGTAAGATCAAGCTGTTTTGTTTGAAGTGTGACTTCAATTTTATTAATCATTGTAAAATATCACTGTGTGATTGAGGGGGAGTGAGTAGGTACTCATATCTAAGTTGTGTCTTAGGTAGAAATTGCCTTGGGTAGATATTAAGTGAAGGATTAAACTGGTTGGTTTAATTCCAGAATTAATATTACTTATATTGGATTTCCTTCCTGGCTTGGTAGCCCCCAGATGTAAGTATGGAGATACACTGAACTGGGTTAACAATTTCCTGTGTTATTTAATTTACCAGCACTTTAAGTTTTGTTTAAGTTTTCAAGTGTTTAAACATCTGATTCGACATCACGTACCTGATCCCAGAATTTCAATTGGCATCAGAGCAGGCACCCTGCCTGTTTAACTGGGTGAGATCTAGGGACTGCAAATTTTGGGAACATGGACAGAGATGTAGGATCTGTGAATCGACCACCTATATTGGATGGATCCAACTATGACTACTGGAAGCCAAGAATGGTAGCATTCTTAAAATCTCTTGATAGCAGGGCTTGGAAAGCAGTCAACAAAGGATGGGAGCACCCTGTCCAAGACAATAAGGATGGGGCAAAAGTGTTGAAGCCTGGAGAAGAGTGGAGCAAGGAGGAAGAAAATTCAGCACTTGGAAATTCCAAAGCCTTAAATGCCTTATTCAATGGCATTGACAGGAACATATTTAGACTTGTGCATCACTGTGAGCTAGCCAAGGATGTCTGGGACACTCTCAAAACCACTCATGAAGGAACATCAAAGGTGAAGATGTCAAGACTTCAACTTCTCACCACCAAGTTTGAAAACTTGAGGATGAAGGAAGATGAGACCATTCATGAGTTTTACATGAACATCCTGGAAATTGCTAATACTTCTGGTGCCTTGGGAGAGAAGATGAGTGATGAAAAGTTGGTAAGGAAGATTCTCAGATCACTGCCAAAAAGATTTGACATGAAGGTTACTGCAACAGAAGAAGCTCAAGACATCTGCACAATGAAGGTTGGAGAGCTCATTGGTTCCCTTCAAACCTTTGAGATGGGAATGAATGATACAATTGTGAAGAAAAACAAAAGCATAGCCCTAGTCTCAAATACTGATAAAGAAGAAGAAAGTCATGAAGCAGACTCTGAGGACAACTTATCAGAAACAATTGCTATGCTTGGAAGATAATTCAACAAAATTCTCAAAAGAATGGAAAACAGGCCCAGACCAAGTGGAAGAAACTCAACCTCTGAGAATAAAAGACCTTATGACTCTAATAGAAGGTCAAACTATGATGAAAAGACTAACCAAGGAAAAGGGATCCAATGTCATGGATGTGAAGGGTATGGACACATCAAAAATGAATGCCCAACCTACCTAAAGAAGCAAAAGAAAGGTCTCTCTGTGTCCTGGTCAGATGAAGACTCAGGCTGTGAGTCAGAAGAAGAATCTGCAAAGCACATTACTGCTCTAGCTGGAGTATGTGAAACTGAAGGAGGATCCAGTGATGAGGAGCTGACATTTGAAGAGCTTGAAGCATCTTACAGGATGCTGTGTAAAAGGAGCACTGAAGTATGCATGGAGAATATACAGCAGAAGAAGCAGATTGAGGAATTAAAGGCTGAAAAGGCAAGTAATCTAGAGATCATTGACACTTTGAAAAGTGAAGTCAGCCTACTCAACTCCAAAATGGAGCATATGTCCAAATCTGTCAGAATGCTGAATAGTAGCTCAAACACACTGGATGTCATTCTCAACAACAACAAGCACTCATGGGATAGGACTGGGCTGGGATTTAATAAAGCTCAAAACTTTGAGGCTAGCACCAGCCAAACAACTCCAAATCCCATGAAGTCAAACAAGATGTCCAAGCAGATGTCTCAACATCATGACAAGAACATGATGAAAAAGAAATATCAAAGATGGAGATGCCATCATTGTGGAAGGTTTGGTCACATCAAACCTTTTTGCTACAAGCTGCATGGATATCCAAATCAGAGGTCTCAGCAACCCCCTAAGCAGAAGACAGAGGTCACCAAGAAAGTTTGGATACCTAAAGCTAGTCTTCATGCTGATCAAAGCTACAAATACATGCCCAAGAACAAGTTCAACAGACAACCTTGGAACTCTAAAGATGGACACTACACAGGGCATATGCATCAAAGGAAACCTCACAACAGGCACAAATGGTCCAAGAAGGTTGTTGCCTATATAGCTCATACATCTCTCAGAGTATCTGCTAAGGAAGACTGGTACTTTGACAGTGGCTGCTCAAGGCACATAACTGGACTGAAGAATCTGCTGGTAGACTTAAAGCCACACTCATCCAGATATCTAACCTTTGGAGATGGAGCAAAGGGGGAAATCAAGGGAGTTGGGAACCTGGACTGCTCAGGTGTACCAAGTCTAGATGATGTGCTGTTGGTAAAAGGATTAACTGCTAACTTGATCAACATAAGTCAGTTATGTGACCAAGGTTACAGTGTCAACTTCACCAAAACTGAGTGCATAGTGTCTGATAAAGAACAGAAAGTTGTCATGAGGGGAGCCAGATCAAAAGACAACTGCTATATGTGGGAACCCCAAGATTCCAGCCTCACATCTACTTGTTCCTTAGCCAAAGAAGAAGAAGTGAAGCTGTGGCATCAAAGACTAGGTCATCTCTATCTCAGAGGAATAAAGAAAATCATATCCATGGAGGCTGTAAGAGGGATCCCAAGACTCAAGATTTATGAAAGTAAAGTATGTGGTGAATGTCAAATAGGCAAGCAAACCAAGATGTCACACCCAAAGCTCCAACATCTGACAACTTTCAAAGTCTTGGAATTATTACATATGGATCTTATGGGACCAATGCAGGTTGAGAGTCTTGGTGGAAAAAGATATGCCTATGTGGTTGTTGATGACTTCTCAATATATACATGGATAAGCTTCATCAAAGAGAAGTCTGATGTGTTTGATGTATTCAAAGATCTGTGTCATAGAATTCAAAGAGAAAAAGCAAGCTGTGTGGTCAGAATAAGAAGTGATCATGGAAAGGAGTTTGAGAATAAAAAATTCTCAGACTTCTGCTCTTCAGAAGGGATCAATCATGAGTATTCTTCTCCTATCACCCCTCAACAGAATGGGATTGTTGAGAGGAAAAACAGAACTATTCAGGAGTCAGCAAGAGCCATGATTCATGCCAAGAAGTTACCCCTGTACTTTTGGGCTGAAGCTATGAACACAATATGCTATATCCACAATAGAGTCACTCTAAGAAAGGGAACTTTGTCCACCATCTATGAAGTCTGGAAGGGCAGAAAACCTACAGTCAAGTACTTTCATGTGTTTGGAAGTAAGTGTTACATTCTGGCTGATAGGGATCAAAAAAGGAAGATGGACCCTAAGAGTGATGAAGGGATATTTCTTGGATATTCCATAAATAGCAGAGCTTACAAAGTATTTAACTCCAGAACCAAGGTTATAATGGAGTCAATAAATGTGATTATTGATGATGCCTATACAGATGTTGCTGATGATGTTGGAACATCTGCTGACAATCAAACTAAAGTTAAAACAGAAAGTGATAATCTTGATTTCACTTTAACTGAGGCAAGGTCAGAGCAATCCAACAAACCTCCCTCCATCAGAATCCAGAAAGATCATCCTAAAGATCTGATAATTGGTGATCCCAACAGTGGTGTCATCACTAGATCAAGAGAGATGATTTCAGGCTCCTGCTTTGTTTCAAAGATAGAACCTAAAAACATCAAGGAAGCTCTGAATGACGAGTACTGGATCTCTGCTATGCAAGAAGAATTAGGCCAGTTTACAAGGAATGAAGTATGGGATCTTGTTCCTAGGCCTGATGACATTAATGTGATTGGCACTAAGTGGGTGTACAAGAACAAGTCAAATGAGCAGGGAGTAGTTACAAAAAACAAGGCTAGACTTGTAGCTCAAGGATACACACAAATTGAAGGAGTAGACTTTAATGAAACCTTTGCACCAGTAGCAAGGCTTGAATCAATCAGACTACTCCTAGGAATTGCTTGCATCCTAAAGTTCAAGCTATTTCAGATGGATGTTAAAAGTGCCTTTCTAAATGGGTACCTTAATGAGGAAGTATATGTGGAGCAACCTAAGGGATTTGTTGATCCAAGCTGTCCAGATCATGTATACAAACTAAGGAAGGCTCTTTATGGTCTAAAGCAAGCCCCCAGAGCATGGTATGAAAGACTGACCACTTTTCTCATAAAACATGGGTACAGGAAAGGTGGAATAGACAAAACTTTGTTTGTGAAGGATGAAGAGGGAAATGTCATGATTGCTCAGATATATGTGGATGACATAGTGTTTGGTGGGATGTCAGACAAGATGGTTAAACATTTTGTTACTCAAATGGAATCTGAGTTTGAGATGAGCCTAGTAGGAGAACTAACCTACTTCCTTGGACTGAAAATCAAGCAGATGGAGGACTCCATGTTCATATCCCAAAGCAAGTATGCAAAGAACACTATCAAGAAGTTTGGGATGGACAATGCAAGTCACAAGAGAACACCTGCCCCCACTCATTTAAAGCTGACAAAGGATGACAAGGGTGAGAATGTGGACCAAAGCTTATACAGAAGCATGATTGGAAGCCTACTATATCTGACAGCTAGCAGACCAGATATAGCCTTTGCAGTAGGTGTATGTGCAAGGTATCAAGCTGAGCCAAAAGTAAGCCATCTAAACCAGGTTAAGAGGATTTTGAAATATGTCAATGGTACTTGTGACTATGGCATAATGTATTCTCATGTTTGTGAACCAATCCTCACTGGATTTTGTGATGCTGACTGGGCTGGAAGTGCTGATGATAGAAAGAGTACATCAGGAGGATGCTTCTTTCTAGGAAACAATTTGATTTCTTGGTTCAGTAAGAAACAAAATTGTGTATCCTTATCCACTGCTGAAGCTGAATATATTGCAACTGGTAGCAGTTGTTCATAGTTGGTATGGATGAAACAAATGCTCACAAAATACAATGTCCCACAAGATGTCATGACATTGTACTGTGACAATTTAAGTGCAATTAACATCTCCAAAAATCCTATCCAACACAGCAGAACTAAGCACATAGACATCAATCATCATTTCATTAGAGATCTTGTGGAAGAGAAGGTGATCACATTAGAACATGTAGCCACAGATCTGCAATTGGCTGACATATTTACTAAGGCTTTGGATGCTACCCAATTTGAAAACCTAAGGGGTAAATTGGGAATCTACTTATGTGAAATATAGCAGTTATGGAGAAGTGCCAGCATGTCTCATGACATCGTGTGGCATGATCACCAGATGGCAGCATCAGTCTGGTCAATAACTCTGTGTATTCCACTCTTAAAAAATTCCACTAGTAACTGATTCTATAAATGCACAAACGTGCTCTCAGCTCCTCACCTCCTCACTATCTCCACTAAATGATTTGCATGCTAAAGCTGAATTTCTAAGCTCATCAAAATCGATCAAACCTAACTCCTCTTCCACTACATTCGAAAAATGTCTCAACATCAAAACCCTAACTTCATTGATGAGGGTCTCAATCAAGAAGATGTAGTGCATGCAACTCCAATCTCTGTAGTACCAATGGATGCTACTCCTATAGATGAAATCAGAGGAAGCGTTCCTATTGCTCAAAAACCTAGAACTCCAAATGCAAGAAGAGCTAAGGAGCCTGTTTTCAACAAAAGCAAGGGAACTCCTTCATCTACAAGCACCCCTAAAGCTTCTGATTATATGGATGCATCCATCAAACAACTGGTAAACAGGATCCTCTCTGAACAAAGAGTTGTGCCTGGGGTATCTGTTTCCCTGAAAAGTATGCCTACTCCACAAGAAGAACCAAGCAACCAGGCTGAAGAGGACATTCCTGCTCAACAGGATGTCTCAAGAAATGTTGAAGCATCTGAGGACCAGAACAAAGCCTCAATTGATAATGATCAAGCTTCTGATGATCAAGCTCCTGTTGATCAAGCTACTGAACAAGAGGCTTCCCAACCTCCACCTGTTGAAAACCTAGATGATGACTCTGACACAGAGATTATTGCATCTGTTAACCCTAGCATAGCCAAGAGGCTTAGGGCTAGGAAGGAGAAGAAGCCTGCTGCACATGCAACTCCTGAAAAGAAACAATCAACTCCAAAGAAGGACAAGGTCAAAGTTGCCTTTGGACCTACTAAGCAATGGAGCAAGGTAAGCACCCAGAAGAGGAAATCTACAACTCCACCTGACTCAGATGTTGAGGAGGATGTACCAACATCCCAACCAAGGAAGAAGCCAGCACCTCCCAAGTCTGCCTATGTTGTTCCTGAAGCACCTCTGGACAATGTGTCCTTCCATCATGTCTCTAGTGTGAGCAAATGGAAGTATGTCTACAAAAGAAGGGTGGCTCTGGAAAGAGAGCTGGGCAGCAATGATTTGGAGTGCACTGAGGTAATAGACTTAATATCCAATGCTGGCTTATTCAAGACTGTTTCCAATTTTTCTCCCTGTTATGAACTGCTGGTCAAAGAGTTCATAGTTAATCTGCAAGAGGGGTGTGCTGATGGAAAATCAGAAGATTTCAGGAAGGTATATGTGAGGGGGAGATGTGCTGATTTTTCTCCTAGGGTTATAAATCAGTACCTAGGGAGAGAAACTGATGGGCCAAATGAGCTAGGCAAAACTGACAACCAAGTCTGCAAGATCATCACTGCCAACCAGGTCAAGTCATGGCCAGTCAAAGGCAAACTGTCTGTCAGCTTGCTAACAAGAAAGTATGTTATGCTGCACAGGATTGGAACTGTCAACTGGGTCCCCACCAACCACACTTCTTCTATAGCTATTGGAATGGGAAGATTCATCTGTGCTGTAGGCACCCAAACAAAGTTGGACTATGGGGCTTACATCTTTGATCAAACCCTAAAGCATGCAGGAACATCAACAAGCAAGCTTCCAATAGCTTTTCCTTCTCTGCTTTGTGGAATAATTCTCAACCAATATCCAGGCATCCTTACTGATAAGGATTCTGTCTACAAGAGGGAGAGTCCACTGTCCTTCCACTACAAACTGTTCTTGAGCCATCATGCTGCAGATGTTGAAGCTCCCAGTGGGACATCTGTTGGACCATCAAATGTCAAGACTCCTATATCTAAAGCAGCCCTGATTGCAGAGCTCAAGACAACTTGCAAAGAGCTGGATGCCAGGAAGAAAAAGCTTGAGGAAATAATTCAAAGGCTGGAGCTGGAAGAGGTTTCTCAGAATGTTGATGGATCTGATGCTGAGTCTGAGGATGAAGAAGATACTGAGTATGATGAGTCTGAGTGAAGCTGGGTGTGATGGAAACTGAATTGTCTGTTCTGCATTGTAACTTTGTTTTGTAATTTTGAATGTTTTTCTCTCTGCTTATGTAATGTTTGGCCCCAATTTCTGTCTTACAAGGGGGAGAAATGTACTGAATGCCTGCTGCTGTTAATGAACAATGCTGATGTTAATTTTCTGTCTTCTGAACTAAGTTTTTTTTGAATGCTCATTGATATATCAAAGTCTGTTGAACAAGTCACAGCAGTATACATACAGGTTTGAGGGGGAGCAAATTATTAGCTCTCACATGGTTCAACAGAAAAGAACTCTGCTGCTCTCTGATAAAACTCTGCTGCACTCTGATAAAACCAGAAGATTGTGTTAGCCAAAAATTAGCCAAAGGGGGAGTTTGTAGATGTTAAGAATTGGCAGAATTTTTGACAAACAAGAAGTGTTGAACTTAGTTCAGGATGTCACACCAGATGTTGTGACATTGACAAACAGAGTAACTATTAATGAATTTAGTTCAAGACATCAGGATGTCACACCAGATGTTGTGACATCGTAAACCTGCTACCAGACTTAAATGATGCATAACAGAAGTGAGTAAATTCAGGAGAATTTATCTGGAATTAATTGTGAATAGATAAGCATTCCAAGGTGCATCTTTAGGGAGCTTAGTTATCTGACTTTAGTGTAACAGAATAACTAACTCACCTTGAATCAAGGAGGTAACAAACTAACTAACCCTAATTCAAGGTGATGACAGTGGGATTTATCAGGTCTGGATAATTTGCAAAAAGCCCACAAACCAAGCATCTATTTAAGGAACTGAAACTCTCAGAAAAGAGCGCGAATTTTAGAAGACCAAAAAGGGTGTTTGTGTTTTATAGCAAGTGTTAATTGTTTGTCACTTTATGAGCTTTTAAGCAAAAAGTGAATTGTGTCTTGATTGAAACTTTTAAGTAAGATCAAGCTGTTTTGTTTGAAGTGTGACTTCAATTTTATTAATCATTGTAAAAGATCATTGTGTGATTGAGGGGGAGTGAGTAGGTACTCATATCTAAGTTGTGTCTTAGGTAGAAATTGCCTTGGGTAGATATTAAGTGAAGGATTAAACTGGTTGGTTTAATTCTAGAATTAATATTACTTATATTGGATTTCCTTCCTGGCTTGGTAGCCCCCAGATGTAAGTGTGGAGATACACTGAACTGGGTTAACAATTTCATGTGTTATTTAATTTACCAGCACTTTAAGTTTTGTTTAAGTTTTCAAGTGTTTAAACATCTGATTCGACATCACGTACCTGATCCCAGAATTTCAATATAGAATATCAGGTCTTGAGGAAGTTAGGTATAGGAGAAAGTCAATCATACCTCTATAGATCTTCTGATCTACTTTCTTACTTACCTCTTTCTTTTCCAGAATGCATGTAGGATGCATTGGAGTTTTATATGGTTTACTTTCTGACATATCAAATTTCTTCAGAAGTTCTTTAACATATTTGCTTTGATGAATGTAGGTTCCTTCTGACGTTTGATTGATTTGGATTCCCAGAAAGAACTTGAGTTCTCCCATTAAGCTCATTTCAAATTCTGCCTGCATAGTCTTAGCAAATTCTTTGTCCAGAGAGCTTTTAGTAGATCTAAATATTATATCATCTACGCAAATTTGACAAATCAGAATATCATTTTTAAATACTTTACAGAAAAGAGTTGTGTCCACCATCCCTTTGGTAAAATTATTTTCTAAAAGAAAGTTACTTAATCTTTCATACCAAGCTCTAGGAGCTTGTTTCAGACCATATAATGATTTCTTAAGTTTATAAATATATTCTGGATGTTTAGTATTTTCAAAACCAGGGGGTTGATGCAAATAAAATTCTTCATCAATGTAACCATTTAAAAATGCACTCTTGACATCCATCTGATAGAGAGTGATGTCATTATTTACAACAAAAGAAATTAAATCCTGATAGATTCTTACCTTGCGACTGGTGCAAAGGTTTATGTATAGTATATTCCCTCTTGCTGATTATAACCTTGTGCAACCAGTCGTGCTTTGTTTCTGACAACTTATCCTTGTTCATTCGGCTTGTTTCTGAAGACCCGTTTGGTTTCAATGATGTTGAATCCTTTGGGTTTAGGAACTATATCCCATACGTCATTTCTGGTGAATTGATTTAGTTCTTCCTGCATTGCGAGTATCCAATCATTATCAGAGAGAGATTTGTTAATTGAAGTGGGCTCAATCAGAGAGATCAATCCTATTAGAGATTCTTTAGAGTTTCTGAATGAAGATCTTGTTATGATTGGATCATCTTTCTTTCCCAAAATTTTATCTTCTGGATGATTCAACATGCCTCTAGATTGTTTCTTCTGACTAGGTTCTTCAGAACTAGTTGTGGCATTTGTGTTTTTATTTTTCTGTAGATGGTTGTTCTTCAGATGTTTTGGTTTCTGTAATTTGAACTTCTATATCTGCAAGAGATTCATTATGCTTTGGTTTTTCAAGACCAAGCTTATCATCAAATCTGACATAAATAGATTCCATTACAATACATGTTTCTGTATTGTATACTTTATATCCTTTCGAACATTCAGAGTATCCTAACATGAAACATTTTTGTGCCTTAGAATCAAACTTGTTCAGAGGATCATTAAAGTTCAGAATAAAACAAGTACATCTAAAAGGATGAAAATACAAAATGTTGGGCTTTCTGTCCTTCCATTATTTATATGGAGTCTCATTGATCATGGTTCTGGAAATCTCTTGTAAAGTTGTGTTCTTTCGTTCTACAACTCCATTTTTTGTGGAGTTCTAGGATAAGAGAAATCATGAGAGATGCCATTTTCATTAAAAAATAATTCCAATTTTTTGTTTTCAAATTCTCCACCATGATCACTTTTGACTTTTATAATTCTAAACCCTTTTTCATTTTGAACTTGTTTGTAGAAGGTGGGAAATACAGAGATTGACTCGTCTTTGTGTCTAAGGAACTTTACCCATGTCCATCTGCTATAGTCATCAACAATCACTAATCCATACTTCTTACCACTGATTGAGGCAATTTTAACTGGTCCAAACAAATCAATGTGCATAAGTTCTAATAGTCTAGAGGAAGAAACAACATTTATTGATTTGAAAGCAGGTTTAGCAAACTTGTCTTTCTGACATGCTTCACACAGAGCTTCTGAGTTGAACTTCAAATTAGGAAGTCCTCTGACCAGATTGAGTTTGTTAATCTGAGATAATCTTCTCATATTAACATGTCCCAATCTTCTGTGCCAGGCCCATTTCTCATTATTAATAGACATAAGACATTTCACATTCCGACTTTTTAGTTCAGAGAGTTTTATTTTATAAATGATGTTCTTTCTCTTCCCATTAAAGAGGATTGTTCTATCTTTCTAACTAACAACTTTGCAAAACTTTTGATTAAAGATTATATCATAACCGTTATCACTTAATTGACTTATTGATAACAAGTTATACATCAATCCTTCAACTAACAGAACATTAGATATAGAGGGAAGAGTACCATTACCAATGGTTCCAGAGCCAATGAATTTTCCTTTACGATTTCCTCCAAAACCTACGTAGCCTCCAGCTTTAAGCTCAAGACTTTGGAACATATGATTTCTTCCTGTCATGTGTCGCGAGAACCCAGAGTTCAGATAACAAGATTGGTGTTTCAATCTTGCTGTTAAAGACATTTGCAACATAGACAATTTTATCCTTGGGTACCCATATCTTTCTGGGTCCTTGTTTGTTAGAACTTACAAAGTTCTGATTGAGTTTAGATTTATCAATAGAACTTGTAGAACAAGATGGCTCACTAGTATATTTTAAATCATGTTTGTCTCCATATATAAAGTGAGAATTTAAAGATGTGTTGTATTTTATGACCATGTCCTCAACTTGTTTAAATTTATTTGGTGCTTTTCCTATAGGTTTAACATATCCTATGACTCTTCTATCATTTCTACTGACTCCATAGATCATTTAGGCAATTTTGCTTATATCTATGTTTTTTAGCAAGAATTTTTTGAAAACTATGATCATATTAATTTATGAAGCTATTGATTAGTACATTTTGGTACACATTCCTCTATGTTTACACTTATGCATTTCCATACTTTACTTTGGTTATTTTTCTATTTTAATGTGTTTTTATAAATTAGTTTATTTTTGCACTTATTTGTTTTTCGCACTTTATTTTCAGCATTAACAGTCTACACTAATTTGAATCTGACTGTAGCAGTCCTGAAAAAGTTAGAAGCTGAAAGCTACAACTTTCATGAAGAAGTCAGAAGCTGAATCTGACTGTAGCAGACCTGAAAAAGTCATTGAAGTTGCAACATTAGATATAATTTGTTTTGGGTCATTTGTTTTGGGTCTGGGTTATGTATTTGATCCAGTTGGGTTGTAACCCGAATTTCTTGTTTTCATGTATACCTAGAGTAGTCGTGTTACTATTGAAAAAAAGACTTTTTTTCACCTTTCTTTTTCACAATTTTAATTTTTCTTTTTGACGAATTATGGAGAACTAATTCCAAGGATTAATCTGATGTAATCGGTTTTCGCCGACACTTTGAGGTTCTTATATTTTCCAATTAATCTATTTCCTTTCAATTATGATCTTGATATCTTGTTTGCTTAATTCGATTTATCTAAGGTTAGATTGATTTATTTCGATGATTGCATGTTTCTATACTTTAACCGCGTTTGAGTAATCTGCATATGTTTATCGTGTTTGCTTAATTCACGATTGATATATTTCATCTGTTTACTTAATTCGGAAATTAGGAATATTTATCATATAATATCAATTACGCTTGTTTGATTGTTATTATAATGGAAAAGGGAATTAAGTTCGCTTAGGAATTGGGAATTATTTGGGTCGATGATAAGTTGGGAAATCAAAACAGCAGATTAATCGTTTCAGCTATTTTGATAATCACTTAATTGATTTTTTTTATGTTAATCAAAACTCAAACCCCCATTGTTATAATTGGTTGGTTAATAACAATACAAGAATCCTTGTGAGACGATACTCGAGTTGTCGTTACCGTAACTACATTTTTAAAATCACTCGTTTTTGATCCGTGCGTGACACGCGAATCAAATTGATGTCGTTGCCAGGGATTCTTGTTGTTATTAACCGATTTTATAGTCATAGGTATAGTTTTCTTGCTAGCTTGTTTCTTTTCTTTTTTGTTGTATTTGTTGATTTTCAGGGTTGCAATACCAGTTGCAATATAGTGATAAGTTTTCCAGCCTTTCAGGTAAGTTGGAAGCTACTGTTTCCATTTGCTCCGAATTTTTTTCCAGAAAATCAGAAATAAATCGAAGAACAATACTTTTTTAGAATAGAATTCTAAAAGATTTTGATCCTCAAAATCGTGAATTTTGCGTTTTTCTATTTTATTTTATTTATTTTCTCTTTTCATATTTTCAAAAAAATCTGAAAATTTTTGTGCGAGCTTTATTTGATTTAATTAGATTTTTAGCGTTATTTTTATATTTTTTATATTTTATTTTAATCATTTTTTTCCATTCTTTTTAAATATGCAGTGATTTTATTTGATTCTATGTTGAAATTTATAATCATATCATGGTTGATCAAAGAACTCTGAGAGAACTGGTTGCACATGTGAATTATAATTCTTTATGTATTGAATATCCTAATGTTGTTGATGCACCTTTCGAATTGAAATTTGGTTTAACACACTTGTTGCCAAGTTTTAATGGTTTTGTAGGTGAGGATCCACATAAGCATATAAAGGAATTTCAGATTGTGTGCTCTAAACCTTCCGAACCTTCACTAGAGGACCTTATCAACCAAATGGCTACAAATAATATAAAATTTCAACAACAAATAGATTCTAATTTTCAGACTTTGCAAACACGACTTGATCAACTTACCACTTCGATGAATCCCATGCAGCAAGCTCAAGGATCATACCAACAACCATTGGAAGAACATTTTGATTTTTAAATAGAGTTACCTTCTGAAACTTTTGATGATACTTGTATTAATTTGTTTGCAGCTTATTTTCTATCATTGTCTGATTTTGATGATGTTTACTGTAACGCTATATTTATTAATTAATTATTTAATTCATTATATTCGCGTTATTGGTGTTGATTTATGTTGAATTGTCGAAGTTGTTTGTGATAAGTTGCTAAGTTTGTTTGAATTAAGTTGAATGAGTCGATTTAAGTTGCATTGTCATTCGTTGGATAAAGTTGAATTAATTGAGTTGTGGGAATTGATGTGGAATATTCTCCCGTTTATGGTTGAATAAGTTATTTAGGTGCTTGGACCATTTGGTCAAATATTGGAAGATAATCTAATTAAGTCGGGAGAAAATAATTAGTCGCGAATTATTAATTGATTTTTAGTGTTATGGTAAATTAAGTTGTTAAGTCATAAAATCGAAGAAATAATATTATTAGTGATATTATTGATTATTGGAGCATGTTGGTTATTGGGCTTGGATTTCGTCGGAATTAGCAATTAAAGGGGTGTCGTGTTTAGGCCCATTAATTGTTTTATTGGATTATTATTATTATAATAAAAAGGAATAAAAGAATGAGTCAAAAGAGAAGAAGTAACAGAAGAAGAGGGAATCGTGGAAATTAGGGAAAAAGTCTTAGAGAAAAATAAGGGTTTTAGAGGAGAGAAAATAGCTTGGGAGAAAAGAAGAAGAAAGAAGGATTCATGTTCATATCTTAATTTTCGCACATACGGTACAACCTCCACTAAACAGGTGATAAATTTTTACTCGTAATTCTGATTAAAGCGATTCTTGAATTTCTGGAAAGCTTACAAAATTCCCTTCGATTTGATATGTAATTTCGTGTCAATAAGTTCTGTATTGAAGGAGAAAAACGCATTTGAAGTTTGAAAGTTCATGCTGGAAATTGGTCAAATAGTAGTTACGGGATTGATGGTGATGAAGGCTGAATTTTGGTCAATATAGGAACTCAATGGCAGCGTGTTCGTATTTCTAATCTCCATGGATGAAAGAGGAGAGGAAAAGGGCCACATATGCAAAGGGGTTGGAAATTCGATCGGAGATTCGAAGCGGTCATCGATTAAGGTAAGGGTGGGGTTCGAATTCCATAATCGGGACTAGATGATCGTATGTATATTGGGGTTTTCGAGTAAATTCGTTGCTGTGTTTTAATATGATTTGTTGATGATAATTTTGTGTTGATATCTGATGAAATATATGTTGTTCTTGTTGTGTTGTTGATGAATATGTTGAAAGTTGTTTTGTTGTCTGTGTTGTTGATGATTCGTAGTTGCAGAATTCGTGTAGATGGAGATAGGTTTCGTAAAATCAATCATAGGAATTAATAGATGAATATTAGTAGAAGTTTTAAGAATAAAATTGATGTAGAAACCCAATTAAGGATGAACAGAATTGTGAAAAGTATGAGCAGGTTAGGTGAGAAAAAATGCAGTTTTCAACGATTCGACCTGTTTTCGCGTCCGTTTCGAGTTGAATTGATCTTAGACTTAAAGTAGAGATAGAATAAGTTATTTATAGTAGATTGTAAAGTTTAAAATAATTAATTTATTAATTTAGTCGATTAAGTCCCAAATCGTTGTTTTTACGTCGAAGTGGTGTTGAAGTTGTTATAAGTTGCGTTGTTCCGTTTAAAGGGTGATTATTAAAGTTGCAGGTCTATTGACCAACGTAGATTCAAGTTTCCATGTTGTTAAGTTGTTACGTTGCTATGTTTTTTAAAGTTTTTAGTCGTTATGTGGTTGATTATGTCGTTATGGTTGTTGTTGTTGTATGCTTCATACATTCGCACACATGTGCATATTTTAAGTTGGAGCTTATGCTCGATTCAAGTTGACCTGGATTGGCAATATTTTAAGTTGAAAGTTGAAGGCTTATGCCTTGATGCCTCGATAACCTGGCAATATTTTAAGTTGGGAGTTCGCTCCAAATGGTACCGCATGCATAATTAAGTTGAGTTGCATTCACATTGCATTATTGTGTTGTTAAGTTGATATGTGACTAATGTGGTGTTGATGATTGTTATGTTGATTAATGTTGCATTGATGATGGTTATGTTGATAAATGTTGAACTGATAATTACTATGTTGATAAATTTTATGTATTATATTTGTGTTGATGTTGTGAAGTGGTGAGTTTGTACGATTATTCTGTTTACATATTAATTATTGAATTCTGTTTATGTTATTCGATATCTCACCCCTTTTGTTGTATGTTGCCACTTGTTGGTGACTTGCAGGTAACGAAGAGTCTAGTATTTAGTAGATTCGAGTTGGTGTTTGTCGCTCTGATACGTAGCACTTCGGGGGATAAACGCTTGTTTTGCATTTATGATTCTGTTTGAGTTTATGAAGTAGTTACAAGTTGTTTTATGTTAAAAGAACCAAGTTGAATGTTTTGATGTCAGTCGAATTAATGTTGAATTTGAAATTGTTTAAAGTTTAATAAAGTTGAAATCCGCTGCGTTGTTTTGAAGTGAATTTTATTATATAAGTTGTTGTTTGGTTTTAAAAGTTGAAAATGTGACATTCCATGTTCGTTGTGAGATTTTATTTAACTCTGATTTAATAATTAAAGACGGGTAGAAATGGGGTGTTACATTAGTGGTATCAGAGCAGGTCGGTCCGTCTGGCCAATGTTGTCTAACGTTGTTGATTCCTTAGTACTCAACATGTGTGTGAAACACTGTCGGTACCTCTTGTTAGTTTTTAGTTGTTGTCTGCAGGCGTTGGTTGGAATTAAGTGGGGAGAAGCTTGACTCCTAGACTATTGTTGGAATGTCGAAGTTGGTTTAAAGTTGATGTTTATTGCAAGAGTTCAAGGTTGTTGAAGAGATGTTGTTGCAGATCGGCAAGAGTATGGACTCATGAATTCATATCGGTCGAATTTGAGAAGTGCGTATATTTTATATGAGAATTGTTTGAGGAGGAAGATTTATTTTGATGGAAATGATAAGTTGACGGACCAAGTCGGTATATTGTTTCGCTTTGAGTGTAGTTGGATTAAGTCGAGTAATTTTCAAAGTTGGAAGAAGAGTAATATTCTTGGTAGAGCTTGGAAGTAAGAGCGAGAGAGATAGAACTTATGTTCGCCAATCTCAAAATTCTGGTTTTTGCAATCTTGGAGCAGCTGTCATGAGAAGTAGTATAACTCTTTAACCGTGAATCTGATTGAGGCGGTTTTGGACTTTTTGAAAAGCTTACAGAATTCCATACAATTTTCATATAATATTTGCATTCAGGAGGTTTATTATGAGGATGATAAGTAGGTTTTAATAGTTGGGTCTGCTGCTGATTTTGGAAATTCTGCATACGAAAATTGTTGACCAGTCTCATTGCAATGGGGATAACTTTTTACTCGTAAGTCGGATTCGAGCGATTATTGAAGTTATAGAATCTATACAAATTTCTCTTCATGTTAGAATATAATTTTGTGATTTGGAGGTCTGTATTGGAGAAGATAATTGTGTTCGAAGTGGAGCGTGTGTTGCTGGAAATTTTAGAAAGATGAAAATGTTGGAAAAAATAATAAAATGTTGGTATCGGAGAATGCATAGAGATACGATTTATGTCAATTGAGGACAATTAAAGTACCCATGCTAGATGATGGTGATATTGAGAGGAAGACCAAAGTTGATTAGTGTTGTTAAATCTTTTAACTTGGATGAGAGTTGTAATTGGAGTGAACTGAATTGGATTCTGCTGATGTTATGACTGCTCCGGTGTTAGAAGGATATTTAAAGTTGGGTTGCGCTTGGAGCGTTTATAAGAGATTGTGTATCGAATTTTGGAATGCGTTGGTATAATTGACGAAGTCGAAATTTTTGGAGACTAAGGAGAAGTGAATAAGCCGTAGAAAGTTGGCGGAGCATTATACTTACGGACGTTGGGCACAAGTTGAAGTACGTTATTATGTTGAGTAATGATTATTTATGCCACCATTATGGTTGTCGGATGTCTATTGACAAATTGAGGAACTGATCACCCTTAATCTATTGTTGATAGCAGACGAAATTATAATTGATGGATAGATGTGTCATACCAACTAGTATGGTAAATGAGTTAAATCAGTTGAAGTCGAGATGAGAAATTGAGTATTGTTTGAATTGTTTATGGAGAATCATATATAAGAATGTTAGTCAAATTTAAGAATGATGGTATGAAGTTGCATTGGGATTAAATACTATTAGGGAAATTCGTAGTTGAACTCTGGATAATGAGAATGTTGTTTGTGATGATTTAAATGGTACGAGGCCTGAAGTTTTCTTGGGGATAATTCAAAAGTAAAGTATATGGTAAAGTAAAACCAAGATTGTCAAGAATGTAGGATAGAGTTGAGTTGCAAGAGCCAGACGAAGTGGAATTTTAAGTGGGTTTATTAAAGCGTGATTTTGATTAGAACATGGATAGTTTTTTTGGTTGCGTTGGTTTGGATAAGAATTTATGAAAGGTTGTGTTAGTATGAGTAAGAATCGAGGATTCGATACGTTGGATTAGTTAGAAGTAGAGAAATATTAGTATCTTGTGGAAACTGTTGTATCGATGCACCTTATATTGTTCTAATGATGTAGTGTGTTAAGATGATTTTCGAATGATGTGTTATTTTAAGATGGTAAAGTTGTAGTTGTGTTGATGATAATTAGGAATTCATGGAAGTATATGAATATTTTATCCAAGATTTGGAAGTAGTCGCAGTTGTAATTGGTTGAATGTTTAGAGGCGTTATCTTAAGGATCTAATTTGTAACTATTCGGTAACTATAAGAGTTAGAATACCTGTTGGAACGGAATTCCAAAGGATTAAGTCAGAGGTTTGGTTGATATGTCGATTTTGGTGAGTGTAAGTTGGAGTTAAACTCAATAAACTTTGTAGTATGCAATTAATCAAAGTGCACAGCGAAGGCGCGATGTCATGCAGTTATTACCTGAATTACAACGATGTTGGTAGCTTTGTTGTATTATATGTTGTGTTTAAGTTATGTATTATTGTTAGTGGTATACGTGGGTTGCCTTTGTTGGATTTATTAATTCAGCGTCACCCTTAGGGATTCGATGGGCTTAACATCCCAACCCATGGCGCTTAATAGGCGCAGCCCCTTGAAAGACTCTATACTATAAGGAAATAAAGTTGCGCCTTCACTAATAGCAATTGCTTTTAGTGCAGTGGTAAGCGCTTGATCCTACAAGTGGTATCAGAGCCAGGTCATGGGTTCGAATCCCCCCGGCTGACACTGGGGGGGGGGGGGAGATTGTTGGATTTATTAATTCAGCGTCACCCTTAGGGATTCGATGGGCTTAACATCCCAACCCATGGCGCTTAATAGGCGCAGCCCCTTGAAAGACTCTATACTATAAGGAAATAAAGTTGCGCCTTCACTAATAGCAATTGCTTTTAGTGCAGTGGTAAGCGCTTGATCCTACAGCCTTTGGAAATGAGAGTTGAGTAGTCGGATGGAATAAGTAGTTGGAGTAGTTGAATCAAATGAATTTTCGAGGATGAAAATATCCTAAGTGGGGGAGAGTTATAACGCTCTATTTATTAATTAATTATTTAATTCATTATATTCGCGTTATTGGTATTGATTTATGTTGAATTGTCGAAGTTGTTTGTGATAAGTTGCTAAGTTTGTTTGAATTAAGTTGAATGAGTCGATTTAAGTTGCATTGTCATTCGTTGGATAAAGTTGAATTAATTGAGTTGTGGGAATTGATGTTGAATATTCTCCCGTTTATGGTTGAATAAGTTATTTAGGTGCTAGGACCATTTGGTCAAATATTGGAAGATAATCTAATTAAGTCGGGAGAAAATAATTAGTCGCGAATTATTAATTGATTTTTAGTGTTATGGTAAATTAAGTTGTTAAGTCATAAAATCGAAGAAATAATATTATCAGTGATAGTATTGATTATTGGAGCATGTTGGTTATTGGGCTTGGATTTCGTCGGAATTAGCAATTAAAGGGGTGTCGTGTTTAGGCCCATTAATTGTTTTATTGGATTATTATTATTATAATAAAAAGGAATAAAAGAATGAGTCAAAAGAGAAGAAGTAACAGAAGAAGAGGGAATCGTGGAAATTAGAGAAAAAGTCTTAGAGAAAAATAAGGGTTTAGAGGAAAGAAAATAGCTTGGGAGAAAAGAAGGAGAAAGAAGGATTCATGTTCATATCTTAATTTTCGCACATACGGTACAACCTCCACTAAACAGGTGATAAATTTTTACTCGTAATTCTGATTAAAGCGATTCTTGAATTTATGGAAAGCTTACAAAATTCCCTTCGATTTGATATATAATTTCGTGTCAATAAGTTCTGTATTGAAGGAGAAAAACGCAATTGAAGTTTGGAAGTTCATGCTGGAAATTGGTCAAATAGTAGTTACGGGATTGATGGTGATGAAGGCTGAATTTTGGTCAATATAGGAACTCAATGGCAGCGTGTTCGTATTTCTAATCTCCATGGATGAAAGAGGAGAGAAAAAGGGCCACATATGCAAAGGGGTTGGAAATTCGATCGGAGATTCGAAACGATCATCGATTAAGGTAAGGGTGGGGTTCGAATTCCATAACCGGGACTAGATGATCGTATGTAGATTGGGGTTTTCGAGTAAATTCGTTGCTTCGTTTTAATATGATTTGTTGATGATAATTTCGTGTTGATATCTGATGAAATATATGTTGTTCTTGTTGTGTTGCTGATGAATATGTTGAAAGTTGTTCTGTTGTCTGTGTTGTTGATGATTCGTAGTTGCAGAATTCGTGTAGATGGAGATAGGTTTCGTAAAATCAATCATAGGAATTAATAGATGAATATTAGTAGAAGTTTTGAGAATAAAATTGATGTAGAAACCCAATTAAGGATGAACAGAATTGTGAAAAGTATGAGCAGGTTAGGTGAGAAAAAATGCAGTTTTCAATGATTTGACCTGTTTTCGCGTCCGTTTCGAGTTGAATTGATCTTAGACTTAAAGTAGAGATAGAATAAGTTATTCATAGTAGATTGTAAAGTTTAAAATAATTAATTTATTAATTTAGTCGATTAAGTCGCAAATCGTTGTTTTTACGTCGAAGTGGTGTTGAAGTTGTTATAAGTTGCGTTGTTCCGTTTAAAGGGTGATTATTAAAGTTGTAGGTCTATTGACCAACGTTGATTCAAGTTGCCATGTTGTTAAGTTGTTACGTTGCTATGTTTTTTAAAGTTGTTACGTCGTTATGTGGTTGATTATGTCGTTATGGTTGTTGTTGTTGTTGTATGCTTCATACATTCGCACACATGTGCATATTTTAAGTTGGAGCTTATGCTCGATTCAAGTTGACCTGGATTGGCAATATTTTAAGTTGAAAGTTGAAGACTTTTGCCTTGATGCCTCGATAACCTGGCAATATTTTAAGTTGGGAGTTCGCTCCAAATGGTACCGCATGCATAATTAAGTTGAGTTGCATTCACATTGCATTACTGTGTTGTTAAGTTGATATGTGACTAATGTGGTGTTGATGATGATTATGTTGATTAATGTTGCATTGATGATGGTTATGTTGATAAATGTTGAACTGATAATTACTATGTTGATAAATGTTATGTATTATATTTGTGTTGATGTTTTGAAGTGGTGAGTTTGTACGATTATTCTGTTTACATATTGATTATTGAATTTTGTTTATGTTATTCGATATCTCACCCCTTCTGTTGTATGTTGCCACTTGTTGGTGACTTGCAGGTAACGAAGAGTCTAGTATTTAGTAGATTCGAGTTGGTGTTTGTCGCTCTGATACGTAGCACTTCGGGGGATAAACGCTTGTTTTGCATTTATGATTCTGTTTAAGTTTATGAAGTAGTTACAAGTTGTTTTATGTTAAAAGAACCAAGTTGAATGTTTTGATGTCAGTCGAATTAATGTTGAATTTGAAATTGTTTAAAGTTTAATAAAGTTGAAATCCGCTGCGTTGTTTTGAAGTGAATTTTATTATATAAGTTATTGTTCGGTTTTAAAAGTTTAAAATGTGACATTCCATGTTCGTTGTGAGATTTTATTTAACTCTGATTTAATAATTAAAGACGGGTAGAAATGGGGTGTTATATTTACTCTTGTGATGTTTGTACTGACACTAAAATTTGCTCTGTTTATGCTGAAATTAAGGTTTCCTTGCAAGTTGATATTCTTACCGCAAATGAGGTTGAAAATGAAGTTGTTCATGTCAATGAAGCTCTCGACACCCCGGTGGAACAAACCATCCATTGAACTATCTCATTCCTTAGAGCTTAAGCCTCTTTATGACAATCTCAATTATGCCTATTTAGAGAGGAATGAAAGGGTACCGATTATAATTTCTTCTAACCTTGATTTTGATCAGGAAAATAAGCTTTTGCAGGTTTTGAAGGAACATAAGAAGGGAATTGGATGGACATTGGTTGATACTCGTGATATTAGCCCATCCATGAGTATGCATAGGATACCACTTGAAGATGGAAGAGAAGCAGTGAGGCAACCCCTTAATCCTTTGATTCTTAAAGTTGTAGAAAAAGAGATCAATATCACGTGCACATTCAACACTTTTACTTATCGAAGATTCTTCTTTGATCCTGGAATAAAAGGCAAAGGCACTAATAAAAACTTCAAGATTAATGGATACTATCCAAAGCTACTCTATGAGATCCCCACTTTAGAAGAAGAGACTGTAGAAGAACTCTCTTTAGAAAATAATGCTTATGTGATCACCTATCCATCTTGACTACTCGGGTGTGTTCTTTCCTTTCTCTCACTCTTATTTTATATTTATGTCCTTTCGTTGAGGACGATGCTTGTTTTAAGTGTGGTGGAGAGAATAATTTATTTTCTTTGTTTTTGTTTTGTTTTTATTTGTTTTGTTTTGTTTTAGATACACTAGGCATTATTTTGTGAAAGTTTTAGGCTATAGATTGTTTTGAGGTTAGTTGTGGAGACTTGGGAAAAGTTCATAAGATCAATATCATTTTAACACCTTAAGTCTTGTGAATATGGAAATCATTTTGAATACTTGCTATGCCAT
This sequence comes from Lathyrus aphaca, assembly GCA_963966055.1. Taxonomy (NCBI): domain Eukaryota; kingdom Viridiplantae; phylum Streptophyta; class Magnoliopsida; order Fabales; family Fabaceae; genus Lathyrus; species Lathyrus aphaca. The sequence continues at coordinate 332,793,189 of OZ014521.1, forward strand.
AGCCTTGAGTTCTCATCCTTTAATAGCTCTTAAATAGTTTATTAAGCAGTCAACACCATCTAGAAATCATACACTAAGTAATTGAGTTGATGCAAATACGTGAATAATCTCGTACTTAATAAGAAATCTGAATAGGAATCCGCCTTTTAAGTTAGGTGACCTTCATTCAGTCATTTAGCCTAACGGATGTGAAACCTTAAAAAAAATTGTTGTTGCTAAAGTAACTTTAAAATATTGACAAGATATGGATCATAGTCACTAATATGCTTATTTACCATGTGTATGAATAGATAACGGGCTTAATGTAATTGCTCTAGAATGAAAGAGAGCAAAAAGGAGGATGAGTAAGTTAGGATTAAGCATAATAACATGATTCATATTGGTTTGTATAGGAGGGAGACTTATGACCACACAATTACGGATTTGTGTTCTTACGATATCCTTAGTGTGCAAGATTAGTACCTATCAATGAAATCTTATTCAAAGAGGAGTTTGTAGCCTAGAATGAGTATCTGAATGTTGTTGTGTTTCTTGACTTTTGATTTCTATTTTACTCGGAGTGCAAAAGTTTAAGTGTGGGGGAATTTGATCAGTACATTTTGGTACACATTCCTTTATGTTTACACTTATGCATATCCATACTTTACTTTGGTTATTTTTCTATTTTAATGTGTTTTTATAAATTAGTTTATTTTTGCACTTATTTGTTTTTCGCACTTTATTTTCAGCATTAATAGTCTGCACTAAAATGATCATAACTGGAGCTACGGGAATCGGCTTGAGACGTTCTACCAGTTGTTGGAAAGCTAAGATAGAGAGCTACAACTTTCATGAAGAAGTCAGAAGCTGAATCGGACTGTAGCAGACCTTAAAAAGTCATTGAAGTTGCAGCATTAGATATAATTTATTTTGGGTCATTTGTTTTGGGCCTGGGTATGTTTTGATCCAGTTGGGTTGTGACCCGAATTTCTTGTTTTCACATATACCTAGAGTAGTTGTGTTACTGTTGAAAAGAGACTTTATTTCACCTTTCTTTTTCACAATTTTAATTTTTCCTTTTGACGAATTATGGAGAACTAATTCCAAGGATTAATCTGTTGTAATCGGTTTCCGCCAATACTTTGAGGTTCTTATATTTTCCAATTAATCTATTTCCTTTCAATTCTGATCTTGATATCTTGTTCTCTTAATTCAATTTATCTAAGGTTAGATTGATTTATTTTGATGATTGCATGTTCCTATACTTTAATCGTGTTTGCTTAATCCGCGTATGTTTATCGTGTTGGGAATTATTTATGTCGATGATAAGTTGGGAAATCAAAACAGCATATTAACCGTTTCAGCTTATTTTGATAATCACTTAATTGAATTTTTTTTATGTTAATCGAAACTCAAACCCCCCATTGTTCCAATTGGTTGGTTAATAACAATACAAGAATCCTTGTGAGACGATACTCGAGTTGTCGTTACCGTAACTACATTTTTAAATCACTCGTTTTTGATTCGTGCGCAACACATAGATCACTATCAAAACTAGATAGAAGTTCTGAGTCATATTCTTTCTGAGCTTTATGTTTTTCAAAAGAGTTTTCAAGTTTTGAAATTTTTTTCTTTAAGCTCAGAGTTTTCTGCAATTAGTTTCTCAGAGTTTTCTGCTCTTAGTTTCTTAGTTTTCTCAGATTCAGATACTAGACCGTGTTTCATATTTTTGTATTTGAATTGAAGTTTCTGATATTTTTCAAGAATTTATGAGAGACTATCTTCTAATTGGGTTCTAGATAGTTTAGAGAATACCTCTTCTGTTTCTGAATCTGAATCTGATCCAGATTCTGATGAGTTGGTATCATCTGATACATTGGCCATTAAAGTGATGTTGGCATGTTTATCTTCTAATTCTGATTCAGCTTCAGAAGATTTTGAGTCATCCCAAGTAGCCATAAGACTTTTCTTTTTGTAGTTTAGGACAATCACTTTTATAGTGTCCAGGTTCCTTGCATTCATATCACACCACTTCTTTTCTTCTGGACTTCTTGTAGCTAGAGGATGATTCAGAGTGATTGCTTGATCTTCTGGAATTCCTGAATTTCTTTTATCTGTGCTTCTATAGTTGTTGAACTCTTCTGGAAAGGACTGATAATTCGTCTTTTTCTGATGAGATGCTAGAGCTTTCTTCTTCTTCCTGAAAAGATTTAGATTTAGATTTGTTAGATTTAAGAGCAACGAACTTACCTTTCTGAGGTTCATCTTCTTCAAGTTCTATCTCGTGACTCCTCAAAGAGCTGATCAATTCTTCAAGAGATATTTCATTCAGATTCTTTGACAATTTTATAGCAGTGACCATGGGCCTCCATGCCTTTGGCAAGCTTCTGATGATCTTTTTCACATGATCTGCTGTTGAATAACCTTTATTCTGAAATTTTAATCCAACAACCAGAATTTGAAACATTAAGAACATTTTCTCAATTGTTTCATCTTCTTCCATATTGAACGATTCCTACTTCTGAATGAGTGCCAGAGCTTTGGTCTCCTTAACTTGAGTGTTGCCTTCATGCGTCATTCTCAGATAGTCAGACATATGTTTAGCAGATTCTCTATTTGTAATCTTCTCATACTCTGTGTATGAAATGACACTCAGAATAATTGTTTTTTCCTTGTGATGATTTCTGAACTCTTTCTTTTGTTGGACAATTATATATTTTCTTTTAATCTTCTGAATGTCGTTGCCAACTGGATGAGTGTAACCATCAGTTATCATATCCCGTAGGTCTCCATCAAGAGCCAGAAAGAAGCTTTCCAGAACATCCTTCCAGTAATCAAAGTTCTCACCGTTGAACACTAGCGGTTTCCCATTGATCTTATCATTGATTGTAGTTGTTGTTCTGGAATTGTTCTGCCATAGTGTTTTTCTTCAAGATCTTTTTCTGACACGGTTAAGTGTTAGCACCCAGAATCAGACACTCTGATGCCAATTGAAGGGACGAAAAACACAAGAAAGGGGATGTTTGAATTAAGGTTTTCAAAAACTAAAGCAATGAATGATTGATTTATCCTAGTTCGTTTGAACTCAAACTACATCTAGTCCACCCACCAAGCCGATTTTTCTTCTATCAGTGAGGTCTTAATCCACTAATCAATAAATATTACAAAGTCACAATGACCTACTATCAAAGTCTTCTTGAGTCTACTAACTAACACTTAGTCACTCAAGTTATATAAAAAATATAATTACATAGTGTGTGTTGTGTAACACCCTTCTAAACCCCACGTAAAATAAATACATAATCAGAGTAATTTATCATGCATCTCAAGTAAGGGTGTCACACATATTTCAAAACATCATACAACACCTGTCATGCTCAATAACACTTTAAATCAATTCATGATTTTCATATACTTTCACATTAACATGTAGCAGTGGAATCACTTCCATTAAGAATTTCATAACATTCATGTCTCAAATAAACTTCATTCATTAAATCAATTTGGGCATAAAAGCCACTTCACCATAATTTCAAACTCAATTAGCAAAATAAATAGAGTATACAATCATAACTCTCAAATATAAATCGAAACGATCCCCAGTGTTACATGATCAGAGCACGACTCGACCAAAAATAAATAAAGAACTAAAGCAAGTTACTCCAACGGCTACCTCGCGCTAGAAGCAACTATACTCCTCGGTACCTGAGCGATGTCGTATAAAATATCATTCCAACAGAAGGGTGAGAATTCATATAATTATCGAAATCATAAGATAATATATAATTTAAGACATACAAGCATAATCACAGTTATTCTCATACTTCAAAAGTTTCATCAACAAAATATCACTCAAGTAGTCATACTATTCACAAGTATATACTCACAATTCACAATTTCACCAATTCAACAATATACATAAACCACATAATCTCATAATTCAATCATAAACACAATGAGACTTGATACAAGACTCAATGCAACTCATGCATGTGGTACCGATCACTTGTTATCATTTTTCGGTTTTTACATTAAACCGGGTCCGTCCTCTAGACCGATAACTCACAAAAGCCCGTTCTCTAAGCTTTCAAACCCGTCCTCTAGGTTTGGGACAAGTCACTAGCTCCCACGGAACTAGCAAGCATTGTCTCTTGACAAAATGATGCATGTGCAAGTTCAACAATCATATGCAATTAAGATCGTGCTCTAATCTTAATATTCATGCATATCTTCAATAATTCATTACATTTGAATTACCACATAATTACACATACTTGCACATATTTATGCATCATCCACACACAAATCATTTTCAAATGGTATACAACACATTTTACAATACAATCTCAATGGCATTATCAACACAATTCAACCTCAATTCACAAAATATACATTACCGATTAAACATGGAATGATTAATTTATCATCAAGTTAATCACAAAAATAATCACCAAAATAATCACCAAATTAGTCATCAAATTAATCACTAAATTAATCATCAAATAAATCATCAAATTAATTACCAAATTAATCACTAATTTAATCACAAAATTAATCATCAAATTAATCACTAAATTAATTACCAAATCAATCACTAATTTAATCACAAAAATTAATCATTAAATTGTTTTCCAAATTAATCATCAAATTAATTATTAAATTAATCATCAAATTAATCAATAAATTAATCATTAAAAGCATAATTAAAATTATTATTCAAAATTATAATTCGAGAGAGTTTCCAAGATACTCTAACAAACTCTATGGACAACTCTAATAAAATTGAAAATAATTTAATTTAATCAATTAAACTAAATGTTATCTTTAACTTGAAATTCCTAAACAAAAATATTATTTTAATAATATTAAATCGTTATTAAATTTATAATTATTATTAAAATATAGTATATACATATAATACTATTATCATTAATTCACACAATATTAACTAAATTAATTAATAGTTTCAATTTCAGGGCCACATTGAGCTAAACAATAACAGAGTCACAATATCGTTTTCTTTTACATCAAACACATTCCCCCAATTCTACACTTCTCTATGTATTGTTCTATCAAACCTTTCAAAAATGGTTAATACTAAAATAAATGTTCATTTTTCGATCTCAATTATATTAATTCAATATATAAATATTTAAAATAAGTTACAAATCACAATCTATAATCCTTATATGTCACAAACTAAAAAAACTGTTAAAAATATCACAAAATTTATTACTTTGTTAGATATAGATAATGTCAGTTTCTAAGCTCAAATTAATACCTGGTTCTACCTAATAGTAGTATCACCATCACAATCTCTATGAGTGCCACACACCATTATATAAAAATTCATGATACTAAGGATATACATTAAAAAAATATTAAAAATAATTCTTAATTCAAACGAGCTACAGTAGTAACTTGAAAACGTGAAACTTAGTTTCAATTTAATAAAGTAACTAACTGAATAAAGTAAATTATGCAGGTAGTAGTGTTACTGTGTAACGGTTCATCATTTGGAGTATCAACCGTTCATCATCATGAATGCTACAGTGACGACAATATATTAGAAGTTATGCTACTGTATGCGGTGCAAATTACAAATCATGTTTCATTTTAAATTCATAATGGGTTTCTAAAATATATTAATATACTATTTCCAAACACAATCAATTATCATAAATCAAAGATTATTATTAAAACCTAAAAATTATAGAATCATAGAAAAATTGAGGTTTCATCCAAACCACATTTCTACTCATTACACACTATCAAATAATCTCAATAATTTTATGAAAACTCACCCTTACTTTTGATTTTGAGCTCTTGTTCTTGATTTCTCTTCTTCTCTTCTCCCTTCTAGCCTCTTCTTCCCTCTTCCAACTTCTAACCCTATTCTATTTCATTATCTTATTTTATCATTCTCACAATTTTCTCATTGGGCTTACTAACACATTCACTCACTTACTATTCACACTCTCAATTAGGCCCAATTAACTATTCTACACATTCTATTTTATTCCACCAAATAAAATAAAATAATTAAATTAAATTAAATTAAATTAAATAAACTAAATAAGTCAACTAATTCAATTAAATCAATTAATCCAATTATTTTAAATAAATTAAATAGTACAATTATATCAAATAATTCACTTAAATCAACTAATTCAAATAAATTAATTAAATCAATAAAATCAAATAAATCAATTAGGCACAAAATCACACAATTAAGTAATTAATATAAATAAATAAATAACTACTAAAATTGGGATGTTACAACTCTCCCCCACTTAAAAGATTTTCGCCCTAAAAAATTACCTCAAACGAACAACTCAGGATAAGACTCCTTCATTTGACTCTCAAGTTCCTAAGTCACATCCAACACACAAGCTCTCAAAAGATCCTCAAGTGACTTGATTGTCCTCTCCATCTGACCATCAGTCTGCGGATGGTAAGCAAAACTCAAACGTAACTTCATACCCAATGCACTTTGCAAACTTTCCCAAAATCTAGAAGTAAACCTCATATCTCTATCTGACACAATGCTAGACGAAATAACATGCAAATTGACACTCCTCTTAATGTACTACTTCGTCAACTTCTCCAATGGATAATCCATTCTCATCGGAATAAAGTGAGCATATTTCGTCAATCTATCTACAATAACCCAAATAGCTTCACAATTACTCAGAGTTTTAGATAAACCAGACACAAAATCCATCGATATATTATCCCATTTCCACTCAGAAATAGATAACTGTTGCATAAAACCCGACGATTTTTTTATGTTCAATCTTCGATTTTTGACAAAGCAAACAAGAATACACAAGCTTTACAATATCCTTCTTCATACAAGGCCACCAAAATACTTTCCTCAAATCCTGATACATCTTAGTCGCACCTAGATGAATACTTAATTCACTATGATGCCCTTACTCAAGCATACTCTTCTTCTACTCAATAATATCCGGAACATAAACTGTATCACGACATTTCATGATACCATTTTCGTCAATCCGAAAATCACCAGCTCGATCTTGATTGATCAAATTCAATCGATCTACCAAACTCAAATCAGAGTTCAGACCTTCCCAAATCTCATCAAGAATACCATTAGTAAGATTCAACATACCAAGCTTAACTCCATAAGTAGTCTCTACATAAACCAAACTCATATCTTGAAATTTCTCAATCATTTCTAACTCTCTAACCATCATCATTGACATATGAAAATATTTATGACTTAATGCATCGGCTACCATATTTGCTTTACCCGGATGGTAATTCAAACCAAAATCATAATCCTTCAAAAGTTACAACCATCTCCTCTGCCTCACATTCAACTCTTTCTGATCAAAGAGATACTTCAAACTCTTATGATCATTAGACCTCAAACCTCGATCCAAACAAGTAGTGCCTCCAAAGTTTCAACACAAACACAACATCGGTCAACTTTAAGTCATGCATCAGATAATTCCTCTCATGCACTTTAAGTTTCCTCGAAGCATAAACTACAAGTTACCGATTTTGCATCAATACACTTCCCCATCCCATCAACAAAGCATCACAATACACAACAAACAATTATGTCAGATTTGGAAAAATCAAAACAGGAGTTATTGTTAGCCTTCTCTTAAGTTCTTGAAAACTCTTTTCACACTTTGCATTCCAAATAAAAGCTTGACCCTTCCTAGTCAATTGCGTCAACGACAAAGATAACTTAGCAAATCCTTCAATGAATTTCCGATAATAACCTGCCAAACCAATAAAACTTCTAATTTCTAAAACTAATTTCAAAGCTTCCCATTGCGATACAACTTTAGCCTTTGACGGATCCAATGAAATGCCTCTACTCGAAATCTCATGGCCAAGGAAACTCACTTCCTTCAACCAAAACTCGCACTTAGAAAGTTTAGCATACAAGTGCTTCTCCTTCAACACAGATAACAGAATCCTCAGATCAGCATGATCCTCTTCACTTTTGGAATAGATCAAAATATCATTAATGAACACAACTATAAACTTGTCCAAATATAGATGGAAAATTTTGTTCATATATTCCATAAATACACCTGGTACATTAGTACACCAAACGACATTACGATATACTCATAGTGACGATACCTCGTTCTAAAAGCAGTCTTCTGAGTTTCTTCAGCCTTCACACGAATTTGATGATACCCAGATCCCAAATCCATCTTACTCAACACACTTGCACCAACCAACTAATCCATCAAATCATCAATCCTCGGAAGTGGATACTTATTCTTGATAGTCACCTTGTTCAATTGTCTATAATCCATTCAAATCCTCATAGTACCTCCTTCTTCTTAACCAACAAAATTGGTGCACCCCACGGTGATACACTCAGACAAATAAAACTTTTCTCAAGCAGATCTTCAGGTTGACTCTTCAACTCTTTCAATTCTAATGCAGACATACAATATGGAGTCATTGATACCAGAATAGTTTCAGGAACTAAGTCGATCGTAAACTCTACCTCTTGTTCTGGCGGTAAATTACTTATCTCATCAGGAAAACTTCTGGAAAATCACAAATAATTGAAAAAGTTCCAACTTTTCCACTTCCTCAATACTCAAAGTTTCCAACAAGATAAACATCTCAACACCATCTTGCACTGAATCATTCACTTGCTTGCCAAGCATAAACAATTTTCCTTCATCCTCCTCTTTAAGAAAAACAACCGACTCATCAAAACAATATGTAAGCACTTGGCTTAACTCCAAACCATTCATTATACACACCATCTAAGTTCACAAGACACGTCTATTTCATCATACATGATCATGTCTACTATCAACAAGAGATTAAGGTTGATCAGTTCCTCAATTTGTCAATAGACATCCGACAATCATGATGGGGCATAAACCATCTTTACCAAACTATAATAGCATTCCTTGCATCTTGTGCATTTGCGTATTTCCTCCAGTTTCAGAAACAACACAACTCCCACAGTGATTGCATTCTTGCAATCAGCAGCACATCCAACCAACAATCCATAACTAAAACATCTTAGAGAAGCAAAGCTGCTCCCCACTTGTTTCAATCCCACTCCTGCAGACAAAGGTTAAAGAAAACACAAACGAGTACCGACAATGTTTTCACACACATGTCGCATACTAGGGACAAACAACATTAGACAACCTGGCCAGACGGACCGACCTGCTCTGATACCACTAATGTAACACCCTTCTAAACCCCACGTAAAATAAATACATAATCAGAGTAATTTATCATGCATCTCAAGTAAGGGTTTCACACATATTTCAAAACATCATACAACACCTGCATGCTCAATAACACTTTAAATCAATTCATGATTTTCATATACTTTCACATTAACATGTAGCAGTGGAATCACTTCCATTAAGAATTTCATAACATTCATGTCTCAAATAAACTTCATTCATTAAATCAATTTGGGCATAAAAGCCACTTCACCATAATTTCAAACTCAATTAGCAAAATAAATAGAGTATACAATCATAACTCTCAAATATAAATCGAAACGATCCCCAGTGTTACATGATCAGAGCACGACTCGACCCAAAATAAATAAAGAACTAAAGCAAGTTACTCCAACGGCTACCTCGCGCTAGAAGCAACTATACTCCTCGGTACCTGAGCGATGTCGTATAAAATATCATTCCAACAGAAGGGTGAGAATTCATATAATTATCGAAATCATAAGATAATATATAATTTAAGACATACAAGCATAATCACAGTTATTCTCACACTTCAAAAGTTTCATCAACAAAATATCACTCAAGTAGTCATACTATTCACAAGTATATACTCACAATTCATAATTTCACCAATTCAACAATATACATAAACCACATAATCTCATAATTCAATCATAAACACAATGAGACTTGATACAAGACTCAATGCAACTCATGCATGTGGTACCGATCACTTGTTATCATTTTTCGGTTTTTACATTAAACCGGGTCCGTCCTCTAGACCGATAACTCACAAAAGCCCGTTCTCTAAGCTTTCAAACCCGTCCTCTAGGTTTGGGACAAGTCACTAGCTCCCACGGAACTAGCAAGCATTGTCTCTTGACAAAATGATGCATGTGCAAGTTCAACAATCATATGCAATTAAGATCGTGCTCTAATCTTAATATTCATGCATATCTTCAATAATTCATTACATTTGAATTACCACATAATTACACATACTTGCACATATTTATGCATCATCCACACACAAATCATTTTCAAATGGTATACAACACATTTTACAATACAATCTCAATGGCATTATCAACACAATTCAACCTCAATTCACAAAATATACATTACCGATTAAACATGGAATGATTAATTTATCATCAAGTTAATCACAAAAATAATCACCAAAATAATCACCAAATTAGTCATCAAATTAATCACTAAATTAATCATCAAATAAATCATCAAATTAATTACCAAATTAATCACTAATTTAATCACAAAATTAATCATCAAATTAATCACTAAATTAATTACCAAATCAATCACTAATTTAATCACAAAAATTAATCATTAAATTGTTTTCCAAATTAATCATCAAATTAATTATTAAATTAATCATCAAATTAATCAATAAATTAATCATTAAAAGCATAATTAAAATTATTATTCAAAATTATAATTCGAGAGAGTTTCCAAGATACTCTAACAAACTCTATGGACAACTCTAATAAAATTGAAAATAATTTAATTTAATCAATTAAACTAAATGTTATCTTTAACTTGAAATTCCTAAACAAAAATATTATTTTAATAATATTAAATCGTTATTAAATTTATAATTATTATTAAAATATAGTATATACATATAATACTATTATCATTAATTCACACAATATTAACTAAATTAATTAATAGTTTCAATTTCAGGGCCACATTGAGCTAAACAATAACAGAGTCACAATATCGTTTTCTTTTACATCAAACACATTCCCCCAATTCTACACTTCTCTATGTATTGTTCTATCAAACCTTTCAAAAATGGTTAATACTAAAATAAATGTTCATTTTTCGATCTCAATTATATTAATTCAATATATAAATATTTAAAATAAGTTACAAATCACAATCTATAATCCTTATATGTCACAAACTAAAAAAACTGTTAAAAATATCACAAAATTTATTACTTTGTTAGATATAGGTAATGTCAGTTTCTAAGCTCAAATTAATACCTGGTTCTACCTAATAGTAGTATCACCATCACAATCTCTATGAGTGCCACACACCATTATATAAAAATTCATGATACTAAGGATATACATTAAAAAAATATTAAAAATAATTCTTAATTCAAACGAGCTACAGTAGTAACTTGAAAACGTGAAACTTAGTTTCAATTTAATAAAGTAACTAACTGAATAAAGTAAATTATGCAGGTAGTAGTGTTACTGTGTAACGGTTCATCATTTGGAGTATCAACCGTTCATCATCATGAATGCTACAGTGACGACAATATATTAGAAGTTATGCTACTGTATGCGGTGCAAATTACAAATCATGTTTCATTTTAAATTCATAATGGGTTTCTAAAATATATTAATATACTATTTCCAAACACAATCAATTATCATAAATCAAAGATTATTATTAAAACCTAAAAATTATAGAATCATAGAAAAATTGAGGTTTCATCCAAACCACATTTCTACTCATTACACACTATCAAATAATCTCAATAATTTTATGAAAACTCACCCTTACTTTTGATTTTGAGCTCTTGTTCTTGATTTCTCTTCTTCTCTTCTCCCTTCTAGCATCTTCTTCCCTCTTCCAACTTCTAACCCTATTCTATTTCATTATCTTATTTTATCATTCTCACAATTTTCTCATTGGGCTTACTAACACATTCACTCACTTACTATTCACACTCTCAATTAGGCCCAATTAACTATTCTACACATTCTATTTTATTCCACCAAATAAAATAAAATAATTAAATTAAATTAAATTAAATTAAATAAACTAAATAAGTCAACTAATTCAATTAAATCAATTAATCCAATTATTTTAAATAAATTAAATAGTACAATTATATCAAATAATTCACTTAAATCAACTAATTCAAATAAATTAATTAAATCAATAAAATCAAATAAATCAATTAGGCACAAAATCACACAATTAAGTAATTAATATAAATAAATAAATAACTACTAAAATTGGGATGTTACAACTTTCCCCCACTTAAAAGATTTTCGCCCTAAAAAATTACCTCAAACGAACAACTCAGGATAAGACTCCTTCATTTGACTCTCAAGTTCCTAAGTCACATCCAACACACAAGCTCTCAAAAGATCCTCAAGTGACTTGATTGTCCTCTCCATCTGACCATCAGTCTGCGGATGGTAAGCAAAACTCAAACGTAACTTCATACCCAATGCACTTTGCAAACTTTCCCAAAATCTAGAAGTAAACCTCATATCTCTATCTGACACAATGCTAGACGAAATAACATGCAAATTGACACTCCTCTTAATGTACTACTTCGTCAACTTCTCCAATGGATAATCCATTCTCATCGGAATAAAGTGAGCATATTTCGTCAATCTATCTACAATAACCCAAATAGCTTCACAATTACTCAGAGTTTTAGATAAACCAGACACAAAATCCATCGATATATTATCTCATTTCCACTCAGAAATAGATAACTGTTGCATAAAACCCGACGATTTTTTTATGTTCAATCTTCGATTTTTGACAAAGCAAACAAGAATACACAAGCTTTACAATATCCTTCTTCATACAAGGCCACCAAAATACTTTCCTCAAATCCTGATACATCTTAGTCGCACCTAGATGAATACTTAATTCACTATGATGCCCTTCCTCAAGCATACTCTTCTTCTACTCAATAATATCCGGAACATAAACTGTATCACGACATTTCATGATACCATTTTCGTCAATCCGAAAATCACCAGCTCGATCTTGATTGATCAAATTCAATCGATCTACCAAACTCAAATCAGAGTTCAGACCTTCCCAAATCTCATCAAGAATACCATTAGTAAGATTCAACATACCAAGCTTAACTCCATAAGTAGTCTCTACATAAACCAAACTCATATCTTGAAATTGCTCAATCATTTCTAACTCTCTAACCATCATCATTGACATATGAAAATATTTATGACTTAATGCATCGGCTACCATATTTGCTTTACCCGGATGGTAATTCAAACCAAAATCATAATCCTTCAAAAGTTACAACCATCTCCTCTGCCTCACATTCAACTCTTTCTGATCAAAGAGATACTTCAAACTCTTATGATCATTAGACCTCAAACCTCGATCCAAACAAGTAGTGCCTCCAAAGTTTCAACACAAACACAACATCGGTCAACTTTAAGTCATGCATCAGATAATTCCTCTCATGCACTTTAAGTTTCCTCGAAGCATAAACTACAAGTTACCGATTTTGCATCAATACACTTCCCCATCCCATCAACAAAGCATCACAATACACAACAAACAATTATGTCAGATTTGGAAAAATCAAAACAGGAGTTATTGTTAGCCTTCTCTTAAGTTCTTGAAAACTCTTTTCACACTTTGCATTCCAAATAAAAGCTTGACCCTTCCTAGTCAATTGCGTCAACGACAAAGATAACTTAGCAAATCCTTCAATGAATTTCCGATAATAACCTGCCAAACCAATAAAACTTCTAATTTCTAAAACTAATTTCAAAGCTTCCCATTGCGATACAACTTTAGCCTTTGACGGATCCAATGAAATGCCTCTACTCGAAATCTCATGGCCAAGGAAACTCACTTCCTTCAACCAAAACTCGCACTTAGAAAGTTTAGCATACAAGTGCTTCTCCTTCAACACAGATAACAGAATCCTCAGATCAGCATGATCCTCTTCACTTTTGGAATAGATCAAAATATCATTAATGAACACAACTATAAACTTGTCCAAATATAGATGGAAAATTTTGTTCATATATTCCATAAATACACCTGGTACATTAGTACACCAAACGACATTACGATATACTCATAGTGACGATACCTCGTTCTAAAAGCAGTCTTCTGAGTTTCTTCAGCCTTCACACGAATTTGATGATACCCAGATCCCAAATCCATCTTACTCAACACACTTGCACCAACCAACTAATCCATCAAATCATCAATCCTCGGAAGTGGATACTTATTCTTGATAGTCACCTTGTTCAATTGTCTATAATCCATTCAAATCCTCATAGTACCTCCTTCTTCTTAACCAACAAAATTGGTGCACCCCACGGTGATACACTCAGACAAATAAAACTTTTCTCAAGCAGATCTTCAGGTTGACTCTTCAACTCTTTCAATTCTAATGCAGACATACAATATGGAGTCATTGATACCAGAATAGTTTCAGGAACTAAGTCGATCGTAAACTCTACCTCTTGTTCTGGCGGTAAATTACTTATCTCATCAGGAAAACTTCTGGAAAATCACAAATAATTGAAAAAGTTCCAACTTTTCCACTTCCTCAATACTCAAAGTTTCCAACAAGATAAACATCTCAACACCATCTTGCACTGAATCATTCACTTGCTTGCCAAGCATAAACAATTTTCCTTCATCCTCCTCTTTAAGAAAAACAACCGACTCATCAAAACAATATGTAAGCACTTGGCTTAACTCCAAACCATTCATTATACACACCATCTAAGTTCACAAGACACGTCTATTTCATCATACATGATCATGTCTACTATCAACAAGAGATTAAGGTTGATCAGTTCCTCAATTTGTCAATAGACATCCGACAATCATGATGGGGCATAAACCATCTTTACCAAACTATAATAGCATTCCTTGCATCTTGTGCATTTGCGTATTTCCTCCAGTTTCAGAAACAACACAACTCCCACAGTGATTGCATTCTTGCAATCAGCAGCACATCCAACCAACAATCCATAACTAAAACATCTTAGAGAAGCAAAGCTGCTCCCCACTTGTTTCAATCCCACTCCTGCAGACAAAGGTTAAAGAAAACACAAACGAGTACCGACAATGTTTTCACACACATGTCGCATACTAGGGACAAACAACATTAGACAACCTGGCCAGACGGACCGACCTGCTCTGATACCACTAATGTAACACCCTTCTAAACCCCACGTAAAATAAATACATAATCAGAGTAATTTATCATGCATCTCAAGTAAGGGTTTCACACATATTTCAAAACATCATACAACACCTGCATGCTCAATAACACTTTAAATCAATTCATGATTTTCATATACTTTCACATTAACATGTAGCAGTGGAATCACTTCCATTAAGAATTTCATAACATTCATGTCTCAAATAAACTTCATTCATTAAATCAATTTGAGCATAAAAGCCACTTCACCATAATTTCAAACTCAATTAGCAAAATAAATAGAGTATACAATCATAACTCTCAAATATAAATCGAAACGATCCCCAGTGTTACATGATCAGAGCACGACTCGACCCAAAATAAATAAAGAACTAAAGCAAGTTACTCCAACGGCTACCTCGCGCTAGAAGCAACTATACTCCTCGGTACCTGAGCGATGTCGTATAAAATATCATTCCAACAGAAGGGTGAGAATTCATATAATTATCGAAATCATAAGATAATATATAATTTAAGACATACAAGCATAATCACAGTTATTCTCACACTTCAAAAGTTTCATCAACAAAATATCACTCAAGTAGTCATACTATTCACAAGTATATACTCACAATTCATAATTTCACCAATTCAACAATATACATAAACCACATAATCTCATAATTCAATCATAAACACAATGAGACTTGATACAAGACTCAATGCAACTCATGCATGTGGTACCGATCACTTGTTATCATTTTTCGGTTTTTACATTAAACCGGGTCCGTCCTCTAGACCGATAACTCACAAAAGCCCGTTCTCTAAGCTTTCAAACCCGTCCTCTAGGTTTGGGACAAGTCACTAGCTCCCACGGAACTAGCAAGCATTGTCTCTTGACAAAATGATGCATGTGCAAGTTCAACAATCATATGCAATTAAGATCGTGCTCTAATCTTAATATTCATGCATATCTTCAATAATTCATTACATTTGAATTACCACATAATTACACATACTTGCACATATTTATGCATCATCCACACACAAATCATTTTCAAATGGTATACAACACATTTTACAATACAATCTCAATGGCATTATCAACACAATTCAACCTCAATTCACAAAATATACATTACCGATTAAACATGGAATGATTAATTTATCATCAAGTTAATCACAAAAATAATCACCAAAATAATCACCAAATTAGTCATCAAATTAATCACTAAATTAATCATCAAATAAATCATCAAATTAATTACCAAATTAATCACTAATTTAATCACAAAATTAATCATCAAATTAATCACTAAATTAATTACCAAATCAATCACTAATTTAATCACAAAAATTAATCATTAAATTGTTTTCCAAATTAATCATCAAATTAATTATTAAATTAATCATCAAATTAATCAATAAATTAATCATTAAAAGCATAATTAAAATTATTATTCAAAATTATAATTCGAGAGAGTTTCCAAGATACTCTAACAAACTCTATGGACAACTCTAATAAAATTGAAAATAATTTAATTTAATCAATTAAACTAAATGTTATCTTTAACTTGAAATTCCTAAACAAAAATATTATTTTAATAATATTAAATCGTTATTAAATTTATAATTATTATTAAAATATAGTATATACATATAATACTATTATCATTAATTCACACAATATTAACTAAATTAATTAATAGTTTCAATTTCAGGGCCACATTGAGCTAAACAATAACAGAGTCACAATATCGTTTTCTTTTACATCAAACACATTCCCCCAATTCTACACTTCTCTATGTATTGTTCTATCAAACCTTTCAAAAATGGTTAATACTAAAATAAATGTTCATTTTTCGATCTCAATTATATTAATTCAATATATAAATATTTAAAATAAGTTACAAATCACAATCTATAATCCTTATATGTCACAAACTAAAAAAACTGTTAAAAATATCACAAAATTTATTACTTTGTTAGATATAGGTAATGTCAGTTTCTAAGCTCAAATTAATACCTGGTTCTACCTAATAGTAGTATCACCATCACAATCTCTATGAGTGCCACACACCATTATATAAAAATTCATGATACTAAGGATATACATTAAAAAAATATTAAAAATAATTCTTAATTCAAACGAGCTACAGTAGTAACTTGAAAACGTGAAACTTAGTTTCAATTTAATAAAGTAACTAACTGAATAAAGTAAATTATGCAGGTAGTAGTGTTACTGTGTAACGGTTCATCATTTGGAGTATCAACCGTTCATCATCATGAATGCTACAGTGACGACAATATATTAGAAGTTATGCTACTGTATGCGGTGCAAATTACAAATCATGTTTCATTTTAAATTCATAATGGGTTTCTAAAATATATTAATATACTATTTCCAAACACAATCAATTATCATAAATCAAAGATTATTATTAAAACCTAAAAATTATAGAATCATAGAAAAATTGAGGTTTCATCCAAACCACATTTCTACTCATTACACACTATCAAATAATCTCAATAATTTTATGAAAACTCACCCTTACTTTTGATTTTGAGCTCTTGTTCTTGATTTCTCTTCTTCTCTTCTCCCTTCTAGCATCTTCTTCCCTCTTCCAACTTCTAACCCTATTCTATTTCATTATCTTATTTTATCATTCTCACAATTTTCTCATTGGGCTTACTAACACATTCACTCACTTACTATTCACACTCTCAATTAGGCCCAATTAACTATTCTACACATTCTATTTTATTCCACCAAATAAAATAAAATAATTAAATTAAATTAAATTAAATTAAATAAACTAAATAAGTCAACTAATTCAATTAAATCAATTAATCCAATTATTTTAAATAAATTAAATAGTACAATTATATCAAATAATTCACTTAAATCAACTAATTCAAATAAATTAATTAAATCAATAAAATCAAATAAATCAATTAGGCACAAAATCACACAATTAAGTAATTAATATAAATAAATAAATAACTACTAAAATTGGGATGTTACAACTTTCCCCCACTTAAAAGATTTTCGCCCTAAAAAATTACCTCAAACGAACAACTCAGGATAAGACTCCTTCATTTGACTCTCAAGTTCCTAAGTCACATCCAACACACAAGCTCTCAAAAGATCCTCAAGTGACTTGATTGTCCTCTCCATCTGACCATCAGTCTGCGGATGGTAAGCAAAACTCAAACGTAACTTCATACCCAATGCACTTTGCAAACTTTCCCAAAATCTAGAAGTAAACCTCATATCTCTATCTGACACAATGCTAGACGAAATAACATGCAAATTGACACTCCTCTTAATGTACTACTTCGTCAACTTCTCCAATGGATAATCCATTCTCATCGGAATAAAGTGAGCATATTTCGTCAATCTATCTACAATAACCCAAATAGCTTCACAATTACTCAGAGTTTTAGATAAACCAGACACAAAATCCATCGATATATTATCTCATTTCCACTCAGAAATAGATAACTGTTGCATAAAACCCGACGATTTTTTTTATGTTCAATCTTCGATTTTTGACAAAGCAAACAAGAATACACAAGCTTTACAATATCCTTCTTCATACAAGGCCACCAAAATACTTTCCTCAAATCCTGATACATCTTAGTCGCACCTAGATGAATACTTAATTCACTATGATGCCCTTCCTCAAGCATACTCTTCTTCTACTCAATAATATCCGGAACATAAACTGTATCACGACATTTCATGATACCATTTTCGTCAATCCGAAAATCACCAGCTCGATCTTGATTGATCAAATTCAATCGATCTACCAAACTCAAATCAGAGTTCAGACCTTCCCAAATCTCATCAAGAATACCATTAGTAAGATTCAACATACCAAGCTTAACTCCATAAGTAGTCTCTACATAAACCAAACTCATATCTTGAAATTGCTCAATCATTTCTAACTCTCTAACCATCATCATTGACATATGAAAATATTTATGACTTAATGCATCGGCTACCATATTTGCTTTACCCGGATGGTAATTCAAACCAAAATCATAATCCTTCAAAAGTTACAACCATCTCCTCTGCCTCACATTCAACTCTTTCTGATCAAAGAGATACTTCAAACTCTTATGATCATTAGACCTCAAACCTCGATCCAAACAAGTAGTGCCTCCAAAGTTTCAACACAAACACAACATCGGTCAACTTTAAGTCATGCATCAGATAATTCCTCTCATGCACTTTAAGTTTCCTCGAAGCATAAACTACAAGTTACCGATTTTGCATCAATACACTTCCCCATCCCATCAACAAAGCATCACAATACACAACAAACAATTATGTCAGATTTGGAAAAATCAAAACAGGAGTTATTGTTAGCCTTCTCTTAAGTTCTTGAAAACTCTTTTCACACTTTGCATTCCAAATAAAAGCTTGACCCTTCCTAGTCAATTGCGTCAACGACAAAGATAACTTAGCAAATCCTTCAATGAATTTCCGATAATAACCTGCCAAACCAATAAAACTTCTAATTTCTAAAACTAATTTCAAAGCTTCCCATTGCGATACAACTTTAGCCTTTGACGGATCCAATGAAATGCCTCTACTCGAAATCTCATGGCCAAGGAAACTCACTTCCTTCAACCAAAACTCGCACTTAGAAAGTTTAGCATACAAGTGCTTCTCCTTCAACACAGATAACAGAATCCTCAGATCAGCATGATCCTCTTCACTTTTGGAATAGATCAAAATATCATTAATGAACACAACTATAAACTTGTCCAAATATAGATGGAAAATTTTGTTCATATATTCCATAAATACACCTGGTACATTAGTACACCAAACGACATTACGATATACTCATAGTGACGATACCTCGTTCTAAAAGCAGTCTTCTGAGTTTCTTCAGCCTTCACACGAATTTGATGATACCCAGATCCCAAATCCATCTTACTCAACACACTTGCACCAACCAACTAATCCATCAAATCATCAATCCTCGGAAGTGGATACTTATTCTTGATAGTCACCTTGTTCAATTGTCTATAATCCATTCAAATCCTCATAGTACCTCCTTCTTCTTAACCAACAAAATTGGTGCACCCCACGGTGATACACTCAGACAAATAAAACTTTTCTCAAGCAGATCTTCAGGTTGACTCTTCAACTCTTTCAATTCTAATGCAGACATACAATATGGAGTCATTGATACCAGAATAGTTTCAGGAACTAAGTCGATCGTAAACTCTACCTCTTGTTCTGGCGGTAAATTACTTATCTCATCAGGAAAACTTCTGGAAAATCACAAATAATTGAAAAAGTTCCAACTTTTCCACTTCCTCAATACTCAAAGTTTCCAACAAGATAAACATCTCAACACCATCTTGCACTGAATCATTCACTTGCTTGCCAAGCATAAACAATTTTCCTTCATCCTCCTCTTTAAGAAAAACAACCGACTCATCAAAACAATATGTAAGCACTTGGCTTAACTCCAAACCATTCATTATACACACCATCTAAGTTCACAAGACACGTCTATTTCATCATACATGATCATGTCTACTATCAACAAGAGATTAAGGTTGATTAGTTCCTCAATTTGTCAATAGACATCCGACAATCATGATGGGACATAAACCATCTTTACCAAACTATAATAGCATTCCTTGCATCTTGTGCATTTGCGTATTTCCTCCAGTTTCAGAAACAACACAACTCCCACAGTGATTGCATTCTTGCAATCAGCAGCACATCCAACCAACAATCCATAACTAAAACATCTTAGAGAAGCAAAGCTGCTCCCCACTTGTTTCAATCCCACTCCTGCAGACAAAGGTTAAAGAAAACACAAACGAGTACCGACAATGTTTTCACACACATGTCGCATACTAGGGACAAACAACATTAGACAACCTGGCCAGACGGACCGACCTGCTCTGATACCACTAATGTAACACCCTTCTAAACCCCACGTAAAATAAATACATAATCAGAGTAATTTATCATGCATCTCAAGTAAGGGTGTCACACATATTTCAAAACATCATACAACACCTGCATGCTCAATAACACTTTAAATCAATTCATGATTTTCATATACTTTCACATTAACATGTAGCAGTG
Source organism: Lathyrus aphaca (assembly GCA_963966055.1). Lineage (NCBI taxonomy): Eukaryota > Viridiplantae > Streptophyta > Magnoliopsida > Fabales > Fabaceae > Lathyrus > Lathyrus aphaca. The sequence continues at coordinate 332,814,427 of OZ014521.1, forward strand.
GAATCACTTCCATTAAGAATTTCATAACATTCATGTCTCAAATAAACTTAATTCATTAAATCAATTTGGGCATAAAAGCCACTTCACCATAATTTCAAAATCAATTAGCAAAATAAATAGAGTATACAATCATAACTCTCAAATATAAATCGAAACGATCCCCAGTGTTACATGATCAGAGCACGACTCGACCCAAAATAAATAAAGAACTAAAGCAAGTTACTCCAACGACTACCTCGCGCTAGAAGCAACTATACTCCTCGGTACCTGAGCGATGTCGTATAAAATATCATTCCAACAGAAGGGTGAGAATTCATATAATTATCGAAATCATAAGATAATATATAATTTAAGACATACAAGCATAATCACAGTTATTCTCACACTTCAAAAGTTTCATCAACAAAATATCACTCAAGTAGTCATACTATTCACAAGTATATACTCACAATTCACAATTTCACCAATTCAACAATATACATAAACCACATAATCTCATAATTCAATCATAAACACAATGAGACTTGATACAAGACTCAATGCAACTCATGCATGTGGTACCGATCACTTGTTATCATTTTTCGGTTTTTACATTAAACCGGGTCCGTCCTCTAGACCGATAACTCACAAAAGCCCGTTCTCTAAGCTTTCAAACCCGTCCTCTAGGTTTGGGACAAGTCACTAGCTCCCACGGAACTAGCAAGCATTGTCTCTTGACAAAATGATGCATGTGCAAGTTCAACAATCATATGCAATTAAGATCGTGCTCTAATCTTAATATTCATGCATATCTTCAATAATTCATTACATTTGAATTACCACATAATTACACATACTTGCACATATTTATGCATCATCCACACACAAATCATTTTCAAATGGTATACAACACATTTTACAATACAATCTCAATGGCATTATCAACACAATTCAACCTCAATTCACAAAATATACATTACCGATTAAACATGGAATGATTAATTTATCATCAAGTTAATCACAAAAATAATCACCAAAATAATCACCAAATTAGTCATCAAATTAATCACTAAATTAATCATCAAATAAATCATCAAATTAATTACCAAATTAATCACTAATTTAATCACAAAATTAATCATCAAATTAATCACTAAATTAATTACCAAATCAATCACTAATTTAATCACAAAAATTAATCATTAAATTGTTTTCCAAATTAATCATCAAATTAATTATTAAATTAATCATCAAATTAATCAATAAATTAATCATTAAAAGCATAATTAAAATTATTATTCAAAATTATAATTCGAGAGAGTTTCCAAGATACTCTAACAAACTCTATGGACAACTCTAATAAAATTGAAAATAATTTAATTTAATCAATTAAACTAAATGTTATCTTTAACTTGAAATTCCTAAACAAAAATATTATTTTAATAATATTAAATCGTTATTAAATTTATAATTATTATTAAAATATAGTATATACATATAATACTATTATCATTAATTCACACAATATTAACTAAATTAATTAATAGTTTCAATTTCAGGGCCACATTGAGCTAAACAATAACAGAGTCACAATATCGTTTTCTTTTACATCAAACACATTCCCCCAATTCTACACTTCTCTATGTTTTGTTCTATCAAACCTTTCAAAAATGGTTAATACTAAAATAAATGTTCATTTTTCGATCTCAATTATATTAATTCAATATATAAATATTTAAAATAAGTTACAAATCACAATCTATAATCCTTATATGTCACAAACTAAAAAAACTGTTAAAAATATCACAAAATTTATTACTTTGTTAGATATAGGTAATGTCAGTTTCTAAGCTCAAATTAATACCTGGTTCTACCTAATAGTAGTATCACCATCACAATCTCTATGAGTGCCACACACCATTATATAAAAATTCATGATACTAAGGATATACATTAAAAAAATATTAAAAATAATTCTTAATTCAAACGAGCTACAGTAGTAACTTGAAAACGTGAAACTTAGTTTCAATTTAATAAAGTAACTAACTGAATAAAGTAAATTATGCAGGTAGTAGTGTTACTGTGTAACGGTTCATCATTTGGAGTATCAACCGTTCATCATCATGAATGCTACAGTGACGACAATATATTAGAAGTTATGCTACTGTATGCGGTGCAAATTACAAATCATGTTTCATTTTAAATTCTTAATGGGTTTCTAAAATATATTAATATACTATTTCCAAACACAATCAATTATCATAAATCAAAGATTATTATTAAAACCTAAAAATTATAGAATCATAGAAAAATTGAGGTTTCATCCAAACCACATTTCTACTCATTACACACTATCAAATAATCTCAATAATTTTATGAAAACTCACCCTTACTTTTGATTTTGAGCTCTTGTTCTTGATTTCTCTTCTTCTCTTCTCCCTTCTAGCATCTTCTTCCCTCTTCCAACTTCTAACCCTATTCTATTTCATTATCTTATTTTATCATTCTCACAATTTTCTCATTGGGCTTACTAACACATTCACTCACTTACTATTCACACTCTCAATTAGGCCCAATTAACTATTCTACACATTCTATTTTATTCCACCAAATAAAATAAAATAATTAAATTAAATTAAATTAAATAAACTAAATAAGTCAACTAATTCAATTAAATCAATTAATCCAATTATTTTAAATAAATTAAATAGTACAATTATATCAAATAATTCACTTAAATCAACTAATTCAAATAAATTAATTAAATCAATAAAATCAAATAAATCAATTAGGCACAAAATCACACAATTAAGTAATTAATATAAATAAATAAATAACTACTAAAATTGGGATGTTACAACTTTCCCCCACTTAAAAGATTTTCGCCCTCAAAAATTACCTCAAACGAACAACTCAGGATAAGACTCCTTCATTTGACTCTCAAGTTCCTAAGTCACATCCAACACACAAGCTCTCAAAAGATCCTCAAGTGACTTGATTGTCCTCTCCATCTGACCATCAGTCTGCGGATGGTAAGCAAAACTCAAACGTAACTTCATACCCAATGCACTTTGCAAACTTTCCCAAAATCTAGAAGTAAACCTCATATCTCTATCTGACACAATGCTAGACGAAATAACATGCAAATTGACACTCCTCTTAATGTACTACTTCGTCAACTTCTCCAATGGATAATCCATTCTCATCGGAATAAAGTGAGCATATTTCGTCAATCTATCTACAATAACCCAAATAGCTTCACAATTACTCAGAGTTTTAGATAAACCAGACACAAAATCCATCGATATATTATCCCATTTCCACTCAGAAATAGATAACTGTTGCATAAAACCCGACGATTTTTTTATGTTCAATCTTCGATTTTTGACAAAGCAAACAAGAATACACAAGCTTTACAATATCCTTCTTCATACAAGGCCACCAAAATACTTTCCTCAAATCCTGATACATCTTAGTCGCACCTAGATGAATACTTAATTCACTATGATGCCCTTCCTCAAGCATACTCTTCTTCTACTCAATAATATCCGGAACATAAACTGTATCACGACATTTCATGATACCATTTTCGTCAATCCGAAAATCACCAGCTCGATCTTGATTGATCAAATTCAATCGATCTACCAAACTCAAATCAGAGTTCAGACCTTCCCAAATCTCATCAAGAATACCATTAGTAAGATTCAACATACCAAGCTTAACTCCATAAGTAGTCTCTACATAAACCAAACTCATATCTTGAAATTGCTCAATCATTTCTAACTCTCTAACCATCATCATTGACATATGAAAATATTTATGACTTAATGCATCGGCTACCATATTTGCTTTACCCGGATGGTAATTCAAACCAAAATCATAATCCTTCAAAAGTTACAACCATCTCCTCTGCCTCACATTCAACTCTTTCTGATCAAAGAGATACTTCAAACTCTTATGATCATTAGACCTCAAACCTCGATCCAAACAAGTAGTGCCTCCAAAGTTTCAACACAAACACAACATCGGTCAACTTTAAGTCATGCATCAGATAATTCCTCTCATGCACTTTAAGTTTCCTCGAAGCATAAACTACAAGTTACCGATTTTGCATCAATACACTTCCCCATCCCATCAACAAAGCATCACAATACACAACAAACAATTATGTCAGATTTGGAAAAATCAAAACAGGAGTTATTGTTAGCCTTCTCTTAAGTTCTTGAAAACTCTTTTCACACTTTGCATTCCAAATAAAAGCTTGACCCTTCCTAGTCAATTGCGTCAACGACAAAGATAACTTAGCAAATCCTTCAATGAATTTCCTATAATAACCTGCCAAACCAATAAAACTTCTAATTTCTAAAACTAATTTCAAAGCTTCCCATTGCGATACAACTTTAGCCTTTGACGGATCCAATGAAATGCCTCTACTCGAAATCTCATGGCCAAGGAAACTCACTTCCTTCAACCAAAACTCGCACTTAGAAAGTTTAGCATACAAGTGCTTCTCCTTCAACACAGATAACACAATCCTCAGATCAGCATGATCCTCTTCACTTTTGGAATAGATCAAAATATCATTAATGAACACAACTATAAACTTGTCCAAATATAGATGGAAAATTTTGTTCATATATTCCATAAATACACCTGGTACATTAGTACACCAAACGACATTACGATATACTCATAGTGACGATACCTCGTTCTAAAAGCAGTCTTCTGAGTTTCTTCAGCCTTCACACGAATTTGATGATACCCAGATCCCAAATCCATCTTACTCAACACACTTGCACCAACCAACTAATCCATCAAATCATCAATCCTCGGAAGTGGATACTTATTCTTGATAGTCACCTTGTTCAATTGTCTATAATCCATTCAAATCCTCATAGTACCTCCTTCTTCTTAACCAACAAAATTGGTGCACCCCACGGTGATACACTCAGACAAATAAACCTTTTCTCAAGCAGATCTTCAGGTTGACTCTTCAACTCTTTCAATTCTAATGCAGACATACAATATGGAGTCATTGATACCAGAATAGTTTCAGGAACTAAGTCGATCGTAAACTCTACCTCTTGTTCTGGCGGTAAATTACTTATCTCATCAGGAAAACTTCTGGAAAATCACAAATAATTGAAAAAGTTCCAACTTTTCCACTTCCTCAATACTCAAAGTTTCCAACAAGATAAACATCTCAACACCATCTTGCACTGAATCATTCACTTGCTTGCCAAGCATAAACAATTTTCCTTCATCCTCCTCTTTAAGAAAAACAACCGACTCATCAAAACAATATGTAAGCACTTGGCTTAACTCCAAACCATTCATTATACACACCATCTAAGTTCACAAGACACGTCTATTTCATCATACATGATCATGTCTACTATCAACAAGAGATTAAGGTTGATCAGTTCCTCAATTTGTCAATAGACATCCGACAATCATGATGGGGCATAAACCATCTTTACCAAACTATAATAGCATTCCTTGCATCTTGTGCATTTGCGTATTTCCTCCAGTTTCAGAAACAACACAACTCCCACAGTGATTGCATTCTTGCAATCAGCAGCACATCCAACCAACAATCCATAACTAAAACATCTTAGAGAAGCAAAGCTGCTCCCCACTTGTTTCAATCCCACTCCTGCAGACAAAGGTTAAAGAAAACACAAATGAGTACCGACAATGTTTTCACACACATGTCGCATACTAGGGACAAACAACATTAGACAACCTGGCCAGACGGACCGACCTGCTCTGATACCACTAATGTAACACCCTTCTAAACCCCACGTAAAATAAATACATAATCAGAGTAATTTATCATGCATCTCAAGTAAGGGTGTCACACATATTTCAAAACATCATACAACACCTGCATGCTCAATAACACTTTAAATCAATTCATGATTTTCATATACTTTCACATTAACATGTAGCAGTGGAATCACTTCCATTAAGAATTTCATAACATTCATGTCTCAAATAAACTTAATTCATTAAATCAATTTGGGCATAAAAGCCACTTCACCATAATTTCAAACTCAATTAGCAAAATAAATAGAGTATACAATCATAACTCTCAAATATAAATCGAAACGATCCCCAGTGGTCAAACCAAAGTCAAACTTCATGATTTTTTGCAAACATCAAGTATATGAAGTAAAATTCATCATTTTATCAAGGTTTGATCATGATTCATCAAGGAGATTTCAGATCATCAAGAATCAGGAGTTTCTAAATTAGGGGTTTCACAGGAAAAGTCAACTGAACTTTGACCAGCCATAACTTTCACATGCTTCATCAAATATTTTCCATCCAAAGCTCATTTTGAAGGAAATTTAATTCTCTACAACTTTGTGTCGCACAAGCCAAGCCCAAAAATGCTTCATTTGGAAGGTATGAGCTAAGACATTATAGGTCCTTTTAAAAGTCAACAAAAAGTCAACAACTTCCAAAGAGCATAACTTGAGAATGGTAAAAGATATGGACATGAGACCAAAGATCTTGGTTAGAGGACTCTTTAAGCTTTCCAAAATGTCCAAGAAAACCCTCATAGCATTAAAATTGAAGGATTTGTGCCCTTGCAAAGTTGGGAAATTTTTGAGTGGTTTATGAAGTAATTAGGGTCTTAAAACCAAAATTCTTCAAATGGGCTGACTTTTTTATGATCCAATATGTTCCATGACATCATGCACGAAATTTATTTAATATTTTCATCATTTTCATCATTTTATTTTTATTTATTATGATTTTTTATATTAAAAATCATTTTAAATTCAAATAAAATATAAAATGGTGAAGATTTAAAGTGATTTGTCTTCTAGAATGTCATAAAGGTTATTTGGATCTAATTGATACAAAAATTATGAAGATTGTCTTAAAATAGCAAGTTCATATCAAGAATATTCAAAATTTAAAGGTTAATCTTTTTCAATCTCAAACAATCAAAATATCCAAAGTGAGATGCAATTTTCTGACCTAATTCAAGTGTATCATATATATACAACCTTTAGCAATCAAAAGGAGACGAATTCACAGCCTCTCATATCATCTTCAAGCTTCAAAAATTTCATCAAAAACTCCAATTCGGTTTGGTACTTCCATCCACTTTCAAGACAAACTAAAGGTTGCAAATTGTTCCTTGAAGGTCACTTAGTGTTTCTGGATCATAAGACCATTCATCCTTGCACTAAATCATGGAAACCGAATTTGTGTTTATGCTCATATTGCAATTTTTCGTTTTTACATATTAACTCATGATTAATCATATTTGACTGATGTTTTGTGTTTGTTATGATACAAGGAACGTTTCTAGATGAATCAATTGGAGTTTAGGGACACGAATGAGGATTCACCATTATTAGGGTTTTTTCGGCCAAATTAGGATTCAATGATTTAACCAATATAAATAATTTCTAAAGACGTAGATTAGTTGCAAATATCCTCAGGAATTCAATGAGGGTCTCAATTTTGTGAAATTTTGTTGTTTTGTTGATGTTTGAGTTTCGTAGGGTTTGCTGCAACTTGAAATTCGCAGGAAATATGGTAGCAAACTTCGTAGCAAAATTCGCAAGTCAGGAGGAAGAAGATGAAGTCCAGCGCGCCAAATTCATATTTCAAATTTTGATATTATATTTTATGATATTATTGTTATATTTATTTCAGAAGAACAAGCTGGCTCAGTTGGTTAGCGTGCGCGTGTGAGATAGAAAGGGTCCTGGGTTCAAACCTTCCCCAGGCCATTTGTTTTTTTGTTATTTTCATTGATTTTTGCAGGTTAAAAATAAAAAGAACATAACCTATTTTGCTATCACCAGTGCGCAGCTGGTCCAGTGGTTGGTTTGTTAGTCCAATGAGAATGAGGCCTAGGGCGTGGGTTCGATCCCTGCCCCAGGTAAGTTTCAATTTTTCTTTTGTTTTTTGATTTGTTTTATTTAATTCTTTTGTTTTACTATTTTATTATTAAGAAAATATAATTATGTTTAATATGTAAATAATTCTAAATTAATATGTGAATATTTATATGTTCTAAAAAATTCTAAAAAATATTTTCTAAAACTAATTTCTTATTTATTTGAATCAAAATATGTGTATACTTGTTTAATAATTAAATTAGTATTATGTGTTAAATTAAAATATTTTTGCACCTAAAACCCTAATTATATTTAAACCCTAATTTATTTTCTAACAATTCAAAACCCTAATTTTCTTTTATAATTTTAATTTCTTATTTTTATTATGTTTGTTTAATTATACTTAATAAATATTTCTAATATATATATAATTAAATTATTAAACTATTAATCATGTTTATTAGTATATAATTATTATTATTTATTTCTCCTCTTAAAATTCTTAAAAAAAATTTATTTATCTAAATTTAAAATTTTAATTTGATTTTATATTGTTAAGCTAACCTCTTTTTCTCTTATATTTACTGTTATTATTACTAACCTTTTATTTATTTATTATAATTGTTATTTAAATTGTTTTATTATAATGTAACTGTACAAGCTATGTAGTAGTGGTAGAATTTTTATTGTTTATTTAAATTGCTATGGTTAGTAAATTAGGGAGTGAAAACATGTTTGTGTTTAAAAACTGAATTTAGATCACTAATTATAAGATAAATACTTGAATTCGTACACGCACACACGTAAGTCGATCTTTGATCGCCATCCTACACTTTCTAAGGTTACCTCTCATGTTGCCTATTTTTAAGGTCAAGTAAGGTGTCTTAAGCAAAGTCCCTTCTCCTAAAATATCATCAAGTCCCTTTACGATTATAAGATCAAGTCCCTTCGATGTTGCCTTCGTAAATGATCTTGTCCCTTTCGAATAAAAGATGATAAGTCCCTTCGTATTGCTAAGACACCTTACAGTTGCCTAAATTCAGATTGTCCCTATACATGTCCCTTCTAACATCCAATGTAATGACTACCTATTCCTTAATAATAAGGATAGTCTTACCATTGAAAGAACATTTAAGAACAGAAAAGATTCAAATTAGGGTAGGTTCCTCTTAAGTACTTGCTCATTTTTTTCAAAACATTTCATAAACACTTCACATTTCCAAACAATTTTCAAAACAAAGTCTTTATATATATCCGTACAAGGATCATTATAAAGAACTTAAGAAAATTTCTAATCACACACTACACTTCTCAAAAATAGTTTAAAGTGAGCTAAGTAACTAAGAGCCCATGGATAACCATGGATGTAAATGGTGCTAACACCTTCCCTTTACATAACCTACCCCCCGAATCCAAAAATCTTTAAGGTCTTTCCTGTTCTTTTATGCCCTTTTCTTTGGATAAAATAAAAGTCGGTGGCGACTCTTGTTATCCGCAACATTTAACTAAAATCAGTTCTCCCACCGTGTTACAGAACTGGCGACTCTGCTGGGGACTTAATAAAAGAGGGGTACCCTTAGGAATTAGATCACTTTAAACTTGTTTGCTTTGTTTGCTTTACTTTACTTGTTGGGTGCTCTTATGTGTGAAAGATCCTAACCCGGATCTAGTGTACCTTAGGTAAATGGCAATAAACCAAGGAAACTGTACGACGTATACCGATATGGTTGATCTGGTGGCCATAGTTAGTGTGACTTCTTGGTTGGTGCTTATGTTCCTTAAGTAAAGTTGAGGATAATATGAGGCTGCCATATGTTGTCAATGCACTAACTAACTTTTAGAACCCTAGTCATCCCATCTTGGCCTTTAGAAAAGTTGTGAGATAACCGGCTTTGGTGAAGACTGAAGTTGGTTGATACTTGATGCTACACTCATTGAGATTCTAAACTTGGAGGGTTTCGGTTGGCAAGTAAGTTGCCTACTGAACAACCACCCTTGTGAAGGATCAATGATATTGAGATCCCTTAGAACTTGGTTACTTTATAGGACAGGATGAACCAACTAAACTTCAGGGGAAGGTACTTACCTTTAAACCTCATGCAAGCCTCTAAACCTAGGGCTGTTGTGTGACTTGCTTGTGTGTGCAACTTGTTTGTGATTGAGCATAACATCATAACATCATCATGCATCATAAGCATAGAATTTTCACTAACCATTTCAAGGACCAAAGGATTTATCTTTGTTCTTTGTTGCAGGTCATGGCTTCTACTCGTAGGAATACTATCAGGATCAACTTTGTAGGAATACCTCCTAAGCTTAAAGAATTGGTCTCTCAAGTTTCTGAAAACTCCCAATTCATCAAGAGGCATGGTCACCTACTGGATCTAGTCACTTCAGGGTTCAATGAAGACATGATGAGTGTTCTGTTTCAGTTCTTTAATCCTAAGCATCACTGCTTCACATTCCCGGATTATCAGCTGGTTCCTACAATGGTGGAGTTCTCCAAACTTCTGGGTATACCTGTCCTTGATCAGAGACCTTTCACAGGCTTAGAGAAAGAGCCTAAACCTGAAGTTATTGCTGCAGCCCTACATCTGAAGAAATCAGACATTGTTCTAGAAACGAGGAGTGGAGTTAAGGGTATTCTTGCTAAGGTGTTGATAGAGAAGGATCAAGTGTTCCTGAAGGCTATGAGCTATGATGCTTTTGAGGAGATATTAGCCTTGTTGATTTATGGCTTAGTGTTGTTCCCCAATCCAGACCAGTTCATAGACGTGCACGCCATCAACATATTTCTGAGTCACAATCCAATGCCTACATTACTTGGAGACATCTTGCACTCTATCCACACTCGTACTACGAAGGCACGAGGAACTCTGATGTGCTGCATACCTTTGCTATCTAGGTGGTTTATTTCTCACCTTCCTCGATCAGTGATGAAGAATGAACAAGGGTTCAGGTGGTCCAAAAGAATCATGTCACTCTCTCATTCAGATATTCATTGGTGCTCTAGATCCATGGAGAATGTTACTATCATTGACCGTTGTGGGGAGTTCCCTAATGTGCCACTCCTTGGCATAAGAGGGGGAATCACTTACAACCCTTCTTTAGCTTTACGTCAGTTTGGTTACGCTCGGAGTGATGGTCCTCATGACATGCTTATTCAGGGTATTGTGTTCGACTACGACAACGATCTACAAGGTTACCGTCAAAGGTTTATACGAGCATGGGGAAAAGTGAACAAGGTTGACAACAAGACACTAGAGCCCAAGTACACTATTCCTATGGAAGCTTATCTTAGATGGGTGCGATCTCGTGCTCAGACTCTTATGATGCCATATCCTGCCGTCCTGCCAGTTACTATGGAGCCAGTTGCTGAAGGAGATACTTCTTATATCATCCTTCACCCCGACATGCCCACTGACATGGAAGACTTACAGAGGTCCTGGATCCAATTGAAGGAGCAAAGGGATACTTTTGAGGCTCATTACAAAGCAAGTCAAGAAATAATCCTGGAGCTAACAAAACAACTTCACGAGGAGCGGAATCTCAACTCATACCTCAACACAAAGAGGAAACGTCCATGGGAGACTTAAAACCCCATTTTTGTATTCATTTTATTTTTATTGTAAGCCCAAGGGGAAATCAAATTTATTACTAATAAAAGTTTACTTTCTTGATTGTTTAAGCAAATTTAAATCCTGCGGTCCTTGAAAACATTGCATACGCATTTATACACCATATCATTGCATCACAGGTTTCTTATGTACATGTATCTTATCTTCTCGCTGTTTATTTCAGCAATGGCTCTTGAACAAACAATCAAAGATCTCCAGGCACAAAATGCACAGTTCCAAGAGTTGATCCTGAACTTGTCCAAGGGGCAGGATGAATTGAAGACACTGCTGGCCAAGAAGACTAAGAAGACTAAAAGGTCAGGAGGCCTCATCAACATGGGAAGAAGGTTCAGAGGTCCTGTCAAGACCAAGGAACAGGTTGAAGAATATGAGTCTGAAGAGTCTGAGAAAGAGGGAGGCAGTCTCCACAACACTATGGGGGACTCTGATTCTGAAGCTAACTACTATCATGATCCTAATGAAGATAAGTTCAAGATGCTGGTGGATAAAATGGATGCTATGGAATTGCAAAAGTCTTCTGGGTTGGATTTTGAAGATCTGAGTTTGATATCTGGGGTGGTTATACCCATTGGTTTCAAAGTCCCTGCTTTTGTAGTGTATGATGGTGTCTCGTGTCCCAAGCTGCATCTGAGGTCCTATGTATGGAGGATCCAACCCCATACTGCTGATAAGAAGTTGTGGATCCATTTCTTCCAAGAGAGCTTGTCTGGAGCTCAGTTGGAATGGTACTATCAGTTGGAGAGTGTCAACATCCGGGATTGGAATGATCTGGCTGAGGCCTTTTATAATAAATATCAATACAATGTTGATCTAGCCCCTACTCGCATGCAACTACAAAGCATGTCTATGGGTGCTAAAGAAAATTTCAAGGAGTATGCCCAAAAGTGGAGAGATTTGGCTAGTAGAGTACAACCTCCTCTAACTGACAGGGAGTTAGTGGATATGTTCATGTGTACGTTGAATGGTCCTTTTTATAGTCATCTCATTGGAAGCTCATTATCTGGCTTCACTGAGTTGATAATGACAGGAGAGCGCGTAGAAAGTGGTATAAGGAGTGGCAAGATACAAGTGGGTGCTTCTTCATCAATTACTACAAAGAAGCCCCCTAGTGGGAAGAAAGAGTCAAATGCTGTTTATGGTCAACCTGATCGTATAGGAGGCACCAATCTGTGAGTGCAGTTCATATCTCCAATCCTACTCCTACAACACCAGAGCCACCACAGGGCAATCAACAGAGGCCTAGAAGATAGTTCACCAAGCTCAACATGTCAATGACCCAAGCCTTGCAACACTTGTTGAAGGGTGGACTCATCACTTTGAAGGACCCTCCTCAGAACCCCAATGTTACCTCTCCCAGGTACAATCCTAATGCACGATGTGCATATCATTCTAATTGTCAGGGACATGATACCAATAATTGCTGGATATTGAAAAATAAAATTCAGGATATGATTGATGCTGGAGAGATTGAGTTTGACCCTCCGGGTACTCCAAATGTGATTACTGCTCCCATGCCAAATCATGAAAAGACTGTTAATGCCATTGATGAAGTTTCACATATTTCCTCAGTTGCAGATGTGACTACACCATTGTTTGTTATTAAGAAGAAATTGGTACAAGCTGGGTTCTTTCCAGGTTGTAATGAAGATTGTTTTTATTGTGCTTATAAACCGGATAGTTGCTGGAAGTTGAAGGACGGAATTCAACGTCTCATGGACAATTACACAATATTGTTTGAGAGGACACCTTCTGTAGAAATCATGGTTGAACATATAACTCAAGGTGCGAAGGTTGAAGAGGTGGATATGGTTGATAAAGTGCCAGTAAGGATCACTTCCAAGGGCCCTGTCAAAATCACTCATAAGGGTCCAATTAAGATTACTGCTGAAGGCCCTGTGAAGATTGTTGCTGAAGCTAGAGTGGCTCCTATGATTATTACCACTCCGGGTCCTATTCCATATACTTCTGATAAAGTGGTGCCTTGGCATTATGGCTCTGATGTTTATATTCATGGTGTTAAGCAGGAATCCTTAGCTGATACACCTGTTGTTGATGAAAATCTTGATGTTGATAATATTGCCGGATCTAGTAAGATCACACGAAGCGGAAGAGTTTTCTCTCCTCCGGTTACCTCCAAGAATACAGTTACTCCAACTACTACCTCCACTACTGATGCTCGGGGCAAAGGTCCTGTTATTGAACCTATACAAACTGATGTGCCAACTGCTGATTATCTTTCCAAGCAGATGGAAGAAGTACTGAAGATCATTCGCAAGAGTGATTATGATGTTGTTGATCAATTGGGGCATACCCCCTCCAAGATTTCCATGTTGTCTTTACTGTTGTGTTCTGAGGCTCATGCCAAAGCCTTGATTAAATTCTTGAAGACTGCTCACGTGCCAAATGAGATTTCTGTAGATCAGTTTGAAAATTGTGTTGCACACTTGACCTATGATAATGGGTTAGGTTTCTCCGATGCTGATTTGACTCCTGCCAAGAGGGATCATAACAGGGCTCTACATATCTCTATTGAATGTAGGGGCACTACCCTATCACATGTGTTAATAGACAATGGTTCTTCGCTGAATGTGTTGCCCAAAGAGGTTCTGAACAAGCTTAGTCCTGAAGATGCTGTGTTGAGGCCCAGTAATATAGTGGTGAAGGCTTTTGATGGTTCAAGAAGGGTGGTGCACGGAGAAATAGATCTCCCAATCAAAGTAGGCTCTCAGGTCTTCAATGCTACCTTTTATGTAATGGATATTCGTCCTTCGTATTCTTGTTTGCTTGGGCGCCCCTGGATCCATGGGGCAGGTGCTGTGACTTCTACTTTACATCAGAAGCTGAGATATCCAGTAAAGGGAAAGGTTCTCACTGTTTACGGAGAGGAAGGATATATGATTAGCCATGTGAACACATTTAAATATCTTGAAGTGGAAGGGGAATATGTTGAAACTCCATGCCAGACGTTTGAAGTAGTTCCTTGGGTTGTTCCTAATGTTGAAGCTCCTCCTATTGTCAAGAAAATTCATGTGGTCACCAGAGTACCTCCTACAATGGCCTCCCTCAAGGATGCTAGAGCTGTGGTGGATGAAGGTGGTTGTACTATTTGGGGTCAGCTTCCTGACATTCCTTACAAGTTTGACAAATTTGGTTTGGGTTTCACTGCAGAGTCCTAGAAGGTTGTTCGTTGTGCTCGTGCTGTTCGTATCACCAATCAAGGGATTATGAAAGATCAGATCAATGCTGTGGGTGACTATGATGAAGACTATAACCTGGACGCTTGGATTTTTCCTTCTGTGGGTGATGGGCTCAATAATTGGAAAGTTGAAGATGTTATTCCTATCTCCTTTAGTCAGGAGTAAATACTATTACTGTTGTTATTTCTTAAGTTTGTAATTTTTGAACAATTAAACTCTTAAGCCTTGTGCCTTACCCAGGGCACAATGGTATGCTTGTTCCGGGATGTCATTTCATTTGCATACTTCATTCAATAAAAATCAGTGGACGTTTTGTTTTCGTAAATATTGTGTTCCTTGTCTTTCTTTTATTTTTGTTTTATCAGCTATGTGTTCTTACACACACCCACATCACTAAAATGCAGATCCTCATCCACTCTGGATCCTGTTGATAACAGTTCTACTATTGCCAATTATAATTTCGAGAATCCGATCTATCAAGCTTAAGATGGAAAGGAGGACGATTGTGAAGTACCTGTAGAGCTTGCTAGGTTGTTACAACAAGAAGAGAAAGCTATACAACCACATGAAGAGCCAATTGAAGTTGTGAATTTAGGAACTAAAGAGAACAGGAAAGAAGTCAAGATAGGGGCTGAATTAGAGGATGGTGTTAAAAGCAGATTAATTTAGATGTTACATGATTATGTGGAGATCTTTGCTTGGTCCTATGAAGATATGCCAGGGTTGGATACAGACATTGTGGTTCACCGTTTACCAGTAAAAGAAGATTGTCGTCCAAAGAAGCAGAAGGTTCGTCGCATGCGTCCTGAAATATCAGAGAAGATTAAAGCAGAGATGATGAAACAGTTTGATGCAGGGTTCTTAGCTGTGACTTCTTATCCTCAATGGGTTACAAATGTGGTGCCGGTACCTAAGAAAGATGGTAAGGTACGTATGTGTGTAGACTAAAGGGATTTGAACAAGGCCAGCCACAAAGATGACTTTCCACTTCCTCATATTGATGTTCTGGTAGACAACACTGCTCAGCACAAGGTATTCTCTTTCATGGATGGTTTCTCTGGTTACAATCAAATCAAGATGGCTCCTGAAGATATGGAGAAGACTACGTTTGTTACACAGTGGGGCACCTTTTGTTATAAAGTGATGCCATTTGGTTTGAAGAATGCCGGGGCAACATATGGGCGTGCTATGGTGGCTTTGTTTCACGATATGATTCATCATGAGATAGAGGTATATGTGGACGATATGATAGCCAGGTCCCAGAATGAAGAGCAACACCTTGATCATCTGCATAAGTTGTTTGAAAGGTTGAAGAAATACAAGTTGAGATTGAACCCAAACAAGTGTACCTTTGGAGTTAGATCTGGTAAACTCCTGGGTTTCATTGTCAGTGGAAAAGGTATTGAAGTAGACCCTGCAAAAGTGAAAGCTATACAAGAGATGCCAGCTCCCCGTACTGAAAAGGAAGTTAGAGGTTTCTTGGGATGATTTAATTACATTGCAAGATTTATTTCCCAATTAACTGCTACTTGTGAGCCAATCTTCAAGTTGTTGAAGAAAGATCAGGTAATGGAGTGGAATGATGAGTGCCAGACAGCATTTGATAAAATCAAGAAATATCTTCTAGAACCTCCCATTTTGATGCCACCAGTTGATGGAAGACCCTTGATTATGTACTTAACAGTGTTAGACAACTCAATGGGGTGTGTGTTGGGGCAACATGACGAGTCTAGTCGAAAAGAGCAGGCAATATACTACCTTAGCAAAAAGTATCGACTGTGAAACAAGATACTCACTGCTCGAGAAAACTTGCTGCGCTTTGGCATGGGCTGCTCGCCGACTAAGACAATATATGTTGACTCATACTACCTTATTGATTTCGAAGATGGATCCAATCAAGTACATATTCGAGAAACCTGCTCTCTCCGGACGAATAGCAAGATGGCAAATGATCTTGACAGAATATGATATACAATATACTACTCAGAAGGCCATTAAAGGAAGTGTTGTAGCTGATCATTTGGCTCATCAAGCAGTGGATGATTATCAGTCAATGAGTTTTGAGTTCCCTGATGAAGACATTATGATTATTACCAAAGAACCTGGACAATATGACAGACCTGAACAAGGATCCCGACAAACTATGGTTTTTGATGGAGCTTCTAATGCACTTGGTAATGGTATTGGTGTTGTGATTAGTTCCCCTGAAGGTTGTCACACCCCAATTACTGCAAGACTTTGTTTCTATTGTACCAATAACATGGCTGAGTATGAGGCATGTATCCTGGGTATCAAAGCTGCCATTGATATGAAGATTCAGTTCCTAGATGTATATGGAGATTCAACCCTGGTAGTAAGTCAGATCAAAGGAGATTGGGATACCAAGCATGATAATCTCGTTCCTTACAGATATCATGTGTTGTCTTTGATCCCATGTTTTAAAGAGATTACCTTTGGACATATTCCACGAAGAGAAAATCAGTTGGCAGATGCATTAGCCACCATGGCATCTATGTTTGAGATTAGCTGGGATGATGAAGCTCCCAAGATTACTATTGATAGATTTGAGAAGCCTGCATACTGCAATGAGATTGACACTGAAGAAGCAGAAGAGAAGCCTTGGTTCTATGAAGTGAAAAGATATCTTTAAGCTCAGGAGTTCCTTGGAGGGGCATCTGTCAAAGATAAGAAGTTTCTGAGGAGGTTTTCTGCTAAGTTCTTTTTGAGTAATGGCATTTTATACAAACGCAATCATGATTCAACTTTGCTTCGTTGCGTGGATAAGAAGGAAGCAACTGAGATTATGGAAGACATGCATGATGGGATCTTTGGCACTCATTCTAGTGGTCATACCATGGCGAAGAAGATATTGAGAGCAGGTTACTATTGGTCTACCATGGAAGCTGACTGCTATCAACATTCCAGAACATGTCACAAGTGTCAAATTTATGCTGATAAAGTACATATACCTCCATCACCATTGAATGTGTTGACGGCTCCTTGGCCTTTTGCCATGTGGGGCATTGATATGATTGGTGAGATCAAGCCAACTACTTCTAACGGGCATCGTTTCATCCTGGTTGCTATTGATTACTTCACAAAGTGGGTGGAGGCAGCTTCATTTGCATCTGTTACTAAGAATGTGGTGGCTCGATTCATTAAAAATAATCTTATATGTAGGTATGGCATCCCTGAAAAGATTATTACTGACAATAGCTCTAATCTGAACAATACTATGATTACTGATCTCTGCACGCAGTTCAAGATAAAGCATCACAACTCTTCTCCGTATCGTCCGAAGATGAATGGGGCAGTAGAAGCTGCTAACAAGAATATCAAGAAGATTCTACAGAAGATGACGGTTACTATGTATAGGTCATTTTGTGATATAAATAAAATTTCATCTTTGAATCCAGATTTACTTTTACCCTATTTACATAAGCGAAACGTCCATTGGTTGTGTTTGAATGTATGTATGCTTTTGAATATGATTGATGTTTACCAGAAATGCATAAAATGCTTAATATGATTGATGTTTACCAGAAATGCATGAAAATGCAGTAATAGTATTTACTAAGGACGAACGAGGGAAGGAATTCAACGAAGCTTCGCCGGTTCATCCCCACAAGACAGCTACAAATCCCCAGTAGGGCAAATCCATCTTCATAAATACTTCGAGTTACATCTCCCCTTGAATTTATGTCCATCTCTTTTATCCTCAGTCGGGATACTCAGGTTCTTATTTCTCTAATAGGAGTACAATGAACGAAGACGAGAGGTTATAAATATTATACTATCAAATGAGACGGGAACAAGTTCCTTATATTCTTCAGCAACGAATCGGGATTTATTTTCCCTAGCCAGCAGTTATTATACGAAGATATTCAGACGCTTCAGGCTGCATGATTCATACATACATCATTTACATCATACCATAACATACATATCCATAAATGCATAATACATTTACTTAGGTGCATCATACTATGCATGCATATATATCGCATAAACTAACATTCTCCTTGCAGGAAAGTTATATGCAGGTAAAACAATATCAACAATTTACAACAGGTCAGAAATGATCCATACATTACCCAAGATGTCCTCGGAGAGTAGGCAAACGGTCTGTAAGAAGATCCATTCCCTAATCCAGGATATTTCCAGAAGATTTCATCTATCTGGCCTTGAATAGCAGGCAAACGGTCTAAAAAGATCCATTCCCTGGTTCAAGATATTTTTCAGAAGAACAAATCCTGACGTTCTTTTGGCCCTTGAATAGCAGGCAAACGGTCTATAAAAAGATCCATTCCCTGGTTCAAGATATTTTTCAGAAGAACAAATCCTGACATTCTTTTGGCCCTTGAATAGCAGGCAAACGGTCTGTAAAAAGATCCATTCCCTGGTTCAAGATATCTTTCAGAAGAACAAATCCTGACGTTCTTCTGGCCCTTGAATAGCAGGAAAACGGTCTGTAAAAAGATCCATTCCCTGGTTCAAGATATTTTTCAGAAGAACAAATCCTGACGTTCTTTTGGACCTTGAATAGCAGGAAAACGGTCTGTAAAAAGATCCATTCCCTGGTTCAAGATATCTTTCAGAAGAACAAATCCTGACGTTCTTCTGTCCCTTGAATAGCAGGCAAATGGTCTGTAAAAAGATCCATTCCCTGGTTCAAGATATTTTTCAGAAGAACAAATCCTGACGTTCTTTTGGCCCTTGAATAGCAGGCAAACAGTCTGTAAAAAGATCCATTCCCCGGTTCAAGATATTTTTTCAGAAGAACTAATCCTGACGTTCTTTTGACCATGGAGAATAGGCAAACGGTCTGTACAAAGATCCATTCCCTAATCCGAGATACTTCCAGAAGAGATAATCGCCACGAAGATTTATTTCTACTGGTCCATTCAACAATTCAAATCATGTTGCATAAACGATTCAGAGATGGCCTATACAAAGACCTAGTACTGATATCCAGTATCAACATAAAGACATCATCACATCCTGATACTTTAGATGGCATCTCCAAGCCCATCTCCAGATGGAATCTCTAAGCCCATCTCCAATTCTTCCAAGTGGCATCTTCAAGCCCACTCAAGCATATATAATTAATCATCGGTGTTACTTTACGCACCGACGAGTGCAAATTTTTGGGCTTTTGTGTTCAATCCCCTTCAACCTTCCAAGTCATGACTGACACATATACCAATCTAACCCCTCAGGTTTCAGAAAATTGAACAGGGGCAGCTGTTGCACCCCAAAATTTTCCCTCCACAAGACAAGACTTTGTGTACTAAGAGGTTCACAAGGTTCACAAGACATCTCATGAGGTTCACAAGGTTCACAATCAGTCAGAAAGTTTGACAATTCCCTCAGACAATGCATCCTCCTAAGCAATGCATCATAAACTAGGGTTTTGACTTTTATCAGGCTAAATGGATTTCCATGACTTCAAGTGAGCTTCATAGCATCCTATATGTGTTCAATAATCCCCATATCAAGTTTCAAGACTTTCCCAAAAGATTTGCTCAGTCAAATGATCAAATAGGTTAAAATTAGTCAAGGCAGTCAAAAAGTCAAACTGAGGTCAACTGTGGTCAAACCAAAGTCAAACTTCATGATTTTTTGCCAACATCAAGTATATGAAGTAAAATTCATCATTTGATCAAGGGTTGATCATGATTCATCAAGGAGATTTCAGATCATCAAGAATCAGGAGTTTCTAAATTAGGGTTTTCACAGGAAAAGTCAACTGAACTTTGACCAGCCATAACTTTCACATGCTTCATCAAATATTTTCCATCCAAAGCTCATTTTGAAGGAAATTTAATTCTATACAACTTTGTGTATCACAAGCCAAGCCCAAAAATGCTTCATTTGGAACGTATGAGCTAAGACATTATAGGTCCTTTTAAAAGTCAACAACTTCCAAAGAGCATAACTTGAGAATGGTAAAAGATATGGACATGAGACCAAAGATCTTGGTTAGAGGACTCTTTAAGCTTTCCAAAATGTCCAAGAAAACCCTCATAGCATTAAAATTGAAGGATTTGTGCCCTTGCAAAGTTGGGAAAGTTTTGAGTGGTTTATGAAGTAATTGGGGTCTTAAAACCAAAATTCTTCAAATGGGCTGACTTTTTTATGATCCAATATGTTCCATGACATCATGCACGAAATTTATTTAATATTTTCATCATCTTCATCATTTTATTTTTATTTATTATGATTTTTTATATTAAAAATCATTTTAAATTCAAATAAAATATAAAATGGTGAAGATTTAAAGTGATTTGTCTTCTAGAATGTCATAAAGGTTATTTGGATCTAATTGATACAAAAATTATGAAGATTGTCTTAAAATAGCAAGTTCATATCAAGAATATTCAAAATTTAAAGGTTAATCTTTTTCAATCTCAAACAATCAAAATATCCAAAGTGAGATGCAATTTTCTGACCTAATTCAAGTGTATCATATATATACAACCTTTAGCAATCAAAAGGAGACGAATTCACAACCTCTCATATCATCTTCAAGCTTAAAAAATTTCATCAAAAACTCCAATTCGGTTTGGTACTTCCAGCCACTTTCACGACAAACTAAAGGTTTGCAAATTGTTCCTTGAAGGTCACTTAGTGTTTCTGGATCATAAGACCATTCATCCTTGCACTAAATCATGGAAACCAAATCTGTGTTTATGCTCATATTGCAATTTTTCGTTTTTACATATTAACTCATGATTAATCATATTTGACTGATGTTTTGTGTTTGTTATGATACAAGGAACGTTTCTGGATGAATCAATTGGAGTTTAGGGACACGAATGAGGATTCACCATTATTAGGGTTTTTTCGGCCAAATTAGGATTCAATGATTTAACCAATATAAATAATTTCTAAAGACGTAGATTAGTTGCAAATATCCTCAGGAATTCAATGAGGGTCTCAATTTTGTGAAATTTTGTTGTTTTGTTGATGTTTGAGTTTCGTAGGGTTTGCTGCAACTTGAAATTCGCAGGAAATATGGTAGCAAACTTCGTAGCAAAATTCGCAAGTCAGGAGGAAGAAGATGAAGTCCAGCGCGCCAAATTCATATTTCAAATTTTGATATTATATTTTATGATATTATTGTTATATTTATTTCAGAAGAACAAGCTGGCTCAGTTGGTTAGCGTGCGCGTGTGAGATAGAAAGGGTCCTGGGTTCAAACCTTCCCCAGGCCATTTGTTTTTTTGTTATTTTCATTGATTTTTGCAGGTTAAATATAAAAAGAACATAACCTATTTTGCTATCACCAGTGCGCAGCTAGTCCAGTGGTTGGTTTGTTAGTCCAAGGAGAATGAGGCCTAGGGCGTGGGTTCGATCCCTGCCCCAGGTAAGTTTCAATTTTTCTTTTGTTTTTTGATTTGTTTTATTTAATTCTTTTGTTTAACTATTTTATTATTAAGAAAATATAATTATGTTTAATATGTAAATAATTATAAATTAATATGTGAATATTTATATGTTCTAAAAAATTCTAAAAAATATTTTCTAAAACTAATTTCTTATTTATTTGAATCAAAATATGTGTATACTTGTTTAATAATTAAATTAGTATTATGTGTTAAATTAAAATATTTTTGCACCTAAAACCCTAATTATATTTAAACCCTAATTTATTTTCTAACAATTCAAAACCCTAATTTTCTTTTATAATTTTAATTTCTTATTTTTATTATGTTTGTTTAATTATACTTAATAAATATTTCTAATATATATATAATTAAATTATTAAACTATTAATAATGTTATTAGTATATAATTATTATTATTTATTTCTCCTCTTAAAATTCTTAAAAAAATTTATTTATCTAAATTTAAAATTTTAATTTGATTTTATATTGTTAAGCTAACCTCTTTTTCTCTTATATTTACTGTTATTATTACTAACCTTTTATTTATTTATTATAATTGTTATTTAAATTATTTTATTATAATGTAACTGTACAAGCTATGTAGTAGTGGTAGAATTTTTATTGTTTATTTAAATTGCTATGGTTAGTAAATTAGGGAGTGAAAATATGTTTGTGTTTAAAAACTGAATTTAGATCACTAATTATAAGATAAATACTTGAATTCGTACACGCACACACGTAAGTCGATCTTTGATCGCCATCCTACACTTTCTAAGGTTACCTCTCATGTTGCCTACTTTTAAGGTCAAGTAAGGTGTCTTAAGCAAAGTCCCTTCTCCTAAAATATCATCAAGTCCCTTTACGATTATAAGATCAAGTCCCTTCGATGTTGCCTTCGTAAATGATCTTGTCCCTTTCGAATAAAAGATGATAAGTCCCTTCGTATTGCTAAGACACCTTACAGTTGCCTAAATTCAGATTGTCCCTATACATGTCCCTTCTAACATCCAAGGTAATGACTACCTATTCCTTAATAATAGGGATAGTCTTACCATTGAAAGAACATTTAAGAACAGAAAAGGTTCAAATTAGGGTAGGTTCCTCTTAAGTACTTGCTCATTTTTTTCAAAACATTTCATAAACACTTCACATTTTCAAACAATTTTCAAAACAAAGTCTTTATATATATCCGTACAAGGATCATTATAAAGAACTTAAGAAAATTTCTAATCACACACTACACTTCTCAAAAATAGTTTAAAGTGAGCTAAGTAACTAAGAGCCCATGGATAACCATGGATGTAAAGGGTGCTAACACCTTCCCTTTACATAACCTACCCCCCGAATCCAAAAATCTTTTAAGGTCTTTCCTGTTCTTTTATGCCCTTTCCTTTGGATAAAATAAAAGTCGGTGGCGACTCTTGCTATCCGCAACATTTAACTAAAGTCAGTTCTCCCACCGTGTTACAGTGTGTAACAAAAATTTCTTCTAAAAAGCTATTATCACAACTGTGATATTTATACACAATATTATTTCACAATTGATGGAAAATATAAATCTGAATAGTGAATATGCGCGCGAGAGAGTTGTTCATCAATTTCTTCAATTGACTCCTTTATATAGATTTTTGATCTTTGTACCGTTGGAGACGTCTTGATATATTCTTAGATGATGATAAAAGTCATTGATGAGTTTCCAAAAATATAGATTTGTGTCTGGAGCCTTTAATTCTTGATCTCCAATAAATGAGGTTCATTCTGAAAGTCAGCACTTGTATGTATCAGAGTATATCAGAGTTTGATTAACTTTGTGCTGAACATGCGTTGCATAATGAGATATTCTACAAAGACTTTCAGAATATCTCTTTATTGTAGAACTTCGGTTATGAGAATTTCTGCGTCATAACTTCGATTACAAGAATCTTCTTATTTCTGCGCCAGAGTTATTATAATGAAAATCTTCTTGTTTCTGCGTCAGAAAATCTGCATACTAAAATAAATAATTTTTAGAAGTATATTTTGTTCTTTATAACATGAAAATATTTGTTATAATCAAAACTTAATAAAAGAGAGTAGAATCAAAATTCTTGTTCTAACAATTATTAACTTTGTTAAGGGTGTGTAGTTGAGTGCGTAGGTGTGGAGTCCTTAATAGGACGGATAGACTGAGGTGTTAGTAACAATGGTGTGGTGTGGGTAGTAATAATAATGAGGCAGTATTAATATTATTCTTACTATTATTATTATTATTATTATTATTATTCTTTATTATTATTATTATTAGTGATATCTAATATTAGTATCATTATTACTATTTATTTTTATTAAAAATCAAAGGTTGACTTGGTAAGAGATTAATGTGAGGGTAATATAGGAATTAGTCATTAATTTGAAAAATTAGTAAGGGTTTAATCAAAACAACATTTTGACCAAGAGAGAGAGCTAGGATGAGGAAGAATGGATGCTAGGGTATTCTATAGAGATCATTTTCACAGGAATTTCTTCAAGAGTTTGAGGTAAGGGGGAGAATGAGTTCATAATTGGTGATAATAACATGAGAGGGTAGTGAGGGGTCTTTTACCTCGTAGGATTTCATATGTATGATTCTGTTTGATGATACTGTTGTTATGTGGAAATGTTGTTGTGAAATCAATTTGAATTAATTAATTTTGTGTATGAATTGTTGTTGTTCTGTATAATCAGTGGTGTATATAGATCTTGAGTTGTTGCAGATGATGAGTGACAAATATAGATCTATAACTGATAAAACTGGATTAGTAATGATAAATGAAAGATTGACATGATTGAAGAGTGTAAAACTGATACAAAACCATTCTAGGAGTGATGTGGAGTGTGGGAGTGAGACACATAGTGAACATATTTGTATTGAAGAAGAAAATGTGGGATTTTGCGGTCTTTTTTCTAATATGCATACAAGAGAGGCCATACGCGTATGGCAGGGCGTGCCAGCACGCCATTACGCATAATATGGTGCAATAAGCGTACGCGAAGCTTTGTTGACACGACCTTCTATCAAAATACGTAGGATACGCGTAGGGTGTATGGGCAATACGCGTGTGGATGAGTGATACGCGTATTGAATCATGTTGAGTGGGTTTTCAAGGAGAATTTGGATCTGCTCATACGCGTAAGGGGCCGTTCATACGCGTATGTGGCTAAGGCTTGGTATGATATTCGTAGTGGGGGCGTAAGGGCCTAGGGGAGAGCGAGTTGGACAATACGCGTATATCTTTGTGCAATACGCGTATGGACAGTGGTTTGGTGCAACTTTGATGTTTTCGCGATGTTTGTCCCAATTTCGTGTCTGATGGTGATTACCTTGATCTGAGGTGTTGAAGTAAGCATTAGGACTTATTTAATCAAGAATTGGTGATGAAAGGAAATTAATAACAAAACTTAGGTGGATTAATTAGACTATTAATTAAGTAAGTCGTGTGAGGTACTTTTGGTGATTGTGGGAACTATGATTGAAGGTGAAATTGATCAATAATCGAGACCGAGTGGATTAATCATACGATTAGCTAGTTAAGGCTAGGTGATGTATTTACTTGAATATATTGTGTGGGTTAAATTGATGGTTCATGTTCAGTAATACCGTTGCATGTTACAATGAGCACATATTCCTTATGTGGTTAGGAGGATGGTGTAGGTGCGTTAATATTAGTATAGTTGTATCGTATGTGTTTCTTATGAGATCATATGGATTGTGACTATGCTTGATTGTTGTTGTATATGTGTTTTATGTATTTCTGGTGTGATCCAAAGGATCGTGAAAATGTATAATGTTTATTATACATGTGTTGTATGCATACATTGCCATGTTGTGTATCATATGTGATCAACAGGATCGTGAAGAACTATAATGATTATTATACATGTGTGGTATGCATAATTTTGTCATGCATACTATTGTACCCCAAAATTTGCCCTCCCATATTCAAGATGATGTGTCTCAAGAAGTCTCTTAATGGTCACAAGATTCTCAATTGCAAAAGAGGATTCAAGGTTCCATCAGACAAAGCCTCCTCCTAAGCAATGGATCTTAGAACTAGGGTTTTGAGTTTCCCCAAAGAAAAGTGGACTTATAAAGCCTCAAGTGGACTTTATAAAATCCCACATACCTTAAAGAATCCTCATGACAAGTTTCAAAGATTTCTCAACATGTTTGACCAGTCAGATGCTCAGATACTTAAAAATCAGTTAACTTGGTCAACAAGTCAATTGTGGTCAACACAAATTCAAACTTCAAGAGTTTTGGTCAACATCAAGATTATGAGGTGAAATTCATCATTTGATCAAGGTTTGATCATGATTCATCAAGGAAACCTCATAATCATCAAAAATCAAGAGTTACTAAATTAGGGTTTTGTGTAGGAAAAGTCAACTGAACTTTGACCAGCCATAACTTTCACATACTTCATCAAAAATTTCCCATCCAAAGCTCATTTATAAGGAAATTTAATTCTCTACAACTTTGTGTCTCACAAGGCAAGTCCAAAAATGCTTCATTTGAAAGATATGAGCTAAGACATTATAGGTCTTTTTGAAAGTCAACAAAAAGTCAACTTTTTCCAAACCTCATAATTTAAAAATGGTAAATGATATGGATATGGGACCAAAAGGGTTGATTAGAGGACACTCTAAGATTTCTAAAAAAGTCCTAGATCACCTTCATGGGATCAAAATTGAGGTGTATAAGTTATGCATTGTTGAAGTTGAGCAATTTTCAAAGAGGTGTATGAAGCAAAAAAGGCCATAACTCCAATTCTTTCCAAATGAGCCTACAATATTTCAATTCAAACTCAAAGATAAGTTCATCCACGACCCAATGATCATATTTTCTGATTTTTCTGATTTTATTTTTTATTATTTTTTATTTTAATCATTTAAAATCATTTTTAATTAAAATAAATTATGAAAATCAAATATTTGATTTGAAATTTGTTTTGGGATCAAATATATGGTATTCAAAGTGATTGATACCCTCCAAATTCGTGCAAGACCAATATAGCATGTGTAAATTTGATTTTTGGACAATTATGACAAATTGGTTTCTTCATCATCAAGCAATTCGAATCCATGCATCCAAAGCCCAAAATATGATCTAATGCATTCCATTATAAGTACATAACAATGTTACAAGGATTGCACACAAATTCAGAGGCAAGAAGAAGCAAGAAGAACCACCACCAAGCTTCAAAATTCAAGAGGAAATTCAAAATTTGGTTTCATCCTTTGAGCTACTTAAAAGGGGTTTTGAAGGTTGCAATAGTTTCTTTGAGGTGTTTAGAGCATGAATCCATCATCACTAGCATCAAAAACTTCATGAATCACATAAACTGAAACCAATATATTTCACTTTTTCTTGATTTTTCAATTTCCATGATTCATGCATAATTAATTTGTTTTGATGGTATTATATTGTTTATATCGATGATTGGAATGTTTCTGGATAACTTGATTGGAGTTTTAGTGCAGATTCAACGAGACACCTTTCTTAGGGTTCGAAGCTTCAAATTTGGGGGTCATGACTAAAGACGATTTTGGGAAAAATTAATGGCATAATTGGACTCACAAGACCTCCTTTGATTGATCTACATATTTAGAACAAATTTATTTTGAGTATTTTGGTGTTTTGATTCGCAGGTTCTTTAGTGACGGATGAAAACCATCACTGTAAGTTTTTGCTATAGATGGTAACTGTAGCTATACCAACCCGGACGAACGAGGAAGAAGAAGGGCTCTTCGCACGCTTCTGATTTTCAAAATTTCACGTTACTTTATAATTTTTGCTTTGTGTTTGTTTACGTTGCAAGACACGCAGCCTAGTGGCTGGGGTGCGTGCCTGTGAAGCTTGGAGGGCGAGTTCGATTCCAGCCTTCCCTCCCTTTCTTTTTTGTGCTTTTTTTTTCTTTATTTGTTTTAACAAATTTTCTAATTAACTATTAATTAACTAATTTTCAAATTAATTATTAATTTAGTAATTTAGTAATTAACTATTAATTTAGTATAATAATTATTTTAACTTTTCAATAATTTCATAAAAAATAATATGAAAAAACTTCTAATTATTTTCTTAAGTTAATATTTTTTTCTCTTATAAATAAATTGATTTTTATTTTAATTTAGGTTTAAAATCAATTAAATAAACCCTAATTTTTTTACTAACCCTGATTTTTTTTCAAAACCTTAGTTTTCTAAACCTAATTTTTCATAAAAAACAACAATTAATTTCTTTTCTTAACTTAATTTATTCTAATTATCTTTAATTATTTAGAAAATTTTGTATAAGACGCAAGATATTATTACTTCGCATTTCTTTTCCCGATTATGTAATTGCTCATCATATGTAATAAATAAGTAGGTTTAAATTCCGCATTTTAATTTCCGCAATCCCCCTAAAAAGACAAATGCACCCCTCCCCCATGATGTAATAGTGTAGGACTTTATTTTTCTGCTTTTAATTTCCGTTAAATATTAAATGTGTGGTTAGTAAATCTAGGTAGTGGAAAAGACTTGTATGTTAATCAATTGGACTTAGCCCACTAAACCTTTAAGATAAATATTTGAAATTGATATTCACACACGTAAGTCGATCGTTCTATGATCGCCATCTGCACCTCCTAGGGTTTCCCCTCTTGGTTGCCTTAATAAATTGTCAAGTCCCTCGAAAGTGGGGGTGTCTTAAGCAATGTCCCTTCAAATAGATAAATCATCAAGTCCCTCAAAAGTTAAAAAGATCATAGTCCCTTCGAAGTTGCCTACAGAATAAATGATCTCGTCCCTCGATGACCCTACGGAAAAATGATGATCGTCCCTTCAAATTACTAAGATACCCCTACAAGTTGCTTTCTATGACCATACGATGATCCTACGCCCGTCCCTTAATACATCCAAGGTAAATGACTACGTAATCCTTAATAGTAAGGACAATCTTACCCTTGAAAGGAAATAAAGAAACATGAAAGACCAGTCTAGGGTAGGTAGTTCTTAGTTATTTGCTCATATTTCAAAACTCTTTTTCACACCTCACTTTCAAACAATTTTCAAAACTCAAAGCTTTATATACATCCATACGAGGATTATTACAAAGACTTATGAAAATTTCTAAACACACACTTCACACTTTTCAAACAAACATGTGATCTAAGTAATTAAGAGCCCATGGATAACCATGGATATAAAGGGTGCTAACACCTTCCCTTTATATAATCTACCCCCCGAACTCAAAATTTTTTAAAAGGTCTTTCCTGTTCTTTTATACCCTTTCCTATTGGATAAAATAAAAATCAGTGGTGACTCTTGCTATCCGCACATATTTTTGTCAAACAAAAACACCAAGTCAGTTCTCCCACCGTGTTACAGAACTGGTGACTCTGCTGGGGATGTACTAAGTAAAAGAGGGGTTACCTTAGGAATTAAGATCACTTACTTGTTTGACTTGCTTGCTTTATCTTTAAGGGATTGTTGTGGGGTTACTGTGAGAAAGATTCTAACCCGGATCTAGTGTACCTTAAGTAAGTTGCAATAGACTAAGGAAATTGTACGACATATACCGATATTGTTGATCTGGTGGCTACAATTAGTATGACTTCTTGGTTGGTGCTTATGTTCCTTAAATAAGTTGAGGATAATATGAGGTTGTCATATGTTGTCGTTAACACTAACTACTCTTTAGAACCCTAATTGACCCATCTTGGCCTTTAGAAAGTAGTGAGATAGCCGACTTTGGTGAAGTCTAAAGTTGGTTGATACTCGATGCTACGCTCATTGAGATTCTAATCTTGGGGGGTTTTGGTTGGCAAGTCAGTTGCCTACTGAACAACAACCCTTGAGAAGGATCAGTGATATTAAGATCCCTTAGAACCCGGTTACTTTTATTAGGACATGATGAACCAACTAAACTTCAGGGGGGGGGGGGGTTCTTTCCTTTAAACCTCATACATGCCTTTAAACCTAGGGCTATTGTGTGACTTGCTTGTGTGTGCCACTTGTTTGTGATTGAACATAGCATCATAACATCATGACATCATAAGCATAGAATTCTCACTAACCATTTCAAGGGCCAAAGGATTTATCTTTGTTCTTTGTTGTAGGTTATGGCTTCCACTCGTAGGAATACTATCCGGATCAACTTTGTAGGGATACCTTCCAAGCTTAAGGATTTGGTCTCAAAACTTCCTGAAAGCTCCCAATTCATCAAGAAGCATGGTTATCTACTTGACTTTGTTACCTTAGGATTTGATGAAGATATGATGAGTGTCATGTTCCAGTTCTTTGATCCTAATCATTATTGATTCACATTCCCCGATTATCAGCTGGTGCCTACAATGGAAGAATTCTCCAAATTACTTGGTGTGTTTATCCTTAATCAGAAAACCTTCACAGGCTTAGAGAAAGAGCCTAAACCTGAAGTCATTGTTGCAGCCCTACATTTGAAGAAATTAGACATTGTCCTAGAAACAATAAGTGGAGGTAAGGGTATTCTTGCCAAAGTATTGATAGAGAAAGCTCATGTGTTCTTAGATGCTATAAGTTATGATGCTTTTGAGGAGATCTTAGCCTTGCTGATTTATGGTTTGGTATTGTCCTCTAATCCAGACCAATTCATAGATGTACACGCCATCAACATATTTCGGACTCACAATCCAGTGCCTACATTGCTTGGGGATATCTTACATTCTGTTCACATTCATACAACGAGGGCACGAGGAACTCTGATGTGTTGCATACCTCTATTATTTAGGTGGTTTATTTTTCACCTCCCCCGATCTGTGATGAAGACTGAACGAGGTTTGAGGTGGTCTAAAAGGATAATGTCACTCTCTCATTCAGATATTCACTGGTGTTCTCAATCTATGGAAAATGTCACTATCATTGACCCTTATGGAGAGTTCCCTAATGTGCCACTCCTTGGCATAAGAGGGGGCATTACTTACAATCCTTCTCTAGCACTATATCAGTTTGGTTATACTCGGAGTGATGGTCCTCATGACATACTTATTCAAGGTATTGTGACAATGATATTCAAGGTTACCGTCAAAGGTTTATACAAGCTTGGAGTAAGGTGAACAAGGTTGATAGTATAACTCTAGAACCAAAGTATCATATTCCTATGGAACCTTATCTCATATGGGTGCGGTCTCATGCTCAGACTCCTATGATACCATATCCTGTTGTTCTACCGGTTACTATGGAGCCTATTGTTGAAGGAGATGTTCCTTATACCATCCTTCATCCTGACATGCCTACTGATCTAGAAGAGCTGCAGAAATCCTGGATCCAACTGAAGGAGCAAAGAGATACCTTTGAAGCTCAATTCAGGATTAGCCAAGAAAGAGTGCTGGAGCTGACAAAGCAACTTCACGAGGAGCGGAATCTCAACACATATCTCAACACCAAGAGGAAGCTTCCATGGGAGACTTAAATCTCAGATGTTTTATTTTCTTTATAAATTTTGTTCTATTTAATTTGTAAGCCCAAAGGGCAATATTATTTCAAGCCTACTAATAAGAGTTTTGTTTTTGTCTGTTTTAACAAATTTAAATCCTGCGGTCCTACATCTCCTGCCATATAAAGCCTCAAAAGGTGTCATTCCAATACTCGAATGGTAACTGTTATTATATATGAACTCAATTAGTGGCAAGTGAGTATCCCATTCACCACCTTTTTCTAACACACAAATCCTCAACAAGTCTTCCAATGATTGAATGATCCTCTTGGATTGCCCATCCGTCTGTGGGTGATAAGTCGAACTCAACTTTAATTTAGAACCCAAAGCCTCCTGCAAAATCTTCCAAAATTCAGAAGTGAAGCGCGGATCTCTATCCAATACTATACTAGATGGCACACCATGCAATTTTACAATAACCCGAATATAAATCTCCACCAACTTAGTTAAAGGAAAACTAATGTTTATCGGAATAAAGTGTGCAGACTTAGTCAACCGATCCATAACCACCCA
Source organism: Lathyrus aphaca (assembly GCA_963966055.1). Taxonomy (NCBI): domain Eukaryota; kingdom Viridiplantae; phylum Streptophyta; class Magnoliopsida; order Fabales; family Fabaceae; genus Lathyrus; species Lathyrus aphaca. Next base: position 332,846,485 of record OZ014521.1, read on the forward strand.
AATGGCATCAAAACCTCTCGCCGTATTCCGTAAACCCGTCACGAAATCCATAGCAATACTATCCCATTTTCACTCCGGAATTTCTAATGGCTGCATCAGTCCCGAGGGCTTCTGATGTTCCACTTTGGACTTCTGACACACCAAACAAGCATAAACAAATTGTGCAATATCTCTCTTCATACTGTGCCACCAAAATAATTTCTTCAAATCATGATACATCTTCGTAGCTCCTGGATGAATACTCAGGCTACTTCGATGACTTCTTCCAAAATAGCTTTCTTTAATTCCACACTGTCAGGTACACAAATTCTTCCTCTAAATCTCATAATACCATCCTTATCCAAACTAAAATCATTGCCTTGATCATTTCCTTCAGTAGGCAATAACTCCACCAATTTCACATCTTGCCTTTGGCTCTCCCTAATCACATCAAGAAATTCATTATTTACCCGCAACATACCCATCTTGACGCTTTCCGGTGTCATTTCACAAACCATACTCAAGTCTCTAAATTGCTCAATCAAGTCCATTTCTTTCATCATCATAGTCGACATATGAATTATCTTCCGACTTAATGCATCTGTTACCACATTCACTTTCCCTGGGTGGTAACTCAAATGAAAGTAATAATCTTTCAGAAATTCTAACCACCTTCTCTGCCTCATATTAAGTTCCTTCTGATCAAATAAGCACTTTAAGCTTTTATGGTCACTAAAGACCTCAAACCGCGAACCATAAAGGTAATGTCTCCAAATTTTCAACACAAACACTACCGCAGCCAATTCTAGATCATGGGTAGGATAATTCCTCTCGTGTACCCTCAATTGTCTTGAAGCATATGCCACTACCTTACCAACTTGCATTAACACACCACCTAAACCCATTTTAGATGCATCATAATAAACTACAAAAGCTTCATCCGAATTCGGTAAAATTAATACCAGTGCCGAAGTTAATTTCTTCTTCAACTCCTAAAAACTTTTCTCACAAGCTACATCCCAAATAAAGGCTTGACTTTTCTGGGTCAATTGAGTCAATGGCAACGCCAAATTAGAAAATCCTTCGATGAATCTTCGGTAATAACCAGCAAGACCAAGAAAACTTCTAATCTCCGTTACCGTCTTCGGAGGTTCCCACTTAAGTACTGCACTGACCTTTGAAGGGTCCACTACTATACCTTCACCAGATATCACATGCCCCAAAAAGCTCACCATCTTCAATGCAATGCAATGCAATTCTCAAATGCCTTGCATGGTCTTCCTTAGTCTTCGAATATATCAATATATCATCAATGAACACCACTATAAACTGATCCAAGTAAGAGTGAAATATATGGTTCATATACTCCATAAACACTCCTGGTGCATTAGACACTCCAAAAGGCATCACTACGTATTCATAATGACCATATCAAGTTCTAAACGCCATCTTCTGAATATCTTCTTCTTTCACTCTAATTTGATGGTATCCCGACCTCAAGCCAATTTTACTAAAAACACATGCTCCAACAAGTTGTTCCATTAAGTCATCAATCCTCGGAAGTGGATATTTATTCTTAGTGGTCACTTTATTCAGCTGTCGGTAATCAATGCATAAACGCATACTACCATCTTTCTTCTTAACTAACAACACTGGTACTCCCCACGGTGATACACTGGGTCTAATAAATTTCTTATCAAGCAAATCACAAATATGAGATTTCAACTCAGCTAACTCTATTGCAGACATCCTGTACGGCGCCATCGAAATAGGCCTCGTACCAGGAACCAAATCAATAGTAAACTCTACCTCACGTGTCGGAGGTAACTCTGTAATATCACTAGGGAATAATTCCAGAAATTCATTCACCACAGGTAACTTTTCAATAGTAACCGTTTCTTCAACAAATAACAAAGCGAACACTGCAAACATCTTCACTTCGTCTTCCAATAAGGTCCTCAATTCCTTCGTAGAAATTAAATTGGCCAAAGCCTCCTCCTCCGGAGTCAAGAACAATAATCTCTTCCTAAAACAATCAATATAAACTCGGTTGAATTCCAACCAGTTCATCCCTAAAATCACATCAAGATTACTGGGTGGTAGACATATAAGATCCACTCCAAACACTCTACCAAAGATAGTTAAAGGACAGTTATGACACACCAAAGTAGTAGTCACAGAACCTATGGATGGAGTGTCAATAACCATTCCTCGACTCAATTGAGAAAGTTCCAATCCTAGCTTCTTCACACATTCCAAAGAAAATAAACGAGTGTGTTGCACCCGTATCAATAGTCATAAATAAAGGAATATTATTGATAAAGAAAGTACCTTTGACCAATCGGTCCTCACTAGTAGGCTGAGCTCCCACTAATGCTAATACTTTTCCACCCGACTGTTGTTTCTTTGGTTTCTGGCATATGGTGCTGATATGACCATGCTCTCCATAATTATAACACGTAGGCGCATTTGCCCTGCAATCAACCATCACATGACCTGGCTTCCCACACTTGAAGCACTTCTTCACCTCATTAGGACATTCATTGGCACGATGTCCCGTACCATGGCATCTGTAGCATTTGAGTGGCCCAGGGGCACCTCCTCCCCCACCTGGCTTCTTCTTATTACTAGCTTTATGTTTTCCCTTATCAGCTGGAGCACTGTAAGGAGTACCACCGAATCTCTGCTTCCCTTTCTTGTCATTCATAGCCTTGTAATGCGCAATCCGGGCTCTATTATCATTATCATAAATCTGACTCCTACTCACCAGCTCTGGGTAATTCCTGATCTTCTGACAAGCAATTCCCTATTTGATTTCAGGATGCAAACCATTCTCATATTTTAGGAACTTCAAAGTCATAGCTTCTTCAGTGTTATAGTGCATACAATACTGCACTAATTCTTCGAACTTGGCAGCATACTCAGCTACCGTCATACTACCATGCTTAAGTTCCAGGAATTCCACCTCTTTAGCACTACGGTCGTCTTCCAGGAAGTATTTCTCTAAGAATTTTCTGCGAAACACAACCCAGGTGATTGCAGTACCCACAACTTCCAATCTTTGATGACTGTTGTCCCACCAGACTTCAGCTTCACCCTCCAGTATGTGAGTGCCAAACCTCACCTTTTGATCATCAATGCACCCCATGGTCCTGAAGATCTTCTCAACAACTTTTAACCACTTATGTGCAGCCTCTGGATCCATAATTCCACCTTCATACTTAGGCGGCTTGTTACTCCTGAATTGATCCAATGCACGAGACTGAGCATTACCCCCAACTTGCACCACCTGAACGATGTTCTCAACCGTCTGCGCCATGGCTTGCATAACTGCAGCAAGAGCAACATCATTCCTTCCTGCCATACTGATACAACAAACATTTCAGGTTAGGACACACATCAACTCCTATTCTAAGGACTGACTAGACTCTACATCTAGTCGGTTGGACCGACCTGCTCTGATACCAATTGTAACACCCACTTTTCCCATTTTCAAAAATAAAATAAATTTTCATAAAATTAGAGTTTAAATGACCAAGTGAGTGACTACATTTCAAACGAAATCCAAAATAAAATTCAGTTTATTCATTCATAAGCAGCGAAATTAAATAGTTCTAACAATCCATGTGCTCAATGACACAACATCTCAAAGGTATAAAACAATTCATTTGATTCATTAAACGGATACGTAACCAACAAAGTCTGGAAAATAAAATGAAACAAAATAGTAAAAATCCCCATTCCCTTGTTACGTATCAGAGCGCCCTATGACTCGAACAAGCAACACCCCAACACTTCTCAGGTACCTGGGTTATCTGTACTTCCGAAAAAGCACAGACACAACAATACAAACAAAGGGGGTAAGAAACAATTTCATATCATAACAGTGCAAATAACACATTTGAAGGAGTAATCGCACACCAACCATAACATACAACACAAACTATCCATTCAAATATATATATATATATATATATATATATATATATATATATATATATATATATATATGCAATATGACTCTACAACACAATGCAAATGCGGTACCGAATTCAACAAATGTCCATCGATTCGGACCCTGATGCATCGCTTACGCTCCTACTGAGACACGAATCATCCCCCACCCATTGATTCCCAATGAATCTGAATAACCATTTACGCTCCATCCGAGATATGATTATTCCCCTAACATGTATGCGTATGCCAAAACTCGATTACACATACCTCAACATATATATATATATATATATATATATATATATACATACACATGAATATATCGATTCACAACACGATCCTCAAGATCTTCATCAATTATCAACTATTCCTTCATACAATTTATATGAAACAATGACAAGCATTTACATAATCAACACAAGTCAAATAACCATTAGCAAAGGTATACAATTCAAATTAATCGCATAAAACTCACTTATTAATTATTGGTTGTCAGGTCCTATAGTTGCTACTAAACATTATCCTCAATGCCTAAGACTAATTATACAAACCTTAACTAAGAGAACGGGATGAATCCGACTTAGAACATCGCAATTTTTTTAATTACAGAGGCCTGACACGCCCCCCCGTGTCCCCTAACACGGCCCGTGTCAGATGGCCTGAAGCGTATCCCCATAAATCAAGTTTTTTATCCAAGACAGGAGGATGACACGGTCGCCCATGTCACACCTCCTGGAGAACACTCCCCCAAAATCCTTCTCAAACCATTCTCCCGTAGCCTGATACGGCCACCCGTGTCGTGTGACACGGCCCGTGTCAGGAGACCTGCGTAAAATACCACCTTTTTCATACAAAAATCAGTTCTCTTTCCACTTCCATACCAGCCCTAATTCAATTCTTTTTACATTGACTATTCATACTGAAAACAATTCTATTATGGTTCCTAGGATCAAATTATGTCTTCAACACTACCTAACTTATTGGCCTAAAATTTTACCAATCAAATTGAGGAAATTCTATGTTCTCTTCATCTCCCCCCAATTACTCTGCTATCAACAACATTCATAATCCAATTCACAAAATAAACATACATACATGAGAAATTCAATATCAGAATCCAACATACACAATCAATCATCATATCATTCATACTCATATCATGAATTCACCAATTTCAATCATAATTCATAAATCCCTAAGGGAGTAAGGAACTCCAAATTACCCATCTATGTTAGATCACCAATATAAAACCCTTTCTCCCCCCTTACCTCGAAATTGAGCAACTCTTCACAAACCCTTGACCTTGGAGTTCTAAGGTTCTTGATCTCCCTTCTCTTATCCCTTTTCTCCAGAGCCCTATGTTCTTCGTCAAAAAGCACAATAATGAGAAAATGTATCGTGTTCTCCCTTTTTCATAACATAACCAAATTACAACTTTTCCCCTAAGACCTCCAACTTATTATTTTATTTATTTTTAATAATAATATTCTAACAAACCACCTCATTATCATATTATTATTATTTAAATAAAATAACCTTTTACTTTATCATTCCAAATGCACCACCATACGCTCAATAATTATAAAATAAAATAATTTATAAAATTGGGGCGTTACACCTTATATAGGAAATATCAATGTAACTCTGATTTAGCACCAACTCGCATGCAACTCCAAAGCATGTCTATGGGTTCTAAAGAAATTTTCAAGGAGTATGCCCAGAAGTGGAGAGATTTTGCAAGCAGAGTTCAACCTCCTTTAACTGACAGGGAATTGGTTGATATGTTCATGAGTACACTAACTGGTCCTTTCTACAGTCATCTCATTGGAAGTTTATCATCTGGTTTCACTGAGCTGATAATGACTAAAGAACGTGTGAAGAATGGAATATGAAGTGGTAAGATACAAATGGTTGCCTCTTCAAGTACCACCAAGAAGCCCTCTAATGGAAAGAAAGAATCGAATGACGTGTATGGCCAACAAGGTCGTAATAGGAATAACCAATCTGTGGGAGCAGTCCTGATCTCTAATCCTACACCTGCACAACAAGATCAGCAGCAGAATAGTCAGCCTAAGCAAGGTACGCCTAGGAGGAAATTTACAAAGATCAATATGTCGTTGGCTCAGGCTCTGCAACACATGTTGAAAGGAAAGTTGATTACCTTGAGGAACCCTCCTCAGAATCCTAATACTACCTCTCCCCGTTATAATCCCAATGTAAGGTGTGCATATCACTCCAACTATCCAGATCATGATACTAATAACTGTTGGGCGCTGAAGAATAAGATCCAGGATATGATTGATGCTAGAGAAATTGAGTTTGATCCTCCTGAGACTCCTAATGTGATTACTGCTCCTATGCCCAAGCATGAGAAGACTGTTAATGTTGTTGATGATATTTCTTATGTTTCTACTGTGACTGATTTGACTACTCCTCCATCCATTATTAAGAAAAAGCTGTAGCAAGCCAGTTTATTTCCGGGTTGCAATGAAGATTGTTTTTATTGTGCCCTTCAACCTAATGATTGTTGGAAGCTGAAAGAAGGTATTCAGCGTCTGATGGACAACTATACTATATTGTTTGAGAAGATCCATTATGTGGAGAACTTATATGAAGGCCTGTCCCGAGACCTGAAGCTTGAAGATGTGTTTGTGGTTACTAGTACTCTTGTGAAGATCACTTATAAGGGTCTGGTAAGGATTACTTCTAAAGGTCCTGTGAAGATTACTGCTGAGCCAAAGGTGGCTCCCCTGATTATTACTACTCCTGGTCCAATTCCATATTCTTCTGACAAAGTTATCCCTTGGAATTAGGGTTCTGATGTTTATATCCATGGCGTCAAGCAAAAGCCTATAACTGATATACCTGCTATAGATATTAATCATGATATCGACAATATTGTTGGGACTAGTAAAGTTACTAGGAGTGGAAGAATTTTCTCTCCAGAAGACACTTCAAAGACTGCTACCGCTCCAGTTCATATATCTAACCCTGGGCCAAGTACTGAAGCTCGAGGCAAAGGACCATTGATTGAGCCCGTTCAGGCTAAAACACCAGCTACTGAAGACCTCTCTAAGAAGATGGATGAAGTACTGAAGATCCTCCGCAAGAGTGATTATAATATTATTGAACAATTGGAGCATACTCCCTCTAAGATCTCTATGATGTCTTTGCTATTGTGCTCTGAAACCGATGCTAAGGCTTTAGTAAAGTTCCTGAAGTCTGCTCATGTACCACATGAAATCTCTGTGGACCAGTTTTCAAATTTTTATTGCTAATCTGACCACTGATAATGGCTTAGGCTTTTCGGATGCTGATCTAACTCCTGCCAGAAGAAACCACAACAGAGCTCTGCATATTTCCATTGAGTGTAGGGGCACTACTTTGTCTCATTTTTTGGTGGATAATGGTTCTTCATTAAATGTGTTACCGAAGGATGTTCTGAATAAACTCAATTTTGAAGATATTGTGCTAAGACCCAGTAATATGGTGGTGAAAGCCTTTGATGGATCAAGAAGAATGGTGCATGAAGAAGTTGATCTCCCAATTAAAGTGGGTTCTCAAGTCTTTGATTCTACCTTCTATGTGATGGATATTCGTCCTTCCTATTCTTGCTTACTTGGGCGTCCTTGGATACACGGGGAAGGTGATGTGACTTCTACCTTACACCAGAAGCTGAAATATCTAGTGAAAAGTAAGATTGTCACTGTCTACAGTGAGGAAGAGTATATGGTCAGTCATGTAAACACTTTCAAGTATGTTGAGATGGAGGGTGAATTTATTGAGACTCCTTGCCAAACATTTGGAGTGGTTCCTCAGATTGTTCCTACTACAGAGTCTATCCCTGCTGCTAAACCAATTCCTATTACTACTAGAGTACCTCCTACAATGGCCTCTCTGAAGGATGCTAGAGCCGTAGATGAAGAAGGTGGTTGTACTATTTGGGGTCAGCTTCCTGACATTCCCTACTAGTCTGACAAGTTTGGTTTGGGTTTTACTGCAGAATCTCAGAAGGCTGTTCGTCGTGCTCGTGCTATTCGTATCACCAACAAGGGAGTTCAGAAGGATCAAGTCAATGCTGTGGAAGATTCTGATGAAGACTACAACCTGGACAGCTGGATCTTTCCTACCATTGGCAATGGGCTCAATAATTGGAAAGCTGAAGATGTTATTCCTATCTCCTTTAGTCAGGAGTAAATGCTATTACTATTTTTCTTATTTCAAGTTTGTAATTTTCAACAATTAAAAACTTTTGAGCCTTGTGCCTTGCCCGAGGCACAATGGTATGCTTGTTAGGGATGTCATTTCATTTGCATATTTTCATTCAATAAAATCGATGGACGTTTTCACTTTCGTAAATATTTCGCTCTTTGTTTTTCTTTTATTTTTCCTTTATCAAAAGCTATGTGTTCTTACACACACCACGTCACTAAAATGCAGATCCTTATCCACTATGGATCCTGTTAATAACAGTTCTTCTATTACCAATTATAACTTCGAGAATCCGATCTATTAAGTCGAGGATGGAAATGAGGAAGATTATGAAGTGCCTGTAGAGCTTGCTAGGTTGCTACAACAAGAAGAGAAAGTTATACAGCCGCATGAAGAACCAATTGAAGTTCTGAATCTGGGAACTGAGAAAGACAGGAAAGAGGTCAAGATAGGAGCTGAGTTGGAAGACAATGTTAAGAACAGGTTGATCCAGATGCTACAGGACTATGTGGAGATCTTTGCTTGGTCTTATGAGGATATGCCGGGACTTGATACTGATATTGTGGTGCACCGTCTGCCAATGAAGGAAGGTTGTCGTCCAATAAAGTAGAAAGTTCGTCGTATGCGTCCTGAAATGTCAGAAAAGATTAAAGCAGAAGTGATGAAACAATTTGATGCAGGGTTCCTAGCTATCACTTCCTATCCTCAATGGGTTGCAAATGTGGTACCGGTACCTAAGAAAGATGGTAAAGTATGAATGTGTGTCGATTACAGGGATTTGAACAAAACCAGCCCCAAAGATGATTTTCCGCTTCCACATATTGATGTTCTGGTAGACAACACTGCTCAACACAAGGTATTCTCTTTTATGGATGGTTTCTCTGGTTACAATCAGATTCAGATGGCACCTGAAGATATGGAGAAGACTACATTTGTCACATAGTGGGGCACCTTATGTTATAAGGTAATGCCATTTGGTTTGAAGAAAACTGGGGAAACATATCAGCGTGCTATGGTAGCTTTGTTCCATGATATGATTCACCATGAGATAGAGGTATATGTTGATGATATGATAGCCATATCTCAGACTGAAGAAGAACATCTTGATTATCTGCACAAGTTGTTTGAGAGGTTGAAGAAATACAAACTGAGATTAAATCCAAACAAGTGTACCTTTGGAGTTAGATCTAGTAAACTGTTGGGTTTCGTTGTCAGTGGTAAAGGTATTGAAGTTGACCCTTCAAAGGTAAAAGCTATACAAGATATGCCCGCTCCCCGTACTGAGAAAGAAGTTAGAGGTTTCTTGGGACGCCTGAATTACATTGAAAGATTTATTTTCCAATTAACCGCTACTTGTGAGCCAATCTTTAAGTTGTTGAAGAAAGATCAAGTAATGGAATGTAATGCAGGTAGCTTTTGATGAGATCAAGAAATACCTCTAGGAACCTCCAATATTGATGACACCAGTTGATGGAAGACCTTTAATTATGTACTTAACAGTGTTGGACAATTCAATAGGGTGTGTGTTGGTGCAACATGATGAGTCTGGTCGAAAAGAGAAAGTAATATACTACCTTAGCAAAAAGTTTACCGACTGTGAAACAAGATACTCACTGCTCAAGAAAACTTGTTACGCTTTGGCTTGGGCTGCTCACCGACTAAGATAGTATATGCTGACTCATACCACTTTATTGATTTCTAAAATGGATCCTATCAAGTACATATTTGAGAAACCTGCACTCTCCGGACGAATAGCAAGATGGCAAATGATTTTGACAGAATATGACATACAATATACTACTCAGAAAGCAATTAAAGGAAGTGTGGTAGCTGATCATTTGGCTCATCAAGCAGTGGATGACTATCAGTCTATGAACTTTGAGTTTCCGGATGAAGATATTATGCTTGTTACTAAAGAACCTAGACAATATGAAGGACCTGAACAGGGATCCCAATGGACTATGGTTTTTGATGGAGCTTCTAATGCACTTGGTAATGGTGTTGGTGTTGTGATTATCTCTCCCGAGGGTTATTATACACCGTTTACTACTGGACTTTGTTTTGATTGTACCAACAATATGGCTGAATATGAAGCATGTATTATGGGTATCAAGGTTGCCATTGAGATGAAGATCCAATTCTTGAACGTGTACAGAGATTCAGCCCTGGTAGTTAGTCAGGTTAAAGGTGAATGGGATACGAAACATCCAAATCTCATTCCTTACAGAGAGAATGTGTTGTCTTTAATTCCATATTTTGAGGAGATTACTTTTGGACACATCCCGCGAGAAGAGAATCAGTTGGCAGATGCATTAGCCACCATGTCATTTATGTTTGAAATCAGTTGGGATGATGAAGCTCCCAGAATTACTATTGATCGATAAGATGAGCCAGCATACTGTTATGAAGTTGATACTGAAGTGGTGGAAGAGAAACATTGGTTCCATGAAGTGAAAAGATATCTTAAAGCTCGGGAATATTCTGAAGTGGCATCTATCAATGACAAGAAGTTTCTGAGGAGATTTTCTGCCAATATTTTTCTGAGTAATGGAATCCTGTGCAAGCGCAATCACGATTCAACTTTGCTTCGTTGTGTGGATAAGAAAGAAACAAGAGAGATTATGGAAGACATGCATGATGGGATCTTTGGTACTCATTCTAGTTGGCATATAATGGCTAATAAATTCTAAGAGCAGGTTACTATTGGTCTACCATGGAAGCTGATTGCTATCAGCACTCCAAGACTTGTCATAAGTGCCAGATCTATGCTGATAAAGTACATGTTCCTCCAATTCCATTGAATGTTCTGACTACTCCGTGGCCTTTTTCCATGTGGGGCATTGATATGATTGGCGAGATCAAACCTACCGCTTCCAATGGACATCGTTTCATTCTTGTTGCTATTGATTACTTTACGAAGTTGGTAGAGGAAGTCTCGTTTGCTTCTGTTACCAAGAATGTTGTGGCTCAGTTCATCAAACATAATCTTATATGTAGGTATGGCATCCCCAAAAGGATTATCAAAAATAATGGTACTAATCTGAACAATACTATGATTACTGATCTCTGCACGCAGTTCAAGATTAAGCATCACAATTCTTCTCCATATCGACCAAAGATGAATGGTACAGTGGAAGTCGCCAACAAGAATATTAAGAAGATCTTGCAGAAGATGACAGTTACATATAAAGATTGAAATAGGATGTTAACATTTTCTCTTCATGGTTATCGTACCACAATACGTACTTCAATCATGGAAACCCCATTTTCTCTTGTCTATGGTATGGAAGCAGTTCTACCCATTGAAGTTCAGATTCCCTCCTTGAGAATTATGAAGGATGCAAACTTAGATGAAGATGAATGGATTCAGACTCGACTTGACCAAATAAACTTAATTGATGAAAAGAGGCTTGCAGCTGTTTGTCATGGTTAGATGTATCAGAAGCGCATGATTAAAGCCTTTAATAAGAAAACTAAGCAACAAGTATATCAGGATGGAAACTTTGTAATCAAGCGTATCATATTACCAAAGGGTGATCCTAGGGGAAAATGGACTCTCGCATATGAAGGGCCATCTGTAGTCAAAAGGGTATTTTCTGGAGGTGCTATGATGCTTACTACTATGGATGGTGATTTCCTGCAACTTGTAAACGCAGACATAGTTAAAAAATACTACACATAAAAAGAGACCCGCTAGGTTGACTGGCCTAGGCACAAATAAGGGCATCCCGGCGAACCAAAAGGGTTCGAGAAAAAATTAGGGATATATATATATATATATATATATATATATATATATATATGTATATATATATATATATATATATATATATATATATATATATATATATATATATATATATATATTGTACACCCAGCAATTCGAAAACCCGAAAGGGCGGCTTGGGCAAAAAAGGGTATTCCGGTGGACTAAAAACCTGAAAGGGAAGTCCAGGAAAAAGTTAGGGATTAAAGCGTACGACTATGTCTCGTTGGATCACCCATGTAACTTCAACTGGTTGTACTACCTATATCAAGTTCAAATAGGTGCAGATCACTCCAATCGTTTCTATTCGGATAGCAAGAGATGAGATACTTGAAGATAATGGCAATAGTAGAGTTGAAACTCAATAGGATCACTTACACATAGCTATTTTTCCTTATTTTGGTACTCTTTTAAAATTTCTACGACGAATTCCTCTTACTAGGATTTCTGTATCCTTGTTCAAACTCGCCTGTTTATAGGCCACTTTCTAAATAAATACAATTCTATTTTCGAATTCAGGTTTACTTTTCCTTTTTTACTTAAGCAAAAACGTCCATTGATTATGTTTGAATGTATATATGCTTTTGAATATGATTGATGTTTACCAGAAATGCATAAAACACAACAATAGTATTTACTAAAGACGATCGGAGGTAGGAATCTAACGAATCTTCGTCGGCTCATCCCCACAGAGCAATCTTTACGGATATATTCTAACAAAACACTTCAAGTAGCCTCTTGTACTTCTGACTTTACGAGATCCTCAAGCAGATTTATCTTAAATATGATATCCTCCGAGGAATTGATACTTGGCCGGATAAGTATCCCAAGGGAATGTCCGTCTCTTTTATCCCCAGTCAGGGTATTCGGGAATTTAATCCTTCAATAAGAAGTACGACGAACGGAAAACGGAAGATCCTAAGTATGATATTCCAAAACAAGACGGGAACGAAGTCTTCATATTCCTCAACAACGAATCGAGATTTATTTTCCCCAGCCAACAATTGTTATACGAAGCTACTCATGCGCTTCAACTACATAATTCATTCATACATCATTCACATCATAGCATGGCATACGCATCCATAATGCATACGACATCCTCATTTATATTTCCTGTCATGCAATCCTGCATAAACTAATCTTTCTTTTTCAGGATAGTTTACAGTCAGATAAATGTTACTAAGTCCTTGAGATAGTTCAGAGACAATCTATACAAAGATCTAGTGCTAATACTTAGTGCATGATATCTTTTTCTCCCTGAGACAGTTCAGAGACGATCTATACAAAGATCTATTACTGATACTTAGTGCAGGATGTTTTCAGAGATTTACTTCTGATACTTCAATCAAGATATTTTCCCGAGACAGGTCAGAGACGATCTATACGAAAATCTAGTACTGATACTTAGTGCATGATATCTTTTCCCCCCATAGACAATTCAGAGACGATCTACACGAAGATTTAGTGCTGATATTTAAATCAGTTATGTTACAGAGACAGTTCAGAGACGATCTATACAAAGATCTAGTGTTGATACTTAGTGCAGTAACAACATGAAGATATTTCTACCTTCTGGTACTTTGGATGACATCTATAAGCCTATCTCCGAATACTACAAATGACATCTCTAAGCCCATTCAAGAAATATAACCAACCAACAGTGTCACTTTGCGCACTTGCAAGTGCAAATTTTTGGGCTTTAGTGTTAAATCCCCTTTAACCTTCAAGTCACGAATGGCGTACATGCCAATCTAACTCCTCAGGTTTTAGAAAATTGAACAGGGGAAGCTGTTGTACCCCAAAATTTTCCCTCCCATATTCAAGATGATGTGTCTCAAGAGGTCTCTTAATGGTCACAAGATTCTCAATTGCTAAAGAGGATTCAAGGTTTCATCAGACAAAACCTCCTCATAAGCAATGGATCTTAGAACTAGGGTTTTGAGTTTCCCCAAGAAAATTGGACTTCTAAAGCCTCAAGTGGACTTCATAACATCCCACATACCTTAAATAATCCTCATAACAAGTTTCAAAGATTTCCCAACATGTTTGACCGGTCAGATGCTCAGATACTTAAAAATCAGTTAACTTGGTCAACAAGTCAACTATGGTCAACACAAAGTCAAACTTCAAGATTTTTGGTCAACATCAAGATTATGAGGTGAAATTCATCATTTGATCAAGGTTTGATCATGATTCATCAAGGAAACCTCAGAATCATCAAAAATCAGGAGTTACTAAATTAAGGTTTTGTGTAGGAAAAGTCAACTGAACTTTGACCAGCCATAACTTTCACATACTTCATCAAAAATTTCCCATCCAAAGCTCATTTTTAAGGAAATTTAATTCTCTACAACTTTGTGTCTCACAAGAGATTATAGGTCTTTTTGAAAGTAAACAAAAAGTCAACTTTTTCCAAAGCTCATAATTTAAAAATGGTAAATGATATGGACATGGGACCAAAAGGATTGATTATAGGACACTCTAAGCTTTCTAAAAAAGTCCTAGATCACCTTCATGGGATCAAAATTGAGGAAGTTATGCATTGTTGAAGTTGAGCAATTTTCAAAGAGGTGTATGAAGCAAAAAAGGCCATAACTCCAATTCTTTCCAAATGGGCCTACAATATTTCAATCCAAACTCAAAGATAAGTTTATCCACGACCCAACGACCATATTTTCTGATTTTTATTATTTTATTTTATATTATTTTTTATTTTAATCATTTAAAATCATTTTTAATTAAAATAAATTATGAAAATCAAATATTTGATTTGAATTTGTTTTGGGATCAAATATATGGTATTCAAAGTGATTGATACACTCCAAATTCGTGCAAGACCAATATAACATGTGTAAATTTGATTTTTGGACAATTATGTCAAATTGTTTTCTTCATCATCAAGCAATTCAAATCCATGCATCCAAAACCCAAAATCTGACCTAATGCATTCCATTATAAGTACATAACAATGTTACAAGGATTGCACACGAATTTAGAGGCAAGAAGAACCACCACCAAAATTCAAAATTCAAGAGGATATTCAAAATTCGGTTTCATCCTTTGAGCTACTTAAAAGGGGTTTTGAAGGTTGCAATAGTTTCCTTGAGGTGTTTAGAGCATACACCAGCATAAAAAACTTCATGAATCGCATAAACCAAAACCAATATATTTCACTTTTTCTTGATTTTTTGATTTCCATGATTTATGCATAATTAATTTGTTTTGATGGTATTATATTGTTTATATCGATGATTGGAATGTTTCTGGATAACTTGATTGGATTTTTAGTGCAGATTCGACGAGACACCATTCTTAGGGTTCGAAGCTTCAAATTTGGGGGTCATGACTAGAGACGATTTTGGGACAAATTAATGGCATAATTGGACTCACAAGACCTCCTTTGATTGATCTAAATATTTAGAACAAATTTATTTTGAGTATTTTGGTGTTTTGATTCGCAGGTTCTTTAGTGACAGATGAAAATCGTCATTGTAAGTTTTTACTACGGATGGTAACTGTAGCTACACCAAACCGGACGGATGAGGAAGAAGAATGGCTCTTCGCGCGCTTATGATTTCCAAAATTTCACGTTACTTTATAATTTTTGTTTTGTGTTTGTTTACGTTGCAGGACACGCAACCTAGTGGCTGGGGCGTGCGCCTGTGAAGCTGGGAAGGCGAGTTCGATTTCAGCCTCCCCCCTTTCTTTTTTCTTTTTTGTGCTTTTTTTTCTTTATTTGTTTTAACAATTTTTCTAATTAACTATTAATTAACTAGTTTTCTAATTAATTATTAATTTAGTAATTAACTATTAATTTAGTATAATAATTATTTTAACTTTTTAATAATTTCATAAAAAATAAAAAATAAAACTTTTAATTATTTTCTAAAGCTAATATTTTTTTTCTCTTATAAATAAATTGATTTTTATTTTAATTTAGGTTTAAAATTAATTAAATAAACCCTAATTTTTTTACTAACCCTAATTAACCCTGATTGTTTTCAAAACCCTAGTTTTTAAACCTAATTTTTCATTAAAAAAACAATTAATTTCTTTTCTTAACTTAATTTATTCTAATTATCTTTAATTATTTAGAAAAATTTGTATAAGACACACAATATTATTTCTTCTCATTTCTTTTCCCGATTATGTAATTGCTCTATATATGTAATAATTAAGTAGGTTTAAATTCTTCATTTTAATTTCCGCAATCCCCCTAAAAAGACAAATGTACCCCACCCCCATGATGTAATAGCGTAGGACTTTATTTTTCTGCTTTTAATTTCCGTTAAATATTAAATGCATGATTAGTAAATCTAGGGAGTGGAAAAGACTTGTATGTTAATCAATTGGACTTAGCCCAATAAACCTTTAAGATAATTATTTGAAATTGATATTCACACACGTAAGTCAATCGTTCTACGATCGTCATCTGCACCTCCTAGGGTTTCCCTTCTTGGTTGCCTTAATAAATGGTCAAGTCCCTCGAAAATGGTGGTGTCTTAAGCAATGTCCCTTCAAACAGATAAATCATCAAGTCCCTCCAAAGTTAAAAAGATCATAGTCCCTTCGAAGTTGCCTACGAAATAAATGATCTCGTCCCTCGATGACCCTACGAAAAAATGATCATCCCTTCGAATTGCTAAGATACCCCTACAAGTTGCTTTCTATGACCATACGATGACCCTAAGCTCGTCCCTTAATAAATCCAAGGTAAATGACTACTTACTCCTTAATAGTAAGGACAATCTTACCCTTGAAAGGAAATAAAGAAACATGAAAGACCAGTCTAGGTTAGGTAGCTCTTAGTTACTTGCTCATATTTCAAAACTCTTTTTCACACCTCACTTTCAAACAATTTTCAAAACTCAAAGCTTTGTATACATCCATACGAGGATCATTACAAAGACTTATAAAAATTTCTAAACACACACTTCACACTTTTCAAACAAACAAGTGAACTAAGTAACTAAGAGTCCATGGATAACCATGGATATAAAGGATGCTAACACCTTCCCTTTATATAACCTATCCCCCGAACTCAATTTTTTTTAAAAGGTCTTTCCTGTTCTTTTATACCCTTTCCTATTGGATAAAATAAAAGTCGGTGGCGACTCTTACTATCCGCACATGTTTTTGTCAAACAAAAACGCCAAGTCAGTTCTCCCATCGTGTTACACATACATATGAGGTATTATTGGTGGAGATGAATCATTGTCGGATACGCGTATGTGATTCATCCGAACTCTGTTGTGGAGAGTGTTGGAGATAAATCATTTTCGGATGGTGTATGTGATTTATCATGATTCTTTTATGAGTCGGGTTCGATTGAATGAACCATGGTGATTTGGTACCACATGCATTGTGTCATTTGTTGAATCACATTGCATTATTGATGTTGTTGAATCATAAATTATGTTGATAAGTGTTGTTATT
This sequence comes from Lathyrus aphaca, assembly GCA_963966055.1. NCBI lineage: Eukaryota > Viridiplantae > Streptophyta > Magnoliopsida > Fabales > Fabaceae > Lathyrus > Lathyrus aphaca. The sequence goes on from OZ014521.1 coordinate 332,863,838, forward strand.
GATATGTGTTCTTTAGGTTGATTGCATGAGTTACTACTCATTAACATGTATTATACACCATTAATTATTTAATGTAGTTCCCACCCCTTTATTGTTTTTTGTTGCGTCTGTGCTTCTTTGGAAATACATATAGTTCAAGTGCTTGAGTACGCTTGGAGTACAAGTTGCTTGGTCGAGTCGTAGAAGTCGCTCTGACACGTAACATGAGACTTGGGGATAATTATGATGTTTTACTTATTTATCTTATTTCTTTACATATCGTTCATTTTTTGAAAAAAAAATTTTAAACCATGAGATGTTGGTGAATTTTATTGGTGTTGGAAAATTGCCATGAGTTGAATAAACAATGTTTTCCGCTGTTTTGATAAAGGAGTTTTGTTATTATTTTTTAGATGTGACATTCCACTATTGGTGTTAAAAACTATGAATGTTGTATTATTTTAAGTATTTTTCTAAAATGGGAAAGTAGGGTGTTACACTTCACCACTAAAAGAGTTCTGCTGACTTTTACCCTTCTTCTTGTCAAACTTACCATCCTTTTGCAAGAATTTTGCCTTAACGGCCAAACCTTCTCCAACCGTCAAAGATTTATGCTCATTTCCTTCGTTCAAGTCCTTAGAGTACAAGGCAGATTGAACATCTTCAAAGGTCAGAGACTCTCTTCCATATAAGAGATTTTCTTTGAAATGAACACGTATTCTGGTCAAAGCGCATAACAACAACGCTTGATCTTCATCATCGATCTTCACATCAATATTTTCAAGATCAAGAATCACCTTGTTAAACATATCCAAATTCTCAGCAAGCACTTTGTTTTCACTCATCTTGAATGAATACAAGGCTTGCTTCAAGTAGAGTCGATTCACCAACGATTTGGTCATGTATAAACCTTCAAGTTTCAACCATAACCCTGACGTCGTTGTCTCCTTTAGTACTTGTCAAAGAACCTTATCACCAAGGCTCAACATTTCTAAGCAACCCTGCTGAACAAGTAGGGTTTTCATCTTAAAGCGTCACAGACCAAAATCGTTCACTCTGGTGAACTTTCCAATCTCATACGTTGTTGAAGACATCTTCTCCACGCTCACCGCACCATTTGTTGTGAATCAGATACCTTAGAAACAAAGTTAATTGGTTCCTTGATCAGTCAAGAAACCCACAAGGGTTAGGGTTTAGGATAACCAAAGATAACAACAAGGATTGGTTATAAACTGATATTCTTTCCTTTCTCTTTAAACAATATTAAAAGTATACAAGAATAACAAATAACCTCTCTCACTTTTGAATTAGCATTTTATCTTCCTATTTTTCCTTATTATAAAAGATGAGAGACTGATAGGCTATTATAAGAAAACTAACATACTAACCTAATGGGCTTTTTTAACAATTATCCATTACAAGCTAACTTAGGGTACAAGCTAACTTAAACAATTGGATCCATAACACAAGGCCCAATTAAACAACAACATGTGAGCGGACTTCAACAACATGCTAAACCTAGTGTTCGTTCCAATATCTCACAACTTCTACCGTATATGTTCTTTGAAGTTTTCTCTATCAATCCTATTCCTTCAAGAACATTTGTAATGTCATAAATTCTCCTTTTTTTTGAACCTAGTAAGATGAATGCTAAACTCATTATCATAGAAATGAAGCAAAACAATGTGATCTATATATTATCAAAACACAAGTAAGTCAAGCTCAAAATCTGTCTCGCGAACAGGAATCATCAGGCATATATACAATGAAAGACAACTTGTATACCTCTAAGACCTTAGCAGTTTTATTTAGATCAAGGGTAGCATCCTTAGCATTTTGTAGTGGGTTCAATATCTGTTTTGTAGTGCTTCAGTACATTCTTAAAGTCCTACATCGAAATTATCTAACAATATTGAGTGTTTATAAAACACATGTTGACACTATAATAATAAATCTTTATTATTGGGCTTCTAGCATAAAGAATATGGCTTAATGCCTGAATATTTTATATTAAAATTTCTGAAAAATAATTATACCATCTCAGACACATTATCTCAACTAACACCATTCCTCAATACTTTGATTTTGTTAGATACACTCACAAGCAGTATTGCCACAAATTTTCTAAACATCAAGTATCGAAATACATATATGCATTTAACCATAAATAGCATTACATTTAATTAACTTTAATTAAAATCAATTCTTATCACACATATCCTAGCATATAATAGAGGCAATTAATGAAGTTTCCTATTCTACACACTTTTGACCCCACACACAAATGTAACATCCACCTATCTGTCACACATCATTTTCCTCCCTAAAAATGGTGATGCATGCACGAAAATCAGAAGTTAAGTTACTTTCTCAAATAAGTGAATTATACCATCATGACCATAGTAGGGCCAACTTTCATTAATTTCTATTTCCAATAATGTGTGGAGTGAGTGTATCTAACAGCATTTATTTGAATTCCTTGTTAGATTCGATGGTGTGTAAAAAGATGAATGCCACGACAAAAGGTAAAAAAAGGCATGCAGTAATTTATCAGTTCACCAACAATGGAATCTACTTTGTGTTGTTTGGATATACAGTCAGAATTCCAAAGTTGCCTTTTTATAGACTTATTTTTAATTGACTAAAAAAAGAGGTTAGGCATAAGAAAGGGAAAGGTGCCTTTATATAGACTTATTTTTAATTGAAGCCTAAATTTATGATGATTGTTGTTTGTATCTAATATAGACAAATCATATAAGAGGCATGATTAAATAATTTATAATAACAGTGAGTGTGTAATATAGGAATAACAAAGAAGAGGTAGTCGATGACTTATGGATGGTCATAAGAAGTAGCTTGGATCCATTCTAAGCATTCGATAGATTGAGCTTTCTAGTAGCTGCGAGCACGTAAAGCAACATGGCTCTGAACACCAAGTCATGATAAAACAAAAATGTGTAATAACGGGGTCTACATGAACTTAGTCGACATCAGGCATGAGCGAGTGTCACAACTGGGGGTATTCTCTTTTCTGTATGACATGAGTTGGTTTGCATACGACGACTCCCAAAGAGTGACATATATTTCAGTTCCTCTAAACAAAAAATAAATAATACAATCACCACCTTGTGTTAGGAAGTTAAAGGTAAAATCGGTATATTCTATGTGAAGTAACATACCATTCATGGCATAGTATTATGTTCATACAAGCCTTTTCACCTGTTCCCCCAACCTGGGATCGAACGACTTGGTGAAGAACACCAATGACATCTGCTTTTATAAAAAAATAGTTTAGAAGTAGTTGGTTAGGAAGATTGCATACTGTTATACCTCAAAATTTTTCCTCTGATTTTTTTAAACTTTAACTGGCTTGTGTTCGCATTCATATGCATCTCCCACTAGGTCATACATTTTGCATTCATGCATTTTTCGTTGAGCTACCAAGACATAGGATCAAATTGAGCTCCAAAAACATGAGATCAAAGCAAAATTGATCTTGTATGTTGATTGTATTGATCATTTGAAGCTTCTGCAAATTCATGAGCTTTTGTACACGTTGAAGAGACAACAAACATTTCTCTGTTAGGTACCACTTGAAGTTCAATTTTACATCTCTTTCATGTCTCATTCTAGACTTTCATTCCGTGTTCAGAGCATACTTAGTACATCTGAAGTCCTACCTCGAAGTAGACTATATTTGCGCATTATTTGGTTACTTGATGTTGCATCTTCCTTTCATCCTTGATTCTCCATCTTCATCTTACATTTCTTCTTTCCCTTTCTTTGAGTATTGTACTTGAGACTAGGTTAACTCTTGAGTTTACTTTTGAGTTTAATTGAATTAGTTAATATTTATTTGTGCTTGTTCACATGGTCCCTTTAGATTCCTACTTCGACTTTATTTCTGATTAAATTTGAGGTAGGAGAGACATTAGAATTTCAATTCATGCATACTAACATTAGGCAAAAATTCTCTTTCTTCATTATCAACTATAGGATAAACGTTTCATTATCAACTATAGGATAAACGTTGAATGCTAACATTTAGGATCGAGTCTCCAGTGTTTTCGTTTAACCTCTCTCTCTCTCTCTCTCTCTCTCTCTCTCTCTTTTAAACAAAAATCAAAACATCTAATAAAGAATATGTGTATAATGTGCCATGTGTAACACCAAGTTTTCCTTTTTATTTATTATTTTCGAATGATTAGAAATTGTTGGGATGATTGTGTGTTTTGTGTACTTCGTTGTGATTTAAGTGAAATTACTAATATTGAGGATTATTATTATTACTAATATTATTAATTTTATTATTTGAGAGGGGTTAATGAAATAATTAATAATATAATAAAATAATAAAATAAGCTAAAGTGTTAGATATGGAAGTTTGAAGGATTAGTAAAAGCTAAGTTAGTAATTATAGGAAGGAGAGTGAGGGTAAAAGAGGAATAACATAATGAGGGACTTTTATAGAGAAAATTAGAGAAAAAGGGGATCATTTGATCGATCGTGAAAAAGAAAAGAAAGGAGCAGAAGCGAAAGAGGTTAGGGAGAGAAAAAGGAGATTCTATTTGAGAAGGAGAAAATTCATCACTTTAAGGTAAGGGCGATATTTCTTTAATCTCTTAAGGGTTAAATGATGTATGTGTTCGGTAGAAATCATTAGGTTGGCGTTGTTGATAGTAATTTGAAATTTTCGATGAAATTGATTAGAAAAGGATAAACCTTAATGAGTTAGAAAGAGTAAGTTGATTCATGATATTGCCTATAAAATATAGTATGTGATTGTTGCTATATGTTATTGGGTTTGATTGTGAAATTCGTGCATAATAGGGACTGAATTGGGGTTGAGGAAGCAGAAAAATGCAAATAGCAGAATTGTTGTTGCGCGTGTATCGTCGGGCGATAGAGTCGAACCGTTGGGCGATGGCTTGGGGTCAGGTGATGAGTAGAAGGCGTAGCAAGGAACGCTACTGTTTTTGAGAATTTTGTGAGGAGGTACGCCACTTGTGTAGCGCTGGGCGAAGCCCTTGACGTCACATGTGCACCTCCGGGCAATGCGAGAGGCGCAGACCATAGTTGTTTATTTTCTTGTTGTTTTCTCAAGGTTTTCTCGTTGCTTTGTTAATGACTTCTTGATGATGTATTTTAGGAAATTTTTGTGAAGTGTTTTAGTTGTGAACATGCTACGAGGCATGTTCAATTAAATAAATGATGTATTTTAGTTGTTGTTGTTGTATAACTTGTAGTTGTACTGATTATAGAGTAGTGGTGGTATGTTGTTGTTGTTATTGAGTTGTTGTTGTATGTCGTTGTATAGTTGTATAACATGTTGTTATTGTGGTTTAAAGTTGCATAATACATTGATCATGTGAGAGTCATTGTATGTTGTTGTTGAGGTGCATATCATTTGCATGAGTTGTGGGATGACGTGTGCTGATGTAGGGTGGGAACGTCTATCTAGATTCCTTGATAAAATCGATGTTGTTGTTGTAGTTGAGGTGATTGTGTGCCCATGTGGGGTGTGAGCACTCACGATGGTCGTGTGCCAATGTGGGGGTGTGAGCGACTAATAGACATTCTGACAGGAACTGTAATCATGAAACATGGAATGAATTGGTACCACATGCATTGAGTCTAGTTGTGTCTCATTAAATTTATGATAGTCGTGTTGCATGATGTTTAATGTGATTACCTATGTATGAATTGAAGTGTTTGATGTTATGAATTGTTGTTATGTGGGTAAATAACTTGATGATTTAAGCTCTTGTATTTATATCATCTCTCCCTCTTGATTGATTTGAGGATCTCATCCCTGATGTTTGAATGTTGCCTCTAAGTGGATAAAGTGCAGGTAATCAGGAATAGTTAGATTTCATGGTCCGTGAAGTCAAAGTATTTTGCATCAGTGGTGTCTGCTCTGATATGTAACATTGGGAGTCGGGAACACTTTACTTTTAATTCGTTTTTTAAATGATTTTTGATTTATGGTTATGTTTTCATAAACTAACGTTTTTACATTTGAGATGATTTTTTTTCTGCTGCATAATGAATAAGATTTGATTTATTCTAGTTTGATGTTACATGGCTTGAAAAGAGAAAAATTGTGTGATGAAAGTAATACCTTAATTTCTGGATCATGTGATTTCACTATGATTTTTTTATTAAATTATGTGGGAAAAGTTAGGGTGTTACTAATTAATATCAATCTTTGGATGATTTGTTGAGAGATTGTGTGCTTGAATAAGGAGGTGTTTGGGATAACTATTTCCCATTGATCGAATTCACATATAGAAACATTTATCATTCCAGTATCGGAATGGCACCTTTTGAAGCGTTGTATAGTTGAAGATGTCGGACGGCTTTGTGTTGGCATAAGTTCAGGGATAGTGTAATGCTTGGACCTAATATCATTCAGCAGACTACTGAGACAGTGAAGTTGATTCGAGAAAAGATGAAAACTTTGCAGAGCAGACAGTAGAGTTATCATGATAAGAGAAGGAAGGATCTTGAGTTTCAAGAAGGAGATCATGTATTCTTGAGAGTTACTTTTGTAGCTGGTGTTTGACATGCTTTGAAGTCAAGAAAGTTTACTCCTCGATTATTAGTACGTATCATATTTTTGCAAGAGTTAGACATGTTTCTTATAGAGTCGCATTGCCACCGCGATTGTCAAATTTACATGATGTATTCTATCTTTCGCAACTTTGGAAGTATGTTCTAGATCTGTCACATGTGATTCTGATGGATGAGGTTGAGGTGAGAGATAATTTTACAGTTCAGACTTTACTAGAGCGTATCGATGATTGCAAAGTGAAATAGTTGAGAGATAATGAGATTGTTCACGTGAAGGTAGTATTGGGAGGTGTTGTCAGTAGGAATATGATGTGGGAATTGGAGAGTAGGATGCGAGAGTCGTATCCGAGTTTGTTTGCATCAGGTAATTTTCGAGGATGAAAATGTTCTAAGTGGTGGAGAGTTATAACACCCCATTTCCTTTTTATTTATTATTTTTGAATGATTGAATTTGTTGGGATGATTGTGTGTTTTATGTGATTCTTTGTGATTTAAGTTAAATTACTAATATTGAGGAGTATTATTATTAGAGCAATGCTATTTACTACGAATGAATTTGAAGAAGAAATGTAAGAATGCACACATGTCACTATTTTATATGTTAATTTTAAATTGATTTTAAATTTAACTTCCTTTTTAATAGGGATCATGGGATAGTGGTTATAATGAATGGTTGAGATTTATTCTTGCATTTCTTGTTTTCACCTTTTCTTACTATTAAGCATTTTCCTTATTATTATTATTACTATTATTATTAATGTTATTATTTGAGAGGGATTGATGAAATAATTAATAATATAATGAAATAATAAAATAAGCTAAAGTGTTAGATATTGGAAGTTGGAAGGATGAGTAAAGGTTAAGTTAGTAATTATAGGTAGGAGAGTGAGGGTAAAAGAGGAATAATATAGTGAGGTCCTTTTATAGAGAAAATTAGAGAGAAAGGAGATCATTTGATCAATCGTGAAATAGAAAAGAAAAGAGTAGAAGAGAAAGAGTTTAGGGCAAGAAGAAGGAGATTCCATAGGAGAATGGGAGAATTCATCAGTTTAAGGTAAGAATGAGATTTCTTTCATCTCTTTAGGGTTAGATGATATATGTGTTGGGTAGAAATCATTAGGTTGTTGTTTTTTTATAGTAATTTGAGGTTTTGGATGAAATTGATGAGAAAAGGATAAACCCTAAGGAGTTAGAAAACGTTGGTTGATTCATGATATTGTCTATAAAATATTGTATGTGATTGTTTCTAAATGTTACTGAGTTTGATGTGAAATTCGTGCATTATGGGGGACTAAATTGGGGATGAAATTGGGGTTGAGGAAGCAGAAAATCGCAAACAGCAAAATTGTTGTAACGCGTGTATCGCCGGGCGATGGCTCGGGGTTGGGCAATGAGTAGAAGGCGTGGCATGGAACACTACTGTTTTTGAGAATTTTGTGAGGAGGTATGCCACCTGTGCAGCGCTGAGAGAAGCCCTTGACGCTGCATGTGCACCTCCGGTCAATGCGAGAGGCGTAAGCTATAGTTGTTTATTTTCTTGTTGTTTTCTCAGGGTTTTCTCATTGCTTTGTTAATGACTTCTTGATGATGTATTTTAGGAAATTTGTGTGAATCATTTTAGTTGTAAACATGCTATGAGGCATGTCTAATTAAATAATGATGTATTTGAGATGTTGTATAACTTGTAGTTGTATTGATTATAGAGTTGTTGTGGTATGTCGTTGTTGTCGAGTTGTTGCAGTATGTTGTTGTATATTTGTATAACATGTTGTTGTTGTGGTTTAAAGTTTCATAATACATTGATCATGTAATAGTCATTGTATGTTGTTGTTAAGTTGAATATCATTTTCATGAGTTGTGGGAAAACATGTGCCCCTGTTGGGTGTGAACGTCTATTCGGATTACTTGATGGAATCAATATTGTTGTTGTTGTTGAGGTGATTGTGTGCCCATGTGGGGTGTGAGCATTCACGATTGTCGTGTGCCCATGTGGGATGTGAGCGACTAATAGACATTTTGACGAGAATTGTGATCATGAAACATGGATCGAATTGGTACCACATGCATTAAGTCTAGTTGTGTCTCATTAAATTTATGATAATTGTGTTGCATGATGTTTGATGTAATTACCTGGGTATGAATTGAAGTGTGTAATGTTATTAATTATTGTGATGTGGGTGAATAACTTGATGATTTATGCTCTTGTATTTAAATCATCTCTCCTTTTTTATTGATTTGAGGATCTCCCCCCTTCTGTTTGAATATTGCTTCTAAATGGATAATGTGCAGGTAATCAGGAATAGTTAGAGTTCATGGTATGTGAAGTCATAGTAATTCGCGTAAGTGGCGTCTTCTCTGATATGTAACATTAGGAGCCAGGAACACTTTACTTTTAATACGTTTTGTAAATGATTTTTGATTTGTTGTTATGTTTTCATAAACTAATGTTTTTCCATTTGAGATGATTTATTTTCTGCTGCGTAATGAATAAGATTTGATTTATTATAGTTTGATGTTAAATGTCTTGAAAAAAGCAAAATTATGTGATGAAAGTAATACCTTAATTTGTGGATCATGTGATTTCACTTTGATTTTTCTATTAAATTATGCGGGGGAATTTAGGGTGTTACAAAATGGTATCAATCTTTGGAGGATTTGTTGAGAGCTTGTGTGCTTGAATAAGGAGGTGCTTGGGATAACTATTTGCCATTAATCGAATTCACGTATAGAAACAGTTATCATTACAATATTGGAATGGCACCTTTTGAAGCGTTGTATAGTCGAAGATGTCAGACGCCTTTGTGTTGGCATGAGCCCAGTGAGAGTGTAGTGCTTGGACCTGATATCGTTCAGCTGACTACTGAGATGGTGAAGTTGATTCGAGAAAAGATGAAAACTTCGTAGAGCAGGCATTAGAATTATAATGATAAGAGAAGTAAGGATCTTGAGTTTCAAGAAGGATACCATGTATTTTTGAGGGTTACTCCGGTAACTGGTGTTGGACATGCTTTGAAGTCGAGAAAGCTTACTCCTCGATTATTGGTCCGTATCAGATTTCTGCAAGAGTTGGACCTGTTGCTTATAGAGTCGCATTGCCACCACGGTTGTTAAATTTACATGATGTATTCTATGTTTCGCAGCTTCGGAAGTATGTTTCGAATACGCCACATGTGATTTCGATGAATGAGGTTGAGGTGAGAGATAATCTTATAGTTCATGCTTTACCAGAGCGTATCAATGATCGCAAAGTGAAGCAGTTGAGAGGCAAAGGGGTTTGTTCTCGTGAAGGTAGTATGGGGAGGTGCTGCCGGTGGGAATATGACGTGAGAATTGGAGAGCAAGATGCGAGAGTCGTATCTGAGTTTGTTTTCATCAGGTAATTTTCGAGGACGAAAATATTCTAAGTGGGGGAGAGTTGTAACACCCCGTTTCCTTTTTATTTATTATTTTCGAATGATTAGAATTTGTTGGGATGACTGTGTGTTTTATGTGCTTCTTATTGATTTAAGTGAAATTACTAATACTGAGGATTATTATTATTATTAATATTAATTTTATTATTTGAGAGGGGTGATGAAATAATTAATAATATAATTAAATAATAAAATAAGCTAAAGTGTTAGATATGGTAAGTTGGAAGGTTGAGTAAAGGATAAGTTAGTAATTATTGGTAGGAGAGGGAGGATAAAAGAGGAATAAAATAATGAGGTACTTTTATAGATAAAATTAAAGAGAAAGGGGGTCATTTGATCAATCATGAAAAAGAAAATAAAGGAGCAGAAGAGAATGGAGTTAGGGTAAGAATAAGGAGATTCTATTGGAGAATGGGAGAATTCATCACTTTAAGGTAAGAGTGGGATTTTTTTCATCTCTTCAGGATTAGATGATGTATGTGTTGGGTAGAAATCATTAGGTTATGTTTTTTTTTATAGTAATTTGAGGTTTTGAATGAAATTAATGAGAAAGGGATGGGCTCTAATGAGTTAGAAAAAGTAGGTTGATTCATGATATTGTCTATAAAATATTGTATATGATTATTTATAAATTTTATTGAGTTTGATTGTGAAATTTGTGCATAATGGGGACTGAATTGGGGATGAAATTGGGGTTGAGGAAGCAGAAAAACGTAGACAGCACAGTTGTTGTTGCGCACATACCGCCGGGAGGTAAAGTCAAACCATCAGGCCATGGCTCTGGACCGGGCGATGATTAGAAGGCGTAGCATGGAACATTACTGTTTTTGAGAATTTTGTGATGAGGTACACCGCCTGTGCAGCATCGGGCGAAGCCTTGGACGCTGCATGTGCATCGTTAAGTGATGCGAGAGGCGCATGCCATAGTTGTTTATTTTCTTGTTGTTTTCGCATGGTTTTCTTGTTGCTTTGTTAATGACTTCTTGATGATGTATTTTAGGAAATTATTGTGAAGTGTATTAGTTGTGAACATGCTATGAGGCATGTCCAATTAAATAAATTATGTAGTTGAGTTGTTGTTGTATAACTTGTAGTTATACTAATTGTTGAGTTATGGTGGTATATTGTTGTTGCCAAGTTATTGCAGTATGTTGTTGTTGAGTTGTATAACATGTTGTTGTTGTGGTTTAAAGTTGCATAATACATTGATCATGTGAAAGTCAATGTATGTTATTATTGCGGTGCATATCATTTTCATGAGTTGTGGGATGACGTATGCCCATGCGGGGTGTGAGCTTCTATCTGGATTCCTTGATGGAATCGATGTTGATGTTGTTTAGGTGATTGTGTGCCCATGTGGGGTATGAGCAATCATGATTGTTGTGTTCCCATGTGGGGTGTGAGCGACTAATAGACATTCCGATGAGAACCGTGATCATGAACAAGGATCAAATTGGTACCACATGCATTGAGTCTTGTTGTGCCTTATTGCATTTATGATAGCCGTGTTGCATGATGTTTGATGTGATTACCTATGTATGAGTTGAAGTGTGTTATGTTATTGATTATTGTGATGTGGGTGAATAACTTGATGATTTATGTTCTTGTATTGATATCATCTCTTCCTTTTTATTAATTTGAGGATTTCACCCCTTTTGTTTGAATGTTGACTCTACATAGGTAATGTGTAGGTAATTAGGAGTAGTTAGGGTTTGTGGCGTCTGCTCTAATATGTAACATTGAGATTTGAGAACGCTTTACTTTTAATCTGTTTGCTAAAGGATTTTGGATTTTCCGTCATGTTTATATAAACTAATTTTCTTTTTTTTTTTTACATTTGAGATGATTTATTTTCCGCTGCGTAATGAATAAGATTTGATTTATTCTAGTTTGATGTTACAAGTCTTGAAAAGTGCAAAATTTTGTGATGAAAGTAATAACTAATTTTTGTATCATGTGATTTCACTCTGATTTTTCTATTAAATCATGCGAGGGAAGTTAGGGTGTTCAAAGTGGTATCAGAGCAGGTTGGTCCGTCCGACCAAGTAGTTAAGTCGTTGAGTCGTTGTCATATGTGACAGTTGATACAGTCGATGTAGGTTCTTTAACCATTGTTTTCTATTGTTGATGTGTAACAGATTTAGAATGGCTTAAAGGAACAATTTTACACTTGTTGTCGCTTTGCATGTTGTTGCATAAGCTATGCAGAATCCGCCTAATGCTGGGAATAACGAGAATGATGAGTTTCAGAAGAATAGTCTGCCTACTTTCAAGGGAAAGTATGACTCAGATGGGGACCAAGAATGACTCAAAAAGATCGAGAGGATCCGGGTGATGGAATGACCTGAGGGATAGAAGGTGCAATTAGGTACTCACATGTTATCTGGAGAAGCTGGTGACTGGTGGGTTAGCACTAGCCAACGATTGCAAGTGACTGGTGAGGCAATCACCTGGGTTATATTAAGTAGAGAATTCTTAAGGAAGTATTTTCCTAAAGACGTTTGAGGGAAGAAAGAGATTAAATTTCTGGAGTTGAAGCAGGGTAGTATGTCGGACATGAAGTATGCCGCCATGTTCTCGGATTTGGCCATGTTTTATCTACACTATAGTAAGGTGACTGTTGACTTCTCGAAGTGCTCCAAATTTGAGAATGGATTGAGACTTGAGATTAAATAAGAGATTGGTTATTAACGGATCAGAAGATTTTCTGATTTGGTTGATTGTTGTAGAATCTTCGAAGAGGATAACAAGACTCGATTGTATCACTTTAAGGGGTTGGTGATAACTCGAATTCATATCAATTATTTAATGCGATTTTCGATTGTTTAGCATGTTTATTTATCTGTTTTGGACAATATTATGTGTAATTTGTGTTTGTTTTGCAGACATTTGATCGGACATGTCATTTGGAGGAAAAAATACAAAAGGAAGCTTTTAGAACAAGAAACCAGGGCAAAATAGAAGGAAAATAACAGAAAAATGCATTTCTGCATTTTAATGTCAAACGATCGTCTCCATCACCAAACGACCGTCTCATTGTTCATACGTCCAACTTGGAGTTGAGTTGGTCGTCTATTATTAAAGTTACTCGTATCAAATACCAGACGTTCGTTTCAACTTAATTATGCAAAAACCTAAAATCTGTAATAGACGAAACATAAGTCAGAATTAAACGAGATTCTTTCGTTCATGTGGAGAAATTTCCTCACCCTAGTCCACTCAGGCAACTCAGTCACAAGCCCAATCGGAGTCCATGCCTAGTTTTTCTCAACAAACCCTACCACACTGCTTATAAATAGAGTTATCTGCCATTTGCAAAGAGAGCTTCATTTTTATGTCCAATTTCTGCCATTTTTATTCTTCGAAGTTTGCCTTTATTTTTTCAGTATTGCATTTGTTTTATTTTCCTTTACCAAACCTTAGTGATAGTTTCCGCCATTAGGAAACTATCACCATTTTTATTGTTTCTAGCCACTACATTATTGTTTTCGTTTCATGTTTCGAAGTTTGGTTGATCAAGAATATTGCAACCAAGTTTCTAATTTTAATGCTTATTTATTTATTTATTTATTATCGCATTTATTTATATTATGTATTCCTTCTCCTTCTACCTTCCTTTATTTAATATGTCAGCTTAAACCGTTAATCTGTATGTAATTGTGTAAACCGGAACGAATTCAATAAAATTAGGCTAAAACCTTAAATTAAGTTATAATCTGGTTTCGATTTCTTGTTTAATTAACTTTCGTTACGAGAGTAAGAGAGTATAAAAGATTAGGATTAAGACCACGGGAGTGTGAGATCATAATCAAATAGCTGAAATCGAGCATTAGTTTTAAACACATCGGAAGCACTTTAAAACCAATTAGAACCTTTAGGTTTCCAAAAAGTATTTCTAATTTGATTTGACACAGCGATAGCCCTCAATTGAACATAGGAGCATAGTATTAGGCAAAACCACGAGAGTGTGAGTCGAAGACATTTAAATCGAGAGTTTCTAGGGAGAGATAACTTAATAAACCTTAACAAGCCGACCCTATATTGAATTCCAGAAGGCGAAATCAATTACATACCGATAATTTATATTATTAATTTAATTTAGTTAATTCTCAACCCTTTAAAACCCAAAACATCTCTCGCCTTACCTAAACATAGCAGCACCCGACAACACTAGATTGATTATCGAGTCTCTGTGGGATCGATATCTTTTATTACTACGCGATAGACTGTGCACTTGTAGTTAGTAACCGTTAGACTCAAAAAGTCGCAACCAAGTTCTTGGCGCCGTTGGCGGGGACTTAGATTTAGTCAATAATGCATTAAGTTGTTGCACCGTCTAGGCTAAGGCAACAAATTTACCTTTTCTTTGTCGATATTATGCCCAATACTCGCTCCCGAGGCGAAGAATTAGAACCCCTGATCGACGAAGTTGAACGTTTCTTAAGTTTGAGACGCCGAACTGAACCCAACGAAATCCTTATTCCTGAAATTATTATACCAGAACCAATTGAAGAACCAATCATGGCCGAAGAAAACGGAGGACCACCTTGTTAACTTAAGTCTTATGCGACTCCAAACCAACAAGAACCGCACAACAATATTGTTGCACCAGCCATAACCCGAAACGATTTTGAAATCAAACCTTCACTGTTGCAAGCTGTACAACAGAACCAGTTTTCTAGAAATCTGAAGGACGATCCAAATGAACACCTGACGAAGTTCGTACAATACGCAGATACTGTGAAAGCAAATGGTGTAACCCAATACGCAATTAGACTAAGACTCTTTTCGTTCTCTTTAAGAGATTTCTATGGTGAATTCATTAATTTAATTAAATATTATCGCGTATTTTTCCCGATTATAAGTGGTTACGTGTTGTTTTGTCATCTGTGTCGTTAAGTCGTTTGAACTGTTTAAGTTGATTTTTTGTTGCGGGATTAAGTTATGTTTGGGTGGTTTAAGTAACTTAATTAAGTCGTATAATAATATTAGTTATAGAGATACTATTAAGTTGGGCTTAGTTTTGTTGTAGGGGAATAGTAATGTGGGGGTGCTAATTAGGCCCATAGTAATTAAGTGGATTAGTGAGAGTTTAGTAAAAACAAGTTGAAAACCTAATTAGACTAATCCGAATTTTTGTAAGAAGAACAATCTTAGAGAGAGATCAAGAAGAGGCTAGGTTAAGGATTTTCGCGGAGATTTCTACGATGAATTCGAGTTTCCTTCAATCCAAGGTAAGAGTGGGGTTCAAATTCCATAACCGGGACTAGATGATTGTATGTAGGTTGGGATTTTCGTGTAAATTCATTGCTGTGTTTTTGGTATGATTTGTTGTTGTTGATTTCGTGTTGATATCTGATGAAAGACATGTTGTTCTTGTTATATTGCTAATATATTCGTTGTCGCATCTGTTGTATGTGTTGTTGTTGGACTGTTGATGCAGAATTCGTGTAGAAGGTGTTAGGTTTCGTAAAATCAACCATATGAATTGAGATGAATAGTTGTAGAAGTTTTTGAGAGTAAAATCGATGTAGAAACCCAATTAAATTGAACAAAATGGTGAAAATATGAGAAATCGCAGAAAAGTTGAAATTGTAGGCTTTATGTCCATTTGTGTAATAGATCTGGTGTTACGCGTAACAGACAAGGCCATACGCATAACAGGCAAGGCCATACGCGTATCACTATCCGTATATGAAGGCCATACGCGTACCATTTTAGGGCCATACGCGTATGAAGGAGGCCATACCCGTATGAGCAGGGCATGTGCAGAAAAATGTTGTTTTGGCAATTCGACCTGTTTTTCGCATCTGTTTCGAGTTGGTTTGATCTTAGACTTAAATTAGTAATGAAATACGTTAATTATAATAGATGGGAAAGTTTAAAAGGGATAGTTTAGTAATCTAGCCAATTAAGTCGTAATTTTGTCGTTTTCGCGTTGAAGTTGTTATAGGTTGTGTTGTCCCGATCTTTGGGGAGATTAATATGTCGCAGGTCGTATGTAAAATGCTGAGTCATGTTGTTGAGTTGTTCAAGTTGTTATATTGTTAAGTTGATATTTACATTGTTGTTGTTGTATGTCGTTTACATTCACATACATGTGCATATTTTTAAGTTGGAATGTATGCTCGATTCAAGTTGGTCTGGATTGGAAAATAAGTTGATAATGCCTCGATAACCTGAAAATGTTTCATGTTGGGAGTTTACTCCAAATGGTACCACATGCATATTTAAGTTGAGTTGCATTCACTATGCATTACTTACGTTGTTATCCGTTGTTGGTTGCAAGTTGTGTGTTGATTGTAGGAAGTGGTGTGGTTATATGACTATCTCGTTTACATATTGATTATCGTATCTTGTTTATGTTATTCGATATCTCACCCCTTCTATTTGAATGTTGCCCTCTGTTGGTAACATGCAGGTAATGAAGAGTCCAATACTTAGTAGCTTCGAGTTGGTGTTTGTCGCTCTGATACGTAGCACTTCGGGGGGGATAAATGCTTGTTTTTCCTTTATGATTTTGTTTAAGTTTATGAATTAGTTTTAATTCGTTTTATGATTGAATAACCAAGTTGAGATTAATCTGATGTTGATTTATTTGAAGTTGTTTAAGAGTTGAAACATGTCGATCCGCTGCGTTGTTTTTCGAAGTTATTATATTAATGAAGTTGTTATTTTATTTTAAAAGTTGGAAAAATGTGATATCCCATGTTTGTTGATCAAATTTTATAACTCTGATTTAATTTATAAAGTCGAGTAGAAATGGGGTGTTATATTAGTGGTATTAGAGCAGGTCGGTCTGTCTGACCAAGTGTCGAGTCGTAGTTGTCTAACAATCGAGTATCATTACGTGGTTCTAACTTTTGTTGTGTTATAGTGTTATGTTGAGATGGCTGGAAGAAATGATGCTGCGATGGCTGATGCAATGCAAGAAATGGCTAAGGCTGTGCAGAACTTGCCGAATGCTGGCAGGAATGATGAGTCTCGTACCTTTGCAACTTTTCAGAGGGAGAAGTTGCCTACTTTCAAGGGCAAGTATGACCCTGATGCTGCATTGATTTGGTTGAAAGAAATTGAGAGGATTTTTTGCGTGATGGATTGCACTCCAGCACATAAGGTTCGTTATGGGACACATATGTTGGCAGTTGAAGCTGATGACTGGTGGTTGGAGACTAGAGAAAGATTGGAAGCTGTAGGTGAAGAGATCACTTGGGCTGTGTTCCGTAGGGAGTTTATGAGGAAGTATTACCCTGAAGATGTGCGTGGTAAGAAAGAGATTGAATTTCTTACGCTGAAGCATGGAAGTATGTCGGAAACAGATTATGCTGTGAAGTTCATGTAGTTGTCAAAGTTTTATACGCACCATGATGCAGCGACTGCTAAGTTTTCGAAGGGAATCAAGTTTGAGAACAGGTTGCGCTCTGAGAATAAGAAGGATGTGGGGAATCAGAAGATTCATGTTTTTACTGATCTGGTGGATAGTTGCAGAATCTTCGAGGAAGATGACAATGCTCATTACAAGATTGTTACTGATCGGAGAGGTAAGGATCAGCAGAACCGTGGCAAGCCTTATGGTGCTCTAGTTGGTAAGGCTAAGCAGAAAGTTGCTCCGGGCCAGAGAACTAGTGATGGAGATGCTCCTGCTGGTATTGTTTGTTTTAAGTGTGGGTAACCGGGACACAAGAGTAATGTATGGACTGCTGAGGTGAAGCGTTGTTTTCGTTGTGGAAAAGTTGGGCATGCGATATCTGATTGCCCACATAAAGAGATGATTTGTTTTAATTGTGGTGAAGAATGGCATATTGGTAGCTAGTTCCAGAAGCCAAAGAAAGCAAAGTCTGGAGGGAAAGTGTTCGCTTTAGTTGGGACTCAGACAACTAATGAGGACAAACTCGTCAGAGGTACGTAGTTCATTAATAGTATTTCCCTTAATTACTATTATTGACACGGGTGCTACCCATTGTTTTATTATTGCTAATTGTGTTAAGAGGTTGGGTCTTAAGTTGTCTGAGATGAATGGGGAAATGGTTGTAGAGATTCCAGCTAAGGGATCGGTGACTACTTCTTTAGTGTGTTTGCCGTTGATAATACCTCGATAACTGGGAAATGTTTCAAGTTGGGAATTTACTCCAAATGGTACCACATACATATTTAAGTTGAGTTGCATTCACGTTGCATTACTTACGTTGTTATGCGTTGTTGGTTGCAAGTTGTGTGTTGATTGTAGGAAGTGGTGTGGTTATATGACTATCTCGTTTACATATTAATTATCGTATCATGTTTATGTTATTCGATATCTCACCCCTTCTGTTTGAATGTTGCCCTCTGTTGGTAACGTGCAGGTAACGAAGAGTCCATTACTTAGCAGCTTCGAGTTGGTGTTTGTCGCTCTGATACATAGCACTTTGGGGGGATAAACGCTTGTTTTTCCTTTATGATTTTGTTTAAGTTTATGAATTAGTTTTAAGTTGTTTTATGATTGAAGAACCAAGTTGAGATTATTCTGATGTTGATTTATTTGAAGTTATTTAAGAGTTGAAACATGTCGATTTGCTGCGTTGTTTTTTGAAGTTATTATATTAATGAAGTTGTTATTTGATTTTAAAAGTTGGAAAAATGTGATATCCCATGTTTGTTGATGAAATTTTATAACTATGATTTAATTTATAAAGTCGGGTAGAAATGGGGTGTTACACTGGTTACAATCGTTACCAGCCAACTCTGCCATAACATGGGCAGAACTGAAGAAAGTTTTTTTATCTCGTTATTTCCCACCAAGCAAAACAGTTATGCTGTGAGCTCAAACTAACGGATTTCGACAGAAAGATGCCGAATCACTTTATGAAGCGTGGGAAAGATACAAGGACCTGTTAAGATTATGTCCACGCCATGGGTTTGAAAATTGGGTAACCATCATAACCTTCTATAATAGACTTCTATACTACACTAGGATGACGAGAGATGCTGCCGCGGGAGACACTCTTATAGATAAACATTACGAAGAAGCTCATAAACTCATTGAGAAGATGGCTCAGAACCATTTCCAATGGGGAGGAGAAAGAACGTTTGTCGAGAAGAACCATTCTAAGGGAGGAATGTATGAAGTGAACAGTTTCGATCACGTAAATGCAAAGATGGATGCCATAGTTTAGAAAATCGATAACTTGACCATAACACCACCAGCCACTGTGGCTGCTGTAACTCCAAATTGCAAGATTTGTGGAATCCTAGGACACACATATTAGGTGAACTATGTTCAAGGAAACCCGTATTCTAATACTTACAACCCAGGATGGAAGAATCGCCCAAATTTCTCTTACAAGAATGACAACGCCTTGTATGAGCCAAATCAAGCACCAATTACACCACCAGGATATCAGAAAGTTGTTGTGCCCAATCCAAATGTTCCTAGAAAGTCAAACCTCGAACTGATGATGGAAAATCTCATTACTACCCAAGCTCAAACGAACAAGAATTTCCTAAATCAGAACATCCATACTAGTGAACATATAAAGCAATTGGTGACAAAGGTAGATGCTTTAGCTACTCATAATAAGATTTTAGAAACCAAAATTTCTCAAGTAGCTCAACAACAGGCATCCACTACTGCTCATGCTGGAACTTTTCCTGGACAACCGCAACCAAATCATAAGGGTCATGCATATGCAGTTATACTAAGAAGTGGAAAAGAGTTGGACATACCTACTGATCCTAGAACCGAAAACCCAACCATGTATCAACAACTTAAGAAATCAACTGAGAATAATGATAGACCACAGGAAAAGGAAACTAACGAACAAGAGGATGAGGAAAAGTAAAAGCCTCATGTACCTCCGCCACCATATAAACCACCAATTCCGTACCCCCAACGGTTAACAAATTCTAAAACAATGGGACAATTCAAGAAATTTGCAGAGCTTCTTAAACAATTAAACATTATTATACCCTTTATAGAAGCTATTACTCAGATGCCTTTGTATGCTAAATTTCTGAAGGAGATTCTATCTAACAAGAAAAAATTGAAGAAAACGAAACAATTACACTTACTGCTGAGTCTAGTGCTATTATCCAAAATAATATGCCACCTAAACTGAAGGATCCAGGAAGTTTCTCTATTCCTTGTGTAATAGGAAAGTTCATCATATACAACGCTCTATGCGATCTAGGAGCCAATATAAGCATTATGTCGTTATCAATTTGTAAGAAACTCTATATGGGACAACTTACACCGACCAAGATGTCGGTTCAGCTAGCCAATCGCTCAGTCAAATTTCCGGTTGGTATTTTAGAAAATGTTCATGTATGAATAAGCCAGTTCTACATCCCAACAGATTTCATAATCATGGACATCCAAGAAGATGCTACGACCCCTATCATACTAGGAAGACCGTTCTCAGCCACATCCGAAGGAGTTATAGATGTAAAGAAAGGAAAACTGACATTTGAAGTAGGAGAAGAAAAATTCGAATTTATTCTAACCCAATTTCTCCAAGCTCCAGTCATAGACGACACCTTTTATTTCATTGACGTCATTGACGAATGCAGACGAGAAATGGAAAAAGAAGAGATTACCTACTCTGACATAATGAATATCCCATCTCCTTTAATATTCGAAGACGACAATTGGAAAGAACCTTATCAAGACGAAAGCCTAAATGAATATTTAGCTCTTATATATAACTATATTCCATGTCCAAAGAAAACCAATCTTGAACTCAAAACATTGCCTAACAATCTTAGATACAAATTCCTCGATTCAGAACTTAAAAGAACAGTTATAGTAAATGCAGACTTAGGACAACTCGAAACAGAAAAACGTTTAGACGTCCTAAGAAAATACCCAATCGCGTTAGGTTATAACATATCTGATCTAAAAGGAATAAGCCCTTCGATATGTATGCACCGCATTATGCTAGAGGAAGATTGTAAGACCTCTAGAGAGCCCCAGAGAAGGATTAATTTGATTCTAAGCATTGTAGTCAAGGATCAAGTAAAGAATTTGTTAGAAGCAGTAATTATATATCCAATATCTGACAGTCAGTGGGTCAGCCCAGTTCACGTCGTACTAAAGAAGAGAGGCATTACACTTACTAAGAACGCCAACGGCGAGTCTATAACGCAAAGAGTAGTAACCGGGAACAAAATGTGTATTGATTACCGAAAACCGAACAAAGCTACCTGGAAAGATCATTTTCCTTTGCTCTTCATCGATCAAATGTTAGAAAGATTAGCCAAACATTCTTATTTTTGCTACCTAGATGGTTACTCAGGATTTTTCCAAATGCCTATTCACCTTGATGACCAAGAAAAGAAAACATTCACCTGTCCCTACGGAACATTTGCTTATCGACGTATGCCGTTTGGTTTATGTAATGATCCAATAACATTTCAAAGTTGCATGATGGTGATCTTTGCAGATTTCATAGATGACATCATGGAAGTGTTTATGGATAATTTTTCCGTATGTGGACAAAGTTTTGAAGGATGTTAATCTCACCTAGAAATGGTACTCGAAAGATGCGTAAAAGTAAACCTTGTACTAAATTGGGAAAAGTGCCACTTTATGGTCAGACATGGAATTGTTTTAGGACATGTGATATCCAACAGAGGCATCGAGGTAAATAAAGCAAAGATAGAAGTGATAAAAGACCTTCAACCGCCTAAAACTGTGAAAGATATAAGAAATTTCTTAGGACACACTGGTTTTTACCTACGGTTCATTAAGGACTTCTCTAAAATCACTAAGTCGTTGACAAGTTTATAAATTAAATACGTTCAGTTTATCTTTGACAAAGACTATTTAAAAGCTTTTGAAACACTAAAAACAACTCTTATTACTGCACCCATCATACAACCACCAGATTGGACTCTACCGTTCGATATTATGTGTGATGCAAGTGATTATGTTGTAGGCGCCGTCTTAGGCCAAAGAAAAGATAATAAACTCCACGAAATTTATTAAGCGAGTAGAACATTAGACCCTGCTCAGATGAATTACGCCAAAACAGAAAAATAACTCTTAGCCGTAGTATTCACGCTTGATAAATTCCATTCTTACTTAGTAGGAACCAAAATCGTCATTTATATAGATCACACAGTCATCAGATACCTTCTAAGTAAAAAGGATACAAAACCCAGATTACTAAGATGGATCTTATTACTAATAATGTAGTAGCAGACCATTTATCACGTATGGAGGAATTAAACCTGACCCAATACCAATGAACGATGATCTCCCTGATGAACGTCTTATAGCCAAATTAGAATAAGAGATTACTTCTCTTGACGAACAAAAAAAGGAAGAAAAAATGGAAGAAGTTTAAGCGCAGACTACTTAGCCATAGTATTCTGGCATAATCAACTATTTAGCTGTCGGAGTAGTTCCGCCAGATCTTACTTATCAGTAAAAGAAGAAATTATTCCATGATTTAAAATAGTATTACTGGGATGAACCATTTCTTTTCAAGTGAGGATCCGATAGTATTTACCGTCGACTCGTCATAAGTGACAGAGGATCTCATTTCATATCTAGAATATTTGATAAACTCTTATTAAAATATGGTGTAAGACACCGAATAACTACACCTTATCATCCACAAACTAGTGGATAAGTATAAGTTTCAAATAGAGAAATAAAACAAATTCTAGAAAAGACTGTAGCTACATCGAGGAAAGATTGGTCTATAAAATTACCTAAAGCTTTATGGGCCTATAGAACAGCTATTTAGACACCCATCAGAACCACACCGTTCAAATTAGTCTACAGAAAATCTTGCCAATTGTTAGTAGAATTAGAGCATAAAGCCTATGCAGGCTCTCGTTTTGTACAACGATCCCGTTTTCCTGGGCTCTCGTTTATGTACAAAGATCCTGTTCCATCATCGAGTTTCGTTTTGTACAATAGTCTCGTTTTTAAGCTCTGTTTGGTACAACAGGCCCCCATTCCGCGTCTTGTTTTGTACAACAGTCGCGTCACAGGTTCTCGTTTTGTACAACGGTCCTGTTTGTCTGGGCTCTCGTTTATGTACAACGATCCCATTCCATCATCGAGTTCCGTTTTGTACAATGGTCTCGTTTTTAAGCCCTGTTTGGTACAACAGGCCCCCATTCCGCGTCTTGTTTTGTACAACAGTCGCGTCGCAGGTTCTCGTTTTATACAACAGTCGTGTTTTCCTGGGCTCTCTTTTATGTACATTGATCCTATTCCATCAGCGAGTTCTGTTTTGTACAGTGGTCTCATTTTTAAGCCTTGTTTAGTACAACAGGCCCCCATTCCGTGTCTTGTTTTATACAATAGTCGTGTCGTAGGTTCTCGTTTTGTACAACGATCATGTTTGCCTGGGCTCTCGTTTATGTACAATTATCCTATTCCATCATCGAGTTCCGTTTTGTACAATGGTCTCATTTTTAAGCCCTGTTTGGTAAACCAGGCCCCCATTCCGCGTCTTGTTTTGTATAACAGTCGCGTCGAATGTTCTCGTTTTGTACAACGGTCCTGTCTGCCTGGGCTCACGTTTATGTACAACGATCCTGTTCCACCTTGTACTATTTCCATTACCTTATTAGGGTTAAAAAAATAGAAAATAAGAAGAAAAAAACAATAATAAATAGAAGAAGATGACATTTTCCTCATCCACAGAGTTTAAATTTCCATGCTTTGTTCGAGTATTAAATCACTCCATACCTTGAACATCTAAAAGCCATTGCAATTATTCGTTCAGGCTTGCAGATTATTGAATAGGGGCAACTGTAATACCTCAAAATTTTCCCTCTCATTTTCTCAACATATTTCATAGCATCTAGCATAAATAAATTCATGAAACCATAAAAAACATTGCATCATGTTCTTCATAGTTGAGGCATAGGTATGTGATCATTGATTGGAGCAATTGTGGCTATACAAAGACAACTAAGGAGCCACAAAGCTTCTAAACCTTGTGTAAAGGGTTCACAACATCCCACAAGTCTTCATTTGAAGCCACAAGTCTTGAAAATAATTGAATTGATCAAGGGAGGCAAGCAGTGCAACATTTCCTGATGAAAAGGGGCCAAATTAGGGTTTCTATTCTACTGGGCTTCTCAGTGAAATTTTGATCCAAAGTTGATTCCATTGTCTTATATGTGGTGTCAAGTGCCTAGGGTTCAAATTTCATCCATAGAAACCTTTTGGAAGTGGTTAAATTGTCCAGATGATTGAAAATCAGGGAATTGGGGAAAAGTCAACCATGGTGAGAAAAAGTCAACTCCTGACTTTTTGAGACCAAAATCATGAAATTAGGGTTACAAGGATTCTATGGTTCAAATTTGATCAATAAATGATGGAGGAATCAAGAGAAATCAAGAAAATCAAAACTTACCATTTTTGGAAAATTAGGGTTTCCAAAAATGGCAAGTTTTTGGCCATTTTTGCAGCCACTTTAAGAGAGGCCTTCTCCCAAAATAAAAAAGATATGAAAATTCTACCTTCAACCAATTAAAGAGGGCATCTTAAGCTTCAAATCCATTGGTGGAACTCACTCATAACATTAAAATTGAGAGAGTTATGAGCATGCAAAGATTGGGCAAGACAAGGCAAAAAGCAAGTCATGGGCGAGGCAGCCTGCTGGCCTGCGCGCGCGCACCATGCATGGAATTTTATCAAGCATGTGGTGTTCAAAAAGGCAAGCCATTTTTCTCCATTTAGAAGGCTTCAAATGAAATTTATTTGAACTACAAAGTGGTTTATTGTCATGTTTCCAACAACTTTGATGTTAAAAGATTTTTCATTTGATCAATGGTTTGAGAGTTATGGAGAGGCAAAATAGGGTTCCAATCCTGATCAAGTCCTAGGAACATTGTCCCAAGGCAAGAAAACATCGGCAGGCCCAAGTATGCAGTCTTGTGACATTGGGTTCATTGACATTTTTGAGGTATCACAAGGCTTCATTTCCATTTGGAGTAAACACTAAATGTGTTCTATGAAGTCTCATACTCAATTTGCTTACAAGAATTACATCATTTGATGCATTGATCATGAAGAAACATCTAATGGAAGATCATAACATGCCATCTAGTTTGCTTGTAGTGTAAGGAAATGTATTTCATGAAGCTTCTCACTTTAGTTCAGTGCATACACTCCATTACCATGTTATTAATCAGGAGCTATCACACTTAGAGGGCCAGTTATCTCATACATGCTCATATAAACCATGCTACCATCTACACCTCAATGAGACTAGCCAAGGAACACTCCATGCGTTGAATTCATGAGCAGCTTCATCCAACATTTCATTCAGCCTCATCACAGTTAACATGAGCATTATCACAAACAATCAAATTTGAGCTAATCATTGGGCTGCACAACTGAATTGCATCACACACCTTCAAAATGCACCATCCACCTCTAACTGACTCAACCACAGTTCTAACTATTAACTGAGAAAGTTAGAGGCTAACCACACATATATAAGCCAATCCACAACTAAATTGCATTATCATCTTCATTTTTGCTCGAACCAAATCACAAACTGCATCATTCTCTCTGAACTTTCCTCTGGTTTGGTGGAAGTATTGCAGTGTATTTTTGCTTTGATCAATTCCATCTTTACCAATTCAAGCTCAAGATTCTTCAATCCTTCATGTTCATCCTTCCATACATCAGTGCTATGGATCCATGGGTGTGAAATCTCCAAGGATTCAACTCTACATCACCACTGCATAAGCCTGAATTCTGTTGAAGTTTTCTATTGATCTTCACCAAATACATTGATCTCTGCATCAAGATTTGTTCATCATCATCCTCTGATATTCATCCAAGGAAGATTTGGCTTGAAGATCGAAGAATTAGTGCAGTCACGATTTTTGCATTTCTTCCAATTCTTCAAAGATCCAAGCACTGGAGTTTGCTCAGTTCATAGAATTTGAAGTCAAGAAGTGACACTAGGAACTCTTGGATCCTCCCCTTTGGTTTTCTCAACAATCAAGGCTCTGCACATACATGTTTGATTTTCTAATCTGAAGCTTGAGAAGCATGGAATAATGACCTTAGGTTGCGTAATTAAAATGTATTTAGCAAGAACGAACTGCTTTGGTTAGTAATTAGGCCTTGCAGAGGCATATGAGAATTTTTAGGGCAAGATGTTTCTCTTCGAATCTTTGTGCTCAGGCGTGATGTGAGGTTTTTGAGTTCAGATGTGTGATCTCCATGGTCATAGATTTCATTTGATAGGTTGATATGGCTTTCATTCTTGATTTGTCTTTGAGATTGGTCGGAGAATGGTCAGAGAAGATGACCGGATTCTTCTTCGGCCGGTGAGGGTTCAGTTAGGGTTTAATTGCCAGGATATAACACAACCATTGGATCAACTCAATCTAAGGATTTCCAGTGTGCCAATGCATTAATGAGGGTGTGCCCCTCACGTGTTACGGTTAGGGTTCCTGAATGATCCAATATGTGCTTCCCTAAGTTCATTGCCATGTGTCCCTCTTTCTATTGGATGGTCCAGTTTAGTGAGGAATAATTTGGAATGAGTGATCAATCTGAGAGTTCACACAGAGTCAACTGGTTGACCTAGGGTACACCATAGCTTCCTGAACCCAACGCCTTTGGAATTTGGGCTTCAGATTCTATTAACACCCCCAACATGCTTGTGTTATGTCCATATTAGTTCAATTCCTTGCTATACTCACCCCCCAGGCCCAATTCATTAATTCCTTTAATTTCTTTTTATTCTTTTTATTCTCATTTCATTTCATTTTCATTTTTGATTTTAAAAAATATCCAAACACCATTAAAAATTCCCCAAAAATTCATACATGACCTTCAGAGTTTTCTTGAATTTTCCTTATTTTTTGTTTCTATTTCTCTTTTATTTTTAAACTAGAATTAATTTTCCAATTGATTTTCTTTCTATTTTCTTCATTTCTGACTAATCCACTTGCCCATTTTATTTCTCCTAAACCGTAAAAGATAAATTTTTCATTCTTTCTACATTAGTCAGAGGACTCCATAAGCTTCTCCAAGATATTTTTATTTGGATTTTTAGATCATTGTAAGTCATGTTTTGGTCCCGTTCTTTCACATGTGCACACATAAACCCTAATCTCATTCCATATCTCTTTTGACAACCCAAAAATAGGAATTTTAGTGATATTTTTTGGACATAATTTATCTTATGGATTTTGTATTAGATTGTCAAGTTTCATAATTTTTCATGATCATTTGGTGTTTTTCTAAGTTGCTTAGGTCATAAGGCACATTTTTGATTCTTTCATTCACTTTCTTTGATCCAATTAGAATAAGGCATTTATGCCATTACCTTGAGGTATTAATTTTGAGTCTTATAAGTCCTATGTGATGTATTAAAGTGTTAAGTACCCTCATTAGGCTTTCACCTTTGATTTTTAGGGTTGTCTTGAGTCATAAGTCACATATGCCTTACTTTAACCTAATTCCACTTCTCCTTCCATCTTAGCCACCTCAAATGGAATTTGTACATAAGCTAAACTTTTAATATCTTTTTTTTTTGCCTCATAACTGTATTGTGATCATTCTCATATGTTCATCTCAAGTTTAGAGCCCTTTTGCATTCTTTTGGACTTCATTTGTCATCTAAAGGTCCTTAAAAACCCTAATTTGGACACTTAGCATTAAGATACCTCTTGCCACTTCATTTGTGAATATTTTCCAAATATAATTTTCATTCTAACTTTCCATCTAGCCTCTGGTTTTTGTATCGGGAGGTCAAACCCCTTTGGTCATTTTTTATTTTTCTTTCTAAGTCGTTTGTTTCACATTTAGAACCATGTTTCCATGTGCTTTCTTCCACCTTTCAATCTCATGTTTGAATATCTTTAATTTGAATCTATTCTTTCTCATATGATCTAGCCTCATCCCTCATTTCCATGTAGTGTTAAGTTCTGGATTTTTTCACTTACCTTTGAGTTTAGGAGATTTTAGTATGCTAAACACTTAGGTTTCCCTTTTAACTTCATCCTTAGGTTTCATTAGGGTTTAGTAACACTTTAGGGCATAGTTTGATTTTAATTCACTGACTCCCTTTAGATACTTTTAATATGATTTAGCTACTGACTTTTGAAGTGTGTTACCTTATAAGATACCTTAGACTTAGGTATTTGTCTTAGAAGTTCACTAACACCTTTCTTAAGTTAGTGTGAGTTCTTAATTGAAGTTTGTCATGTTATAAATTGTTCAAATTACTTCATCATGCTAATATTTGTTTTGTAGGGAGGCGGAAGATGAGGTAATCTTTCTTCATTCCTTTTCTTTTGCACATTTTAATTGTGTTTGCCTTATCACTTGGTTCTTTGTTTATAGGCTTCCCTTTTGTTCTTTAGATTCAACTTAACTTCCTTAGGAAGTAAGTTGAACTTTAACTTGCTTTTCTCTTCCTTAGCTTTAGAATACCTCACAAACCATAGGATCACCTCTTGTATATAATAAGATAACTTAGGGTTGTGTCTTAGTCCCCCTTTAGCTTTGACCTTTTGCCTCTTGAGTCATCTTTCCTCATCTTCAAACAAAATAAAAAAAAACACTTAATAAATGCATGAAAGAATCTCTTGTGTATAGCCTTATTCCACGAGGCACTTACATTCATTCCATCTTGGAATAGTGTGGGCTTGTCTAGCATGATGCACAAGTCTGATCAAGAGGTTATTTCACAAAGAAAATCTAAAAGATTCTTCTTCACAAGCTACAAAACACATGTAATAAGTTCAACAAGCTAGTGAACTTAGACCCTAATCCTTGGAAACAAGTCTTGGATAAATTCTCCTTGCTTAGTGTGCTTGTTATATTATTCCATCTTGGAATGTAGTAGCAAGTACACATTCCCTGGAAAAGAGTTTGAATTCATTTTCTTGTGCTAAATTCATACAAACTCTTAAAAAGCAAACAACAAACAATAAGCGACTTTCCTGCGGGAATTATCTTCTCACCTTATTCATTCTCAACGCGAACTTGCGACGACTTGTCTCGCATGCAAGACGGTAAATGCACTCGTACCAGACGAGTCTGCAACACCTTTGCATAGACATACACAGTTCCAGCCATAAAAAACACAAATAAATAGTTCCCGCATTAGTGTAACACCCCAAAATTTGCCCTCCTATTTATTATCAACCTCGAGTGATTTATGCTTCATTCCTGCATCATTCCGCATATCATTGCATCGCATTTGAAAAAATAAATAAATCATCATCCTTTGCATACGCATGAGGTGTGTGGTCGATCGAGGTTGGCCAAACATTGGAGTTTAAGAGAAAAATAATATCCCAAAAATAATCCAAACCACTTCCAAGCTAACCAACGAAAAAAAGGGAAGAATTCGCCTTTCCCTCCCTTTTCTTGCCGCTTTTCCTTCCACTTTCCTTCCACATTTCTTTTCATTCTTTCCCTCTTATTTTTCCATTTCAATTCCACTCCATTTCCCTTGGAAGCTTCTACCATGTTCTACCATCTTCTAGAGTGATCCAAGGAATACTCCAAGGAATATTCCTTCTCCAACCCTAACCCTAACTAACTACCAAACCATAATTTTGGATCCCAAGCCTAATTTTTGGGCCCCAAACCTAAACCATATTTAATCCATTTTCATCCAAACCAAAAGGGACACACACAATTTTTGTTCCCACAAGTTTCCAAATTTTTCACTCTCTCACAATCACTTTTCCTCCATTTTCCCTTTTCACCAAAGCTTTTTGAAGAAGTTCTTCAAGTTTCACATTGAAACTTGAAGATCTTGAAGCTTAGCCTCCAACCTCCATTGATTTTGTGGATTGTGGAAGAAGAAGCTACTGATTTTTGTGAGGATTTTGGCTTATCGGAAGTGCACGAAGGTTCAAGCATCAAGAACGCATTTATTTTGCAGATTCGCGGTTTTCTTGGTTATCTCTTCGATCAAGCTCCGATTCTTGCAACATCTACCGAAGCACTTCTCTGCTTTGTAGGTTGGTGATCTAAAGCACTTCTCCTTTAAGTTATTCTCTTCATCTCGCCACTTCGGCATTCTTTAATTGCTTTTCGTTTTGCTTGCGCTCGATTACGTGTTCGTTATGTGTTGCTTGCGATTTGTGATTTTTAGTGTTTTAGAAGTTAAGGTGTGGATGGTTATAGGTTCTAGCATGTGTAAATAAGCCCTAATTAAGTAGAAATTAGTGTTAACATGTTCCTAGGTATGTTGGAGATCATTAAAAGTGAGTTTGTGGCCAAAAAGCACTTATTTCTAAACTTTTTCACATTCTGGATCAGTGTTAACCGGTTAACCATTTGGTTAACCGGTTAACGCTTGCATTTTGCCACAAACAGTGCAGTTTTAGGTCCGTTAACCGGTTAACCATTTGGTTAACCGGTTAACACTGTTGATTTTTGGTTTTCTAGCTTATTTGATAGCTTAGTCCTTATTTTTAGTACCTTTAATGTTCATACATGTTTAGGTATTGATTTTAGGGAATTTTTGGGTCCATATTTAGTAGCTCATTCCACCATTTCGAGTCGTTTCAACACGTTTCCGTTCATGTCGCATATTATGCATTTTAGTGTTTCTTTGTGCATAGCTTGATTTCTTGCATTTTGTTGCCATGTTTATGCATCATTTGGCATGTGATAATCATGTTGCATTCTGTTTTAACATATTTGCATTGCATTAAGTCATCTTGCGTTTCATTGTATCAAGGCATGTTGCATTTCACATAATCATATATGTATATGCATTTGGTTGCATGCTTGATCAAAGCATTTATATCAATTCAATTCTGAATTTTGCATTGAGCTTGACATTCTTGTTGATCCATCATATTGCATGTTCATAATTAATGATCATCATGTTCATATGCCATATTCATGTGCCACATTTTGCATACTTGTTGCATAATCAACCATGTGATGCATTCTTGTATAATCCTTCAAAAATGTTCATATTCTTTCATTATGTATGTTGATCTATGTTCAAATGCATGTTCATGATGAATTGGTACATTTTTCATTGAGTTTGTGCATTAAAAAATGAAAGCAATCAAATTTGTATTTTACATTTCATAACTGTTTTTGCATATAGGTGCTGTAAAATACATGTTGTTTGTTTGTTTGCAAGATGTATTTGACTTTTTACACCTACTTTTTCATGCTGCATGCTGGCTGTAAAAAGCTGATTTGTGTTATGCATAGTTTAGCTGATTGTGTGTTTGAGTGTTGTAAATAGTTGTTGAATTTTAGTTTAGCATAGTGTAGGCACCCTTAAGCTTAAGATTGAGTCTAGTTTAGGTCAAAGTTGCCTTAGGATTTGTTTGGTATGTGTTTACCTCATTCCTTATTTAATAAATTGCACACTAATCTTTGCTTTGTAGGGAGGTAAAGGTATGTTTCCTTACACCTTAGCCTTTTATCTTTCATGCATTTTTTTATGCATTTAATTCATTTTTCCTTTCATACTTGTGATTGGTAGGATTTCCCCTTTGTTAGGATCAACTTATCTTACTTAGGAAGTAAGTTTCATCCCTTTTCTTCTTTCTTTTCCTTTTTTCTCCTTAGGATTAGAAAACCTCACTAACCATTAGGATCTCCCTTTTGTGCATAAATAATAACTTATGGTTGGTCTTAGTCCCCCTTAGTTTTTGTCCTTTTCTGATTTGAGTCTTCTTCTCTCATCTTTAAACAAAATCTAAAAGACATTTAATAAAAGATTGAAATAGTCTCTTACGCATAGCCTTATTTCATGGGGCACTCATATTCATTCCATCTTGGAATAGTGTGAGCTTGTCTAGCATGATGTACAAGTCTAATCATGAGACTATCTTTACAAACAATAAACTCCAAAACACTTCTCATAAAAGACAATCAACAAAGATATCCCGTCTTCTCTTCTCATCTCCTAATCTTTGCGGACGAATGCGACTTGCCTCGACAGTTCAAACAGCGATATAGTAACACCCTCGAGTCAGAGCCGGTAACACCTGAGCTAGAGCTATGGCAACGTTATCTTAAAAAACACAAACAAATAGTTCCCGCCTTAGTTAGGCGAACTACGTCGACTCTGATCCTCATTTTCCTGATGAGGTACGTAGGCAGCGGGGTAGGGCCCGTTCGAGCACATTCTTTATTTTCCCTACATTTCCCTCTTTCTTCTTCCCTCTTTTTCAGTTCCTTTCTTATCTCCAGTTCCATTCCAGTTAGCAGTTCTTTGTTCAGCAGCATTCTTATTTCTCACCCTTTGAAACAACAAGCAAACATGGATCCCATCGGGTACGGCGGACGATTTGGGGTGCTAATACCTTCCTAGGTCGTAACCGACTCCCGAACCCAGATCTTTGGTTCGTAGGACCTTGTCCTTTCCTTCTTCCTCAGGTTTGTGCAGCATTACCTTTCCCGTTCCTTCGGGATAAAAATGCCTGGCAGGCGACTTTACCTTTTCTGCGCCACTTTCGCGTTTGTACCAGGATGAAAATCCAGGGAGCGACAACTGGCGACTCTGCTGGGGACTAAGATCAGAATCTCTGGTTTCCCTCGTAGAGTTAATCCTAGCACTTTTCTGTTTTTGTTTCTTTCGGTGTTTATCTGTTTTCTGCTGTGCGATTTAGTTTAGCTTTACTATTTTCATTTACAGTTTTACTTTATAGCTTTACAAATTTATTTACTACTTTCAGCATTTATTTTCCATGCATCACTGTCTGCCTGTGCTAGTTTCATTTTTTCTTTGGGACAGGGTTACTGTGAGATGAGCTCGTAACCGGGGCTCGAGTGCACCCTAGGACTTAGTGTGGTTCCACTTTGGCTTCATGGTATCTTGCTATGTTGGTAGTAGTGAGTTCCACACCTTGACTTGCGACCTTCTCGGGAATGTATTGATGCCAGAATCTTTCTGGGGCAATACACAACCTTGATAGTTATGTGCAGTCAGGGGACCGATCATTGAGAACCTTTGTGGAAACATCCCTCTCCAGTGATGACAGTGGCAGACCACATTTGTTGGCAAACCCACTCGCATCCGAGGGCCCATAGGGAACTCACATAGGATGGCCTGGTTCTCTCATAGGAACCCAGTCAAGGCAAACTGTTCGTATGATGATAGTATTGTACCCTTCAGGATGAATGTACTATTGTTTCTCGATTCGGTGCTTGAAGCTGAGGACTTATGAGGGATGCTTGTTTTCTCCGTACTCAGTTGAGACCTCCCTGGTTAGTATATAATGCCAAACCGATTCCCTGATTTGGTCATGAGCCATTTCTCGGAAATCACTATGCCAAACAAGACCTTAGACAACGCTTTTTTTAGCCTTAGACAGCACTTTAAAGCGCTGTCTAAACCTCCGCTGCTAAAGGTTTAGACATCGCTTTTTTAAATCTTAAAAGTGTTGTCTAAGAGCTATCTAAGGTACCCTTAGACAACGCTTTTTGGAATACCTTAGACAGCGCTTTTGAAAAAGCGCTTTCTAAGCCCCTATAACTTAGACAACGCTTTTGGTTAAAGCGCTGTCTAATCCCCTCCTATTTTAATTTTTTTAGGTATACCTTAGACAGAGCTTTTCAAAAGCGCTGTCTAAGCCCCCCCTTAGACAGCGCTTTTGCTGAAAGCGCTTTCTATGCCCCCCTTAGACAGCGCTTTTGTGTAAAGCGCTGTCTAAGGTATACGAAATTTTTTGCAGCTTTTGTTTTAAGCCACATTTTTTCCAGGTTTATAAACCAGAATTTCTACCTGTTTTCAACCAAATTTTGGCAGACAAATATCACATTTTATATATGCCATTTCAAACCATTTTGGCCTTTTTTCTACCAATTTTTGGCTAACAAATATATATATACCAATTCAAACCAATTTTGGCTTAAATGTATCAAAATATATACAAATTTATGTACAAATTTACAAGTCATTACATATACTACAAATGTACAATATAATTACACAAATTTATGTACAAATTTACAAGTCATGTACAATAAACTACAAATTTACAAGTCATTACATAAAACATTGAGCTCTATAATGAATTGACACCATTTCTCTTTGATTTCGTCCACTTGATCTTTTGTATAATATGCACACTTGAATTCATCAAAGTACTACATAATAATATAACATAGTTTGATTTAATTTCAACTATTTAATTATATGAGATATGTGCAAATATAAAAATAACTCATAAGTTAGAAATACATACATCGGTGGGAATCTCTAATCGGCCCAAAACAAGAGTATCTCGCATAAACCTCAACATGAAATACCCGCAATCTATTTGATTACGTTGCTGAGGACACTACATATGAAAAAAAAAAGGATAAATCCTAAGTTTTATCAAGTGTCATCACTAATATAATAAAAAATGTGATAATTAAAAATATACCGCCACTCGAATCCATGTAATGGAGTTGGCGCCCCTCTTTGATGTTTGGATATCTCGTTGGGCTCGAAAAGCTTGTAGGATGCTAATAAAATAAAAATGAAGTAATTAGAACAATTCACATAAACTAAGAAATACACACAATTTTTTTTTGAACATTCTCACTTACGTGTCAATTATGACCTTCATATTCGGGTATGTTGTCCAATCATTTCCTAACGAGTCAAGATAATAAACGATTTCTCTGATAGGATTGATTGCGAGCAACAACCAATGTCCACTGTAATGATTAAGCAAATGTTAGATGTCAACTTGGAAAAAAATTATAATAGATGAATTTAGAATGAAATTCTAACCCGGTATTAAACGGTATAAAGAACAACTTCTCTGCATCTTTGTTGGCCATGAGGATCCTAAGAACGTACTCCGTCACGGTATCCGGTCTACTTAAGATTGAACTTAAGTTGACGGTCGCGGGTGCTAAGAATCCAAATGACACGTCCAAACCATTGGGGCGCATCAATTTGTCATACAAAAACCTTATATAAAAACATCATTAACATTAGAAACCTCTTTTGAAATATAAAGTAAATAAGTTGTTCAATTAATATAACAAAGTAGACCGGATTTACCTGATATATGTATTGACAACAGTGACGCCGATTTCTTCACGACCAAAAACTTGCATGAAGTCTTCATTACCAATCATTTGGTCGTAATCAAAGCCGAAAATACCTACCTCCATATGCACAAGTCGAACACCTCCAGTCGGTATATCGGTCATCCTAGAAATGTCTTGAGGCACGACCTATACTTGGTGGTAGGTTTTTTCCTAGCTACGGTCTTCTTAGCACAAGCACTTTTTACCCGTGCGGAGGCGTTGCTAACCTCCTTTTTTTGTTGTGCGGAGGCGTTGCTAACCTCATTTTCTTGAAGCTACATATCATATAAATAGTTAGATCAAATTAAGAATGTAACAACTTCCATGAATATATGCCATATAATTGTATTGTACTTGTTTTCTTGAAACCACAGACTCGGTATGCCGCAGAATAGCATTATCTT
This sequence comes from Lathyrus aphaca, assembly GCA_963966055.1. Lineage (NCBI taxonomy): Eukaryota > Viridiplantae > Streptophyta > Magnoliopsida > Fabales > Fabaceae > Lathyrus > Lathyrus aphaca. The sequence continues at coordinate 332,899,201 of OZ014521.1, forward strand.
TTGATTTGGATTTTGTGGGAGTCTATTTAACATAACCAAGGAAAATATGTACGTAAAATGCGCGTAAAAACTTTGAATATACACATTAAAGTTAACATAGGTTTTAGGCATACCTCATATCCTACGCATATGAGGTTTGTCGGCCATGCAACAAACGAACCTACTGCTTCGTCCACCGTTGTTGCATCCGAATCATCGTTAGGATATGGTAATGATGCATTCGGCTCAGCTGCAATATCAACCGATACTTTCAAACATCGAGCAGGGAGCTCTCTAGTGTGGAGTAATACTCCGCTAACGTTATGCACTTTTCCCTTGCCAACCATCCGATAGTATGGTGACGAAAAATATAGCTGACAATGGGTAATGCCCTAAAACCAATAATAACAAGAAATTGTTAATGTGTATATATGTCAAATACATAATTTAAGCAAATAGTTCAATTTAAGACAATTATATGTAATTACCTCTGGAATGTTTGACTGAAATATACAGTTGATACTGTCTTTGTCCGAACCATCTTTGAAACATGCTGAGGCGCTAGCCTCTCCTTCTCTCCTGAATGCATCAAGCTCAGCTTGCATGGTGTCGCTCCCGACAAATGAAACTGGTTCAGATGAAGGTACAGACGCGAACGGTCGGCGAAGGGAACAGTGAGAACACACAGCCGTGAACTCACTGGAGATGAAAGAGTCGCCAGCTAGGCATTTTTATCCCGGAGGAAAGGCAATGCTGCATAGACCTAGAAAGACATGGATAAGACGGTTGCGAACCAGAGAGACTGAGAAAGGGGGTTGGTTACAACCTGGGAAGGTATTAGCACCCAGATTGTCCGCCGTACTCGACGGGATCCACGCTTAAAAGATTTGTGTTTTAAAGGGGTAGTGTCAGTGCAATTTGTGTATAAGATAGCTGGAAAAGGATGTACAGGTGTCAGTGTAAAGTGTATAAGTGATATGAAGTATGAAAGTGTCAGTGTAAGAAAGGAGTGAAATGCTCAAGATCATGAGGCTAAAGAATGAAGCTAGAAGGAGGGGGGAATGTACAGAGACTTTTATTCGATAACTGTTAAGTTATGCCTACGTATCCTCTCGTGCAATGAGGAATTCAGAACACCGTAGTTCGACCCAAAGAGACTGAAAGATGAATTGACTTGTGAACTGCTTGTTTGCCTATGCTCAAGTGTATGACCTGTCTGGCTCAGGTGCAAACTGTCTTGCATTAGACGGAAGAAGCGAGTTCTCGTTTGTGAGTGAAGGTGATGAGAAAAGAATCCCGAAGGAGACGATTACTGTTTGTTTTTGAGTTTTCAGTCTTTTATTGCTTTTGAAAGTTTGTCGTAAGATAATGAGCTTAAGCCTAAACCAACGGGTTAGTAAACTCATCACATCTTCCCTCTGATTAGGGGTAATGAGAATACCTTAAGTGTGAAGTCAGATTCTCACACTTAATCACCTTGGTGTAGGATTAAGATCATTAACCTACTTGTGATTATTTAGATGTTTTTGGTGTTTTTGTTTAGTGTTAAGTAATGAGGTTAAGCCATAATCAAGGATTAAACAGACTCATTACACCATCCTAATAGAAGGATAATAGATGAGAATGTTTAAGCTGAGGAAAGCTCCTCAACTTAATCCATGATTAGGGATTAAACTCATGACAAAACAAGCCTTTGATTAAGTGGATTTTATTTAATGGTATGATGATGAAGTGAATTTTATGATTTGTAAGACAACTTGAGGGGGACTTGTCCATTAACACTAGGGTTAGTCCTTCTTAACCACTTAAGGAAGAATTAGAACCCTAATGCAAGGCCCAAGTTACAAGTGTGATGTCTTGATATTTATTAAGTGAATTGATTAAGAGATTAAACACATTAAGGGTTTAATACTTAGGATTAAAGTTATACACTCCATCCTAAAAGAAGGATGCAGGCATAAGCTTAATCACAAAGTCTTAAAGCCTTTAGGGTTTAGTCCCTGATTATGAGATGAGAAGAGAAGACTCAAAGAGAGACACAAAGGTAAAAAAATATGAGGGGAGAACTAATCAATATTCACATGCCCGGATGGTCCTAGGTTAGTGAGGCTTACTATCCTAAAGAAGAAAGAAAAAGAGAAGGATGAAAGGAGAAGCTCCATGGTGGCCTAGGCACACCTCAAGTTAATAAAAGAAGATGAGAAAGAAGAATTGATATGAATAAGAAGAAATGGATGAATGAGATAAGGAAAAAAGAATGCGGATGGAATAAATGAACAGTGCACAAACAGAGCCTACACCAGTAGGACTTCCAGATGCAACAGCATGCAGTAATTAAAATCGGGCCATAGCGTTACCTAACGGAGAAGGTCCGTTGCCTTTTCAATTTGCAAAAAAGAAAATCAAGAAGTTTCAAGTCTAAAGCAGATTCAACAGTTCAGGCGCAAATCGTCAAACGTCAAGGTAAGCATCTAACATCTCAAGCGATCAACAAAATTAAAACCAAAAGATTGGTATGCACGATGTCAAAGCTTAGGTGCAATTTGTATCCAGATATCCCACTAGCCTGAACAAGATCATGAAAAACAATTGGTCACAAGGTCACCGCCACGCTTCATCCTTCATCAAGAAATTGAACAATGGACCTACAAAGTATCAAGTGCAAACTAGAACCAAGATTAATAAGCACAATTCTATTAGGCTCAAATAAATTGAATAATCAAATGCTAAACTAAAACTTAATATTATTCCAACTAGATAAACTATTAAAGTTCTAATCATAAAATAATAAAATCCTAATCATGAATAAACTTAACTAAAGTTGAAAGAAGAAAAAAGATTACAATTATTAATTAAAAAAAAAGGAAGAAATCTAATGACCATACAAACTAAGCACGATTGACAAAGATTAACAAAAACTCAATTAAAAAAAAAGAATTAACATAAAACTATTAGAGAAAAAAG